>CM014737.1:32545005-33290005 GCA_004329165.1 Spatholobus suberectus
TTAGGAGTTGAAGTGTGTTTTTTTTTAATATGGTTGAAGTAGTTGGTAGTATTGCCAAGCTGCTAAAAATTTACCTTAATAATTATACAACACTTTTCTTTTTTAAAATAACAAGTATTTCATCTTACAAAAGAGTGTGAAACAGTCTATCATTGTCGTATCCAAAGTAGAAGTTGAATTTATAGCATGCTTTAAGGGCATGGTTTAGGCTAAATAGTTATAAAATGTTATTTCGAGACTTAAAGTGATTGGTAGTATTGTCAAGTTGCTACAAATTTACTTTGATAATTATATAATGCTTTATTTTTTTAAATGACGAATATATTAAAGGTGCTAAACATATAAAGTTAAAATACATTGTTGTTAAAGAAGAGGTTCAAAAACATAATGTTAATAAAGCAGGTTAGCATTAATCTTATGACTACTAAACTTTTAACAAAACGGTTACTAGCCCAAAATATTTACTAGTTATATATTAACGTTATGTTTGTTAGCAAATGTTGAACATTATTATTCTCATTATTGATTAAACATTAATATTTGACACTTTGAGGTCACTAATATACAAGTTTTTTAATATTTTCTCTTTTCAAACTTATGTACACATGTAATTCTTATTTGAAAATAACACTATAGTTAGACACATTATTGTATTTCCCATTAAAGTGTTGTGTTAGGATGAAAGTTAATATAGTAGTACGTAGAAGGGGCTATCGAAGTAATGATATGCAATCTTAGTGACTCTTATTAGCTAACTATAATTTATGATGCAACAAATAAAGAAATGTTATCCTTGTTTATGTGCATTATGATTGATAAATTATTAAACCATAAAATGATATTTGTCATATGAACCAAGTGGGAAAATGAAAGAAATGTCTAATGTGTAGCAGCCGGCAAATAAATATAATTTAACAATAAAGTGAAAGGACATAACCCTAATGATTGAATGAAGAAACTTGATTTTGGAAATAGTCTCTTAAGTTTTATTTGCTTGATGGAAGCAATTGTTTATATTGGAAAAGAAATGAAATGATCTCTATCTCTCTATAATAGAATGATTCTTTGTTTTTAGCAATAATTGAAAAACATAAGAAAAAACATAAAAAAAAAACTTTTTCATTGTTACATTACAAGTTTAACAAGATTCATGATTTTACTTCTAATAAAAAAAAAGTAGAGTAAATTACATTAACACCCCTTAAAATTTTTTCAGATTACACAAATACCCCTACTTTTTTAATGTTTACAATAATCACCTTTATAGGGGTACACCATGTGATGTTTTTCAAACAATTAAAAGGGATTAGTGTAATTGTAGAACACAAAGATAACACAAGAAAGGGGGGTTGAATTGTGTTATAGCAAATTTTCTTAAAATCCTTTTCAAGAACATATCCTTTGAAGGGTTAATCACAAGATTTTTTTAAAATGATTTGAAAGAAAGCGAATACTGAAAGAGAATCAGAAAAGCACACAAGAATTATACTAGTTCATCTCACCCTAGAGATTACGTCCAGTTCTTGGCAATAACCAAGTCTCACTAACTTAAACAAGTTATAAGTATTCTGTCAACTAAGCCTCTTCAAGGCTCAACCTAAAGTAGTCTTTAACTTGTCTCTCTAAGCAAAAATCCAAGTATTCTTTGAATCAAAGCCTCTTCAAGATTCTACTTGATTTCTTAGAGAAAAAGGTTGAATTTGAGTTTAACGTCCTCACAGACGAATATACAATGAAGTATAAATAAATCTTGTACAAGCACGTATATGAATATAACAAGATGAGAGCTTTTCAACAGATAGAGATTTTCAATCAGCCAGCTAACCAACTTTTGAAACTGAGGTCTCTTCTTCTATTTATAGGCTTCTCTAGAAAAGTATCCATTGTGAGTGTTTGTAGGAGACAACCTTCGTCTGTTGAAAAGAGTCGTTGAAGCATTAAATGCAGCATTTAATGCCTTTTACCAACTTGTCACTTTGATAAGATAAAGCAGTCTATTTATCTTTACTATTCTCATACTCAATCTTGTAACAGTGGTCGTATCTGCTTTTCCATTTTGACATCTGCATGCATATTCCTCCTTTTACGCAGTAAAGTGATCTTTCCTTCAGAGTGGGTACGTAGACTTCATTTATTTCGAGGTTGTTTACGCTTTTACAACTAACCAATGTGCAGATCGTTAGAACATTGTTTGAAAGCAGTTATTTTCTGAATCTTTTAAAAGAAGGATAAGACGGTATAAGCTTAAGTGATCAGACGATAGTGAATATGCAAATTACAAGCGACTAGACAATTGCTTGAAAAACTCTTTTTAACTGTTTGTTATTATCAAAATATTTGACGGTTATAAATTTATCCTTTGTCTTAACAGTAACGTATAAAGGGTATTAGTGTAATGTTTTTCAAACAATTAAGGAGGATAGTGTAGGGACAAAAAAGGAGGGATATCGTGTGCAATCTAAAAAAAAACTCAAGGGTGTCAGTGTAAATTACTCAAAAAAGTAATATTCCTATCCATTCTTATTAGTGAAAAACTATAAATTCTCATAATTCTTAATGTAAATCATTCAAACTTGGAAGTTTATATCAAAGCCTTATCTATGTACACTTTTCTTGGATGCTTGTCTTATTGAATGAATGTAATATCTTAAATATGTTTTGAACTTATGATGATGACATTGATAATATATATGAATTATGATTTATTAGATATTTGGAAGGGCAACACAAATGAAGCATTGAGGACTAAGGTGGATAGTCTTGTTTTATATGTCATGATGGATGAAGATAAATTGATTATAGTTCTAAGTGATGATAAACATACTCCTTAAAATGGAGTGGATTGAGTGGAAAGAAAATAAAGATAGGAAGGAAGAAAAAGAAAAAGGTAGAGAGAAAAAGTGATAGATGTAATAAGGAATGTGATATCAAAAGGAAAATATGGGGTTGAAATGAAATAGAAGAGAAAATGAGTATATATTGAGTATTTTTCTATAGTTCCTTTGCTTCTTTATACCTATGAAACCAACATGTATAGTTTTGCCAGTGAGACTATTTGAGAAAAAACTAAAATGGAAAAATCATGGTGATGTTTTCCTTGTAAATTTTTGCAAACTAGATTTTGCTTTGCATATATACCTATTCACGTTAAAGAGAACACTCACTAGCGAGTCCTAAAGTTTGTTAAGAACTCAAGAAACCTCAAGAAGTTCTACACAACATGACTTGGCATGATTAGGGTGGATCACTCTTATTTATCGAGTGTGTCCTCTAATAGTTCCACCTTTTATTTTTTAGGGGAGTCACATGTAGGAAGGATCTAGAACCTCATTATACTGGGATCAAGGATCCGAAACCCATAAGTTTTTCAAGCCTTAAGATAGTGGTCAGTCTGTAGATGTCGATCGATCTATAAATGAGGCTTGACTTTAAAACTAACTAAAAGATTACTCAATCAACCAAACATATTAAATCTCTGCTGGATGGTCCAATACCGTATATCATTTTCAGATTTAACTATTTATAGTTATATATTGTTCTATTGTTCATTTTATGTATGGTATGCTACATATTAGCTTTAGGAATTCTCCTTTTCATTAATGTGTCTTGTTGTCAACTTGTATACATTTTCATTAGCTATTTTTTTCCTTTAAATTTGTTTTATTTTTACTGTATACATTTTCGTTAGCTATCTTCAAAGGCGCTTGTGACTTGTGAGGCATGCTTGAAAGGGTATGCATATTTGAAAACATGCTTGAACGTTTGAAATTGTAAAGCAAGCTCAATTAATAGCTTGTATATTTAATTTCTAACTTGCTATAATATCGTATATAAAAGTTATTTATTTGTTCACTTTTATATTTCATTGACCATTTTTCAGAGAATTTGGGTCTAGTTTGGTTAATTAAGCCAATTTGTTGACCTAATGACTAAAACCCAATAATCATGCTTCCAAAAGACATGTATCCAGAATCTTTCCAGCAAGGAACAAACTTCAATACAGATGTGAAACATTGAATCATTGCTAGGAATCTTTTAGAGTTAGTGATTTAGGTAAGATTTGTTCAAAGAGGCATTTTTCATGCCACCCCACATGAGAAATACCAAGATAACCAAATTAGGAATGGTATAAATAGACTTAATAGGGTCTTAGGTATTCTTTCTCGATCAAACTTTTATTCTTTATTTGTATTGTGCATACACTGACTTGAGTGTTAAAGTCCTTATAAGTATACCACCACAATTTGGCTCATGAGAACTCTTGATTTCATACGAATATTCCACACTGGTGTTGAACATTAGCTAATTTTATATTTACCAATTCATAAAGTTTATGTAGCTTATATTTAAACCAAACTCTTAAGATAAACTACAGGTTAATTCGAATTCTCTTTTCTACCAGCAAATAATAAGAAAACGTGAGCCAAAGCACTATATTTGCATAAATTATAGCCATAAAAACCCCCCTTCAAAAAATCTTTATATTGATAGCACTATTGATTTTAATTTCTGGAATAAAGTTTGAAGCAATTGTCGCAAGCACGGGATGTATGTTTTTAGTCTATTAAAATTATAAGTGTAAGATATTTTAATTTTCTATTTTATTCATTAAATTAAGAGTAAATTACATCGACATTTCCCAAGATTTTTTGAGATTGCAAATAATTTTCCTGTTTTTTTAACATTTACAATAACCTTCCTTATAAAAATACACATGCAATGTTTTTTAAATAATCAAGGAGTTAATATAATGTATAAAAGGTGTCAACAAAAGGGTTGGTATAGGAGTAAAAAAAAAAAAGGTATTGGACGAAATTTGACAAAACTTTAAGAGGTGTTAGTATAATTTACTCTTAAATTAAAGGATTAAATATTGTATGTTTAAAATTTTGATAAGCTAAATAATTAATGTTTCTTTAAAGATGAAATATTTTTTATGGGCTAATTTTGGATATTCATTGGTAAAAAAAATAAAAGCTATTTACTCGGCTGTCACAAATAAGCTTCTCCAGCTTTTCCAAATTGTGAGGGAGCTCTCGCATATCGTGTCTCTTAAAAACCAATGTCAAGAATATGTTCCTAAATAAAATCTAAAAAATAGTAATATTCACAATCCAAGATAATCACAGTTCATTTTAAATAATAAAACTTTCATTATAGCTTTAAAATTTAACACAACACAATGAGACATTGAAGCATCTGTGCGTAACGTAGCCATATTCACATAAATTAAGAGGTTAATTTTGATATAATTAATGGAAAAAAATAATATTATCAATTAATTAAAATTTATCATAAATATAATTTTAAAAATAATTATTGTAAACTTTAATAATGTTACCACATATAATAATGTAATTAAATGATAATATAAAACACTTTTATACTATTAGTATTTTTTAATTAGACTTAATTGCACTACTAGTCCCTTCATTATCGTCAAAATATGATTTTGCATTTTTTACCATTTTTTTTGCACAAATTTAGTCCTATGTTATTTTAATTGTGCAATTTTTATCCATATGTTAATTTGACGTCTAATACTTAATGGAAATGTTGACATAGCAGTGCAAGAAAGTGTCATGTTGGTATGGATGTTCTAACGTGGTAGCATATTAATGACGGAGGAACACTAACACAACAATAGAAACACAATGGTAGAGCAATATGCAATAGAAATTAAATTCCCCCAACTTGCAAGAATTAGCGAGAAGCAACAACAAATATATGGCAAAAAAAATAGAAACCACAAATGCATAGGAAACACCAAGATTTTTACGTGGAAAATCCCTCAATGTAAGGGTGAAAATCACACGTCATCCAAATCAAAGAAATAACTCCACTAAAATCAAGTAAGGGTACAAAAAAGTCTTAAACAAGTGTATAGAATTGTGCTTATAGTCAGCCAAAACAACTAAGCACTAATGCTTACAAATGAGAAATAAATTCATGAAAACACATAAAAAAACATGGTTGCTGTGACAAGCAGGTATCGTGCACTCTAGACCACTAATCATCGATCCAATCATTGAAAATCAAGAATCACATGTATAGAACATAACTTGCTGACAAAGGTTGAGCACAATCCAATGGTGAATATATCTCTGGTCGAGATTTTACAATGAAAGCCAAGTATGCAAGTTGACTTTTCTCTCTTTTATTCCCTCTACTTGTTGTTCTCATTCAGCAAATTGAGTTTGACCCATTTTCACTTAGACAAGTGAGACTAAAATGGGCTTGCACATTTAAACTTTTCTCCACATAGGCAAGGAGTACAAAACCCAACAAGTAGAATGTCACATCAATATTTTCATTAAATATTAAGAGTGTATTTGGCCTAACTTTTTTCTTAGCTTATCTTATCCTTAAAAGAAAAAATTGGGTTAAACATTTTTCATAAAAAACTCTTAAAAGAATAACTAATTTATTTTCATATAACAAAATTTGAAAAAAATAACTTTTAATTAATTTAGTAGAAGGACCTTTTTTATAGCTTACATAGACTTATTTACCTAGTCTCCTCTTCAAATTCTAACTCGGCCTAAAATACCATTTTTTTTAATTTTCCAACCTGACCAGCTTTTCATTAAATAATTTCACAAATTTTAGTTTATCTTAAATTATGTTTATTTATTGTGAGGTTTTAATTTGTTTTTAAATTATTTATTTTAAAATTTTTAAAAATATATATTTTTTGTTTTTTATATGAATAAAAGAATGTTATTGAAATTAGTAAATAATATAGTTAAACAAGATTTTGATATTTTAAGATATTTATAATTTTTGTTCTTTAAATTTGATTTAGATTTTAGTTTTTTTAATTTTTAATTTGTAGTTAAGTTTTTGAATTCTTAATTACAACAATATATTTGTTAAATGCTTTTGGATTATTTATTAAATACTGTTTAATATACATTGACATTATTAAATTTTGTTTAAATGAATTATTTTTATCTTCTAAAATTATTATTAAAAAATATTATAGAAAATTTTAAATATTTATTTTTTATAATTATTATTTAAATTTATTTAATTAATTTATATATAATTGAATATTTGTAAATCTTCTTTAAAATTAATTTTCATCAATTAAAATGATTTTGTTACATTTTTAAAATTAAAAATTTTACATATATTTATTTTAATACTTTTATGTATTTTTTTATCTTTAAAATAATTTTATATTAATTTACATATTATTTTTTTAATTTTTATTAATATATTCTTCCATTGAGTGACACAATTAGTTTTAAATAAATTTAAATTTTTTAAACTTTTTTATCAAACAAATTTTATCTTAAAAATAATTTTAAACTAAAAAATTAAAATTATCAAACAACTTTTATTTTATTTTTAAAATTTTTATTTTGATTGAGGGAAAAAAAAAAAAACTAACTCAAACATAACCTAAATGTCAAAGTAATGAATGAACCAAAGTTATACAATTAAAATAGTATGAGAATTAAATTCACACAAAAAGAAAATAAGAAGGCTAAAATCAAATTTTGATGACAAGATGAGAACAAAGAATTTAATTAATTAAATTCTAAACTAACCGCCCGAAGACAAAGTTGGGGAAAGAAATATCACATTAGGACCTATATGCAAATTCAACATTTTAAATATCCAATTTGTAAATTAACAGATAGACTGAATAAATAATATTAAAAGACGAGGGTTAGGCATAGACTTTTTAACCCATTCTTTTTAATACATTTTCTCTAAGGTTAAAATTTATTGAAAAGTGTAAAATTAAGAGAAAAAGTTATTAAATATAAAATGTGAAACTCATAAAATTTTGTTATTTTTAATAATTTTTAACCAATAAAAAATTTGTATTCAAAAGAGTATGATAAAAAATGTATGTCTAACCTTTTTCATATTAAAAACATGAGAAATGCTAGTAACACACTCTTTGATACACTATTTTAAATACATTCTTTCTTATTAGTTTGAATTTATTAAAAATTACAAAAATTTATGAGTCTCACATCTTATTTAATAATTATTTCTTACATAATTTTATAATTTTTAATAAATTTTAACCAGTAATAATCTGTGTTATAAAAATTGTGGTAGAAAGTATGTGCATGGCCTCTAAAAACATAACTAACCTATGATAACCGGTTAAACCACTGATATACCGGTACACCCTAACGTTTAATTTTGCTCTTTTGATTTCTCTGACCCGAGCGGTGAAGTGAGGGTAGCTAGCCACTGCAAATGGGTGCGGCGGAGGCCAACACAGCACTTCAAGCTCCTCCCGAAACGACGTCGGAGAACGTCGAAGCCCTGCTTGATGTAAAAAAAAATTCATATGTATATATTGTTATTGTTATATTGATATTGAATGTGATTGATTATATTGAATGTTGATATGTTTTGACAGGCTGCAAGATATGATGACATAGATGATGTTAAGAGCTTAGAAGCCAGTGGTGTTCCTCTTGATTCCAAGGATGATCAGAGGAGAACAGGTATATATGCAGTATTAACTCAATGAAAAAGTTTTTCTTTTTATGGTGGGGTTTGGTAGTGTTGTTTATAGTGACGGCAGTTGACGATTGGGGGTAGAACATGTTAGAGTGCATGTTTAGTTTGGTATGTAGTGAGGATTTTTCACTAATTTTCAGTTAGATTCAGTCCGAATGAAGCTAGAGGGGTCATGTGGTTGTGTAAAATTGGGGTGTTATAGTGAGGATGAATCAAAGGGGCACATCATAAGTTCAAAAGGAAACCGAGTCAATGCACATTAGATAAATGGGGGGTTAGGCATTGGCAGAGCATCACAAAGAATCAAGCTGCTAAGCTCAGGTGTAGGGGTTTCCATAATCCTTATTCCAGGCCAGGGTCATGCTCCTGGCAATATTTCACAACCCTATGAGCGCACCTTTTTCCATTGATTATAAGTTCGGGTGACTTTAACTTCTAATTCCAATTAATCATGCTCTTCAAGCAAGGTTTAAGTTGTGGTCACGGTCACGGTTGCGGTTTTGTTGTGATCCACAGAAAATTGTGGTCAAATGCGGCTGCATTGCATTCACGGAGACCCCAAAAACCTTGACATTGTGGCCGACATTGCAGTTGTAGATCGTTTTTTAAAAACTTTAACTTTCAAGATCCTTATAATTTATCTGTGTAGCTGCCAAGCTGCTTTCTCTTCATTTCCTTTCTGAACAAGGAATCAAGGATCACGGTAAGGGAATCCAATTCATGCCAAATATTTCTGTATCCCAAGCTCCTGCATAATTTCAAACATTACCAAGCTCCCCTAATCTCAGCAATTCTAAGGTTGAGTAAGCCCTTTGAGCCATTGCCCCTGATCCTGTTGTAACAGAATTCTTCCGGGTTCCTACAAGCCCCATCAGTACTAACTTTGACTTCCGGAATAAATGATCCACTTTACTTCCTTTGCTAGAAATTTGTGGAATCAGACTGAGTCTTCCCTACCGCATGCTCTTCATCTCATCATTAGGAATTAGGATTAACATATGTTGGTGTGAAGTACCTCCTTCATTAACAAGATGCACTTTGCCGAACTAGTATTAGAAATGCCACTCTCCTAGTCTCCTCTAGTAAGGTGGATTTTAGGTATAACTTTTGATTCCTTGCTAGAAATAGATATTTTTAGTTAAATTCAGTTTTAAATAAAACTAGAGTTAAGGTAGATTTTGGTTTTGGAGTTTGATTTTAAAGCTTGCCATTAATGAGATCATGAGATATGGAGGCTTGTATAAAAAGAGCCCATTTCACAAGGTAATGTTGTTTGAGTAAGTTGACTTTCATTTAGAAGAAAGGACATTGAGAATTGCAACCAGGGATAATAAAGTTTTTGAAGAAGTTAATTTTGTCTGATGACCAAATTCAGAAAAATAATTTAGCTATGAACTATTGTACTTCTTCATATGTGCTTGACTTTGCTCCTCTCATGTATGCATCCAGCTCTTCATATGGCTGCAGCTAATGGACATATTGATATTGTGGAGTATTTAATCAGTAGAGGAGTGGTGAGTAGCTTTTTCACAAATATTCTTCTTCTGATTTTTTAACTTTATGATCTGAATAAGCCATTGGTTGATTAATAGAATAAAAGTAGAGACTTTCTGTCTGATAGCAAATCATTTCATTGACCATTACCAACTTTTTCCTTTTGAGTAATTCTGTGCTCTCTCACTTTATATTTGGTGATGATTCATTGTCTGATTTAATTCAAAAAGATATATGCTCTTTATATATAATCAATACTTAGAAAGTTTTTTATTGGAAATCATGCTGGGGATGTATGTTATTGCTAGAGTTATAAGAATTTCAATGTCTTCCCCACACACATAAAATACTAGTGTCTCAAGCCATGGTTCATACATTATGACTTGTTTAGACTACTGGCATGAGGAAAACTGGAGATATTTTGATAAGTGTGAAGGTTCCACTTCACAGGACATGATTATCTTTCTAGTATTTTTTTTTTTTTCTTACATTTAACTCTATCTGACAGCATTCATGCACTCTATACAATCATCTTGCATAAAGTTTTTTTAGTATGTTAATAATAAATCCATATCATCCATCCTACATAAACTAGAAAAAATGTCATGTTTTCAGCCAGATAATTATGAATAATTCATCTTTAACTGATTTGAAGGTCACTCCTTTGTGCCATGTGGCTAGGGAAGTATCAAGATAAATTATTGGCATTGCTTGAAAAATTATGTCTAGTACCAACCTGTGGATGGGATCAACAATAATGTTCTTCAGTTAGTTATGTTTGAATGTACTTAGAAAGTTATCCTAAAGAAAGTTGGACCAAAACCTATTGAGCAGAAGATGATAGAAATTCACATAATATGGTTTGGCCTAGTAAGAAGAATACCAATGGAGGCTTCACTGAGAAAAGTGAATCAAATTGGGGAATAAGGAGAGGAAAGGCTTTATTTTAAAATAAATATAGGAAAATAAGTCTCATTCACTCATTCCCTTACTTGAACATCAAAACATGGGGAAATAACTCCCCCTCAATCTCCTTCCTTCCCTTCCCTCTTCTTTCTTTCCCAATTTTCCTTTGGACAAAATTTAGATGTTCCTTAGGTGCTTTTGGTGCTATTCTCCAATGAAAATTGAAGTCTCATCTTGGTAATCTATGCGAACCTTTAATGCAAATCTTTATTACATAGATTATTGAAGTGAAACTCTAATTTTCATTGGAAAATAACACTAAAAATATCTAAGAAACTGTATCTAAGTTTTGTCCTTTTCTTTTTCATCACTCACCTCTCACTTTAAAACATTCAAACATTGCATAGATGTTTTAAAGCTTGTGGTTGTGTGAACAGGATCTTAATTCACCAAATGAGGAAAAGAATACACCTCTTCATTGGGCGTGTCTCAATGGCCATGTTGAGGTGAATAATGTGCTCTTCCACAGACATCTCTTATTCTCTTATTAGATTTAATTACCTTTTTTATTCTTATAGTTGTACAGATTTTCTCTTTTGGTCCTTATAGTTAGAAATAATTTATTTTAATTCCTATACATTCATTTTCAATATCAGTTTAGTTCCTGCTGTTTTAAACCGTTGCAAATTAAATAAAAAATGCTAGAAAAATGTCAATTTGTGGCTGTTTTACACTGTCAATTTTCATTGTGACAGTTTTATTTCACGGAGTTAAACATACTTGACGGCAGGGACCAAACCGATATCGAAAGTGCGTGTATAAGGACTAAACGGATTATTTCTAACTATAGGGATTAAGAGGAAAAATCTGTGCAATTATAGAAACCAAAAAAGTAATTAAACCTTCTTATTATTTCCCAAATCATGGTTTTGTTTAACACGCAAATACTTTTCAGGTTGTGAAGAAACTAATCATGGCTGGAGCTAATGTTAGTGTTTTAAACAGGTTTGTTATATTACCTCTAGCATTTTAAGATGTGCGTAGAGTTTCTTATAATGCATCTGATTTGACAATGCACCTTTCACAGTCACGATAGGACTCCAATGGATGAAGCTGTGAGTAGGGGAAAGCTAGAAGTGATGGATGCAATTAATGAAGCAGTTGCACTAGTTGAACTTCGTGGTGCTATGGTTTCTGCACAGGAAACTTGAAGTTTGTGCTACTCTAACTAGCTTGTAATATGACAATTTGGTGATAGTTATACATGTTTTCATATAACGATTACTTTGTCAGTGTGAACAGGATCGTGAGCTTGTTTTTTTCCCCCAGTTTCCATAATGGAATTCCTCTTTTGGAAAATGGAATTGAAGGAGTCCCAACATATCTCTTTTTGGACTTTTGATCGAAGTTAATTAGTTTTAATTTTTCCGTAAAATCAATGAAATGCCACAGTCAAAAAGGAGAAATTAAAATTGTAAGAGATGCTAATAAATCAAAGAAAATATGTGCAAAAAAATATTGTAAAAGAAATTATTTATACACCAATTTTCTAATTGAATATTTGAAAATTAAAAAAAAAAAAAAGACAATTTCAAAATTTAAATACTAATCAATTTTAGGTTAAATTAAAATCTTAGTCCCTGTATCTGAAACCATTTTTCATTTTAGTCGGTATATAAAACAATTTTCATTCTATCCCTACATGAAAAAAACGTTTACGAAATATTTATAATGGTATTAGATTTGGTCTTAGAATTTAAATATCGTCTCTTTTTTAGTCCATACTTGAAGAAAATTATACTTCATTTTAGCCCATAACATTTTGGTTTTGATCCCTATGTGATTTTAGTCCACTTCATTTAACTTTAATAAATGGTAGGTGCTAATTTGTAAACAATTTTTTATGTAGAGACTAAAATATAGAGTTTTTTCATTGAGTTTAATGGTCATGCACTGTTTACACTGTCATTTAATCACAAATCATCATTTATTGTAAGTTTGTTGACTTTTATAATAAATACTTTAAAAGTTATATTAATGGTTATTTCTGATTGAATGATAATGTAAAATTTTTACATTGACAGTGCATGACCATTAAACTATTTTTCATTTAGGGATTAAAATGAAAAATAATTTCAAACATAGGGATTAAATTTTAAATTTAACCTAAATTTTATATTTTAAAATTAGGGAAGAATGTAGGTATTACTGCTTGGAAAATACCACACGTTATCATGTTCATAATCATCAAAATGTGT
The DNA here is from genome assembly GCA_004329165.1 of Spatholobus suberectus. NCBI lineage: Eukaryota > Viridiplantae > Streptophyta > Magnoliopsida > Fabales > Fabaceae > Spatholobus > Spatholobus suberectus. The sequence continues at coordinate 32,558,157 of CM014737.1, forward strand.
TGGGCCTTCCATTTCCCTTCAGAAGTTCAACCCCAAGAGTAATGAAACTCCAAAAATCCTTGGATGATCACTGTTTTGTTTGCCTGGATGTGCCTTTTTTATACATGCCATACTTTAGCTTCAGTAGCACTCTCACGAGTTATGAAGGCCATAGCCATTTTTTAAACTCTTATTGGTAATGATGGCCATAGCTTGTTTAAAATGTCAGATAAATATAAAAAAGTAAAATATAAAAATTTATAAATTAATATAAATGACTAAATTATATGTTTTATAAGATAAAAAATAATGATAATTGGAAAAATAAAGTATACCTACAGTAATCCTTAAATATGTGTTTTTATTATTTATCATAAAAATGTTTTAGATTAAATTAAAATTTTAAAAATAGAAAATTTTGAAAAATACCAGTTCATATCATTTTTTTGCACCATTTTTTTACCAATTTGACCGTTTTTTTACTGGTTCTCACCATTTCTAAGATGGGCTGATTTTTTAAAATTAATAGACTATTCACCAGACTTATTTTCTGTCGAACCGGCTAGTTTAATCCAATTTTTAAAACTATGGTTAATACCCCTCATTTAGAAGATCAGCATAAAAAAGTATGTACGGTATGTTATCCCGTTCCTTGCCAATGAAAATTTTGGAAATCTAAATTTAAGCATTGTGCCTAATCTATGATTGGGTTGTATGTGCTAATCCTGATCCTAACTGCTAAGTTTTTACGAACCAGCTCGGGTTAACAAAGATGGGCTTTTGTGAGTTGTTGTAGAACAAAGATGGGGTTTTATTGGGTATCTTGATGAGCTAGTTGGATGCTGGTGAACCCTGGGCCTTTGCTTCAGGATCTTGGGCTGGATTTGAACGGGCTTGGGCCACTCCATGAGCTTAGTCAGGCACATCTTAGAGTGCAATACCCCTCCAATCCCAAACTGCTTCCAACGCTTCTCAAACAGCGGATTCAACACCTCCCATTTACAAAAAGTCAAAAATTAGTTATTAGCTAGCTATTAGTGAACAGAAAATCAAACAATAAAAAAAAAAATGAAATACCCAAGTGCCAAGTAATTCTACCTGAATAACAAGTATTAAGTAATCAATCTGAAAAGCATTGTATGAATGACTTACATTTCAGCTGGTGTAGCTTAGACTCCACACAAAGATTTAGTGTTTTTATGATCTTAATAGCTTTGTAGGTGAACCTAGTTTCACCGATAACATAGACTGTTCAAGTTATAAATGAGAATGATGATATCACGTGATATTACATGTTATTTCATATCACTTAATATGTAAATGAGAAAAAAAAAATGATAAAAACTACGTTCGATTTTGATTCATCTTAAAAGACACTCTTAAACAATTGTTGATTAAATTTTGGAAAAAAATTTCATTTTTATTTTTTTAAAATCCTTGATTAATTTTTTTATTCTAATTTTTCAATTTAATTTTAAGAATTTGATAATGTTTGTTAAACTTAAATTAATCTAAATACGCTTTTATTGATTTAAAAACGGTTTAACAGTTAACCCAAGTAGCCTTTTTAAGATAACTAAACTAGGGGCGAGTACTAATCTAACCTACGAGCTAGCCAAAATTTAAAAACCAGGTAGCATCGAATATTTAAATTAAATCAAGAAGGAAATTCACAAATTTCATTTGTTTGGATTGGGTCTCAGGTTAAGTTTAAATTTCTGCAACCGGCCCAACTTAAAACCACTTTGTTTTTAATTTATCTACATTTTTCATTTTTTTAAAAATATTTTTGATTTTGTCTAACTTAATATAATCCCACATATTTTTTAAAATTTTCTACTTTCTAAATTTTTAATTCATTTTTTTGAATTAATATTATACTATATGCGACCTGAGCATTCAAGTTGAACCAATTCAAATCTAATCATATTGTTTCAATTAGAGTTGATCATGAAATTTTGCAAAAAAAACTGCATGCCAATCAAATTAAAATGTCAAAACTTTGGAGTGCAACTAAACCAGAGTCAATCAATGAACTAACTTGACAAAAGAAACTTGTAGAATGATTCTTATCAAGTATTGGTGCACACTGCACATATCTCCTACCCCCACGACCCCAAGGCTATTTATTATTCTCAACAATGAAATTCCGAGTCAATTTATAAAGCAAATATGGTACATGAAGGATGTCCATATAAATATGATTCCTTTGTTTGTTCCAACGGATACAGAATAACTACTAGTTTTCTTGGCATTTGCTTTTTCCCACTTTGGTTGGCATTCCTTCTGAACTCTTGCTTCTTTATTTCTGACAGAGGTTAAAGTCACCCGTGTATAGAAATTCAAATTTCAAGTTTAATTTACCTGTTTTGTTAACAGGCTTTTTGCTTAGTACTATTTTCAATCCTTTATACAAAAAACAAATGGGTATATTTTTTTGTCTTAATTATAAAAAATATAGGCCCATTTTCAGATGTATTAAATATTAATTTTTTTATACCTTTAATTTATTTTAAAGTCTATTAATGAGACACTCATTTTCTATACAAGTAGATATATTTATTGGCCTATTAAGATTATATAAGTCATACTTATTGGTGGAAAAAGTTATCCCTTGAATTATGAGTCGTGTTGTTAAATACAACCATTACTTAAACCACTTAATTTTATGGGTATTTTTAGAATAAAATTTAAATTTATGACTTTATTAATTAAAAATAACTAACTTAATTATTTTCATTAATCTTAACGAATTAATTATTTGGTTCTTATATAAAGGACCAAAAGTAATATTAATTTACAAATAACAGGGGGTAGTCCCGTGCATTTGCATGAGAAAGGAAAAATTACAATTATTTTTAAATTAAAATAAAAAAATAAAGAAACAGATGAAGCAAGTAAAATAATTGAAGAAGCGATAAAGTGAAGCAATAAGGTAAGCTAGATGTCCTGTGTGGATACATTTACTAGTTACTTGTTGGTAATTGAATAAGTTTGTACTTAAATATTATTAAGGAAAATTAAGAGAATTAGATTTGATAAAGGCAGTAAGTATATTTTGTTTAATGACTTTTGTAAAAAAGAAGGTATAGTACAAGAAATAATTCTACTTTATTCACCTAAACTCAATGGAGTAGTTGAAAGAAAAAATAAAACTTTTAAAGAATGATGAATGCAATGCTAATTAGTTCGTATGCATCTGACAACCTTTGAAGAGAAGTCATTTTGACTGTGTGTTTCTTACAAAATAGAATTCCACATAAAACACCCTATGAGTTGTGGAGAAGTTATCAACCTAGTTAAAAATATTTGAGAGTGTGGGGGTGCCTAGCTAAAGTGATGTTACAAGAAAAGAAAATAGGGCCTAAGTACATTTGATTGTACATTTATTGGTTATGTCAATCATCGTGTTGTTGTCTATATGTATCTTGTCCTAAAGAGTGATGTAATTGATTGCAATACTATAGTATAGATTAAGAATGCTAAATTCTTTGAGGACATTTCTTTTAAGGTCTGAAAATGGTTCTAGACAACCAACAGAAGCCATTAGTGAAACTATGTGTGAGGATTTGATAGTAAAAGAAATAGAAAAAAGACATCTTTTGGAGACAACTTTTACACCTACCTAGTTGAAGATGATTTTGTAAGTCTTTCATAAACAATTACTTCTTCGGATGCACAATTTTGGGAACAAGCTATTATGATTGAAATTGATTCAATTAAGAAATATAATACTTAGACCTTAGCATATTTACCTCAAGGAACAAAATCAATTGGCTGTAAATGGATCTTTAAAAGGAAATACAATCTTGATAGATCAATTGAAATGTATAAAGCTAGATTAGTAGCAAGAGGGTTTACAATCTTGATGGATTACTTTGATACCTTTGCTTCCTTCCATTACTAGGTTTCCTCTATTTGAGTGTTAATAGTTTTAGCGTCTATCCATAAGTTAGTGATTTATCAAATGTATGTAAAGATTGCCTTTTTGAATGGTGATTTAGAGAAAGAGATATATATGACTCAATCTGAAGGATGTCTAGTTCATTGCAAAGAAAACAAAGTGTGCAAACTTTTGAAATCCTTATATGGTCTAAAACAAGCCCTAAAACAATGACATGAAAATTTTAATTAAATATTACTTGGTGATGGCTTGTCTTCGAGTGAAGATGATAAATGTGTGTACATCAAATCTGTGAATGGTGATTATGTGATTATCTGTTTGTATGTAGATGACATACTTATTTTTGGTACTTGTAACAATATAGTATTTAGAACCAAGTCATTTCTTACATCTAACTTTGATATGAAAGACATGGGTGAAGTAAGTGTAATTTTGGGAGTTAGAATTATAAGGAAGGGTGATAGTATAATATATCCCAAGAGCATTATGTTGATAAACATCTTAGGAAGCTTAACTATTATAACTTTAACTCAATGAGTACCACTTATAATGCTAACTCTTAACTAAAGAAAAATAGAGGAGATTCAATTGATCAATCTCAATATGCATAAATCATTGGGAGCTTATTACATTAATGAGTTTTTATAAACCTAATATTGCTCATGCAGTAGGTAGACTAAGTAGACATACTTAGAGTTCTAATCAAAATTATTGAAATGCACTTGCCAAACTTATGAGATATTTGTGAGGTACCATGAAATATGATATTAAGTATAGTGGATTTCTTACTATATTAGAAGGGTACAATGATGCTGATTAGATTTTTTATTCAAATAATACAAAATTCATTAGTGGTTATGTGTTTACACTTGGTGGTGATGTGATTACTTAGAAATTATCCAAACAAACAATAATTGTTAGATCAATAATGCAATAAGAGTTTATAGCTTTGGAGATGGCTAGTAGTGAAGTTGAGTGGTTGAAAAACTTCTCAATGAACATTCTTTTGAGAACGAAACCAACCTCATTAGTGTCAATGCATTGTAATTGTCAAACGACAATAACAATAACTAAGAATAAGACTTACAATGGAAAAAATAGACATATACAATTGAGACATATTGTGATAAAGTAGTTGCTAAAAAATGGAACAATATATCAATTGATTGTGACGTTAGAAGGAAATTTGAAGGATCTTCTGACAAAACCCCTAGGAAGGAAATTAACATATGAAACATTAAAGGGAATGAGATTAAAGCTACTTGAAATTAACAAGTGGTGGTGACCCAACCTTTGAGATTAGAGATCCTAATAAGAATGTTCATATGAGTAAGAACAAGTTACTTATTAGTTCTACTAGCACTAAAATTAATTTTAATTTTAGTTCATCCTATAGTATGAGAAAGTGCTAGACACTACATTAATGAGAGGTTAAGCTTATAAAGCTTTCAATGATTGATATTCATATCCCTTGTGGGTGATGTATGATTTGTAGCATGCAATTGATGAAATCACCTATATGAGGTCAAGTGGGGTCGCTTGTATGAGATTGTGGTGAGATCTTTAAAGCAATCATGAATATCAGACACACGCATGGCCTAGTGGCACATAATAGTGATAATGACAAGGACTGTGTGTGTGTGTGTGTGTTGGGGGGCGAGGGTAATGTACGTGATTGGTAAACCACTACTATACTGAAATGTTTTTTGGTTCATATAAGCTGATACCCCAACTACATTGTGTGTTATGTTTTATCTGTCTAGCTTTAGTTCATGTAGCTTGCTACACCAACTACACTATTTATTCTGTCTTATTTGTATAGATCTGATTCATATAACTTGTTACACTAAGTCCAATGTGTTACATCTAAGATGAGAACTCAGAATTTTTTTCCACTTGAAATACGTGAGAGATTGTTATGTATATAAGAGTATTTCAAAAGGTTGATGCCCTAAATTGCTTAATTTTGCTTACTTTCAAGTGTATATATGTGTATTAATAAAGGAAGAATCTTTTATTAATAATTGGGTACCAACATGTTAACCAAAAGTTAACACATTGTTTATAGGGTATATACGAAGTATAGTATATGTTAAGAGATGTCAATCTCTTAAATATATCTCATTATTTCAAGATATCAACTGGGTCAGCCCAACATATTCTTAGGCCTAAAACAAATTTTGAGATGAAGTTTTCTTAAAATTAATAAAAGCATTAGAAAAATTAGGGGTCTTACAAAAAATAAACATAATTTTTCTTCCATCAAGATTCGAACCTCATTCATTAAAAAAAAAATTACAACTTAATTATCACTACACTAAACTAATTAATAATAAAAATTATATAAATATTAATACTAAATAACTTTTTACTGGAGCCTGAAGTAAGGGCTTGGATTGCCTTATACTTGGACCAACCTGAGATATTAGTCTTCAGCTCTTGGCTAAAGAATACCTTCGGTTGAAAAAACAAAATGAAATATCAACCAAAATTGGGAGTGTGAAGAAAATGTATCAAAATTTCCATAGCTATTAAAAGTATTTTGATCCTAGTAATACAACTCGCGCAATTAATTAACCAATATACAAAAATTGACGGTTGATTCTGAGGTTTTTTCAATTTAGAAGGTTTTTTTTAAAGAAGTACTATTACTTCTTCTTTTGAATTAAATAATTTTATATTCATTCTTTTTTAGTGGATCCCTGCAGTCAGGTAGGAAGCACTCACTCCCAATAAACTTCTGTAAAACGTCAAAGCCCGCTGTTCAATTCTTAAGATGTGGATCCCAAAGAAATAAGAATATAATTAAAATATATTTGATAATATAATTTTTTTACAGCTATTAGAGTTAGCTTAGTAGTAAAAATTTACATAATTTATATGAAGTCTTAAATTTAAACATTATTATCGTCATTGTATAAAAATATATATATAATTTTTTTATACCTTCTTTTAATCATGCATGATTATACAATCAAATCAAAATTAAACTAAAAGAAAAATTAAAATTCCTTTTCCAAAGTAAGAAAACATTTGCTTCTCTTTCAACCATGCCAATCATCAAACACATTTTCTATCATGCCCTGTCGTTGCACATGTTTAACTTTTACATATTATTCCTCCCCCACCACTTTCATTAAAAACTAATTTTTCACTGCTGACAGTACAAAACCTGTTCAACTAGCCAAGCATTACCACTTCTTTTAAAAGTAAATATTATGTTAGTATTTTTAAAGAATTTTCAGTAGTACTTTTTATATAATAAAAAAATGATATATTTATTATATGTATATATAAATCACACATAAAAGTTAGTTTAATTGGCCCCCGTTATCATTGCTCGGAAGCTTTACACCTTTCTTTTTTGAAAGAAGTGGAATGCTGGAGGAGATGCCATATGAACCTTTCTAATGACATTTGATGCATATAGTACTACCTAGGGTTTATGTGTCCATTATGTTAGTGCAGGTTTTCGTGGTCCTTGCTTACCAAATATGGAATTTATGCCCGAATGGCTAAGTAAGTTTGAATCCCTCCATTGAGAAAAATTATTGCATTGGAAATAGTTTTCTTTTCATTTTCAATGTGAAAGCATATTGTGAAATGGAACAAATACCCACAATGATTAGTGCAAACTGGGAACTTTTGCTTAGGAAATGCAAGCAATTTATTTCGTAATGGATCATATGAAGGATATGAAATTATGAATGAAAACCACCCAGTAGCTTTTAGCGCTGTCAATTATAACGTAGGGATTCTAATAGGCACCCGTAGAGCTTTCCTATACAACTAGTAATTGCATAGCATAAATATTTAATTTATATAACTAAAATTTATAATAAATAATTATTTCTTGATGTATAAATTATAGGCTAAATTATTAATTTGGTCTCTTAATTAATTTATTTGGTGTCCTTCTATTATTAAAAAGTTCAATTAGGTTTCAAAATTTTCAAAGAAGATATGTTACATGTATAATAATTCATACAACAATTTGTATAATAACATTTTTTGTATTTATATCTCTCCATCATTATAAGATGTAATAAATAATATGCAGGAAAGAGATAAACACAAAAAAATATTATTATACAAATTGTTGTTTGAATTGTTGTATAAATAATATTTCTTAATACACGCAATTTCAATGAAAAGTATTCAATTATTAATTTTTTAGCCGATGACCGTTAGCAAACACTATTTGTTTTACATGATAATCATATTCCAACTCATTCCTTTACAACATTTCTTATAACGAGTAATGTTAAATTTTTTTTAGAAATCTTCCTAATATTTTACAATAAAAATATTAAAATAAAAATGTAAATAAATTAATTGTCTTAAAAATATGACCATCATTCAATACTTTCTATATTTAACAAATAAAAGGATTAGTGGTAAAATATTATGGAAAGATTTAATATTATTCTCTTATAATACGATGAGGCAGTAAAAGAAAAAGGAAAAGTATGTAATAAAAAAATATTTAATAGAAAAAAATACAAAAATAAATTACAATTTTAAAAAAAAAATAATGACATTACTTTTACATAATTACCATCTTTCTCTTTTGCCACTCTCCAACTGCTCTCTAATCCAATGTGGACAAAACTTACATATAGTACTATAGGTATTGTTTGTGCTGTTCTCTAATTAAAATTAGAATTTCACTTTGGTAATATGCATAATTCCTTAATACAAACTTTTATTTCACAAATTATCGAAATAAAACTCTAATTCTGATTAGAAAACAATACAAACAACATATATAGAACTGTATGTAAGTTTTGTCCATCCAATGTATAGTTGTTAAATGCACATAAAAAATGAGAAAAAACCAAAATACAAGTGACAGTTCTATACCCTGCCTTTATTTGGACACGTGGTTAACTATACATGTAAATTTATTTAATTTTGCTTTACAAATACTTAAAAATAAATGAAAGTAATTATATATAATTATTGATGTGGTTAATAATGTTAGATTATTGAAATAGTTAATTTTGCCTCATAAGTAGTTAATATTGTTATGAGATTATGACCATCACAAGTGATTAACTACATATGTAAATATGATTAACTTAGCCACACAAGTAATTAAAGGTAAATAAACGTGATTGTATACAATTATCGTTATGTGATTAATTGTACCACAAAATTTCATGAAATTAATGAAATGTTTAATAGTGGTTAACATTAAAGCATTTATCATAAAAGTCAACAAACTTACAATAAATGGTAGTTTGTGATTAGATGACAGTGTAAAATTACTTTACACTGTCAATGCATAATCATTAAACTCTATTAATAATAGTATAAAATTTAATTTTAACTACTTAATAAACAGAATTAACTAAATTTACACACATGATTAATTACATTTGCTAGTGGCCGCTGGGTGGAAAAAACCAACGGTAAGTTAATCAGCACTCTAAAAAACGGGCCTTACAGATGTGGAGATTTTGGAAGTCATAGATGCGTCACATCCAAATAAACAGGTTACACATATGAAACCGTACATAACTATATTTTGCAGATATTAAACTTAAAATGCTGTCTTTAAGTGCTTTTAGAATTAGAGTTTCATATATAATTTTTTTTAGGATAATTAGAGTTTCGTATTAGAAACACCTTTAATATAAATTTTTATTATGCCAATAACTAAAATGAAACTCTATGATTGGAAAACACTTAAAAAAAATAACTGTATTTAAATTTTGTCCTAATTTATTTAAATAACGTTACAGTATACCTTCAATTTGAAATCAAGATGTTGCTTTCTTGGTACAGTTTGTCCAATAATGTGTCACAGATTTACATAATTATACCCATCTTCTTTAACAAGCAACATAATGGCTTGAACCATGACAATGGCCACAAACAATAAAGCAATGCTGGCTGAGAATTTTTGAAGTCGTAAATAGCATCTAATTGACACGTTCCTAGCCCTACCAACAAAAAATCTACATAGGCATTGATAAGCATCTCCGTAGTTACGAAATTATTCCAGGGTCGCTTTATACTATATTTGAGCAATAACCAGTTTTATTTGCAAATCTTTTACTTAAAACGACTAAGTATATTACATCAATTGCTTATTTTATTCTTAACCAACATCACCATGAAAGGGTATGAAAGCGCCATCACAATTTACTATATGTTCAGAGTTATGCCATCAACCAGAATTTTTGTCACAAATTTCACCAAGCATAACATTTTTTAAAACAAGTTATGGAATGATACATAAAATAATATAAAATGACTCGTTGGATATTTACCGCTTAATATTACATATATAAACAGCTATAAAACTAGTTTAAAATATAATTAATTTAAACAAGAGAATAGTAATGTGACTGGAACCAGCCTCATTCAGATTGATTGATTAGCAAACTGAATTTCCTTGCTGACGTCTGAATAAACTTAATATTTAAAAAGAAAATATAATGAATGAAGAAAGTAAAATGAATTACACTTATTCTCTAAGTGTTCGTTTAAGTAAACATTTGCAAAATTAATTTTAAAGTAATGTGATTTTTTAAATGTTTTTATTCTAAAAAAAATTTAGTAATAAAACTTAGTATAAATTTTTTTATCTAATACAAAATCTATTTTAAAATGTTTTAATTCAATTTTAGACTCAAAATCAATTTTTCAATGAGATCAAACTTCTGAATATTTACTTAAAATTTCGTTAACTTGTATTGCATGATTTTAGATAATCCACCATAAATTCGAGTGCACTAAATTAAAATCTTACGTCCCCCATATACATTTTTAGAGAAATATTTTGAACTTAACTCAGCATTCTTGCCTTGAAAAATATTTTAACAGCAAGGTTTTATACAATTAAAAACCTCACATTATTTAAAAGCTACTCCTCCATAGTTGACATATCAAATTACTTAACTCACCTACCTAACAAGATGATGATTGAATTGAAGCTGACGAAAGCAAAGTGACAAGCTAATTAAATGGTAAAAATCAAGTGGATCAGGATAAAGTAACTGGGCCGTCAAAAGATAGGCCACCCCGAAAAGAAAGTACTTCGATTCTCATCGCTCATTCTCATGAACCATGATTTTTTTATCATAATAAGTACACAGACAGCTAGAATATATGGTAAAAATGTTCATAAAAAAATTACTGAGATACAGAGAAAGTGATTGCTTATATTAATCTTCAACACATTGATCAAAGGGTTTTGACGGGGACGGAATAAGCAATGAAATTATCCAACCACGAATAGATAGATAACTTCACGTGAACTTCTACCCTCCAAGTAATTATTTGCATAGGGAAAGAAAAGAGACTTGAAAACTCACGAGTTGTACAAACATGACAGATGCACAAGATAGAGGTAACATACTAACATGCAGTCACAACTCACAATTAAGGCCAATAATCAATCTACATTAACCTAATTCCTCAATCGAAATTTGGGTCTGTGGTGGAGACTACAGAAACTTATTGTGAACACAGCACACGCATACACGGAAACATAACAATTATAAGGGTTAGAAAAGAGAATTTAGGTTTCAAACATTCAAGAATAAAACTCATAATAGTGAAACCACACTTTAACATGGGAAGAAGTAGCAATTGCATATCCATAATCCAGGAATTAGCATCACATATAACATCAAGCCAAGCAACTAATAAGGCCACAAAGTATAAAAGAGAGTTGTCATTTTTTAATAAAAGTACGAACAAATTAATTATTTCTCTACATATTATATAGTTGCAAAATTACAATGAAAAAAAGGGACTCATTTGTCAGAATCGAAGTTAATTAGTTAAGAACCATCTTTGGTAATTAAGGTTTGATAGTAAACACAAACAATGCATGCTATATAAAGCAAAACTAGCCAAGAATAACCACTTTATTAATTTATTTATTTGGTCACAGAATAACCAATTTAATTTGCTTGCAGAACATTACTAATCAAGCAGATCCCCAAAATTCATGTGTATTTCAGTCTGTGCAGTTCAAGTGAATTATGCATTTATGCTTACCAAAGGCAGACTTGTAACTGTGTTTTCCAATACCAATATTACGTCAACCATATGATGCCTGTATCCTATGATAGATATGATTGATATACCCAAATACAAAGAGAGAAATGGAGGGGCATCCACACCCAGCAAGATAAATATACTCAACTTATAACAGAATCATTCATGTATGATAAGAGAACAAAGTCAGGTATTGAAAGTATCAAAATTTTGCGTACATAAGTACTTATTAATAAAGATAACACAAAAGTAAAATGATTTGAACATTTTGTACACGTTAAAATCAACTAATGTACTTAATTTTTATAAAAATTCTTTATTTAACTTCTCTAAAAACTAAAGTGGATAATTTTATTTTAATTTGTAGAGAAACTCAATATATTTTGCTTTTATATTTTTTTCTCCTAAAATGTTCATAAAAGTTATTCAAACAGTTATATTCCTGAATCCCAGTAAAGCAAAACAATTAGATGACACGAAACAAGCCACTGTCCAAATATCAACATGACAAATATTGCAAACCCTGGGACAAATAAATTCCCCAATTTCCTAAAATAACCCTCGTACGGACTTCATAAAAAGTAATTGGCAATTGGCATAGGACAAAGCTGCTCTTAAAGATAGGTAATTCGTGCTTCATCAGTGGAAAGACAAAATCAGGTATTGTTTTCTCGTTGACAAGATAGGTTGTGTAGGACAGTTCATGAACATTATACCGACAAAGAAAAAAATCACAAAGGGAAGGAAAAGTAAGGACAGGATTGAAAGTGGTTTGATACTCATAACACAACCCCAATTTGATATTAAATAATTAATTATCCAACCATGCCAGAAGCAAACGTACACTTCACGAGCTTTACATTAATACCAAAACCCATAGACAAGTCTCATTTTTATTTCAGAGGAAATAAATAGTAATCCAAAGCACATGACAAAATCTATCAACATGTAAAATATGTTAGGCCAACAAAGAGGCTAGGGAACAGCATGTGCAAGGATAATCAATACATACAATGTATACATAACTTCGATTGTATATTTATCAATGGTCATAAATAGCGGCTAATTAGATTCTGTCCATAAAAAACAAGTGACACACATCTGCAGCTTCTCAATAATACTATATAATAGCAACAGCAGCGAGCAGGCAATTCATCCTCCAACAAATATTCTGGTTAACAAAAAGGAATGCCAGTTTAAATATCGTCAATGGTTCTTACTTATCAAAGAATAATACTTTCAAGCTAGAACAATGCAAAAGCAATGTGTAATCAACATCAATGCATTTCCTCAAAAAAAACAACAAAAACAAAAAAAACCCACCCATCAATGCAAAGAATTAAGGTGTGCAGATATTGCTGGGTAAAGTAAAGCATCATGGAGCACCAAAACGGAGGAACGGAAGCATTAATAAGCCTTGATTTACACAATTAGACAATAACATTGAAAAATGAGACCAAAATAACGTTGAAATCAAATCAACTATATCACTATTTCTTACCTCATTTTATATATACCCAATTATAAAAAAAATATAGTAATTCTAAATCTTCTATAATCTTATAATTTTTTATTTATTAAACAAAAAAAATATTAAATAATTTTGTGTTTTCAAATTATTTAACCTTCATTTATCATTTATTTCATAAAATATTAAGAGTTAATAGAAAGTTATTACAAAAGATACTATATTACTTGCTAAAAGAATTATACTTATAATTAGAGAGCCTATATAGTGAAAAAGGCTTTTTATATGAGAGAAGAGATAAATAATGCCCATTAGATCGATCAAGATTAAAATACAGTTTTTTAAAAATCACATAATTTTTTTAAATAGTCATTTAAAATTAAATCTTAATCATTCATATATAATTATATAATCTAAATTTAATTCTCACACTTGTATATAAAAATAATCTCTTGCTAGATAGATATGTTATATTATGAGAAAAAGTATTACTTTTTAACTGCTTATCACTTTGTAATTGAAGGATTAAGAAAGGGACACGACAGGGAACAGTTAATTCCACATCAATAATGTTAGATGTGATCAAGGGCTGGGCATTGGCGATGGTCTGAATTGCAGACAAGAACAAAAGGAAAAAGAGCGTACATCATGCCTTGATGAATACAGAAAATTTAGCAGGCTGTTTACGCATCAGAGAGATGTTGTGGCCAATAAACTGGGATGACAAGGACAGCCACATAAGTGATTGTGACATTTCAACTACTTCTCATGCCAAAGTCTAAAGCAGCACGATGAGTGAAACGCACATTTATTTCTAGTCTATACTAAACCCAAACAAACTAACATCAGAAGACACAAGAGGTGCCAATGTATGTAAATATATCAGTCTCCCCAAGCCAAGCATATAAAACATGAAAATAGCATATACAGCGAAAAGGAAGCACGCCCATATACTATAAGTATCTCGTGTGCAAAAAAAATCTGGTAAGAACACTGAACATACAGCAATAACAAGTGATGCAATACATTTACAACAATTCATATACAACAATTTATACAATAATATTTTTTATATCTGTCTCTTTCTGTTATTATAAAATATAACAAATAATATACAGAAAAGAAATAGACACAAAAAAAATTTATTATATAAATTGTTGTATGAATTATTGAACAGATAAATTTCTTCAATAACAATTTAAGTAAAAAATTCACCATCCTCCAAATGATAAACACCATAGATTTTTGAATTTTACGTTGTGGGGTTTGCATCGTAGGATATGTAGATTTCACCTTTAGGAGATTTAAAACAAAGGGAATAATAAAGGAGTAGCTTTGGAAAAGCAAAACAATAATATAATTAACATAATTAAAGAGTAATGTTATTTTTATAATAACTTTTACATATTAATGATTTTTACTTTTCTATCACAACCCTCATCTTATTTCATACTCGTCTCTATCTCTTGCATGAAAATTTATTATAAGAATAACAATACTCGTGCTTGAATCAAATTTTGAACAGTAAATTTAGCAAAACAAGATTCTCTTCAGATTTGTTTTTCAATTTGCAGTTAATTTGGTACATAAACTATTCTTCTAACATGATGTGGCTCCACTGTAATCCACCGATCTGCTCATGCAATGAGTCAACGACGAAAGAAAATTGGACAATGAAAGGAACAAAACCCGAGGAGTTGAAAAATGCAAAGCGTGACATGTTATAAGATACAAACTTAGAAGAATATTAATATTAATTAATTTATACCCCCCACCCCCCCAATATTGGCAAAATAAGAAAATTACCCTACAATAAGTCAGGCTTTCCAAGCTCATCTATGTTGCACTTGGAAAGAACGGTTTAATTTATTGGATTACCATAGTTTGATGAACCTCCAAGAAACCCTCCACCTGAAGCTGCATAGACATCAGAAGGATCCACCATTGGAGATGAAGATGACACCCCATTTCTACCACCACCAGCCCCATCACTTCCAACATTTCCACCACCACTTCCACAACCACCCAAATGTAGCTCAGATAAATTGGGATACACATCTCTATCCTCAACCCCTTGATCATAAAGAATGCCTTTGAACACATGGCCACCAATCTTCACAACAGCCTGATACGCATATTCATCTTCCCCATCATCCACTGCCGTCACCCTAACACACTTGAACAACGCCGGCGCACGCACTTGACAAGGTAATGACTCCTTGAAACCAACATCTGCACACAATTCAACAAACCCTACTCAATTCCCACACAACAAATGCAATAATACAACCCCACAAACTCTTCAAATCCCAAAACCCGCGAAAAACATCAACATCACAACATCACAACATGAAAGGACTTATAACAATTCTTATACAATTATAATGTCTAGACACAATCATTCAGAAGATACTAAAATACTACTAAAACACATATTACAAATGTATGCTAAAATTATTTTAATATTACCTTAAATTTCTGATTAATTATGACTGTAGACACTCATACTAGTCTTGCTCATAAACTAACTTTACGTATGATTTATCTTATCTTATTTTAAAGAAATAATTATTTTCTTATAAAAAATAAAAAAGACATTATTTTTCTAAAATGAAACCATTACTTCCCAAAGTATTTCAAAACAATCGGATATTAATATAAAATAGATTCTCTCATTAAATTTTCATACATAATCTTGGTACATTAAAATTTTATGAAAATCTGAAAAGATTAACACAAAACTTTTATGTAACATGGAAAAAATTAATATCTATTTGGAACACGCAAACCTTCATGGCTAAAACTTCCGGGTAAGAATCGCTCATAAACATACTGGCCATGGTAGGAGGAACTTACATGCAATTTCTTAGGTGGTTGGTATTATTCTCTCGTTATAATTAGAGTTTCACCTAGATAAAAGAGAGTTGCTATGCTACCTAAAAAAATTTAAAGATTTTAATATAATTTTAAGTGAATATTGACTGAGTTTGGAGATATGAAGAGAGAGAAAGAGATAATAGAGAGAGGGAGAGGAAGTTTTTCTACAACATTTCCAAATTCCTTAAATTTGTAAAGGTATCAATGAGTTTGGACATAAAATTTCTCCTAGATAAATCAACCTGTGTAATAAAAATTTACATTAAATAACAAATATCATGTTACCAATGTGAAATTAGAACGAGAAAAAAAAAAAACACTTAAATTGCATCTAAGTTTTGTTTAACATATCATACTTTTGCACAATCTTTGTTATGAAAAAAATTGTCTTTCTCTTTCTTCAATATTATGGACCATAACCACAATTTTATTAAACTAAAACCATGTTTGGTAACACATTTGGAGACCCAAACCTTGGTGGCTAGAACCCGTGTCGAAACTCCTGGGAGGAGTGGTATTATTAGACGTGGAAGTATGCGAAGTAGTAGTAGTCTGGGAACCAACGAGCCTAGCTTTCTTGGCGCCGGAAGTGGCCCCACTCGACCCAACCGCCGCCGCGGCCACCGCCATGAGCTGCCGCTCCCTCCTCCTCGCCGCCGGCACCCACGTGCTCTTCACGTGCGTGGCACAATGATACCCCCTACTCTTGCAACACGTCCTGCACCTCCTGTGACTACAATCCTTCTTCGCCTGGTTCCCACAGTCCTGGCACGTGCTCCCCCCCAAACCCCCCTCCCCGCTCGCGTCGCGTTCCACGTGCCCGTGTTGCTGATGTGGCGGCGGAGACTCTTGATCTTGCCATAACTGAATTCTGTTGCGGTGGTTATTGTTATTACTCCCCATCACGCCCTCGGCGTGACCGTGTTGTTGCGAGGGAGATTCTTGCCCTTGCCATAACTGAATTCTGTTGCGGTGGTTGCTGTTGTGTCCCATCATGCCCTCGCTGTCCATGCCCACGTTCGGAGGCGCGAGGCACGGCGCGGCGGTGAGGAGAGGGAAGACGTTGACGCCGAGGGCAGTGGCGGGGTTGGAACCACTGTTGTTGCTGCTGTTCGGGTCGGACAAAACGGCGTCGTTGTGGTGGTGGTGGAAGGAGGACGCGGGTGCCACCACGAAGATGTCGTGGTGAGGCGCCAGGTTGTAGTTGAATGACCTGGATGCCCCCGGCCACATGGCCGCCGCGCCGCCGTGCGCCGCGGCGGAGGAAGCATTGAAGCCGAGGGAGAGGTCATCAGCGCGGCCGGCGATGGCAGAGGGATTGGCTGACCAGTCGGCAAAGGCACCGGAATCTGAAGGGAACCTCCTTGTAGTAGCCACAACTGAAGGTGTTTGATGGAAGTCTCCAAAATTTACACAATCAACTATATTATATATATGTAAATATAAAAATATAATATGAATATAAATTTGGTCTTGTGTTACACAACCAACAACTATAGTGGAAGAGACTAATTACCACAATATAGTGAACTAAATTCTTATTTTTGAACAGAATTGTCTCTCGGAAGAAAGATAGATAGATACCTATGATTTCTGAGGATATCTATGAGAAATCAAAGAGCTAACAACTACAACAAGAACACATGTATGGGTATTTTGGTGTGTTCGCAACTAACAGGGTGGTTATGATTGTCTGACTGTGAAGTAAAGGTTGTTGGCTTCTTCTGAGTTTTGGAAGGGAGATCCTTATCTATGTGGATGTTTGTCTAATGTGGGGTTATTTGTTCTCAAGTGGGGTCTCTGCAAGTGTATCAGAGAGGAGAAAGTGAAGAAGAGTGAGACTTTTTAAAAGAGTGTGATGGAATTAGTGAGGGGTAGAGAGTGAGCACTTGTGCTGTCTGTGTGTCTGCATCTTCTGCTAACTTATCTTCTGCTACTGCCACTCTGGTGTTTGAAGGAAGAGAAGGTTGGTTCAAGAGAGAGAGAAAGGAAAAATGGGGTTCTGAAATCTGAATGGTTCAGAATTGAGCAGAGAAAGAGGGGCAGTGAGCAGTGATTAGTGAATGAGAAAATGCAATAACGACCTATGTTACTGTGAATCTCTTTTCTGCACTTGCTGACCCTTTCTCTCTCATCATCATCATCTTTCTTTATTTTTTCTTCACTTCCCTTCTTCTATTTTGAGTTTACTCTCAGAAAAAACTAGAGCCTCCCTTTCTCTCTCGCACTTTCTCCCTAACTAGAAAGCGAAGCTGAATGAAGGTGGGTTCCTCCCTAACCGAACCTTTCTCACCGTGTGCTATCTCGCTCTTTCTCTCTCCAATTATCACTTTGATATAAGTATATAGAGAGCATGGAAAAGATATTTAAAGCGTGCATAAAGACTTTTGTTCTCTAGTTTTTGTAATTTTATGGACCCTCTCGTCCAAAGTCACATGAAGGGGAAGCCAGCATCCCGTTACATGTGGGCGAGGGCACACCTTCTTTCATATTGGCGCGTGCGTGAATTGTCACCACACAAAACGAATATAAGCGCAATTGTTCAAACTCATGCTTCACACTGTGTTTGACAGGGAAAAGAGAAATAGAAGGAGAATAAATAGATACAAGAAAAAAGAAGAAAATTAAATAAGAAATAGAGTAAAAATAAAAGTTATTTAGTTAGAGAAAAATAGAAAAAAAATAAGGTAAAAGTTTGTTTTTTAACTTTTAGAAATTTGAAATAAAAGAATAAAATTATATATACAACTTTACAGTTTTACAATGATGGTATTTATTTATTTATTAAAATTAAAAAGTACCACATATTTGAATATGTATATCACATATTATGTTATCACATATTTAAATATGTGATATTCATATTCAAATATTTGTTTATTTGTTGTCCCATTTCTTTGAAAAAGAAAGAAAGGGTAGTATCGGAAACTTTCATCCAACGCTGTATTTTGTCGCACTTCCTCGCATCTTTGAGCGGATTAATTTTAGTGTAGGACCCACAAAAAATTTAAAAACTTCTTGCGTATTTCTCTACAACCAAATGAAGAGAAATGCATCACTTCTCTTCACTTCTATGGTCTTCTCTTCCTTTCTTTGCTATTTTGTCGGTACCAAACACACTATAAAAAAATACATAAACAATTTGAATTTTTTAGAAAAATTATTTTTTAAAGATTATAAATATAAGATAGTTGATTTTGTTTTTTTTTTTATTCTTCACGCATAATTAATTTATAAAAAAAGGTAAATTTTGCATTGATTTAACTTCTAATAAAATTAATAATTAATGACTACAAGTAATCTCTAAGAATTAACGCAAATAATACAACTATTAAATTATTTCATATTTTTAATTTAAAGAAATAATTAATTAATTTAAATGACAAATAAATAATCTCATTTAATAACTGAATATTATGTGTATATACATAATAAATTATAAATGCATTAAAATATCAACTATTAAACTTTTTTTATCAATTACCAAAATTACTTATTTTACTTTTTACTTTAGTCAAATCATTTACATTTACTCCTAGAAAAGCTACAACAAGGCTCTCATATAGTACTGCGCGTGAAAATGGCGCGATGTCACTTCTCAAATTATTTGTTTTGGAATAGTAGTAGTTTTATTTTAAAAATTAGGTCACTTTATAAAACTTAAGTTTTATCATTTTATATATTTGTCATTGTGTTTTTTTTTATATTTTATCATTTTATTTTTGAAATTTTGTAAATTTTGTTTAATTTTGTAGGTTTTTATTTAATAAATAGTTAATGATTAGACAAAATTTATAATATTTAAAAATAAAGTGACAAAATAAAAAAAAAATATAATGACAAATTTCACAAAATAATATAATTTAAGCGACAAAGTGCAATTAAGTCTAAAAGTTATTAATTTTTATTATATTAAACCTATTGCCTATGGAGATGAGTAGAATAGTGACAGTGTAGCACTCACCTAGACTGTAGTCTATAATCTCTAGTGTCATCCATATCTTTCTCCCTTTTTTTCCTAAGATAGATGGTACCTCCTACCAATATCAATGTATTCTCTAGTTTATATAGATCGTCTATGGATCAGAAATATCATTTTGAATTCAAAATTTTAATGCACAAAATGATAAAAGAGAGAATTTGTTGTTTTGAGAGTAAAATGTTAATGGATATCTTTAAAATATTAATTAAAAAATCAAAATAGTTTTATTTTTAATAAAATGTTCAATACTTAATGTTATCAACATATTCTCTATCATAATTTTTAATAAAAAAATTTATTAATTAACTTTTTAACTAATATTTTTAAAATATTCATTAATATGACCCTTAATTATACGTACGTAATCATTTTATACATGCTTTATTGTATATTCAATCTTCACTTAACTCACCTTTTAACAACTATACGAATACAAGTGATTGCAAAAAGCCCTTGTTTTACAAAGAACTATGCCTTATCAAGTTATTAATTCGTAATAACAATTGCGAAACCTCTCACTTTTATGAAAATGTTTTATAAGAGACTTTTTAGAACCTTAATATTTAAAATTACTTTCGATTTGAGATAATTTAAGTTTAGTCAAATATAATTTATTTAAGGAGATAAAAAAATTTGTTATTTTTTATTTACAAAATTTGAGTTTAAATTCTTACTTAAAATTAAATTCCTTTTCACTTAAACTAGTAATTATTTACAATTTTTTTTATACAATAACAACAACAAAATTTGAGTCTATAATCTTATATAAACTATCCAAACTTCTTCCACTAAGCCAACCTAGTTTTTATTTGCAACTTTAATCTCAGGTTTAGTAAAATGTTCTCTCTTTTTCTTTCTTTTTTTCTGCTGAATCTCTTTTTCTTTCTTTATTTTTTATGGTGTAATGAAATTTACATATTTGTCAAACTTCTATTCGAAGTACGAATGTTGAAAGTTGGAAGTATACCCCTAGAAGAGAGCCCAATCCAATTGCATCTTTTTGCGTGTGAGGAAAATTGACCTATAAATGAGAACAAAGTGTTTCAATGACTTCAAGCTGAGTCATCTCATAATGGCATGTGACATATTTTTGCAAAAGACAATTTAGTAAGTAAACAATTTTGGGGGTGTTACTTTCACTTAAGCAGTTCGTATTTACAAGAATTGTCTTTTCGTGGAATTTTATTGGTCATATATTAATAATTTTTTTATTAAAATTTACGAAAATAGAAAATGAATTACAACTTTAGAAAATTAACAAACACTAACGGAAAAATAATGCATATATCAAAATTCAGAAAAGAAAACCATATCATAAACCAAAGGAATATCTTAGATACGAAGCAATGCTAGGACTGTTTTCTTTATTTGGTCAAAATACCGATCCATAAATTCTGTGCGTGAAATAAGGAAAACATAAATAGGTAAACATTCAAAACCACAAAGAAATTAAGTCTAATGTTTAGGAAAATACTACTTTCACTTTTTCTTCCATTTCACTTCTATCTTATTTTTCTTTGTATCCTTCTCTTTATTCTTCATCACATCATTTGTTTGATTTATCATTTTCTTTTTCTTCTTTTATTTTTTCTATCTTTCTCATCTTTTCACTCACCCTAAAAATGGGGTATACTATGATTCAAATGAAGATGATGATTGGGCTTAAAACTAGGATCCAAGGTGTGTCTGTAAAGACATTCCTAAGCTTAATGTTAGTACAGAAACATAAGATGGAGTCTCATAGGTCACACCATCCTCCATATGGCGTTTACCTGTTCCTATTTGTAGCTTTGCAACAAAGCTATAATTGATGCAAGTTTATAAAGTTTGGCCGCGATTTCAAACACACATTATGTATACTTAGGACTTGGATCCTCTTTTACAAATTTCTCTCTAGCGTCTCTAGAGCATCTCTTGAACTATTTATTTCTCTGTAACTTTTATTTATTTATTTATTATCTTTTTTTTTTTTTTCATTTCTCCATTCTCTCTTTCCCTTTTCTTTTGATTTTTTTTGGCTGCAAAAACTATGGTAGGATATGATCTGTTTTAAATATACTAACTACTTGAGGGTAGAAAGCAACTGCACTCTCAAGATTTTTTTCGCCTTTTCATCATTATATTATCAAATTCCCTCAAATAGATGAAATACGTCTACTCCCTAACGATTTTTTAGTGTATATATTAGTATTTTTCAACCCCTTCACATAAAATTTATAGTTTTGCCGTAGGTGCTACTCATTACATAACTTGGTCCGAATTATCATTGTTTTGTTGCATGAGTCTACATGAATGGGATTTGAATCCAATGGAGTTTAGTTATAAACGGAATGAGATAGAAAAAACTCTACCTTTGAATTTTATTACATTATAAAATGGGTAGGTCAAACACTACTAATATCTCAAGACTGCATTAAACATTTGACTAAATTGAATGAATTATGTAATATCATTTTGGATAGTAAAACTTTACTTTTGAATTTATAGTGTAGCTCCATTGTTGGATATTAAAATTCAAGATAACTAATTAAATTAGAAGATCTATTTTACCAGCTCATCTATGTGCTTCGCAAGATCAACATTTTTTGTTATATAGTTAACATTCTATTTCTTTGTTTCAAGATATATACAAAAATAGAGACACATTTTTCAAAATTCTTAGTTATCTCTCTTCGTTTAACATGGTATTTATTAAAAGCAAAATTAACATATATTGTAGTAGATTATATTTTATGAGGGTGTTATGTATCACCATTGCACAAAAGACTTTATATGTTGGTTAAAATGGATTTTTTATGTCAGTTGTAGACCCGTTAAAGATATAGAGGATATAGAATGTGAGTATTTTTTATATAGGTTATTGAACCAATGTAAAAAATAGTTTTTACATTGGTTGAAAAAAGAACCGACGTAGAATGTTAGGCTTTCTACATCGGTTATGACACATAACCGATGTAGAAAGTGAAAACAATAATAATTAAGTGTTATTGTACGATAAAGAAGGAATTTGGGGTTTCAGTGCAGGGAATGTTAAGATTTAATGGGTCATTAGGGTTGGGAATTTTGAAATTCTAGGAATAATGTAATCTATGAATACTAAGGTTGAGTTTGAACTTTGAAGTGTTTCAAACTAAAAATAAAAATGAAATTGACAAATTTTTGGAAACACGTCACAAAAAACTTGGCGCTTGTGTTATGAATTGTGCGGAGGATGTAACGCCTGACCGCTTTTAGGATCGAAAACTCTCTCCACAAACTAACACAAGACTTTTCAATGTGCTTTGTCTTCATTCACACGTTTCCTGAGAAACTTTCCAAAAGGTCACCTATCCTAGAATTGCTCCAAGTTAAGCACGCTTAACTATAGAGTTCTTAAGTGATAGGCTACCGAAAAGAGATGCATCTTGTTGGTATAGGTAGCACTTATTAATTCCTTTAAGCTATCATCAACAGTATAGTCTCACACCTGCACAGCCTCTGAATCCCTCTCATTCTGGTGTGTATTCGATTCATTCATGTTCTCCTCCTGCTAGAAGCTTGCCAGGAGCCACTCATTGTCTTGGCCTTATCTCTATTGTACCGGCTATCACTCATCGCCCTTGTTAGCACTTGAGATGTTACATGCCTACCAGCTTCCGCTTGGTTTGTCCTCAAACCACACCATACTGGGAGAGAGGCCATGCTCTGTGTAATGTCTTGTTTTTCCTAATGCTTGATTAAGTATTTGATAACTTAAAAAGTGGAACTTAGACATGTAATTTAGGTGATTAAAAGAAATAAATGAATTGTTGGTATGTAGTATGTTGTATGTGGTGACGGTTGTGTGTGGTTTGTTTGAAATTCCTGGTTTGATTTTAGGAAACTTGAGATATGTACTAGAGCCAATGTGAGTGTGTTGTGAATGAGATTTTGGATTTTGAGAGAAAAATAGTTGAGTTAAATCGGTTTTGAGATAAGAGAAATGGTTTGGGCATTTATGGGCCTCAATTGGCCAAGGGTCCGCGTGTGAGCTCCGAGAGGCCGAGGTATATAAGTAGGGGAAGGGGGTTTTCTTTTTCATTTTTTCCTTTTTCTTTCTCTTTCTACTCTTATTTTCTCTCTACATCTCTCTAAGATTTCTTGAGTTTGGGAAGTCGTAAGGCGAGTTGTGAGTTTAGTTTGGCGACCGTGGTAAGAAAAGGAACCATTCCTGAAAGTTTGGTTTAAGACAAAAGATTCTCAAGGAAGCTAAAATCAATCCAAGAACTTTTAAAGGTAAGGGAAGCTTACTTTGATTGAAAGTTGATTATTTTGTGCCTGATAAGTATGATTCTTGGCTTGGTATTGATTGAAAATTGATTGGATTGAATTTATGTAAAGTTGAATGTCAAAATGGGTTTTGTTTTGATTTTTGATGATTGGCAGTTCTATGTGGTTTTGTTTGAAAGTTTGTGCTGAAATTATTGATTTTGGATGTTGTGTGAATCTATTGAATCTTGTTTGAGCAAGATTGGAGTAAGAATGAGAGAAAAGATTAGATTTTGGGGTTTTGCTCAAAGGGAGTCGTTAAGCGACTAACGGCCTCACTAAGCGAGAATGCTTTAGAGCTGGAGAAAAGTTGTCGGGTTGAATGCTCGCTGAGCGACTACCATCATATGAATTTTGGAAATTTTCCAAATTGTGGTTCGCTGAGCGAGTCAAATACTCGCTGGGCAAAGGATGAGCGTTACAAAGAAGTATGAAGTGGTTCGCTAAGCCAAACTTGTCTTTGCTGAGCGAGTTGGAGCCTTGGAGGTTGTGGCTCTATGTTGTAAGTGTCTCGCCGAGCGACACCTATATTCGTTGAGTGAGAATAGTGCTAGGGACTTGGCTGCTCTCTAGAGTAGTTGTTCGTTGAGCGACACTTATGGGTCGCTGAGTGAGCATAATTGACAAAGATTGAGTGGTTCTTTGTAGTTGGATTTGCTAAGCAACACCCATGTTCGCTGAGCGAGGGGTGAGCTAGATTCGCTGAGCGACCCTTGTTGTCCTTGAGCGAAAAGCAAGGAACAGAGAAGGGGATTATCTTTGGAGTTAGGTTCGTTAAGTGAAACTTATACTCGTTGAGTGAGAGCCTTCGAGAAGGAAGTATGCTCTCTGTATAGAAGATACTCGTTGAGCGGGCGTATGGGTAGTTAAGCGAGCATGTATTTCTGTATGTTGTATGAGGAATTGATAGTTGAGTGGAGGGTTGCTCAGGTAGAATCTCCACTAGTTGTGGTATGTGGTGATGGTGAGATATCTTATAGAGGGTGTTGGTTGCTTAGATAGGACCTCACCTAAGACGTGTAAGATATTTCTTGAGATGTGTGCTGATTGAGTAAAGTTTTATCTGTTGACCATGCAAAAGGCCAATTTGGGCATGTATGGAGTTGAGTTGGGGTTAATGATGATTGTTGGACCACAGGTGGTGTTGAGTAGGCCACGTGGTATTGTGTTGATGTATATATATGTCTATGAATAAGTTAATTTTTGTGGTGACTCATGCATTGCATGCATATGTTGTTGGTTGAGGTGGTGTGGGCCTTATGCCGTGTGCGGGTAGGCATGTAAGTCGGATGGTGACCAGAGCTGGTACTCAGATGGCCATCCAACCTAGTGCCTATATAAGAAGTGGGGTCTAAAAGCTGGGCCTAAGAGATAAGTGGATGGGTAATCCTGCCGGTGGCCAAGGCGGTGTAGGCCTTGTGTCGCGGTATGCCACCACCCACATACACTTATCCTCACAACCATAAGCTTATCCAATGGATCATAGTTTTGGCAATCCCTAAATGGTGCTTAGAAGGCCATGATAGGGGATAAGACCTGACTGATCGCCCAAAATATAGAAATCTCTCGAGAGTCGTGTCATTCGTACATTGATATGTAGGGGTTGATGCATGGTGTGTGGTGTTATGATGTATGTAAACCTATATCATTGATGATTTTCATTTCAGATTGGACTGTTGATGGTTGACAATATGAATCTATATACTATATGTTGATTTTTATTTCGTAAGCTTACCCTTGTTGTGTTGTTGTTTTTGTTTGTGGCTGTTGTTGTTGCTTTGGTGTTTTTGTGTTGTTGTGACTGTAATGATCATGTTGTTTGGCATGGGAGCAGAAGGCGAAGCATCTACAGATCCATCTTCTTAGAGCTGATGAGGGAGGTTGCAAATTGAGGCTGTTAAAGGCCCTTTTTGGGTAGACTTTTTTTAAAAGCTCCTTCTTTTTGTTTTGATGTAGTTTGTTGTATAATTGACCAACTATAGGAAGTTTGATTTATGCTTTCCTTGTTTGTTGTATATAAATGGGCTTGTATATAGTATTATTTCATTATCTTCTATATGATAGAGTAATAAGTGAATTGATGATTATTACGTATATGTGTGTGTGTGTGTGTGAGGTTGTGGATAGTGTTGTAGTGATAGAGGGTCGTTACACTCTGATACCACTTTGTAATACCTGGCCGCTTTCAGGATCGAAGACTGTCCCCACAAACCAACATAAGACTTTTTAGCGTGCTTTGTCCTCACTCACACGCTTCCTGAGAAACTTTCCAAAAGGTCACCTATCCCAGAATTGCTCCAAGTTAAGCACGCTTAACTATAGAGTTCTTAAGTGATAGGCTAAAGTATATGCATCTTGTTGGTATAAGTCGCACTTATTAATTCCTTTAAGCTATCCTCAACCGTATAGTCTCATACCTGCACAGCCTCTGGATCCCTTTCATTCTGGTGTATATTCGATTCATTCATGTTCTCCTCCCGCTACAAGCCTCCTAGGAGTCGCTTCTTATTTGTGCCTTATCTCTTTTGCACCGGTGATCACTCCCCGCCTTCATCAGCGCCCGGGATATTACAGAGGATATTGATTGTTATTCCTTCAACGCTTGATGATGGAAAAACAATAGATAAAGGACTAGACAAAGCCTTGCCATTTCCAACTTCTTCATCACCAAAACATCTATTTTTCAATAGAAGCACTGAACAATTCAATAATTGACAACTTTCCCTTTTCATCAAAATACTTTGCTTGTTTTGTCTTAAACTTAGAAGTAAAATTAGGTGGTGGGTCATAAGATCCTCCACCCTCTTTCCAATACTGCAGTAACATTTTTATGAATTTGAAGATTGCCAACTCGTGATGGCTAAATGACACATAGTGAAAATGTTGAAACGTGATAACTTGAATTTATCACTTTGAACCTTGTTCGACACATTTGCTACTTTGCACTTAGAAATCACTCTTTCAAGCTTCTCAATCCGGCCTTCAACATCCTAGGATATTCCACCTTCTTTCCAACACAACCGTCATATAATGTCTTTTTCTTTACTTGGATTTGATTGTTTCCACCAACGTGAGCAAGGCCAGTTCATAATGGCTAAACGTCACTTAGTGAAAATGTTGAAACATGACAACTTGAAATTGACAAACCATATGATAATTAATATATGGCTAAATGGCCAACCCATATATCGGTTATCCTATAATTGATGCAAAATCCTGTCATAGCTTATGTTTTTTGCACTAATGTTTTTATATATGTGTACACACACATACACACACATAGTTATAAATTATAAAGTGGACGAAGTTAGAAACATTCTGCTTGTAAAATTGTCCCTTTGGAAAGGAAGACCTTTTCTTTTGGTGGTTGTATCTGCAACAAAGATTTGGTTATTGCCTTTTGTACCCTTATTATTTATTTATTTTTTTAAAATACCTAAATTTTTGCTTTATATTATAATTGTATCTAAAGAAAATTTCTATAGGTGGATGTGATGAGGGAAAAAGACTTGTCCAAGTAGAAAACAAAATTTAGCAACTGAAGTCTCCATTCATTAAATGGTGAAAAATGGTTACTAAATTATAGTTAGCAACTAAAATAGAGAATGAAAGTCATATGTTAATAAAACAGTATGTACAAAGACAAATAACAATTGAAAATGAAATTAATTGCTAATTCAATTAAATTAGCATGTGAATTATACATTTGGTCTCTAAAATGTAAAATCTGATCACTATATATGGTTGTCTTTTGAATCTATTGACCAACTTAGCAACCAATTATTGTGTCATTAATTCAATCGCTAAATGGTTCAAAATTTTTTTAATGAATTTAGTAAATTTAAGTTCTATGCAATCATATTATTAACTGCCTAAATCGGTCACTAAATAAGTTAGTGGTTGACTTAGTGAGTTATTTTTTTGGCCTTAACATTTATTTTGTAAAACTCCATTTAAAAAAAAAACTAAATTTACAATTATAAAGAGATTCATAACAAAATATCAAATACATTTATCCTATGTAAATAGTATCTAAAATTAAGTAACATATAATAAATAAAGTCAATGTTACAAATTAATCAAATGTAGCATAAAAATAATAAATCCATGTAAAAAGACAACATAAACAAGAAAAAAAAATCATTGCCAGTGAAGGGGGTCAAGGTTTGTGGCAAGAGTATCATAATGGGCGAAAGGAATAAGTGTGTTATCACAAGCATTGCCATCTATAGTGACTTGAGTAATGAAATAAGTGATGGTTGAAATACTCCCAAGTGCTAAACAACTTGGTGAAGAATGTCTTGGGTCCTCTATAGCTCGAAATGGGTCTTATGCAACATAGAATTAGTCCTTTATAGGTCAAATTGAAAGCTCTCAATGTGTGTTTCATTTATTATGAGCTCTACATGTAGGTTGGCAATATGATTTGCCTATAATCAAAGGAAGGAATAAGGTCAATTTGAGTATAATAATTGGATAGGGCCATACACTCATCACCCAATTAGGCTAACCTATATACATGCCTCATCTTGTTCCAACATCCAAAAATATGGCTTTGTCAAAGGTTGCAGAGTACTCACTATAATGTCTTGTGATGTCACATTGACTTAACTGATTCTAATTGATTAAATTAAATGAAATTATCAAAATATATTTTTCATAATTAAATAAAATACAAGTAAAATTTTTGTTTTTGTTTTTCAAATAAAAAAAATCAAACCATACGTGTAGATTACTTAAAGGTTAAAAAAGATAAGGCAAATAAAAATATTGATTAACATTACACACACACACACATGTATATATAGATAGATAGAGAAAGAAAGAAAGAAAGAGAGAGAGAGAGAGAGAACTGGGTTGAAATACATTCCGTGCTTGAAGGTATTGCAACAAATAATAAGAGAAAGGAATACATGCTTAAAATAACATAAAACTTCTATAGGAGTAAAACAAAGTAGAGTCAAAACAGAAGGATGATGAAACCTAAGTCAAGAGGAAATACCCATGTTAGGATCATGGCAAGTGTACCGGTCATATAATCAATAAAGTGAAAGTATGAGTTATCATTTCCACAGGAATTGTGGTTTAACATCAATTCAACTAAGTAATTACTTACATGTTTAAGAATTAAAGAAGTATTAGGAATTTTTGGGGGGTTTTGAATTAAAAGAGTAAAGAACAAAGAATGCAATTTAAAGATATATAGAAAATTAATGAATAAAAATGGTTAGGTTTTGGAATCTCCTTAATTCTTCCTAAAGTAATCTCTTTCTTTTCCAAACCCCTTTTTGTTAAGTAATTTATCTTCTATTTTTTGACTTAGTTTAACCATAATTCCTTAGGCGATAAACCCTTTAATCCCAATGATGAACCCTAATCCCTTAGACGAGCAAAATTAGTTATAAGTATTAAGAGAAGAAAATTCACATGAAGGCATACAATCTATCCCTATTCCTAGGTTCAAGAGTTGTATGGTTATTGAATTGGAACAATTTAAATCCCAATTTCTCAACTATAAGATTTAGATTTCTAATTAATTTCTTTATGAGTGTCAATCATGAAAAAAGTATTAAGCACAAATTCAACAACTAAATTAATAGAAACAAGAGAAAGATTTAGAAAAGAAATTGATTACATTAAGTTCAAAATGAGGTTCATCATAACCTAACCCAAAAAGAGTTTAGAAACTCATAGAGAAACTAAATACATAAAGAAAAGATAAAGTAGATAGAAAGAAAGCCATAAATCTTAAGAATCAAACCCCAATCCTTCAAGATCTATAGCTAAAGATGAATCTTTAAGCTCTTCCTCCTTCCGGTCCTTAAAGTAGTCAAAGAATGAGTAGTAAAAAGACCTTTTCTCTTTTTAAATTGGTTTTGGACCACTTTTCCTCTTTTTTCTTCATGCATCAAGTCCGTAATGAGCACCCAGCAAGACGTGGGCACGGTGATGCTGTTCTGCGTTGAGCGTGGCTTACTTGCACTAAGCGGCTTTGTGTAGTGCTGGTTCAATTTTGCATTTGTTGCAAGTGATACAAGCAAAATTGACTTTTGGTGTCTGCACAAAAGTTGTAGATAAGTTTGTCTTTAAAAAAATGCCACCGATCTCACGTCGTTTAGATATCTACAATTCGAGATATGCTTAAAACAATGCACCTAATTTCAACTTCAAGCTTTATTTTCTTTATGATGCATGATGAATCTCGTCAAACTCTCTTCATGAAAAGTGTAGATCTATGTTTAAGCTTTTCATAAAGATCAAGATCACTTCAATCACATTCCTATAGTCCTAGTTGTGACTCAAACTAAGAGGAAAGGTTGAAGTTTGAGTCAACAATTTAAAGGTTCTTACTAATGCTCATTTTTCCTACACTAAAAACCTAACAAAATCAATGTATTCATGCACTTTTTCCATTTAAACCATTCAAAACATAAACCACAAGAAATTATATACATATGGGTTATTTACTCACAAAATTTACTAAATTAATGCATTAAAACATATCAAAAATGCTTTATAAATCTTCATATATTATAGATTTATCAACCCACTACTTCTATACTAGTCGGAGACATTTACCCAACTAGTACTATATGTCCTTGAATGAACTTTTCTCAGAATTTGACATGGAAATAACTAGGTGTAACCTCATACCACAAGCTAATAAAGTTATTGAACATTCTCATCATCTGCTCCGTGAACACAATAACCACAAACTAGAGAGATAAAGATATAAAGAAAGAGTGGGCATCCATACACAAGCACTCTAGGAGTGTGCGCGGATGAGACACAAACAAACACAATAATAATACATACAGTATAAGCATACATAGAGAACATTCCATTTTATACAAGGCCACATTCTCATACGACATATATAAACACCAATCAAATGTAGTAAATAGAATTCATATGGTGTTAACAAAAATCAAATTAAATGCTTAAGCATGGTACTAACACTACTCCATGGAGTTAACAACTTTATATTTGAGTGATTAGCTAGTTGTGTCCCCTAACATGGTAAAAATATATCAATAAGACCCTTAAGTCCAAAAGCATGACACGATTCAAACCATTCGACAGACACACTAACTATGGTTAATTAAAGTGGTCATGACTTCATCAGGATGTATCATATGAGGGTAGTCCCTATCATGACATGAGGATGCATAAACCCATCCCTTAATGGAATCATGCATTCTCATATTTTAAAGGTTTAACTCCACAACCTCTATTAGTTCTCCTCTACCCATCAAACAATAGAGTGTGTGCTCACTTCCAACAACTCAACATATGCTCATATGATATCCTCATCTTTTGCCTCTACTTGTATCATATGCATGTATGCAACAAAATAAGAAAATAGTAGGTGAACATTATACATGTTAAATAAATTAACACAAAATATAGTAAAAAAAATCTAAATTATATATGTATCATTAAAATCATTTTCACTCTCAATTGGTATATCTATATCCTTAATTTATTAATTCAAGTCAAGTTGAAGTAAGACTTTATCAAATTGTTCATCACCATCATTTGCAAGATTATTATCATATACATTTGCATCAATATGCAACATTACATGAAGATCATAAATTTCATGCATATTAGTGGAATTTCATTCTCAAATTGACTAATTTTGTTATTTGTGATCGCATTGTGTGCTTAATCTTAATGATAGCTAGCCAATCGTGATGCCCTTTTGAGTACAACATGTAATAATCTTGCTCGACTTATTGCAAAAATATGAATGAGTCATTTATATTTTCATGATCGCTTAACTTTAACAATTTTATATTGATCGTCTATATTTGTCCCATGATTCAGATTATTTTCTAATAAATCACATTTAAAG
This sequence comes from Spatholobus suberectus, assembly GCA_004329165.1. NCBI lineage: Eukaryota > Viridiplantae > Streptophyta > Magnoliopsida > Fabales > Fabaceae > Spatholobus > Spatholobus suberectus. The sequence continues at coordinate 32,590,528 of CM014737.1, forward strand.
GGAACTATCTTTTTATAGGTATCCTGATATATTCAGTTATTGATGTCATTTAATATCTCTCCAAAAGTCATTTTTATTAACCATTGGTGCCTCATACGCATACACCATCAGTTGAAGTTTTTATGCCTTCATTCTATCCCTTTATGTGAAACTTATGGCTATTTATAATGTAAATAAACTATGCTTCAACCCTTCCTAACAACCCTCAAGCCAAAGAAATAAAAAATGGATCCTCAATTCAACATTGTGAATTTTGAACCTAGTTAACATAAATGGAATTGATATATAAACCTTGTTACAAGGATTTCATACATGATGAATAACGTATAAAGTTAGTAACTCCTATTTATTCTTTAAACCAATTAGATAAATGAAAGGCAATTTCCTTATCAATTTGAGTGTCTAAAATAGTGTGTTGAAGTTCTCTTAGAAAATTGTCACTTGCTAAAAAATATAAAAGCCATTTCAAGAGTAGAGAGAAAGACAACAAATAAGAATGTACGTAAACAATAAAGTATTATGCAAATGAATTTATAGTTATAGTCAACAACAACTTAAAATAAATATGGTTCAAGCTTTTCATAATTTTGAAGAATGTACAATTAAACAACTTTCATGCTATGATTCTTCAGATAATTTTATTGATACAATTCCCCACTTGTACTCCTCAGATGATTAAAAATTAAAATTGGAGGACTAGATGAACAATCTTCACCTATGTCACGATTTGGTACTTTAGTCCTTCTAATGTTCATTACAGATGAAAAGTAAAAAGAAGCAAATACAAGTGTTTCTTCCATGAAAAAAGCTTCAAAGAAAGACCTTCAACCATAGCCATGCTCTTGCTTTTTTCTTTTTTTTTTTAAGAATGTAAGAACCTAGGAAGGACAAATATGTGAAAACACATTGCTACAACATCTTGATCATATATTAAAAGAATGACAACAAAATTGAAGCATACAACTTGTTATTTACCTCTAAAATGAATACATCCAATGATATTGAATTAGATGCTTCATAGGGCAAGTGAATTAGAAGAAGTTCTATAAAATTAAAAAAGTTACAAGAGAAAAGATTTTTTCCAACTTACTATCACATTCTATATCAATTATTTGAAGAAGTGATTCCTATATCCATTAACTTTAGATTTTGATATGAATGAATCCTCTACCAAATCTCTTTTATTGACAAATAAGAAGCATAAGACGTCTCAACATAAGGCCTTTTGAAGAAAGTTTTATTCTTCATATAAGGATGATCTTATGGAAAGAATTGACAGTGATAGTCAAAAAATAAAGTATTGTAATTGTGATCCAACCAATTTTTCTTTAATTACTCCATACATATTAAGGAAACAAGCATCCTCACGATCAACCATCTTGACTACACCCCATAATCTAAGAAGTCATTGTTTATATTTAAAATGTTGGAAGCTAGTTTGACACCATTATTTCATAAATTTGTCAACTCTTCTATGAGCATTTGCATGTAAACATCAATCTTACTTTTTGGATTGTTTAGAACAAGAATAATGATTGTAATACTATAAACTCTTTTTCATGAACATTAAAGGATAAAGATTACATGGAGTCAAAATGACTGACAAACACAACTAAGTCTTACCATATCAACTAAAAGGATTGAATTTATTTGTACCTAACCTTAATCTAACATTCTAAGGGCCTTGAAAAAGTTTTGAATACATCTTATCAAAATGCTTCCAAACCTTCTCATTTGGCAAATAATATAAGACACCAAGCACCCTATATTCTCATAGAGCCATCACATATAAGATATAGTGACCAATGAAAAGTAAAGTCTTTTTAGTCTTAGTGTAATCAAGAAGTATCACAATTTTTAGGACAATTTTTTTAATGACCTTTTAATAATTACCTTATACTGTTTCTTGCTGCAGTGTCTACAATTTGCAACACTTTTAACTCCATCAACATTATAATACAACATCCATCCATTTGGGCAATAATAAAATCTTATGCAACCAAACCCTAAATTTATCGCTAATTTCATAGCAAAATAAATATTTGAAGCCATTTAGTTGCCACTCAATAAGGCCTCACCCATAAGCTAATGCTGTTAAAACAATGTTTAGACATATTGTAGTTAGATTTTAAGCTCAAAACAATCAAAGAAGCTAACAATTTTGAGTGATTATCATATCTATCTCACAACAAAGGTTGAACAATAGGCAACATGTTATAAATTTTTTAGCATTGGGATTTGCATCTTGTTCTAAGGTTTGGAACCCCATTACATTACGTTGTTCTAAGACCTAACCTACTTTAAGGCCAACATGATCCTTAACCATATTCTTGAATAGAATGATTTCTTCCCTCTAAGCACAAGTACTATACTATGATTTTGGCACGATAATAAGGGGAGATAATGGATGGATTCAACATGTTATAGTTGTAATACCCTCATTTTAGACTTATGTTTAATTCATAATGTTTGTGAAATTACCAGAGAATTAAGAAACTAACAATTAATCTTATTCCTCTTCACTGAGGACTGACATATGGAAAATGACTAAATAACTGTAAATTGTCATTTTTAACTTAGAAATATGTTATACATATTAAAATGTAATTTTGAAAAATTTCTAGGAATTTACTGAGATTCTTGTGGAAAATGACCAAATTGTTTTCCATTGACTGTTAGAACTGTAGCCGGTATAAGTGAAATATGTAAAAGAAACAAAATGAACTGAGAATGTTCATTTTTGGATCAGATATTTAATTTTATAATTTCCCTAAAATTTTTGGAATTTTCTGAGTTAAAATGAAATTTCTATGAATTTTTAACTCAAAAATATCGAATTTAATTACTAAAAATTAATTTTAAATTTTGGAAATTATTTTTAATCAATAATTAAGGTGCTCACCAAATTCCAAAGAAAAATTCATTCAATTGGTATAAAAACCAAATTTGCAAGTTTAAAGACGTCTTATCAAAACCGGTCAATTTGTCTGTAGAGAAAACAAAACGCAGAGACTTGATAGAGCAGAGATAGGACACGACTACCAACACTCTATGGACCCATCCCCTAATTTTCTCACATGTCATAAAAAGATAAACCTAAAAAGAAAAGAAAAAGAGAAAAGAGTAGGTTTACCGTTTTACCCTTTAAAGACTACCTAGCTTCCTCTATAAAAAGCCTACTTCTGGATAGCTTCCTCACCCTTTCTGTTGCCTCTAAGCTGGATGACCAGCTCCTATATCCTCCCAAGCTCCATTTCAAATTTTTTTTAACCCACAAAGTCTCCATTCTCCCTTCTTCCACCCTCCATCAAAGGCACCATCATCCACCACCTTGTAGAAAGCAAGCACTCATCCTCCTCCTTTTCTCTAACAACAAAAAACGTGAGGTACAAGGGGGGGGGGGCGGGGGAGAGTGGGGTGTTCTTAAATTTATTACTTTCATGTAAATGATTTATAGGTGAGTTTGGCCTTCAAACCCTTAGTATGTTGTTGTTTTACTACCTTTATTCTTATTTCTCTTCTTCTTATTGTTTATAGTTTTTTTTGTGTAGTTGTTCACTTCATGATCTGTTGTTCTCTTTTATTCATGACTAGAATTGTTGTTTAAAATTTCTATTGACATCTTAATGTTGGTTTATATGGCTACATTACCCTAAAATGATCAAAGTTTGGTTGAAGAACTCTAAAATTTCTAAACCAAAGTCTTAAAATTGTAAACTCCCTTCAACTTGGTAGTAAACAAACAAAGGAAGACTTTTATAACATATAAACACTTTTGAAACCTTGATCCAGTCCTTCCAAAGTGGACTCATGAAGATGGTCACTTTCTTAAGACAAGAATGAAACTTTACTCATCAGCAAGACCCTAGAACATCAAGGACTTTTAAACTTGAACCAAAACTCAACTGACCATTAAAAGTTGACATTTTTATCTCCCTCAAAGTCACGGTTTTGAATGAAGAGAATGGATGATTACTTTAGTTTTTGACCTAACTAATAACTATAACATTTTATTTTAGTCATTAAAGATCCACAACTTAGTGAAAAGAGTGATTTTTTTAGAGAGGTATCTAAGTTCCAGCGAGCCGACTTTGATTTCTGTCTGAACAACCAACTATTTTCGCAATAACTCGGGATACACTCAATAATTTTAAGTGATTGTTTTTTGGATGAAAAGTAGACAAAATTATGTTCGAAATGGACACAAGAATCGTTAAAAAAGATTAAGAAACGACAAAGTTACACTTTTCAAAAATTGGGGTTGCTTTTCAGAAAACAGTAACTGGTAGTGCTCACTTAAAAGCTATTTTTGAACTTTCTAGTGCAAGTCAACTGATTATTATTGAATGAATATAAAGTAGACTCCCTAAGATTTAGTGGGATATATAGTTTTCTTATATTAGTCTTCGTGTATTATTTTTACCAAATTTTACAATCGAAATCACATGTGCTGTTTCTGACCCGAGACGTCTTTCTCAATAGCATACTTTGAAAAATCATCATAAATCAACTAGGCCTTAGTTTTTGGAGTTCTTGGACCTGTTGAAAAGGTTTTCTAATGTACTGTCTGAAAATAATCTCCTTGTTTGAAAAAAAAATTAAAGTGGGATATGAAAATTGCAAGGGAGTGCTACTGGTGCTCCAATAAGGGCCTCCTGACCTCTCTACCTTGTTATTTTCTTATTTATTTTTATAGATTTTTTTTGGGATTATCTTTAATGATTTAGAAATTAGACAAAAACATATTTCCAACAAGCTATAGATCATGGCAAACAAAAATTGTTAGCCCACTCAAATTGAATTTCAAATCCAAATTTAAAAACTGTGCTCTCTAGAATTCCAGTTTTGGAACAAAAAAATGAAAGAACATGCTTCTAGTCACTAAATCCTCATTTTCAATAGTTAGGACCTAAAATGAACCTTTTTATTTAAAGTTAAACAAAATTCACTTCTAAGGAATAAACCCTCTCTATTTTTATATATAATTTTAAAGGACTCTTTCTTAACTAAGATATAAAGTCTTTTTTGGATATCATGAAATTAGTGATTTGTTTTACTAAAATCTTTTAGAATCATGGTTAAATACTACTAATTAATTTCGTTAAAATAGATTGATGATGACATCTAATATTGTTAGGTAATTCGGTATATAAGACATACGGATAGTAATATACTAAGTATTAATTAATTAAGTTGAACTTTTCATTAAACACCTAAGTTCCTGATTAAGAATTCAAATGATTAAATCAAATCACTATTAGCTAACTTAGGGCCTCCTAAGTAAGCTTAATCTTTAAATTAGGCATTTAAGATAACGGAGACGAATTAGTGTTAATCTTCTAGTGTCCTATTCGTTGTTTTGTTTTCTCAATTATATACTTAGAATCCCCCTACATTATATTACAATAAGAACCTCTGCATTAAGAGGCAGAGATGTTGGGGAGAGACTGTGCTGATACTCAGGTGAGCTAAGACCAGAGAAACCTCTGTTCGTATTGAAAAGGTTAAGAAAGGACAGTAGTGGAATCATAAAGTAGTGTGATGCGAGGGACATGCTAGGGCATGACACCCTACATGGGAAGTTACAATTAGTACGCTGAGGAATGAAAGGCAAGGACTCACTTGCGGAGGTCTTAGGGGTAAGGCGTCAAGTGGTAAAGGTCCTAATGACTGAGGTAGGGCTCTCGAGTCAGGATATTTGCCTTACCAAGCTTGGCAACCGTGACAACTGCTCAACATTCCAGGATTGGTGCGAGAGTATATCTCTGTGTGGAAGGTGAATGTCCTGAGCTGTTGCTATGTTCCTCGATGATGATGAGGATTGTACCATGTTGAATAGAGGTATATCTAGTCGCAGTCACTTCCCAATTCTGTTAAAAAACCATGTTGGGAGTATGGATTCATACAGTGTCAAGGGTAGATGTTACAACTTAGACAAACCCTAGATTCCCTTTTTTTTAGGTCAACTGTGTCTTGTCGATATAAGACGGTAGGATACCCTACCATCTATGTGAAAGTAATTTCAAGAACAAATTGCCTCACTCCTCCGTATTTTTCTTTTATGCATGATTGTTGTGGTTGATACTTAAAGATGACAGCATTCCTCATCTTGCTGAATATACACGTTGATTTTGATGTTGCCGGGACATGGAGTTATGACAAGGAGGCGGACTATCTGACTCACCGCGGCTTTGTCACTATTACGTTCATGTCTCCTGTTCCAAGAGCATTCATGCCTCCTATGACTTAGACATTTCTGATCTTGGTATCATTCTCACTGCCACCACATTTCCACCATGCGCCTCCACCACCCTCGTCTCCACCAGCAGACGCAGAGATCCCTATTGCAGCACCATACATACAGGCATATCCACCACTATCAGGTGAGCACCCTGTGGATGATGTACAGCCCCCTGAGGAGGGATTGCCCATGGAGGTAATATTGGCCGAGTCCTCTATGGACTCTTCTATGGCCAAAGATTGGTCCACCCTCTCCTCCTCCTCCCCTGGACTCAAGGCACCTTGTGAAGGGCCTAATGGCCATGCACGCCACAAAGTGGACATAGATTTTGAGGAGACGCAATTGGACGACGATTGGTAGACCCCATCCAGTGGTTCTTCTTTTGATACAGGGGCTGGGAGTAGATCTCTAGACACTGCTCTGGTTAGGATAGTGGGTAGCTAGTGTTTGTTCATGTACTTTTGAAATTTTCCTGTATTTTTTTTATTTTAGTTGTATTCAGTTAAGATGTATTTAGCTGTATTGTACTTCAGAAACTCACATGTATATGATTCTGACTACATGACATATATCGTTTCCTCATCTCTTACTCACATTTCCAAATTCTGTTTTATTTACGATTTCTTTACTTTAAAAAGTTTCGTAAGATGACCGCGTGTGATATAAAAAGCGAAAAATTTTCTCATACTTTTCTTAATCTAAAATCAAAATAACTAAATAAATAATTAAATAAACATGGGTTATGTTCAATGTGAACTAGTGTCACAATAGTTGTTGCTACTATAATTTCACACTACTAAAGACATATTTGTTCCTTTAGGCAAAGAAAGGAAATCAAAATATATAAATCTTTCTATTCTTCTGAATGACAAGTTGACATTCTTAAAACCTAAATAGTGTTATCTCTTTTTTGGTGTCAAGCACAATAGTCGACTTTGTTTTCTTTTACTCTCTTTTTAATTAACAGTGACACTCCTAAGATAAAACTTTCTTCCTTTGAATAAGAAGCTATAATGATGTTAAGACAATATAGCATTAGGAAGAATGCAATGCAAAATGTTATAATGATTGTTCATATGGCAATTAAACTTCATCAAATGATAGCCATTATTTCTTCTTGTGGTCTTAGTAAAAAGACATCAACTTTGAACATACTTATTCATCACATTGATTTGTTTGTTATTCATTAAAACCCATTAGATCATTTGTTCCTCAACACTATTAATGTTTCCTTTCATCTTGGTTATCTTTCTACACTACTAGAAAAATTAAAACTGGTGACAAAAATATAATATAAATATTAAAATATATGTTGCTAAAATTTAGTGACTCCAAAATTAGTGATAAAAAAATATTTTTCGTTACTAAATTTAGTCACAAATTCATTAATTTTTAGTAGTGCTAATTTCTCATTAATTTCAATATATTAGCAACAATTGATACAATTCACTATTATTAAATAATTTAGAAAAACTTACATAAAAGTGCAGAGTAATTAAATATGTTGGAATTAGATATTAAGGCTAGATATAAAAAAAATATTTAATACTTCATAGATTTTATAAAGTGACTTATATAAATAAACAACAAAATCTTCTCGAATGTGGCCTATAAAATAATCAATTCAAGACATAATAATCTTACATTTTCCCAGTTGAATGGAAATTTATTAAAAAGAAAATAAAAATACTTAGGCTTCGACACTTTAGGCAAGAAAACCCTAATGATAAAAATACAATCATTTATTTTAGTGAAATATGGTCATTCTAGATGCAACAACTCGTTGTCGCTACATGACAACTTAACAATGTTATTCAAGAAAATTCAATTTTAATTCAAAACTCTTATTAATTTTTTTAGGAAAATATGAGTAAATTTTTTCACAGTAATAAATAAACAATTTGAAATTGATAACTTCATTCAATCTATAAACAGTCAGCAGCCAACTTGTCATATACTTTAACATGCTAATATCATATTTTTTCAAAAAGAGAGATTTTTCTTAGAGATTGAAATTCACCATATATATCAAAAAAATAGTATCTTTATTTTTAAATAATAGGTTAAATTATATTTTTGGTCCCACTATTTATTTTCAAAATTCAATTTGGTCTTTTAACTTTTAAACCGCCACTATTTAATTTTTAATTTATTAAACTTTAAAAAATTATAAAGGATAGGAAATAGTGTTGGTTAAAAACTGCCTCTAATTAGTGACAATTTAAAATTGTTGCTAACCATAAACCCTAATAGTATTAGTTTCAATTTGACAAAAAGGACATTATTGCATTGATTTTGAAAATTGAGGGACCAAATTGAACATTTTAAAAAATAATGGGACCAAATTAAATTTTGGAAATAAATAGTGGGACTTAAAATATAATTTAACCTAAATAATACAATCAAAATAAGGGGAAGGGATATTACATAACTCACTCTCTAAGCAGGTCATAACTATAACACTACTCAAAATACCAAACGTAGTCTTTAGAGTCTTCGAGCGGGGTTACTTCTTGTCTTAGGAGATCTCTCTATATAAGGAATCTTCATTCATAACATAAGTGCCTCCAAGCCATTTGCTCCCATGAGCACAAATGTGACGATCATCATAGTCACATACACATAAACATACATGCAAATATAAGCTTAAGAAAATAAAATAAAAAATTATAAATAAAGCATACGAGCATTCTAAATGGCAGTAGTGCCAAATTTTCAACTATACATGAACACAATTAAAAATCATTTCACAAGAATTCATATCAAATCATCACAATAAATCATCACAACAAATAAGCATGCATAGGAATGTGACATGATAATAATCATGCAGTATATGCAGATTCGACTCCATGGAAATTTTCACCAATTTGAGTGACTAGTGCAGACATAATCCCTTAACGTGGTACACTTGAAAAAATGGACCTTTCGAATCGAAATAGCGAAATATACCATAAACTATTTGGGGATACTATTAATTAATATATGGAAGTTGGGTAGTGACATCATTAGGACAGATAAATATGGCTAGTGACTCAACACAATATAGGTATGCATTGACCTTGACCTAAATACGTATTGCACCCATCTACTTATTTCCAAAGTCCATCATTAGCTCCCTAATAATCCTTCTTGCACTAGGTTGAAGGCCTTTTTGAGCACACATTAACAACCTTCAATTTACATGACTGCTCAATCATAGTCACATCTATTAACTCAAGCATGAATATATGTTTCAACTATCAGATATCAATCACTAGAATTCATTAAGCATCACCACTCATATCTCATTTTATGGTCTATACATAGCACCTTTATGCCTACCATCACGTTGTGGCCTTCCATGAGGTACTAAGCAAAAATCATTGCTTTAATGTTTAAGGTACACCATTTGGAAGGAATCCCTCCACAAATCTTTAGGTACTAGGTTGAGGGTTCTTCACAAAGTGGCACTCAATATGACACCACATAATACCAAAGTTAATATCATAGCACTGCCTTTGAGAGTCGATGTCTCGGCGGCTCACACTCTACAACACTTAACTTGGTGACACTTCACCCAACTTTCTTGTTGGTCAGAACCCTTCATCGGTCAGAATCCTTCATAGGTAGCCCTTTTCGAGATACCGACAACCAGCTTTGATACCACTTTGTAATGCTTGGCTACTTTTAGGATCGACAACTGTCTCCACAAACTAACAAAAGACTTTTCAGTGTGTTTTGCTCTCACTCACACGCTTTTTAAGAAACTTTTTAAGAAGTCACCCATCCTAGAATTGCTCCAAGTTAAGCACGCTTAACTATGGAATCCTTAAGTGATAGGCTATCAAAAAGTAGGTGCATCTTGTTAGTATAGATAACATTTATTAATTCCTTTAAATTATCTTCAATTGTACAGTCCCACACCTGCACAACCTTTGGATCCCTCTCATTTTGGTGTGCAAGCCTGCCAAGAGCCACTCCATGTCCGTACCTTATCTCTTTTGCACTAGCGATCACTCTCTGCCCTCGTTAGCGCCTAAAATGTTACACTTCAACTTATCACGTTGAAGGCTCTACGTGGAGTGGTGCTTCAACCTACGTGTCTACTTACGTTTTTTGTCAACTACGAATAAAATACGTTATAAAATTTTATGAAATCATTTAATTAGTTCACTTGCACATTTTAATAAAATTAATGTTCCCTAAACTTAACCTCCAATGCTAAATTTCAACATTAGGTTGAAATGGTTTATGAATTGACTAAAATATCCTTGATCTTCTATACAATTATTAAACTTTAAAATATTGCAATTAATCCAAATTGATTTAATAAATTCTAAAAACTTTAATTTTAAGCCAATGAGATTAGTTTGGACGTTTAGAATTTCCTTAGAATTTTTCAAGTTCATTTTAGAGGTAAAATTACCAAATTGATCTTATATTTAATTAATTGGCTTAAAACTACTAGAAATTTACAATTAATTATGAAGTTGCCCAAAATCTGAGGTTTCGCGATAATTTCTATTAAAATATATTGTTCTAAACTTAGGAAATTTTTCTTAAGAGGAAAAGGTCCGTTTTGCCTTTATTTTCTCAAAAAGCCATTTAATTCTAAATTTTATATAAGAATCTAAAATACTTAAATAAATTTTCAGCTTAGAAGTCAATTGTAAACACTTAGGATTTTTTTTTTTGAATTTTCCAAAAATCATTTTGGTATAAAATCATTGAATTTAATTTAAAACCATTTGGAAAAAGAAGAAACATAAAGTTGAAAAGTTTCCTATTTCAGAACCAGTTTCAAACACAATTTTGGAGTCTTAAACAAATTTTTATGGAAACAAACCATATACCATTTTCATGGTTTTAATGTATATTTTCTAAAACAATAACCCACTTCTCAAGCAAAAATTTACAAAAAAATAATAAATATTTGAGTGGACAAAGTTAGATTTGGAATTGTACAAGACACTCAACTTGATAGCAAATGTTCTATTTCAAATCAAAATCAAATAGCACAACTTGTTTTCTAAATGTAGCCATGTAGAGCGAAAGAAAGATTTTTTCAAAACAAGTTCAAATTGAAAAATAAATGAGGGTCCTACATATACTCTAGTTTTAAACAACTTTTAACACATCAAATAAATGAATTAAAAGGCAAATGATCCACCATTTTAAAGCTCCTTAAGCCTAGTTTTTAAACATATTTTTCGTTTTTTTTTAAAATTTATACAAAAACATAAATTTGCAAAACAAGCCAAAGTGGTCATTCACATTTCTAGAATGTTAGACCCAACTTTAACACATTTTTAGAACTAATTTGTTACCTTTTACGGTGCTTCTTGTGCCCATTTTGTAGCCCAAAAAGTATATTTTTAAACAAAACAAACAGCTCTCAAATTCAACCACACAGAAAGATATAACAAAAGCAGTGAGACATGCTTATGTGAAAACTAACAAACAACAAGCATAACATAACATGCTTTTGCACAATTTCAACAAATCACCATATTTTAACCCACAAATATCATAAACACATTTTCAAGCAACAATATGACTTAAAAATAGAAGAGATTAAGCAAGCTTTCCTTACCTTAGCTTGAGTACAACTCAAGAAGAAAAAAGGTTTAAGAGAAAGAGGAAAGATGAAACTTTTAGGGCTTTACTTCCGATGCTTTGAACCCAAAATCATCACCAAGCAAAGGGGAGTTTTCCCACTAACAAAATAAATAAGAGTTAAAACCAATCTTAGATGGAATTGAAGAATAAAAGGAAGAAAATGAGGAATAGAAAAAAGATTAAGGTTTGAGAAAACCTTAGCAAAGCTAGAACTTGGTCTTGATCTTAGATGAATTTTTTGCACAAGTTAGAAGACACCTACATTCAAGGCTTGAGAGCTCTTGAGTTAGGAAAAAAAATGAAATGGGAAGTGTGGCTCGACCATAATATTAATGCAAGAAGGGTAGGTTTTTTATGCCAAATGACCAAATTAGACACACTTAATCAAAGGCATAATAAGGGTAATTATGTAATACACAAAATGAGTTTAATTTGATTAATTTAGGTAATTAAAAATTTGAAAATATACTTCCCAAAACCATCCACATGTGGATGACCATGAGAAGGGAAACCATGGGTAAGAATGGTTTTGGTTCAATCATTAGTACAAGTGTAAGGCATTAATAAGTACATAAGTAACTAGAATTAGACATGTAATTAAGGTAATTTAGTTTAAACTCAACTAGATAATTAGGGACAAAATTTGATTTGGTTTTGAAGGGGTGTGGGACATCTTTGGGCTTAGGGTAGCTTAGGAAGAATTTTGTTTTAATTCGATGCTGAGTTGTGACACAAACAAAGCTTATCAATTTCTTTAAAAAAATTAATGAATTTAATAAACTAAATTACATAAAATTTGGATGTCAGGGCTTTATTAAATGAGTATATGACCCATCCAAACATCTTATGATGCGTCTGAAATATTTTTGAAAGGTTTAGGGAATTTTTCTCACTCTTAGAATGCTTCTTAAAAATTATGTCAAGGCCATAAAATTTTATTTTAATCAATGGCGACAAAAATTCTCAAAATTTCTTACAAGACTTAATTATAATTAATTAATATTAATTACAATTAATTCCTCACTTGACTATTTGCTAACGTTTATAGTGAAATCTTTCATTGTTAGCTTACAATACAATCCTAGTTTTAGTAAAATTCTTTACAAAAACTCAAGTAGAAAAATTACACATATTAATTAAATTAAATTTTCACATAAATAAATTTAATTTTTTCTTTTAATTATTTTCAACCACTTAATTATAGATTAAGAAAGCCATTGTGTTATACTAGAGGTGTGTTTATTAGCGCTTATTTTTACATTTGTATGTCGATAATAATTTCTACAATCAAAAACATTAAAGTAACTAATAAAAGTATAGCACTACAAGAAAATTGTGTATTACTAATGGTTACGATACCAATGGTGAATGAAAAAATTACAAATGAAATAGTTATTGGTAACAGAACCATTGAATTATTGCTAATTTAAATTATTCTTCTAGTAATATTGAAGGTTAAATATAGGTCATTTACTTGTCGGTAATCTAAAATCAAGCTATTGGAAATGAACAATTATCTTTTAGGTCTTTTAAATTTGGTCATTGACGTTACTAATGGCTTAACCATCGATAATAAACGATTCTTGTTTAACGCTTATTTAAATATTTTTTGAAGTTACTGATAACTTGGTTGTGGGCAATTCACATTTAATGCTTATTTAAATTTGGTTGATGATGTTATTGATAATTATGTTGTTAATAAATGCTAGCTTGCTAACTTTACTCATGTTCATTTACCGGTGGACAACTCATCAGTGATGAACAATTCACATTTAATTTTCTTCTTTTATATTTAGTAGGTGACTGTGTTGACAACTTAATTGTCGATAAAAGGGTAATTCGCCAACTTTAGTGATTGTGTTATCGTCAATAGGATGTCATTAATTGGAAATTTACATTTAACGCTTTTTAAAATTTTTGGGAATTTTATCGATGATTAGTCATCAATATACTTGAATATAATTAGCGTTATAATCTTCCCTCTTCCATTTCCTTTCTCTACGTTCCTCCTTCCCTTTTTTATCCCTCTAGTCCTCATTCTCTTTTTCTCTATTTGCATTCTCCCTTTTCTCCTCTCCCATCTTTCTTGCTATGGGTAGTACGATTGTGTTGTATGGGGGCTTGCAGAAAGGGTGGGTGGTTTGTGGTGGGGCACGTATAGGGGTGGCTTGTTCATGGTGACTTAGATATTTTGAGTTAAACAAGATTAGTTTTGTGTTGATGGCATCTAGTTTAATGGTGTCTTATTTAGGTAGCTTTGTGATGTTGGTGTTATGATGATAGTTGTGATATAAGAGATGTTATGGCATCAAGGAAGATGTTAGTTTATTATTTTAGCTTGATGGTTGTGAAGGGTATGTCGGTGTTCATATTATGGGTCTAGACTTTCTATTTGGTTTGGTTTTTGTTTTTGTTTTTTCTTCTTGATCTGATTTGATTTTTTTCTCCGAATTAAGAAGGTCCCGACTCTTAATCCTTGACTACAAACTTGGAGACAATGGTGTTGATCATTAAATCACTACTCTAAGCATGTTGCCACTAACTCATGCTCACAATTGTGTCATTGTTGAAGTATCTTCAATGTCTTCTTGAATGTTTTGTCCTCAAGGTATCTTTAATTCATTAAGACAGAGAGTTTGAAAATTGAAGTAGGAATGAAAATATAGGTGTGTTACTAAAATCATAAAACTTATACTAGATTTTTTAGATCAGTTATACTGAAAACCAATCTAGAAAGTGTTTTTTAAATTGCTTCTTAGTAGAACCGATGTAGCTACAAAGTTTTGTCAAAAATTTCAAAAGTTCCATAGGGCCAACATTCTAGATCAATTGTACCAAGTACTAATCTTGAGCTTTCTAGATCGGTTATACCAAGAGCCAATCTAGAACTTTCTAGATTAATTCTTAGTACAATTGATCTAGAAAGTCTTATTAGGAATTTCAAAAGTTGCAAAGGTTGTCCACATTCTAAATAGGTTGCTAAGAAAACCTTTGTAGAAAATACTTTCTAGATCAGTTCTTAGTACAATTTATGTAGAAAGTGTTTTCTAGATTAGTTCCACAACAATCATTCTAAAATGTCCATGTTAATATTACAAAAATGCTATCGTCCTATATGCTACATCAACTTTCCAAGAATTGATGTAAATTTTTTATGCAAAAACAATTTTTTGTACTAGTGTGGAGGCATAATAGTATTGGACATGGCTATAATAGTGCACGGTAGAGGTTAATAGTGAACTGCACTATAACAAACTAAACATTCTAAAGGTGGGGAAATTTTAGTTTTAGTGGAGACAAGAATTAGAATTAGGAATAATTGTTTTAGTTATTGTTTGATCCATTAATTGATAAGGGGTATCTATTTAAGTGTTCTCTTTGAGGCACAAAAAACATAAGATGAAGAAGACTGTGTTTGGCTATTTATTTATCTCTTTTGGTGTGATGCATTTGGTAGCCAAAAGTTCTTCGGTATTGTGACCTATTGGAGGAAACAAATAATTTGCTTTGATTGTGTTCATCCATAGTTTGGCTTGTTGAACTCTTACTTTGGCACATTGTTTTCTGATTCAAATGAAGGCCTTAAATGTCAAATTTCAAGTCAAAGTAATGACTTTAGCTTATCATGTTATTCAGGGATGTAACTAGAAAAAATTATTAAGGGGGAGGGGAGGTAAAAATTTATCACATGGTAAGCAAAATCAACAATCACTAACTTTTACTATTAATAATTGTTTAAAATTTAGTCTAATTAAAATTAAAATATCATATATCCCATGAAAGTAAATATAACAACTTTTGATGCAAAGAAAACATATACAAACAAAAAATATATTTTTTTGTAGCTATCAAGATCATGATATTCTTTGACTCTTGATTTGATAAAACTCTTCTATAATTTCTTTTGTAATGAATGTCTTTGCAATATCCTTTTCAATATAAATAGCCAAAGTATTTGCAAGAAATCCACCTACCATTTTATTACGAAGCCTTGTTTTTGTAACACCCTAAGGAGTATTACCTTTTGCCTCCTTATATTTTTAAAACATGCAAGTTTAGAATATAGGAATATTAGAGGAAACTACTCAAAAACTAAAACTTGCATAAATCTATAACTGGGTTGCTCTTATATCTAATACAAAACTTAATTAAAACTTATGACACAAGATGTCGTACGACTCATAAAAGAAAGATACATAAACTTAAACTACACTTCCATGCTTTGGGAGATAAAGAGCTCAACATCTTCTCTCCGCAAGCAGCTCCAAGCTCCTCCAGAAGGATGTCCACATGCTTAACCTAAAAAAATGAAACTTAAAGGAATGAGACAAAATGTCTTAGTGAGTGCTTTAAGGACTCTAGGTTGACCCTCTATTCTAGAGATCCTTTCCCTATACTCTCATGGTTTTACCTCTCACTAAAACTTCCAATCTTTGTCTTATTAATACTTATTCTGACTTTATACCCAACTCTAGACTTACTTCCCTTTAGTGAGCTTGAGCCTTGGGTCTGACTAGGCAACTGTCTTTCCATCACTCGGATGAGAACTTAATTCTTTCTATTACCTTTTCTAAACATCTCACTTTCTATTACACTAAGTAAGGACTAGCATTTCCTTTTCCTTATCTTTACTTGCCTTTTTTGGACTTGTACATAAACTCTCTTACCTATAGACTAAGCAAACATGTCATCATCTACTGTAGAAGCAACATACATACCTCAAATAGGCATTTACATCATACATATACTAATTTCATTTCTATTTTTGTGTGGTTCATGATATCTTTATTATTAAGTGTCATTTGTCTGTTGTCTTTTTTTCGACTGAGCTCTAGTCACTAAGAGGTGTCCTTCTTGCTCTGACCTTTTACTACCACCAGTCAAAAGTGGCTGAACTACCTTTCGTTTCTGAAAGAGTTCCTTCTTGTTCATCTATTGTGGAAGAACGTTGTTTTTCCCTGTGTCAAGAGGATGATTGTCCTTCCCCATTTGGCTTATAAGGTCTACTAACCTTTTTCTCTTACAACTCATCTTGTATATAAGCTTATCTCTCCCTGGTAACCTCAGAATCCTTGTCACAGTTTGCCCACCGTAATATGTTGAATGTGCGTCTTGGACATGACTGGTAATGGAGAAGTCCTAACGTTACTAATGAGGTACTTTTCTTGGAAGCATCACTTTCCTTTTAAAACATATTTCTTTGAAAACATATACTTTTCTTGAAACCTTTCATAAAACTTTTCTAAAACTTAGGAAAACTTTTCCATCTCTTGCTAAAGAGGCATCATCTGGTGTCTTTTAAAGTCTTAAGTGTTTTCTTACATAGGGTTCATTGTTGTACACATGCAACACAACACAAATCACAACCACAGGGGTAATACTATAACTACACAAGCCCACAATTAACAATACAACACAACAAGGTAACAACATTGGCAGACATAAATTAAAACAAGCATAGGAAATACTAAGAAAACAATCTCTCTAAGGTACTCTTGCTTAGTGAAGAGATATCTTCGCTCAAGAATTGACATAGAGCCTCCAAACTTGATTCCTGAAGCTCTATTTGCTTAACAAGATTAAGGCTCACTCAGTGATTCCTTAATCTCTTTCAGACCACCTATTATGGGGTTTATTCGGTCAGCAAATGAGGCATTTACTTAGCGAAGGGTTCTAGACTCAGTCTCTAGAATCCCTTTCGCCCAATGAGTCTACCTTCTTGCTTAAAGAATTTGGCACTAACTTTTTATCCAGTTTTTGCTGAGAGAAATTGGGCTCTTGCTCAGCAATAAGCTGTAAGATGAGGTCTTCTTCCTTGAGGAATTTCAGTTAGCGAGACTATGATTCGCCCAGTGAGTTTGCGTCTCTACAAATTGCAAACCTTCACGATTCTACATCCCATGACCATCCATGGCCTCCCAACCATCACCAAACATTTCAAAATGTTCCCAATCACTTCTATTACCCTTCTAACTAATTGCATTTCTCAAAAAACCCCTCACTCATGCAAATCTCTCAAAAACTCACAAATCTCCTTCTTCGGGTTCAAGAGCGGAGAAGGGAAAAACATCCAATCAATGGGATTGGGGAAAAACAAAGGAAAAGCACTCATCTTCCAGGACTGCCCGAACCAAAGCTCTAGGGATGGGTCGCAAATCTTTGCTTCACCTTTCCTCTTCCTTTTCTCCTTCTTTTTTCTTCCTCTTCCATCCTTTTTTTCTTTCCTTTTCTTCCTTCTTCTCTTTCCCTCCTTT
This sequence comes from Spatholobus suberectus, assembly GCA_004329165.1. Classification (NCBI taxonomy): domain Eukaryota; kingdom Viridiplantae; phylum Streptophyta; class Magnoliopsida; order Fabales; family Fabaceae; genus Spatholobus; species Spatholobus suberectus. The sequence continues at coordinate 32,608,624 of CM014737.1, forward strand.
GCTTCTCTTATATAGTCCATGTGCATGTGTGTGGTTTGGTAAGCCTCTGGCCCATTTTGGGCCTTAGAGTCCCTTCTAGAGTCCTATTATCTTATCCCTATAAATCTTAACATAAGGTTAACTATGACTAATACCTATGGGCATTCTTAATCATTAATTATATTCTTATTTCTATTCTCCAAAATTGGGTATGTTACAGTTTTCACAAGCTTCATTCTAAAAAAACACATTTTGTAGAAGCAGTTGAAATTGGGAGAGTCAACACAAGACAAATTAATTTATCAAACAAATGGTAAATTGTTGATTTTCCTAAAGATGGTGGTACTCTACATAACTTAGAAAGTGTTGAAATATATTGAAATTCAGAATGCTTTAACACATCAAGCTCATAATGTTGTAATTGAATCCTCAAATGAACCTTCTCTTGATCAGTGAAATTCTTTGGATAATATTTTGCAACCAAATTGCATATGTCATCAACCTTGAAGGATTTAAAAGCATCCTTAGGACTTAAAGCTAAGCTAAGAAAGAGTAATTCCATAGTTTTATCATAAAACCTATTTTTCAACTCTTCTAATTGAAAGTCAATGGCAGCTGTAAATATGTCATATATAAAATTATGCTCCATAGTTACAAAAGTGTCATCATTTTCGTTGCAAGGCTTATCTCGAGCTCTTAAATAGCATTGTTAACACAAAAAGTGATGACAATCTCAAGTAGTGGCTCCTATTCATCATCTCTTAACTTTTTAAACGATGATTTTGTAGTTGAAACAAGATGTGTAACATTTACAATATCTTGAGATTGTTATTGCAAAGCTCTATATAAAAGATATGTTATTTTCATAATTTGTTTCATTAAGTGCAATATGAAAATAATTTCAAATGAAGTTAATGCAAAGTATGATCATTGAGAACAGTGCATGCTATTGAATACATTCTTAACAAACTACATATTTAGTGAAAATGAGAACCCCATCGAGTATCTCCAACTCTTTGCAAGATACCAATTTGATTTACTCCTTTTTTTGGTCTCAATTTCATTATTGGAAATCATATTTTGAATTTTCATAGCTTGGGCATCTTGAAGCTCATCATGTCTTTTAAAGGAACTAACAACAATATTTATAATAAATGTCAAACTTATAAAGAAGTGATAAACATGCTTACCTTCTTTAGATGATGTAACCATTGAGATTGTAATCAATTCCATTCACCACATATATTACTAGCACCATTATAATCTCACCGTTGAATATTTTTAACATGAAGATCATGACGAAAAAGGATTGAACATACCTTTCTTTTAAGAGTTGATGCGATAATATCTTTGACATGTACTACAATATGAAAAAGTGCTCTCGAATGAAACCATCTTCATCAACAAATCTCAAAATAATAGTCATTTGCTCTCTCTTTGACTCATCTTGAGCTTCATTAACAAGTATGCAAAATTTGACATTATTAATTTCTTTTCGAATAACATTTCATGCTTTGCTAGCAATGATTTGCAAAATCTCTTTTTGAATTTTAAGAGATATGTATATGCATTTTGTGGAGCATTTTTTAACACAACACTAGCAACTTTGTCATTATAAGTTGCTAAAAGCTTTAAAAGCTCAACAAAATCGCCCCTATTTTTTGAGTCAAAACTTTCATCATTTCCTCTAAAAGCACATGCTTGGAAAGATAGTCAAAGAATGCTATCAATTGTAGCCTTAGCCATAATCAGCTATTTTCCACTTCTTTTGATGTTTGTATTCCAAATAATCTTTGAATATGTTGAGATTGATTATTGAGATCTTCACATGCTCTTATAGGCATTCTATGTGATGAATTAGGATTTTTTGCATTTGTTAAGGACTAATTACTCCATCATTGACTTTCTTCCATTTGTTAAATCCATCAATTATAAATGCATTTGCATGTCTTAGTTCCTTCTTAACAAAAAGACAGAATGGTAAATAATAAATAACATCATTCTTAGGTGAATAATCCAACCAATATGAATGTGCATCAAACCAAGAAGCTTGAAATTGCCAACGATTATTCTCTTATCCTGAAAAAGGATATTCTATATGCCTTGGTTGATATCGACCAACCTTGAGATAGGCATTCTTATTTCATTTCTTTGATTCAAAGGAAACTTCAACATCATTGGATGTAACCCAAGATCCCACTCTATATTAATAGCATCCATTTCTTCTGCCTGAATTCTTCTGCATTTTAAAGGCTGTTCATCAAGGTTAGAATCTTGTGATGAAACATCTAAAGCTTGTGGCATAGAAGTAGGCTGAGATGGATCAATATTATTGTCTTCTTTTTTCTTAAAGAATGAAGAAAAAGTTCTTTGAGTTATCACCTTCAATAGTTCAATTGCATTTTTTTTTTAAAACAAATAAACATAAAAATAACATTGAAAAAAATAATCTAGTAAATTAAAATAAAACTTAATTGAAGTAATTAAAATACTAAAGACTTGAACAAATTAATAATATTTGGTCCATTAAAGAGTAATAGACTAATAGTAAATATTAGGTCTTACTTACAGCTTACTAATCCAATACACAAGTTGACTTATGCTTAATTAATTTATTTAACTTTATTGTCTTTTATTAGTTCATGTAAATTAGTTTAATTAACATGCCATTCATGTTATCCAGTCAGACTAGTCAATTTTTTTGCCAAATCAATTTTTTGTTTATTTGTAAAAGTAATATATACCGTCACAAAAGTGTCCAGCTCCACCTATTAAATAAGCGAATCACTCGTTTGTTTAGCTCCTAAATACTAATCACAACTCATCTGACAAAACACTCTGACCCACACAAGAGCTAACATATTGAATTGGGAACAAACACATTAAAGTAGGGGAAATCCAATGCCATTGGAAACTGAACACCAAACACAAAGCTTAAATAAGTAAATAATGTTAATTAGGAATGTGAGTTATTCACAAGTTGGTGAATGTGAGTTAGAATCCAAGTCATGGTTAATGGATCACCTCTGAATCATTATAGTACTATTTAATATTTATCTGCCTTTAATGGGTCCTAAAGCCATTTTTAATGGCTCTTAAGTCTTGTCTTTCACTCTTATTTAGTCATAAATATAAAGCAATAAACATGGTTATATGTGGCTATCTTTCCACCGAATAAAGATGGATGGTAAATTCCAAAAGAGGCAATAAACTAATCAAGGATTTTGAGATTACCTTTGTGTCATGAAATAGTGAAACTTGGTAGCGACGTGCGCCATGCAAGTTCATTGGACAACAAGAGAATCAAAGTCAAAGAGACAAAGAGGAAAGATTGGGGTCGTAAGGATTGAAGAACGCAACTACACAAGTCGCAAGATGAGGGAGGTCTGGCGTTAAGAAAGGGAAACTTGGCTAAAAGTTTAAAAGTTGAATTTTTTTATTTTGTTCTGTAAAGTTAAGGAGACCCATAGTAAAAAGTAGAATTTTGTTTGTTATAAAGAATTTTAAAAATAGATGTAATAATAAACAATTAGTGGTCTGTCCCATATGACCACAAACATGCGATGTGGCTTTGTCTCTTACGCTTTAGGCCAAAAATTAGTTGTGGTGACAATTTATTCTTTTTAAGTGTACATATAAAGTGATTTGTTTATCTTTGGGGGGTGATTGCCCCTGTACAAACATATGTTGTTTTGTCCGTGATGTTATTCATTTATGTAGAATAAAGGAAAACACAAGAAGGGTAATTGAATTATGTTTTAAAACTTTTTCGCAAATCCTTTCTTAAACAACATATTGAATATGGGACGATTCGATCGTCTTATCAAGATATAAAAAGCTTTATTAGGAAACTATGTTCGTAAACAATAGATGATGTATACAATTCAATTGTTAGGTCAGATTGGTTCGTCTCATACAGAGACTACGTTTAGTCTTTGGCTTCCTACCTAGAATTTCACTAACAGTCCAATACTGTTACATGTATTCTTTTGCTTTAACCCTATTCAAGTTCATATACAAGTACTCTTTCTTCCTTGCCTTTTTAGATAATCACACAAGTATTCTTTTTTAATAAAGCCTCTCAAGGCTTTTAGCAATTTCACAGAAAAAAGATTAAATATAAACTCATAAGGCTTTTGTTCTATAAGACAGATATACAAAAATTATAAGTCTAAGAACTCTAAAAGAATGTTATTGAATATAGAGAGGGATTTAGAAAAACTTTAATGTTGCTTGTTTAGTAACCTTCTCTTCTCATGATCTTTTGAGCCTTTTATAGGAGAAAATAAAATATTCATTAAGACTTATCTCCATACTTCTGAAAATATTAATGTTGGAGCATTTAATGTAGCAATAAATGTCTTTCCCTAACTAGTCATGTGTGAAGTGATAAAGTTTTCTGCTTATCTCCAGTTTTGATCTTTGTGTTGTATTTTATGTAAAGTTTTGTTCTTTTTTGATACACACATGGTGCTTTTGCTAAAGTCTTGTATTTTTGCATGAGTTTAAAGTATAAGAATTGGTAGACCTTTTCTTTTACTTGTTTCTTCTGAACATGAAATTTTTGATAGGATTTCGTTAATATGCTTGTCTAACAGATGCTTTAGATAGTTTTTTCATATAGAACTTCTAGATCTATGAGTCTTCAATCTTTCCTTATAAGACAATATATATAAGATGATTTGTAAATATGACAAAACATTCAAATTTGATTCTTATGTTTTGTTTGTTATCATTAAAACTTGAGGACTTGAGGGCTTAACCATCTTGGCTTTAACAATTTCTTCTTCATTTTCATCTCATGTATATATTTTTATCAAAATAAACAATATTAGGGATGAAAATTAAGAAATTTAAGACATGACCTCACCTATTTTATTTAATAACTAAATTTGTACAAGTTTTACTAAAAAATTCATTTTCATAAATGAGTCATTTTGTAACTATTTGCTAGCCAATATATAACAAGATAGAAATGAATTAAGGGATTAACACCTTTTTTAGTCTTTGTTTCATGAATAACAATTATTAAAAAAAATCCATTGAGATAAATAAGTCATTTGTGACCACACACAATCAACACTTGAGGGATGCTTAAATTGGGCAAAAAGGTAAGGTGACAAATGTAAAAAAAGTAGCTTTGACCTTCTCCAAAGCTATAGTTTGCTTGGAGGTGCATCTGTACGTGCACTTCATTTCCTTGTTATTTCTAATTGTCTAAATGTATCTTTGAAGGTTATGCCAACCTTCAACATGCTTTAAGGTTTTGTCAGTCTATACGTTTAAGGTATCCAATCGACATGATTTTAATTCATTTTCCTTTTTATGGAGCAAGGTTACAAAGTGAGAGACCTAGTGACTTAAGCAAAGAATAAAGAAATTTGGCTTTTCATTAAGCCTTTCACCTTATATCCTTACTCTGAAAAAGGAAAATCAATTAAAATCATGTTAATTGGATACCTTGAACTTAGAGATTGAACTTGGTGCGATGGAAAAAAGCATGTTAAATTTAATGCTAGGTTCTTGTTCCTTATCTCCCCCAATAATGTTGCTATGAACAAAGCTATTTATCTGCACTTCCTTCAAGAACTTTTCATAATTTTCTTAGATCACCTTCGTTCTTTCATGCTGCTCATCTCTTCTTATTTTTTTCCAGTTCTTCTTTAGCTTCAATTTTGATCAAACTCTACCTTGAATTCTGCAAGAGTGGGCCGCTCATGGAGAGGGGCACTCCTAAAGAAGTAGAAAATTGGCAATAAATTAAAGTGTACACATTCATGAAAAGTAAATCACAACTAAGGAAACATTGTAGAAGGTCAACTCTCGATCACACAGTAGGGAACTTTGGCTTTTTCCAAAGTTGTCTTAGTTCCAATTTGCTTGGACAAAACTGTCTACATCTTATACTTTTCTTCCTGAACTTCTTTAACATTAATCCTTCCAAGTTATTTCATGCTAATATACTTTTTTTCTGATCACCAACTTGAATATATAACTTCAGTGTCTTACAGTAACATCATATTAATTTGTTTTGTTTTTCATGGAGGATAACAATATTGAAATTTCTAATTTGTGACTAAAGCAAGGTAAGATTTGTTCAATATTAGAAGTAATAATGTGAATGTACACTTGTCGACTACCAAATCATGTCACTTGAAATTAGGAACAAATTGTCCCTTTCTTTCATAATAGACTTAGAAACCTTAATGCTAGTATGGTCCATAAAAAAAACAAAACAAATTAATATAATGTTATTATAGGACATTGAAAATATTTATCCAAGTTGTGACAAAAAAAGAAGAAGTATATTGGACCTTGACATAACCTTGAAGGATTAGTGACAAAGAAGTTCACAGAAAAGAAGTGTAGAGAATATGAAAAGAAAATTGCACTTAATACAACATTGCATAAGGCCAAATAGGTTATATTATTTGGACTTATGTAACAAACTTAACAACATATATATGTATATATGTATATATATATATATATATATGTATGTATGTATGTATGTATAGAGGTGGGGATTATGTTACTTCAAGAGTAACTCTTGGTAGAGTTACTTCAGTCAATAACTCTCAATATATATTGAATTTCAATGATCCAACCGTTAAATTAAAGAATTTTATTGAGTAGATCAAGTATGTAAATTTTTATAAAGTTTGAAAACTATTTGAAACTATATTAGATAAATTCAAATTAATGTATAATATATTTTTCTAAATTATAAGTAAATGTCGCCTATAAGATTAATTAGCTACAAATATCCAATTTACTTAAAATTTGATGTGTATGATTATTGACATAGTATTAAAATATTCAACGGTTGAATGTTTGAAATTTTATATATATCAAGACTTATTGAGTAGAGTAACTCTACTAAGAGTTATTTTTGGAGTAACTTGATCCCTATATACACTACATACACACATACACACACACACACACTCACACACACACACATATATATATATATAAATATATGTATGTATGTATGGAGAGGGATTAAATTATACCGGTTTAACTCTAAAAGAGTTATACCAAATCCAAACTATTAATACAGAATGATCCTACGATTTATAATATCTTAATATATATAGTAACTTTAACATATTTTGTAACAATCAATTAGTTAACTTCAATTAATTAATTAAATTATTTAATTTAATTTAATTGATTATTTGATTGATTTAACTTTCTAAAACCAATGTAACTAATTGATTTATAATATCTCGATGTAAATAGTAATTGACTAGTTAACTTTAGCATATTAAAAAATTAAATTATTTTTCCAATAATAAATAGTAACATATATACGATAACATTGATTTTAAAATATTTTAATTATTTAAATGTCTTTTTTATTCAATCAAATTATATATAACGTATGTTAATATGCTCTTTTTTTTAATTTAATATTAAAATTTATGTATATGTCTAATTATATAATTATCAAAATAAATATAACAACGTTAATTTTAAAATATTTTAATGATTTAAATTAACAAATTATTTTGTAATTCAAACTAATGTATAATATTTTTTTAAAATTATAAATAAATGTCGCCTATAAGATTAGCTAGCTATAAGTGTCTGATTTACCTAAAATTTGGTGTGCGTGATCGTTAACATAATATCAAAATATTCAATGGTTGGATAATTGAAATTCAATACATATCAAGAATTATTGAGTAGAATAACTCTACCAAAAGTTACTCCTGGAATAACTTAATCAAGTTATTCCATGAGATATATAAGTTGCAATTTGATTTTAAATACTTAAGACTTCCCCCAAACCATGTTCAGAATTGTAGCAAGTTAATTGACAACCAATATAATTACATGAATTTATGACAAGCATATATATGCCAAAATAAAAATAAAAGAAAGTGCAAAGTAAATGAAAAAGGATTTAGGAAGGAAAAAACTAAAACATCATTCCATGCTATATTTGTGGATGAAATTCAAAAACATGCTTCATATTCACACTTGTCATGCACATGAATTGTTGGGAGCCTAGATTAATGAAAATTAAGACAAACTAGAAAGATTGAATATCTTCTTTTTTATAAATTATAAAAATTTTATTCAAATCAATTTAAACTTGCAAAAGTTTTGCGGTCAACATATTAGAATTCATTGTGTGTGTGTGAGTGACATTGACCTATCAACATTTGCAAGTCATAAAATTTGAACATAATTTCTATAATTTCAAAAAAGAAGATATATATTCTTTTTAGGTTGCCTCAATTTTTACTAACACGAGCTCCAAACAATTCATGTGAAACTCATACTCTTAAAAAAACATTTGTAATTCACATAATTTCTATCTCTATTGTCGCCATTGTACCCCAAAAGAATAAGAGTTACTCTTAAAAAAACTTTCCTAAACTGTTGATAAAAAACCTTTTTAATGTTACTATCAAGTGAAATAGTTAATCATTATAAAAGTTTACTTAATGTTTTTTATTTTAGAAGACATACATATGCATAAAAGAAATCTAAATAATACAATACGCTTGGCTTAGATGGGTCATTGAGAATGTATTAAGTGCAAAATCATTTCTTTGAACAAATCCTTAACTTTTAAAAACCCTTAACTTGCAGGTGACTACGCGCAATATTTATGATAATACCATCACATGCTCAATTTCTCAACCAATATATGCTAACACAACTCATTATCTTGGAATAAGTCAACAACATGAATCATGAGAGAATTAATGGGCTTGTATTTACAACTTAAGGATATACTCAGAGCGGATATACAGTCAAACAAAAACTAAGAAACTCAAAGCCCAGAAGTACAAGAGATGAAAAGAGAGATCAAGAACTTTGGAAAATATTTTGATAACATATTTGCACAATAGGGTAAATAAAACTATAACTTCGGAGCAGGTGTCAAATTTCTATATACAATTTTTCCCATTTGTTAGAACTTTTTTTTTCGCATTGGTATTGGATCATTGGGCTATAATGCTATATGTTTGTATGCTAAGATATATCGAGTTAAAAAAAAAATTATCCAAGAGTGAGACGAACAGTAAATCATTATATCTTAGGTTAATAGTCAAAATTAACAAATAAAAATCATATAAGTTTTTTTAAATATTCGTGTAATCTTTCTTATTCTCAAACAAATAATCATTTTCGTTTATATTTCGGAATCTAGATCATTACCACTAACAAAACTATAGTTTTTTCTTGTACAATGATGTTGGCGCGTTAGAGACTATGCCCAACACTGAATATCTATGATGCCAGCAGTGACTAAATCACCCACGTCTTGAACCATAGATAGAGAAAAAAGGTGGAGACTTAATCTTGAAAAGGCCACACATTTGGCTTTTTGTGGCCACAACCCGGCATCCATGACTTAATTGAGGTCACTTCAAAGCTTGATTAGGTGGGTAACCTTTTCACTAATAGAAATGTTTGATATATAATGGCCCCAAGGCACAAGAGTGAAAATCAATTAATGGAGAAGGTATTCTTATATTTTTCTTAGTCTTGAATAGGACACATGAAAACAGAAGTGAACAAAAGATATATGTGAATTCACATCTTTCGGCACCTTCTACTCCTCTCTTTGTTCCCTCCTTGGGGGCCACCCCTTTACTTTGACACTCAAGGCTTCACATCACTCACTTCTCTAGGTTCATTCAATTCAGTTCTCCATTTACTCTCTCTCTCTCTCTTGTGTTGTTAAAGTAGAATAGACGTTTTGTAACTTGCAAGCGTGGACGGAAGTGCTTTCTTTTTGTTACATTACATTACTTATTACACACTTTTTCTTTCTCTCTCTTTCTTTTCTCTCTCTACTCTCTCTCTTTTCAACTTCCTACACCATAAAAAATGAAATATACACCAATAATTATGCGAAATTTTAACAAAAATAATATAAAAAAATTAATTCCCTAAATACTATATTTCCAACATTATTTATCAATATATCACAAATCACTATTCACGTAATAACTCCCCTCCTGAACGTTGTGTTTGGTACCGAAGAAGTAGCGAAGAAGAGAAGAGAACTGGGCGGAAGAGAAGGGAACGACGACATTTCTCTTCCTTTGGTGGCGCAGAAATAGCGACGAAGTTTTTAAATTTTTTGTGGGTCCCACCCAAATTTAATCCGTCCAAAACTGCGAAGAAATACAACGTTGATTGCAAGTTTTCATTAATACCCTTGCCTCTTCTGCGAATATTGTGTGTAATATGTTAATCACATATTCGAATATGTGTATACATATTCGAATATTGTTTTCACATATTCGAATATGTATACGCATATTCGAATATATAAACACACATATTCGAATATGTTACATATTAAAATCTGAAATTCAATTTTTAAAATTAAATAAATATATAAATAATTATTAATATATAAATATTTACTAATATATATATATATTCGAATTTGAAGATTCTGTATTCGAATATATATATATATATATATATATATATATATATATATATATATATATATATATTCGATTTTGAACACAGTGTATTCGAATATGTATATTTACTAATATGTATTCAGATATATATGCCATGCACAATCGAATATACAAGAATATATTTAAATGCTGTGTGAATATATTCGAATACTGGGTACAAAGTCGAACATATATATATATATACGTAGTGCCATATATTCGAATATGGTAATCACATAATCGAATATATGGCATTGTTATGGCCATATATGCGATTATGTGAGTAACATAATCAAATATATGTTACTTTTTGGACAAATATCACGGTAAAAAAACACAAGGATATAAGTGTAATTTTACTTTTTATTCCAAATCCTCAAAAGTCAGAAAGCAAACTTCCACTCTATTTCTTCTCTACTTCTCTTCAACCAAACAACCTCTATTTCCACTCTATTTCTTACCTATTTCTCTTCTCTTCTTTTCTCTTCTACTTACTTCCTCTTCCTCTATTTCTCTCCTCTCTACCAAACATAGCGGTAAACCTGACTTCTCTCTTGCTTTTTTATTTAATTTTTTTTTCTGCCCAAGAGAGTTCGATCCCAGGACCCAACTTCTCAAGGACCAATTTTTTTTTTTACTTTTAAATTTTGTGATATATATTTAATTTAATTCTAATTTAATTATTATTTTAATTATAAGTTAATTTTAATGCCAAAAAATATTAAAATTGTGGTTAAATAATACATTTAGTGGTTAAAATAAGTACCGCCAAGAAAAAATTATTAAATAAGAAAATTTCTATTAATTGAAGTTATTTAATCATATTAAATTAATTACTATGTTTACTATGTTCGTTAGTTTAGGTAAATTAAGACAAAAATAATATTGACAAATGTAATTAAAATAATTGCTCAAAAATAAATATTACAAAAGAGGAGGGGCTTAATCTCCGTAATGGTGTCCAGTTCCACATAATCGAGGTCATCTTCTACATAAAGGATTTTGACGAATTTGTCTATGTTGTCGTGCTTGATTTTCTTTATCATCAACAATTGGCTGATCTTGACACATAGCCTCATCTAAGTTTGGATTTAAATTTTTCGGAGGTAGTGACTGATAATTTGCATAATGGTTGATGTTTGGTATTGAAGAACTTCCAACAAGCTGATGGTGAAATGATGGAATAACAATACTCTGCATATAAGCGTGAGTCTACTTTAGAGTTTGAATGTTTGCACCAAACAAGTTGCTCATAAAGTCTCCTGCACTAGATGCGAATGAGTGTCAACGATACTTAAGATTTTCATCGGCCTCTTGGTGTGATGGAGTGAATGCAAATGAATGATGAAGTGGTTCCTAGTCTTCACCTTGCATGGTCTAAACAACTGGGGGGATAGGTTGGGGAGGTGTTCTCTGACATCGTGCATGTTGTCCTGTTGGCATTTGTTGTGTCGCCAAAATCCATGTTGCGCCTAACTTGTAGGTCTTGCAATTGTTGTGGCACAAATAAGAAAGGTATCGAATTTGCATGATACCATTGCATATAGTCACAGGTTTGTAGGAAAGGTCCCTGAATAGATTGCCCCACTAAGACATTATTTCGTCGTTCCTTCCAATTTCGAGCTAGTCAGCATACTCTTCTGCCCAGTTTGTGTAGTTATTTCCTCACATGTCTATTTGGTGGAGGTGATCTAAATTATTAGGTGAATGTGGCACATCTTTCCATAGTCCAAATTGGAGCTTTACCCTGTCCGTTTGTTGCCATTCTATGACAAAAAATAAATTAAAACAATACAAGCACTCCACATTTTGGGATTCTTGAATGCATGTGGAAGCACAAATGTCTCACACCCTCTGTATGACATCTATACGAACTGCAAACATAAGCGTGGTTAGTAAATTGATAATACATGTATGACAAAAAAATAATTTAGTATATATAATAACCTGCTCAAATTGCATGTGATCGATTCTTGATCTATATCTTGTAACATCACCATGAAGAGTTCCTGTAAACTATAATCCATTGCCACTCCATCTAGTAGAAGACATTTAACATTAGTAGAATTAGTGGATAGGTAGGTACACTTTAGTTTGGATTTTTTATTTACCTGACAATAAATGCAATGAATGGCATGCGATACCATGCCCGAGATTGCGAAAATGATGTACACCCACCCATAGTTTTGGAATTCGGGTAAATACCCTTACACATTTCTCCGTACAAAGTTGCTAAACAAGCTGAACCTTAACTGTAATGTCCAGTATGGTTAAGATCTACCATAAAGGTAGATACATTAGATGAACTCTATTGCTAGATTTGTCAAGCATTAATACCCCCCAATCAAGCCTAAAATGTAGGCTCTACAATGGGCTTGTAATTCGTCATGTGTTGGTTTTGTTGGTAGAGGCATCATATTTTCTTGTAAATATTTAAGTTTGATTGCTGATCCTTTTAGTGCTACATCTTTTGGAGGAACCACACCCAAACATGTCTCACACATTTCTTCCTAATCAAAGTATGTTGGGCCAGTAACCAGTTTTTCATCGACCCTTAGTCCTAGTTGGAGTGCCACATCTTTCAAAGTTATTGTGCATTCACCAACTGGAAGATGGAAGGTGTGTGATTCAGGTCTCCACCTTTCTACTAGAGCAGTTATCAAAGAATAATCAACCTTGAAATGTCTCATCTTTGTGATCTAGAAAAACCCACTTGCTCCAACAACGGTTCTATTAATGGATGTGGAGGGGCATTGGATGACAATATGATTTGATTAGATCTTGTTTCGTGCCCTACACATGGCAAAAATGTAGTTATTAGTACACCATGATTAAAGAAATGTAAAGAACATTATTGTAATTAACATTGAATGGAAATTACCGGATCATGTATGTATGCAGATCTATAAAGATGTTGTTTCCAAAGCAAGGATGCAGGTTTCATGGTCAAAGTTATTTGTAACTTACGAAATGAAGATGTTTTAGAAGGATGACTGTGAACTAGTCAAATTGAGTGTGTTTATCTAGGACCATTAGAGGATTTCTATTTATAGAAGTGTATGTGCGATTTGGAGCGTTAATTTCGTTGGTGCGATCTCGATTGTTGCATATTTACTAACGCAAAAGACAAGACATAGAAGGATTCTCTACCCGGTGAATAGTGAACGCATTTGAATCAAGGTAATTTGGATCATTGATTTTGTCGGTGCGATCATGACCATTGCTTTTTTTGACGAAAGGGACAAGGCACTAAAAGATTCCTTGTCAAGTGAACAGTGAAGGCATTTGATTGGGGGCGATCTAAAGAATTAATTTTATCAGTACGATCATGACCATTGCTTTTTCTGATGAAAAGGACAAGGCACTGAAAGATTCTCCATTGGGTGAATAGTGAAGGCATTTGAATCTGGGTGATCTAAAGCGTTCATTTTATCGGTGCAATCGTAACCGTTGCTTTTTCTGACGAAAAGGACAAAGCATTGAAAGATTTCCTGCCAGGTGAACAGTGGAGGCATTTGAATTGGGATGATTTGGAGCGTTGATTTTGTCAATGCGATCATGACCATTGCTTTTTCTGACAAAAGGGACAAGGCATTGAAAGATTCCTTGCTAGGTAAACAGTGAAGGCATTTGAATTGGGACGATCTAGATTGTTGATTTTGTCGATGCGATCATAACCGTTGCTTTTTGACAACATAAGCATAAATGCTTGAGTCTTAGTGTATAAATGTAATGGGTGTGGATGTTAATTTTGACAACACAAGCATAATTTCAACCATCACCCTAAGTCTAAACCTTAAGTTGTACCCTAGCCATGACTTCCACAACTATTTTTGCTTTGGTATATTATAATGGGGAGATGAGAGAAACTGAGCATGGGTCAATATTTATGAGCAATGACCCAACATACTCCAAGTTAACACAAGCTTGACACTTGATGTCTTAAAGTAAGCCATTCAAAATAAGATTAGGCCAAGGGATGGCAAATTGGTGGCGCACCTCCATTTTCGCTATTTGATATCCTTTCTTGTTGATTGTTTTCAATATAATGCATGCAAACTTGAAGAATATAAGGACAAAAACACAATGTTTGCTATATTCGCTCAACTGCTTAACCTCACTTCCGTTGAGTTATATGCGACTATCGAGGATACTCAAACACAGACATCTAACCAACCATAGTGCCACCCTTCAAGCTCATGGTTGTGGGACAGCCTGTCGGAATATCTTAATGAAACCATGAACCTTGGATCACATTATGCAGAAGATAAAAAGCTATGATAAGACCACTTGTAAACATGAACCGTATATATCGAAGTGTTATAATTTAATGAAATGTTATATTTAGTATGTGTTCTTTATTAATATTGGATCTAGTATTGTTTATCAAATTTATTTATCACAATTTATGACATAAACAAAAACAAGAGTATAACAATAACATTGATGAACTAAATAGAACAACTTCTACATCAATGTAATGATTTGAAAACACTAGACAAAGGAAAACAATAACATTGATCATGGTTCGAACAAGTTAGTAGTGACCTCCTCATCATAGTTGGTTGATGTCTGTGGTTGCCTCAACCATGCCATGATCTTGTCCACAAATCTAGGTTGCCTCAAGCACGTCATGATCTCATGCATAAATCTCGTTAGCGTTACATAAAACTCAATAGGCCCAACATGTCTATGTTGGAAGAAAATAGAGAACATGTTTGCTAAATCAACATCATTTCGGAGTTCTATAGCATCGTATACAACACAACGATCCCCTATACGTGTAGGGCATCAATAATAAATTTCAACGACCCTTTTAATTCCACTAAGCACGATCGTGTCTATAATTTTTTGTTTGAGATCAACAAATGTGATGCCATAAGGTATCCTAAATGACTTAGGATTAGGACACTGAAAGTAGATGCCATGAGAAGTTGTTGTGATATGACCATTGAAATGTACAAACGCAAGTTTCGAATCCATGTTTTCTGAAGGAAAAATAGTAAAAATAAGTGAAGGAAGAGAGGTTTTTTCAAGGAATTACTTTGAACTCGATCGAGTGTGTGTGTGTGTGTGTGGGAGATAGAGACGTTATGTATTTATAAAAGTGTAAATACAATCTTAGCCATTGATTTCGTTGGTGCAATCTCAATCGTTGTTTTTTCTGACGCAAGTAAATTCTTGTTTTTTTGGTTATGAATCATTTTTCTTTGTAAAAAAAATGTAATGATGGGATTGATATCAAACATAAATTTAGAAGGATTACATTTTTTGGAAATTAAAGACAGAAATAAATTATATATAGTCATACCAAATGAAACTCCGGCATACACCTTATCTATAGTTTTGGTTAAGAGAGAGATTTAACTCTCTCCATTCCTCATAATTGACAATTCCATACAAAATGTAATGCTAGGAAGTTGTTGCATAATATCTCTCCCTATCCTCCATAATCTCTCTCATGATTTCTACATTTAGATCATCAACATTAGATAGTTGAGCATTAACATTTGATGTCTGTGGTTAGGTAGTAGATGACCGTGCGACAGTATCCTTTAAAGTGGCACATATCTCTACACATGTGAGATTGGAGTTTGCAGGAAATATAGAGAACATCGTATTCACATCCTCGTCGTCATCAAGTTTGCATGCCCTGTAATAAATACAATCACTGATAATAAATATAGGACACTGATAATGAAGGTCTGCAACCCTTTTTTGTTAACCATTTTTGATTTTATTCTAGATTGCTTGCTTTAATGTATCAAGGGTGATATCTCTATTGACGTGTATTGACTTTGTGTTATCACTTACAAAGGTTGCCCCTTGATCAGCAATGGTGATCACATCATCGTTGTAATATACAACCACAAATACCTCTGAGGAACTCATGCTAATGGTGAACGGTAGCAGCAAAGTTTATGAGCGTTTAGAATAATTGAGTGGAGTGAGTCATTTGGTTGGCGTCAAAAATGTGCACACTACTTGTATTTATAGGTAGTAGAATCCTGACTTTACGTCAGCAAATCCTTACTTTGTTTCAGTGCATCAGGAAATCCTTACTTTGCATCAATGCATCTAACTTTGCATCAGGAAATCCTTACTTTGCGTTAGTGCATTAGGGAATCCTTATTTTGCATCAATGCGATAGGAAATCCTTACTTTACATCAATGCGTCAGGGAATCCTTACTTTACATAATTTGGATCAGTGCGTCAGGAAATCCTAACTTTACGTTAGGGAATCCTTACTTTGCGTTAGTGTGTTAGGGAATCCTTACTTTACATCAAGGAATCCTTACTTTGCATCAGTGCGTCAGGGAATCATGACTTTATGTCAGGGAATACTTACTTTACATCAGGAAATCCTTACTTTATGTTAGTGCGTCAAAGATTCTTTACTTTGCATCAGGGAATCCTTATTTTATGCCAGTGCATTAGAGATTCTTTACTCTGCATCAATGTAAAGAATGAACAGTCCAGATTGTATCCACGAAATCAACAATTTATATTCATTCCTTATCCATGTCTATATATAGGGGTTGACTTCACTTTAGTTTGCAAAACACAAACATATCCTTACTCAACGTTTGTTTTCAACTAGAAACCTTCAACTCTCCATATCTGATTGAAATCATGACTTCAACAAATTTCAATCTTATTATCTACTACAACGGCCAGATAACTCGATCAGACGAGGGGGCAAAGTTCAAATGCCCAAACTAGTCATCCTTACTGTCAAGAGAGGCCTCACATTTGAGACCTTAAAAAGAAAAATCCAACAAAAGCTAAAACTTCAACCAACACAAACGGTGGACAATATATTTCATCGATACCCTTTATGTGTTGGTAAAGGAGTTCTTCATTACGAGGTAGTGAAACTTTCTAAAGATGAGGACATACAAAGTATGTTCATAATTTCTGCCCAATACAAGACTCTTGGATGCATAGAGCTATATGTGACGTTGAAGGACACACCTACAACATATCCTCAACCTAACAATGCTTTCTATCCTACATCATCATGTCCAACAACATTTGATCTTAACCAAGAGTATACCAACCAAAATGAATGGAAGACAACACCCTATTCTACCCAACTTCCACCATATACCCATTCATTTCATTTAAACAACACTTAGTTTAATTTAAATGAATTTGTGCCAACTACATCCTCGTACACCCAACTACTATTCACACCTACATTTACTCAGCTCTTAACCACAACTCTATATATTAAACAACTACCCTCCTAAACCAACGAGCCAGAACAACGTGATAATGCAAGGGCTAGTCTACATGACGAATACATTGGTCCCTTTAGTGATAATGAAGAAGACGTTCTAGAACACCATGTTAACGACAACGATGATGAGGATGACAACAACCAACAAGATGTAGGCCCCTCAACAACAAACAATGCTTACAACCCGCCCCTACATATGTATGTTGTCGACCTAGATGCAACAGAAGAAGATGTAGAGTTTATGCATGTGTTGGATCGTGAAGGCATTTCATGTCCAACACTTGGAACCCTTTACGTTGGGATGCGGTTCCATGACAAAGAATCATGTCTTTCTGCTATAAAGGAGCACCACATCAGGAACCATGTGGATTTCAAAGTTGTAAATTCTGACCAACAACTATTTGTTGCAAAATGTCACATTGAGGGATGCGCTTGGTGGTGTAAAACAACATTTGGCAAGAGTTGCAGACAATGGGAGATTAGAAAACTTCAAGAACCCCATACTTATGCGTCACCAATATTATCTCAAAATCATCGTCAACTTACATCAATGATGATCAGTAAAGAGATCGAGGCATTAGTTAGAAATGATCCATCAATTTTGGTGCCATTGCTGATTGAACATATAAAAACCACTAAGCAGTTCACCACCACCTACAAAAAAGCATGGGTGGGAAAGCAAAAGGTTATCGAAACGATCTACGGCAATTGGGAGCAGTCATACAAGGATTTACCATAATTGCTCTAGGTAATCGAAATGAGTAATCCTGGGATGATTGTAAAGATACAGACACTGCCATCTAACAACCAATATAGTGACATTAACATTTTCCATTGTCTTTTTTGGAGTTTTAAACCATGCATCGATGGGTTTCCCTGCTACAAGCTCATTGTTCAGGTGGATGGTACTTGGTTGTATGAAAAGTACAGAGATATTCTTTTGGTGGCAATGGCACAAGATAGGAAAACCTATATTTTGCCGACAGCCTTTGCCATTGTTGAAGGTGAGACAACATATGTCTTGTTCTTCTTTCTCAAGTACTTAAGAAGGTACGTCACACCCCAACATGGTCTATGCTTAATATCAGGCAAACATGAATCAATAAAGAGTGCCTATGCACGATAGGGAAGTGGCTAGACAAAACAAGATTTAGTGCATGTGTTCTGCATTCAACACTTCACACAAAATTTCATATGGCACTTCAAGAATACTGATAAGAAAAAACAAGTTGTCGATATAGATAAGTACTACATACATGTTAATTATTTTTTTTTATATTCTAATCGTAACAATATTGACAATCTTTCTTTCCAACTCCTCAGCATATGCCATGACAAAGAGAAACTTCTACTACTAATACAACAATTTTCATCATGTATGTCCATAAGCCATATAATGGCTCGATGAAATCCCAAGGCCAAAATGGACTCTCGCATGGGATGGAGGGCGACGTTGAGGACACATGACCACCAATCTCGCATAGACAATCAATTCAGTACTTAAAAAAACAAGAAATCTACTGATCTTAGCATTGGTTGAAGCAACCTACTTTAGGTGCAATGAATTGTTTGTTAGAAAGGGGAAGGAAGCAACAACAATGATAAATTCTGGCCAACAATATACAGAGATTCTTAACAAGACCATACAAGACGCAACAACAAAGCGAACACTCACTACGTGAAGGACTTTGATCAAGACGGTTCAACATTCTAGGTGCACGAGTTGATTAACCTATTAGAGGGGGGACCTACAGAGCATTTCGGTGTCAAATTGGAACAACAACTATGTAAATGTGGAAAGTTCCAAAAACTACACATCCCATGTGCACATGTCATTGCTACTTGTAACCAAATTCACCATAACTACAGACAATATGTGAGTTTGGTGTATATATTGAAATATGTATCCAACGTGTATAGTGAAAGGTTCCACATGTTGCCCAATGAAGGGTCATGGCCAACATATCATGGACCAGAATTATCCCACAATCCAACTATGCGCAGAAATATCAATGGACGCCCACAATCAACTCGCATACGTACTAAAATGGACCTATGAGAAAGGGGTTAACCAAAAATATGTTTGGCATATCACACTCTAAGACATACTAAAAATAAATGTCCTAACCGTGCTGAAATGTCAAAGCAGCCTTAATGATTTTTATCCCTATTTAATTTTTATTAATTTAATCCTTTATTGTACCTTTTTTTAAAAATTAACCATTTATTTAACCATAATTTTTTCCATAAAATTACCACATAACTAAAATTAAACATAGTAATTATTTTAATAATATTTGTCAATATTATTTTTGTCTTAATTTACCCAAACTAACAAACATAATAAACATAGTAATTAATTTAATATGATTAAATAAATTTAATTATTAGAAATATTCTTATTTAATATTTTTTCTTAATTGTACTTATTTTAATTAACCACTAAATGTATTATTTAACCACAATTTAAATTTTTTTGCATTAAAATTAACTCATAATTAAAAAATAATTAAATTAAAATTAAATTATAAATTTATCACAAAATTTAAAAGCAAAAAAAAAAAAAAAGAGCCCCCTAAGAAGTCGAGTTCTAAGGACCCAAATTCTATAGGGCAATTGATTTATTTTTTAACAAAATGCAAGAGAGAAGTTGGGCTCCTACGTGAACAATAAAACATTGTATTTTGGGAAATAATGTTACATGTGTAGTAGTTTGGGAATTATTGTTTTTTTTAAAATTATTTTGGTAAAAAAACCTAATTATGCATGTGATAATGATCACCTAGCCTAGTATTGTATATGGATATAAATCTTATTAAATAATTTTAGTTATTTTAAAAATAAATATTGAATGATTAATGTATTTTTTATGCAATTAATATTTTTAATTTTTTATCTTGTATTTATAATATATAAGAAATCTATTTCTATATTATAAATTTGAGTATTCACTTAGAAGAGTGAAACTCTCACTTTACCTACTTTCTTAATTATCTCATTTTTTATATTTTCTATTTTTCCCCATTTCATATTGATCTCCACACACAATTTATAAGAGTGATATTGAATTTTTAATATTTTACATTTTTTTAAATTTAAATTTTCATTATTATAAGTATGTTAGTATCTTCAAATTAAAATTAAATCAAATTTTATTTTAAATTATAAATTACTGTTATTTTTAAATTTAAATTATATTAATTATTGTTATTATGAATTTGTTATTATTTTAAATTCAAATTAAATCTTTTTTTATTTTAAATACTAAGAACATCTTAGTGCTCTTTAAGCAACCTACTTTTAGTTCTTAAGTGGGTTCAAAGTAGACTCCACTATGTCACACCACATTTAAGCAACCCACCTACATTTTACTGTAAGAGCATCTTCGGCCCAAAACTTGGCTAGGTTGCTTAAATCAGTTTAGTGACGTCTAATTGTGACACATCAAACTTAGAATCTATAGTATTTTTTTCACTCCAATGGTGAAATCACTAAAGAACTCCAAATGGGCCCTAAGAGAAAGCATATGTGAGAGAAAGAAACTGGACGCAAAGAACAAGGAATCCACTATAAGACAAAGAACAACCGCACTTGGATTTCCAAGAATATTATTTTATTGTTAAGAACTGGTTACTTATACAAACAACGGTCCTTATAGTTAAGCAACTCAATATTACATGTGGATTCTAAAAATATTATTTTATTATTAAAAACCCATCACTTAAAATTAAGCAAGTCTCGTCGGAGATCCCTAGTGGTGTAACTCTTAAGCAACCCACATTTTTATATATGTTTTTATTTACACTTAATTTTATTTCACTATTAAAATATTGATTTTTCAAACTATAAATTAATTTTTATTCATAAACAATCATTTTATAAAATGAACAATACTTAAATTTAAGGAACTCACTTCGTCAATTAAATCAACTCTAATGAGAAACAAAAATAAAGAACAGTTTTTTAATTTAAGCAATTCACTTAAACAATTCCATTGGTGTTTTCTGTAACAAATTCTATTGTCTTATAAAAACATTGTTCTATTATCTTTAAATTTAAATTAAATTAAATATTATTTTTATATCAATGTAATAATAAAATAATTTTAATTTATATAATAAATGATTATATATAAAAAAATATTTACCAATAAATTTGCAGAGATTATCTCCCGCTCTTTCTCTCTCACACAGATTGTTGTTAATGATGCATTGTAAAAGTAATCACCAGCTTTTCCACTGTTCTTGATCTTAGAACTCTTTAACTAATAGTATTAATATGTTCTTCTTTGTACAGTACTCACTGAAAAGCACACCATTAACAGTATGTTTGTTTAGACGTTGAAAATGCTCAAACATCAATTTGAACCAATCCACCGTAACTAATATTTTTCCATTTGAGTGTTTTGAAAATTGTGAAACCTGCAAACCAAACACACATATTTAGTCTAATTGCTACCATTTGGCTTATAACTTTATTTTTACTTTAGTTAAATAGTGTTCAAATTAATTTATTTCAAAAATAATATTATTAACAATATTTAAAAGAAAATTAATTTTCACTTTAAATTACTTTTGAAACATGTGTTCAGATCTAAAATTCTAAAAAATTAGAGTAAAACAGATACAGTCTTGTTGTTTTAAATTTTATTAATTTTTTTAACTTTTACGCTTTTAAAATTATTTCATATTTTAAATCTATTATAAATCTTCAATTATTCAAATAAAAAATTTACAAAAGGACCAATTTTGTATAATTTTAAAAATAAAAGAATTTGATATGTTGAAAAAAAATTGGAAGGATGAAAATCACAAGTCTAAATCAGGGAGAGAAAGAGTGTAATTAATTAGCCTATAAAAAAAATACTAGTTTATATATCAATTTTTAAATATTTACAGGAAATAATATAAAAATATAATAAATAAATAAATAACTCTGAATATTTTAGTAGTGTGACTCTTTATGCATTTAATTCTCCATCGTATTAAGCTTCCTTTTCTCTTTTCTTACCACATAATTAGATGCTCTAATTACCTTTTATGCATTTTATCTAACTAGTGGTTTTCATTATTTTACATTAACCAATCAGAAAAGCAACAGCAACATTTCTTTTTCTCGTTTTCCTTAAATCAGAAAAGAGCAAAAGCGCATCATATTTTAATCATAAATGTGTCACTTGAATATCTTATCTTTAATTTCCACCGACCAAAATTCTTTTTGGTACACTTGATCCACTCCTAAATGCTATGTATTTCAGCAAGTCAAAAGAGATATGCATTCAACCAAAATAATAATAATAATAATAACGAAGGAAAACTGTTTTTCCTTTCCGCTCATTAATTCAAAGCAGCTGTTTTTCTACCAGCAATTATAATCACTTTCATTTTGTTAATTCTAGTGCAAGTAGACTCCTATATTTTTGGTACATGCACTCCTTTTATATATGTTCGATGGCACTGCCCCCCTTTATTTATTGGGAACAATTACATGACATTTTTCTTTGTAACCTTTAAGTATTATCCAACTTTCCCCCCTCCATTTTCAAGCGTTCTCCTCGATTGGTTAACTACATGTGTTTAAAAAAAATTTTAAAAAGGTTTTGCTACTCATTATATATACGTTCTTCAGACAATGGTTAAGAAATAAACAAATATAGACCTTTTTATTAAAATTACAATAAAAATGCATTGATAATATTAAATATTATATATTTCAATTAAAATTTTATATTTTATTTCTTTTCAGTTGCCTGACAATGACTAGTAAAATCATTAAAAAAGGCGCGCGCACACACACAGAGGCTAGTAAAATCATTCAAAAAGGGGCGCGTGCTCTCACACACACACATATTTGAATTGAAAACATGTACAGTAACTTGAAAAATAATTCCTCAAAAAAAGAACTTGAGAAATAAATAAGTTTAAAAGTTTTGAGGCCTACTTATACTACAAGAATAAATGCTTTAAGAATCCAAAAAATTAATTCGTAAAGTTAGAAATTGGCCGTTAAATGAATTAGAGACTTGTTTCTATAAATAGTTTAACTATTGGTTGTTAATTTTAGAGACCAATTTAGATATCAATTTTTTAGACTGATTTAGATATGAATTTATTGAGACCGATTTATAAACAGATTTTGAGACCAATTACAAAGACATTTAGATAACAAGTTATGGACCAATTTAGAGAACGATTAAAGACCATATAGAAATTGATTTTAAAGACCAATTTAGAGACAGATTAAAAACTAATATAGAAACTAATTTTAGATGTCAATTTTGTTTTAATAACCAATTTAGCCACCAATTTAATGACCTATTTTTAATTCAATATTTAAAAATAGTAATAACTAAAATTTCACTTTTAGTGATTTGAGACAAACAAGTGTTTTAAAATATATTCAATTTTTCTTTTTTGAACTTGACACACACTCACATATAATAACATTTCAAATATATAATAAAGTATATAGTAGTTATAAACCAATATTGGCTTAACTAGGTAGAGATAAGAGAAATTGACTTTTTATATATATATAATTACATAAGTAGCTTGATGAGCATATCAACATTTTCCAATCAATGCATCTACGACTATCTTCCTTCTACTTAAGAGAATTAAAAAAATCACATTGGATCTTACAAAAAAAATTACATAAGTAGCTTGATAAGCATATCAACATTTTCCAATCAACACTTTGAACAAAATGCATGCAATTTGAAACTGAATGAATCAAGATCATATGCCTCAAGGGTAGAACTAAATGAATCAATAACTGAATATGTATCATGAAAGTAACAAACCTCAAGGGCAAAACTGCAAATTTCATTTCAATAGTCCCCTTTTGTTTGTAGATGGACATAACAAAAGATCAAAAAATCTTATATCTTGTGCCTTGACCTCTTCCCTTCTGTCATAACCATTACATTCTATTGTGTCTCCCAAAACAATTGTCTACACACATAAAATAAAGTACAAAGTAAACATTTTTACATAGCTGCATATTGATCCAAAGGAGTGTACACTTGTAAGCTTTAATGTTTTAGTCTTGAGCATATTGTTAAGCAATAAATAATAGCAAAAATGAAGCAATCCCCAAAACCAATGCAAAGCATGGAAGCTTTTGATATTAATTACAAAAGAAGATAAAAAAAATATAATCTTCAATTATAAGTGTTTAATGAGTCCATTAGCTGCCAAATCATCTCAAGCTATCAGTTTAAAAAAGAAAGGTGTTTTATAGTCACACACATGTTGGTTTATAGATTACAAGCTAGGTGGGTCATATATCTTTAAACTCCATCCTAGTATGCCAAAAATAGAGGTCTCTTGGTCAACAGAGATTTTGTTCCCAATCCATTATCGCCTTGCATGTGTATACTTTGTTAATTAGGTTTGTAGGTGTAAGTGAAAATGTAACATGTGTATACATTTTAATAATATGTTCAACTTACAAAACAAACAAATGTTGTTTGGAATATTATTTGTTTCAATTGACACTAATATGTAACGATGAAGCCATTTTTAAAACCAAAATGTGTTATTGTAAAAAAGAAAGTGCTAACAACTTACTAAGTGTCGTTGAACATATAACATCCAAGAAGATAATATAAAAAATAAAACTACCTATGATAAAGATCAATGGCAAAAACCACACATATCATAAAAACAACCTGCATAATGGCACCAAGGGTCACCAAATACCCAAAAGGCTCTATATAATGCATATGGACATATATGCTAATATAACCAAAGAAAAGAAATCCAAAACATTTTGCATCGTACACCAAAATAACATTAGACCAGGCCTCTTAAGGGCCAAGGGGGTTGCAAACTAGTAAAGGAAAATAAAAAAACAATGTCATAATTAATAGCTTACCTCTAACTCAATCTTCTGTGTAAAAGCAATATGTATTAGAATAATTGTGGGTATCAAGCAGTCATTGCAGTTGACTGGGTCTCATCCTCATCTTCAATTTCCTATATACAAGTGACATTGATTAATGATTCATGTTTTCCATCAATTGTTGTATCATTGCCTTGTTTCACTCAAAAAGCCTCTTGGTATTTTTAATTTTGACTAGAAACTCATCTATTTCATTTTTTACTTTTTTAAAATCTTTGTTTAATTCATCAAGCTCCTATCTTTCTACCTACTCAATTGATGAAGATTAGCAACAATAATAAAGCCTCCATGCCACTAAAGTATATTTCGTTCCAAGGTCATATGGTCTCCCTTTCTTCATTCTAGCTACATCACACCACATATCTAACTCATTTGGTGGAGGAGTTCCTTGTGCGAATGTTGTTTGGGTCAATTCTTTGAATACGTGTGTAAATTTTGTCTATCAACACCAATATAAGGATAATTTATATTTTAGAATAGATCAAAATAGAATAAAACCAAAAACAAACTACAAACAGAGGGTTAAAGTTCATTACATTTACTTATTTCAATCTCCTATCCACCTATGACTTATCCGTAATTATATTGGTGCATGCAACAAAACAATTCTGATGTTGTAGGAAAAGTTCTAGTCAACTTTTTCTAAAAAAAAGAGTAGAACATAAGTTAAAAACTTGTTGCTTTTAAAGTTAAACCACAAGTGACATAAATGGGTTTAGTATCAAATTCAGCACAAATAATAAAGAATTTGTTACATTAACTACTCTGCCAAGCAGTAAAGGATATGTTAGTCCAAAAAAAGAAAATAGGTATAAACCACGTTATATTATTGTGGCAAACATTACCTTAGGAAAAAACTAACAAAGATTGGGAGATTATAAATTGTAAAGTTGTTTTTATTATTCAAGAGTATATTGATCAAAGTTTGCTCGAGCATGTATTGACTTATACCAATGCATATGAGTTAATGAAGAATTTGATTCAAAAGAATACTCTTAGCAATAAAGACAACTAATGAGGCTGTACTACATGGATAGGAAAAATATGATCGACCATTTAAACATCTTTAAAGGAATTATGAATAAGCTAATCAAGATTTAAATGAATATTGATGATCAATCACAAACCCTTCCATTCCTCAATGATCGCTTCCTAAAAGTTAGAACACTCTAGTTGTCACTCTCAGTAACTCAATCCTAAATAGAAAGGTTATCATGGATATTGTTATAGATAGTTTGCTAAATGAAGAGTCAAGATAGAAAGAAAAAGGCTTAAGAAGTAACTCTTAAGCCAACAATATTAAGAATAAAGGAAGGGGCGAACACCAAGGAAAAAGAAGCCATGGAAAGCCGCAAGGAAGATCCAAGTCTCAAACTAAAAATTTAACTTATTTTTACTGTGGTAAAGATGATCATAAGAAGTCAAAGTGCAATTTTTATAGAGAGATCAAAAGGGTGGAATAATCCATCCTAATTAGATTGATCCTAGGTAAAGATGAAAGAAAAAATCACAACAGTGGTGGCCTTAAGCATAATATTTTTCTTGTTAGTGAAAAAATTATTTACATGTTAGATCTGATGATTACATTTGGATAGTTGAATTTGGAGCATCCTTCCATGTTACACTTCATGAAATTTTATTGTCATCAAATCAAAAAAAGATTTATATACAGTAAAGGTTGACAACCATGTCACAAGATTGTTGGCATAGGAGAAATGGCTTTGATGTCTGAGAATGAAAGTAAGCTTGTGCTAAAGAAGGTAAGACATGTACTTTAGATATGTCTAAATCTTATCTAAACAGATAAGCTAGATAAAGTCAAGATGATAAACCAATTAGGTGTTAACAAATGGAAACTCAATAGAGGGAACATGATTATTAGTCGCGAAAAGAAGGAGGGCTTTCTATATATTATGTAAGGAAAGATATGTAAATGGGACATGAATGTCCTAAGGACGCAAGCAAAGAATTGGGGCATGGACAATTAGGCCACATGAGCAATAAAGGTTTGGAAATTCTCACAAAAGATATGATCAATCTTCTTCAAACATAAAGGGTAAGCACTTGAATCTTATCAAGATTATCTTGTAAGAAAGAAACACATAGTGCCTTTTCAAAGATTAAACAATGCTAGAAAAATAAAGTATACCCTGGATCTTGTCCATAAAAATATTCGCTCAATGCCTGAAAGGTTTCTTGGTTGTGCATAATATTTTGTTACCTTCATTGACGACTACTCCAAAAAGGTGTGAGTGCATCCATTAAACACAAAAGAACAAATTCTTCAAGATTTCAAATAAATTCATGCTTTTGTAGAATGGGAGACTAGTAGAAAGTTTGAGTATTACTGCAGAACTCATGGGATTAGACATAAGAAGGTTCCCAAGACACTTGAAATGAATCTAAAAGTTTCAATAGAACAATTACAAAGAATGTCCGAAACATGTTTTCTCATGCAAAATTCTCTAAGTCATTCTTGGGAGAGGCTACGAGAACTATAGTTGAACTGATCAATTTGTTGCCTTCAAGATTGTTGAATGGAGAGATACCAGGTGAAGTATAGACTAGAAAGAAAGCCTTCTATGGTCTCTTAAGAGTCTTTGAGTGTAAGGCCTATGTTCACATGCCAAAAGATATGAAAAAGTAAAGCTTGATGCTAAGGTGAATGTATGCATATACCTTGATTCACTAAGAAATGAATTTGGTTTCAGACTATTGGATCTTGCAAACAAGAAAATTGTTCTAAGTAAAGATGTGATGTTGGTTAAGGTATTAAATGATCCAAGATATCAAGTAGATAGAGAAATCGTAGTTCAATGTAAGTCTTTATCAAAGTCCTATTAATTTAAAGGGAAAAACTCCTCATATGGAAAATTATACGGAAGAAGTTAATCAGAACAACCTGATTAGAAAATAGAAGAGTACACCGTGGAGAATATTTATACGGGAAATGATCCTCAAGTGAGATAATCCACTAGAAATAGACAACCATTAAGAAAGTATTTTTTTTTTCCAGATGAATATGTCAACCTTACTAATGAAAGGGAACTTTAGATCTTCATATGGATGCCATTAAGATGAATGACCAAGAAAAAATTGGTTCAAGCCATAGAAGAAGAAATTCAGTCCCTAAAGGAGACCCAAATATATGATAAAATGGAATTGCTAAAGGAAGAAAGGTGTTGCAAAATAAATAGGTGTTCGAGCTCAAAACTAAATAAAGCAACCTAAACCCTAGGTATAAATTACAAACAATTGTTAAAAAGTTCAATTAAAAGAAATTCATAAATTTTAAAGAAATCTTCTCACCAATGTAATGACTCACTGTCGCTACATGACACTAACCAATGAAATTCTTGGGTTAATTCAATTTTAGTAAACTCTTATTAACTTTCTTGGGAAAATATGAACTATTTTTTTTTTGTGCATTTATGATTAAATAGTATACTTCCAATGAAATCTCATCTTACTTGAATATCAAATGTAAGATTTATACATATTAATGGATATTAACAATTATAGGTAAAAGGAAATAAAATGTCATAATATATCACATAGTATTTCAATAATCAAAATATACATAATATAAGAAAATCCCAGAGTACGACAATACATGCTATGAACTTAAAATACATTTAATGAGAAATGCATCTGAAAATGGGGAGGGGGATTATTATTCAAAACTCGCCTCCGAAGTTGGTCATGACTAGGACAACTCTAAAGCCCTACTATTAAGAGGACTAAGAAGAATCCTTATCCTCTTTGAGACTTGAGGGATGAATAGCAAGAAGTTGAAATTGTGCCACTCTTCTAACTACACAAGGTGCAGGCATCTAGGGATTGACCTCTTTGAATACGAGGAGCTACTTGCCACAAACCAATATCTGAAAGTCAAAACTCTAAAGCCACATGTGTTAAGAATGAGAAGATAGGACCCTTATCCATTACGTAAATAGCACCAATCTCTCTTGTTTATTTAATCACTTTAGGGAATGGACCTATGAACCATGCACGATCATATTTGACCCTAGTGCCAAGGAAATCTAGGTAAAGAAAGCCTACAAGCTAATGTGATTCTAACACCTGCTCTCACGAATATGAACGTCACGATCATAATAGTTAAACACAAACATGCAAAGGTAAGCTCACAAAACAAACATAAAATACATGCATTCCAATATTCAATAACAATTTCAACTTCATACAAAGCAATATCATATCCATTTTAGTAAAGCCATACACCTAAATTAATGCGTATGCTGCTAGTCATGGAACATGTAATAGACTTGACTACATAAAGATTCTTGACAACTTGAGCAACTAATGTAGACATGTCATTTAAACATGGTTACAACAACATCAATACCCCATAGAGTAAGAAGGATGTATGTGCCATAAAACTGTTTAGATGACACCAATAACAGATTATGTGGAGTAAATTAGTGGTACCATCAAGATAAACATACATAGATAGTGGCTCACCACAACATAGGGTTTGTAATTATGCAATGGTTCGTTTACCATATCCTCAAGGCTACTTGCCCTAGCCGACAGACTTACAGCAAGCTCGAACCAACAACAATGCATGAATACATGATCAATTATCACATCCAATATCAACAATTATGATTTAACATATTTCACCACTTAGTATCTTTTTCCTATGAATAAAACACAACAATATTACATCCTACCACCTCAACAAGGTCGACACTTCCACAAGTTATTAAGCCTTTTTCATCGTCTCAAATTTTAAGGTACAACTCCTAAAAAATTTCTTAGAATTTTCTATTAAGATCTCTTATCGTTGTTCCACATTTTTATGCTTTAGCAGGTATTGTACGTTTTTAAAATCTTATAAATATTTATATCACTTATGTCATCTCTAAAAACATAAATTTAATTAAATAAAATAAGAAATTATCAAATTACCCATAATTTCAAAAAAAAAAATTTAACATACATAATAATTTAAAATGAATTTATTTTAACATAGAAATTTTATAGTATGCTTCTTCAACCATTTTATAACTTTGGAAATTCCTTTAGAATTAAATAAAATTATTTAGATATGAAATTATATTTTTACCCCTAGAAGTAAATTATTTATTAGATAGGTAAAAATTTTGTAAATAATGCTAAAAGGATAAAATTTTGTGATAAATATCATTAAAATATATTATTTTCAAATTAGAAAATAATTTTCAACGAGTAAAAAAGATATTGTTGTCCCTCTTTACAATTTTCTCACAAAATAGTCAAAGTTTAATTAGAATAGTCTCAAATTTATTAAAAATACAAGACTGAGCGTAAAAAATTAATTTCCAATGAATTTAGTCTAAAAATAATATATATTAATTTTATAAAATAAAAAATTACATAATTACCTTTATTGAAAATTATTTTATATTTTTAGATCAAAACTATGGTAGTTTAGCCCAGTTTTTGAGTAATCTTTTTCTAAAATTTATTATTAATTATCTACATATTTTTAACTTATTAAACCAGTACCACTTGCCGTAATGAGGTTGATAATGAGGTTGATAATGATGTTGAATTTTTATTTGGGTTTTTGACTAATTAAAATTATTAATTTAGACCTTAAACTTAGGGAGTTAGCCTTGAATCTTCACATCCTTATCCTTGTCAATTGTCTTTGCAGCCAAGATAGTAGCTCCACAGCCCATGTAAGTCACAATTTCATGCTCCAAATATCACCAAAGTTCTCCAAGAATAAAGATTCCATAACTTAGATGTTTAAAGTGTTTTATGATTCCATTAGTGTTGAATAATCCTAAACTTGTATGACATTAAATGGGCAGTAAAAACAACACTTTTCTACACCTAAAAATAGTAAATATGTTCAACCACATCAAGGAATTTTCATGGCCCATGAGAAGCCCAAAATCACACCGAACAATTTTATATTTTCATACCACAGTTACATGAACTTCAATAAACATTTTAAATCATAAAGATTGCACAAAATCACATTCAAAGGTAACCATACAGCAACATATATTTCAAGGATAAGTCACATTTTTCATGGCTCAATATAAAATTGACAACAAAGTTTGAAGCTTTCCAAAAAAGGATTTCATTATTTGTTTTAAAACATGACCTTTTAGGTCCAAATCACAACCAATCACTAAGAGCACATATTTTAAACTAACAAAATAGTACATACACAGCATTAGAGACATTAAAAGAAGAATCTTCCTCACCTTCTTCAAGGTACTCAAACAAGAAGACTTCTTGTAGAAGTGAAAATGGAAGAAAATAAGCCTTTTGTGGTTCACCTTCTTGAAATTGAAAAAGTATGGCATTCAAATGTAGGGTTTTCATGTGGTAAAACTAAAGGAACAAGTGTTAGAAGATTGAGTTCTATATTTATGAAAAGTGTGAAAAACCTTACCAAATAAGCCTTGGAATGAAAGGCTTTGGGGTAGAATGAAGCACCAACATTAACACTTTTCCTAGGTCTTTGTCTTGGATGGTTTAGAGAAGTGAAATAAGATGCAAAAATGGAGGTATTGTCTTGGATGTGTGTGTGTCTGTGGTTCAACCAAGTTAAGCAAAATGACCTAAGTTGTGTAACTTTTTGGTGTGATAAGGTGGAAACAAGATGGGTTAATAACTTGGGTCCATAAGGTATCATTGTTCCATATAATGGCTTTTTGGAGCCTCTCTTTCCTTGGTTAATGGCTTTTGGAAACTTAAATCCCTTGGTTATTTGCTTTGCAAAGTGGATGGCTATGGGATACCAAAAATGGGAGGAAAATTCAAACTTTTCAATTCCTTAAACGACATGTGTAAGCTTAATATAGGGAAAGGATAAGATTAGATTACTTTTTGGTAATAACACTTATCGCAACCAGGGTCGCGGTGGGACGACAAAAAAGATGTAAAAGACAGAGGAGTCGCCACCATAGTTTATTAAAGAAAAACATATGGAAAAATCCAAAACAAAAGTCTTAAACCAAAGACTAAATTCGAGAGTTAATTACACATAAGAAAGGTGTTAACACCCTATGACGTCTGTTATAAAAACGATTATCCTTTAACTTAATGTGTGAAAATATTAAATGTCTTTTCCTTTTCCTTATAAAATTATTAATCCTATCTTTTTATTTTATATATTTTTATATGAGTTTTATTGTAGATTTTTTAAAAGAAAAGGATTATTATTATTATCACTATTTTATTTTTATTGTTTTTGAGATCGATGGAAGTGGTCCTTTGTTCCTACATATCCTTCAGTACAATGAGGAATCAAACTCATTTAATTCTTTGGGTAAAAAATCATTTTGTGGGTTGATTTTTTTAGTTATATATTATTTTTATTATTTTTATTTTTTATAAGGATTATTAAGACATTAAATCTTAACTTTTATAGAGTATCATATGTAACGCCCGGCCACTTGCAGGATCTGTGACTGTCCCCACAAACCAACATAAGACTTTTCAGCGTATTTTGTCCTCACTTACACGCTTCCTGGGAAACTTCCCAGTAGGTCACCCATCCCTAAATCGCTCCAAGTCAAGCACACTTAACTATGGAGTTCTTAAGTGATGGGCTACCGAAAAGTAGATGCATCTTGTTGGTATAGGTAGCACTTATTAATTCCTTTAAGCTATCCTCAACTGTATAGTCCTATACCCGCACAGCCTCTGGATCCCTCTCGTTTGGGTGTGTATTCGATTCATTCATGTACCCCTCCCGCTGGAAGCCTGCCAGGAGC
The DNA here is from genome assembly GCA_004329165.1 of Spatholobus suberectus. NCBI lineage: Eukaryota > Viridiplantae > Streptophyta > Magnoliopsida > Fabales > Fabaceae > Spatholobus > Spatholobus suberectus. The sequence continues at coordinate 32,641,939 of CM014737.1, forward strand.
TGCTCATTGTCCATGCCTCGTCTCTTTTGCACCGGCGATCACTCCCCACCCTCGTCAACGCTCGGGATGTTACATGACACAATGATAGGCAGCCTAACAAATACGGAATACTTTTGCAAAAATAGGTTCTAAATAGGATTTATGATATTCAAGTGAGCCCTAGACCCAACATGAAAAATTACTGAGTCTACATTTTTTATTTTTATTAAAAGAAAAAAATTAACAAATTACTAATTAATCTTAAGCTCTAGATAGGATTTTTGTGATATTTAAATGGGTCATAGACCCAACATAAAAAATCAATAAATCTATATTTTATTTGTATTTTGACTTATCAATTAACAACTTATTAATTATCTTAAGCTTTAGATAAAATTTTGTGATATTTTAGTGAGTCCTAAACCCAACATGAAAAATTATTAAGCCTACATATTAGTTTTATTTTAACTAAAAAAAGTAATTAACAAATTATTAATTAATTTTAAGCTCTAGATTAGATTTTTGTGATATTCAAGTGGGACCTAGGCCTAACATGAAAAATCACTAAATCTATATATTTTTATTTTTATTATAAAGCATTGAATATCAATTACCAAATTATTAATCAATCTTAAGTTTTAGATAAGATTTTTCTGATATTCAAGTGGATCTCGGACCCAACATGAAAAATCACTAAATCTACATTTTATTTGTTGTTGTTGTTATTTTATTATTATTATTATTATTATTATTATTATATATATATATATATATATATATATATATATATATATATATATATATATATACTTTTAAAAAAAGGTGTTTTAACTTTATTTTGGGGAGTTGATTATTATTTTTAACATAGAAACAAAATGCGGTGAAAGAAAGGAAGAAACACTATACTTTTTTTATCTTTTACTTTTTTGTTTAAGATTTTTTTTAATCATCAATTAAATTAAGCTTTACTAGGAAACAATTATTTTGTGCACAAGCTTCATATGCTTTTTGTGAATTCAAAGATGTGATCCTGCACTCAAAATACATCGTGCTTATCACTAAATGAAATGAAAATGAATATGGGATAAGCCACAGTGAAATAACACCAATAATAACATGTAAACGAAACCGAACAGCAAGCCAAGTCTTCACATACAACAAGACTTGCACACGCACACCACAATACTAATGCAATCATAAAGATTTTCCTAATGGACTAATTTCCATACCTAAGTACTCGTATTGATTCTCTTTGAAGGTGAATTAACCTAGGATAATCTTCATTCCCTTTCAAGATATAAAGACGAAGATGTATCTAATTGAATTCACCCCTACTTTCATGATAGTTATGTTCAATTAAACTCATTATGCTCTTTATTAATTCATTGATTCCTCAAAGGATTAAACCTATTTTTGTGGTTTAAAGCTTGAGTTTTTTCCTTAGCGGTTCCAACGATTAGGCTTACCTCTCAATTCTTTCCTAAGCATCTAAGAATATGAAAAATAGTGGCCAATAGCTTCGCATAGATAAAATTGATAAAAAAAGAATCAAGAGGAGAATTCAATAGAAAATGAAGATAATTCAATCAAAACATAACATAATCATCAAGGATTAGGCCCTAATCCTAGAAAAAGAATGACTACTCACTCATAGCCATTGAAACAAAACCCAAGGAAAAAAGAAAGAACATCAAACTGGTCAAAGATAGGTAGAGAAGAACAAATCCAAAGGTCTCCATGTGAAAGCAAAATGAAGACCAAGTGAAAACTATGCTTTCCCCAATGAAGTTTTAATGATTTGAACCTCACTCAATGAGTGCAAATTGTAATTTGTTCTGTAGGTGTGTTGTGTGTCTTGTATCCTGTATTGTTTGGTTGATTCCCTTGACATGATTTAATTCCAGAACTCAATTAAAACTTAAACAAGATAAAAAGTGAAAAGAATTTTTGAAAAAGCTAAAATTGGACTCAGACCATTTCTACAATAACTTATTAAATTCAAAGCTAATCAATTAAATTGATCTTACTTTTGGAAAATAAGATCAAGAGCAAAACAATTTATTGTTCCTAAATATAATCAATTATTTTCCTATTTTAAATTAATGAAAGTTGGACCTTTTTGTTTTAACCAATTAATTGCTTAAAACAATTGATTAAATGTTTCTTTCAAAATACTAGGCTTTTGTAATAATTGATTAAAGGAAAATTAATCTATTATATTGTTCTTGATTCAAACCAGGTGTTTGGATGAACAAAATAATCAATTAAACAATGTAAATAATTGATTATTTCAATTACTTCTATAAATAACGAACTGTTGATCCTCTCTAAAGTGTGACCCCATTTCAATACCAAAATTTTTCTTTCAAGAAAGAACAATTTTGAGAGTTTTTCCAAAGTGATCACATGGCTTAAACCTTTCATATTGCAATATCAAAACTTGAGCTCATTAAGGGATCATCATCAAGATCAATGGGAGTCATCATCACCTAGATAAGTGTACTTTAATTTATGCGTCTATCACAATTCCAGGTGATACCCTTTGTGGTGTGTGATTGTTGTGTTCTTGAGAAAGTGTTTCTCAAGTGGTTATTTTAGTGGTTACTGCAAGTGGGTTTCAAGGTTTCTTGTAAGGTTTAAGAACCTTGTGTGTGGTATGTATTCTTGTGTAATTCTTTTGTTTTCTATGTTATGTGTTTATAAAACAATTGAATTACTAGTGGGATCTCAATCAATTTGATTAGGAAATTGGATGTAGATCACAGTGGAGTGATCGAACTAGTATAAAAGCTATGTGTCACTTTCTCTCTTCCCTTAACTCTTTAATTTCACTGTTATGTGATTATTATGCTACTCAGTGAACAATGTTTCATGCATTGATCATATAGAAATTGCTTTAGAATTGCAATTGGGTAAATCTTCCCACCACATCACACTATTGATGTCAATTAGGTCAATAAACTTTTAAAATTGTTTTTGAAAGATAATGAAAAATCTACGAGCGGCCTTAAAGTTTTTATCGATCCAATTCACCCCCACTTAGATCATTCCATTTTGATTAACACTCCACCCTAATTCGTTTAATCACAATGTTTCACAACCTTTTTTCAACCCTTAAGAGGTCTATTTATACTTAAGCTACATCTAGGGTTCAAGTCCAACCCAAAGCACATATAAAAATTGCAAAATAGAAGTTTGTTGTGCGCCACATGGGTGTGGTAGGCGCCACGCCCCCTTGTGGCACATTCACACCAAAAAATGAGCTCTAGGGGTGCATTGATAGGGTCATGTTTGTCGTTGTGCCCCACTGTGGTGATTTCGATTATAGGCCTTTTGCTCTAAAGGAGTGCTGACAGGATTATGGCATGTGCCATACTCACTTGTGGCACTCTCTACTTCACATTTTCTTCATTTTCTCTTTAGTGTCAATGCTTGAATAGATTCTAAACATCTAAATATGGGTTTCCATACTATAAATAGTTTTCAAATCTCTTCCAATGCTCTCAAAGTACTCTTCCTTTGGTTTAAAGCTCTCCAAGTCTTCAAGCTTTGATCTCCAAATCCAAACCACCCTACACATAACTTCCCTAAAACCAAAAACACACAAGATGAGAGAAAATTGAGAATTATCAACAAGACTAAGCTCAAAATGACACAAAACCATTAAGAATACTATGTAAAATGCACTAAGAATACTATGTAAAACGTATCATTAGCCAAGAACCCTATGTTCCATATTTTTTGGAATTCCCTCCATAATTGATGAAGCACTATAATTTCAATAAATGAAAATGGAGGAGAACATTCCAAGGTCTTATAATGTATTCTTTGACCTTGAGACTTTCTTATTCAATTTAGAAAATGAAGCTTGAACCTTTCAAGTATACATAAAAATGTAAATGTCTCTTGGCATCTATTAATCACTCTTGAAAGTAGTCACACTCCTCCCTATAAATAGAGAGACTTGTGAAGGGTTGAAACATTTCATCCAAGCAAAGTTCATCTTCAAGGGTGTAGAGTGAGTGAGTGAGAGAGAGAGAGAAAGTGAGTTTTGTTTCTACCATACTTATTGAGAATTGAGAGATAACCATCCTAGTTGGTTGAAATTAAGAGAGATCTTCTCGTATCAAGAGAGTCATTATATTCCTACTTTGAATAATGTAGATAATTTTTGTTGGATTAGATTCTGAAAGTTTTTCTTGCTCATATTGAAAATGTTTTCCACGTTAAAAATTCTAGTATTATTCTTCTACTCTCTCACACCTATTTTATTCTATTTAGTACCTATTTTAAGTTCATATAGACGAAAATTTGGTTTGCTAATTTCCAATGCACCTTATCAAAGGTGGTGATGACTGGTATCAAATTATGAAATTGAATAACACCAAAAGCAGCAGCATCGAGGAGGGACAAAAATAAATGAGGAAAAAAATAACGAAAGTCAATCCTCAAAAGTTACACAACTTTTCTAAAATAAAAAAATAATTTTAATTTTGTCATTTGTCTTTTATTTTATTTTATTATTTATTATTTTTGTTATAATTATTATTTGTTTTCGAAAAGAATTCTATGTGGAATTAACAAAAATTACTCCTTTTTCTTTGGGCTAGTTAATTAACATCATCTTTTATAAATTTTAGGTTAAATTGCATTTTTGGAACCTCTATAATTCACAATCTGCAATTTTGGTCCCCTTATTTTTAATTCCATGATTTTAGTCCTCTAATTTTTAAAAATCCATAATTTTGATCTCCTATTTTTAATTTCGTGATTTTAGTCCTCCAATTTTTGTCCTTCTAGTTTAGACTAAAATTTTAAAAATTGCGGAAATCCACAATTTTAGAAGGACCAAAATTGCGGATTTATAAAAATTGGGGAACTAAATTGCAGAATTAAAAAGAGAGAAATCACAATCACAAATTGAGAATTATAGGGGGACCAAAAGTGTAATTTAGCCTATATTTTATATTCTATCTTTTTTCATTGTTCGCAATGATTAAACAATATGCTTAACTCTTTATGATGGTTGATTAAATTACCTTCTTAATTTCTTATTTTTATTTTAGCCAATTATTTTAATTATCCAAATTAACTAAACCAGATGTTCTATATATATATATATATGTATGTATATCTTGCTTATATAATCCTGGTTAAAAATTTATGAATAAACTATAATTTATGTTCTCTTTTTAATATATAAATTAGATAAATACTTGTTTGAGCAGAGTTTCTTAAATGAATTTTATTTTCATAAATAAAGTTTAAAATAAGATAAAAAAAATGTTAGAATAAACATTTTTAGAAAATAATTTATGCCAGAACGAAGTTTTAGTAAAAGAACTATCTTAAAATAGTCACCATTGCATTAGCTGTTTTCATTTCGGATGGAGCTCTTTCAAATTGGGTATGTAAGAATGTGTTTATCATTAATTTAATTTAAAATACATTATAATTTTAACCTGTTAACAGTTAATGATAAAAAATGCATTTGTTTAGTCAATTCTAAAACATGCTCGCTTTAAAGAATTTTTTTTCTTTGATTTTTGACATAGGCTTATTTTCATAGGCTTAAATTCTCCTTATAGACATCAGCTTAAAATATCATGTTTAGATTTTAATTCAAATATCTATAAGTTCGGCGCTCAACAAATAAAATTCATTTTTGTTTCTTTTTACGAGATTAGGTTGGGTTAAGAAAAACCCTACTTTCGAGTATTACCAAGTCTGATCACATAAATTTATTTTATAAAATAAATTAAAGGATCAAAATGATTTATAGATGTTTATTGTCTATCCTCTCCATATAAATTATAATAGCTGTCTTAAATAAGAGCATTATTAGAAACTATACTTCAATGGAAGCATCTTTAGAGTGTTTTTAGGAATTTTTCTTAACCTCTTATCTCATTTAATTTATTCTTTTCATCTTTATTTTTAAATTAAATTTTAATATTTTTTTAAAAAAATTATCAATAGTTAAAAAAAACCTGTATAACATTATAAATTATTTATCATAAATCTAATTAAAATATAATATATATGTTCAAAAATATTTATTTGTTACGAATTTTAATTAGATAATTTATATATTTGAAAGTATTTATTTATTATTAATTTTAGTTATATAAAATAAACATTTACCTTGTGTACAAGCTAAAATACTAATTATAGTAAATGACTAGAAATAAATTGAAACTAATTTTTCCTTCAAAATTATTTTAAAATTGATAAAAACTTGTTATTTTAAAAAATAAGTTAAATTTAATACGTACTTAATTGTTCTTCTACTCAAACCTACTTCGTAAATAAATTCAGTAACTCACACAGAGACAGGAAAATTGAAAATGCCAACAGGTCAAAGTCACTAATTTTTCTCTCTTAAAAATAATTGTGGTTGGTAGGTAATGGAGACATCACTGTCGATGACAACGCGCTAACGGTGATTGTGGAATTAATATATTGTAAAACTCGATCACTTTAGTTGGGATCTTGCTACTATGCTAGTGTTCGTAACATAATTGCGAATTGATGGTGCTAACTGCGGTAAAATGTGTCTTCCTCTTAACATATCTTGTTTTCACTTTTTCTAGCAGAATCCACTTACGTAGATTCCATATGATGATCTGAGTTTTGGGTAGAAGGAAGACAGCTATTGCTGATGTCACTAGAAGCTTATTAATTACGAAGACACTTGATTCATTCTTAAAATTCGTAATAGTTGTAATGGGTGAAAGAACTTCAAAGTTTGTTCTCTTTCATTTTAATGATTTAATATTTGATGCAAACTAATGAAATTTTGTTTTATTTACAACAACATTTTTTCATTTACTTAATATTAATTATTTGCTTAGTCAAACCAGTATTCTATTCAAATTTTATCAGAAAAGAAAAATCATTCTACGTGGGTAAAAAAAATCAAGTCTTCCTAAATATAAATAGGTGCCAAATCAAGCCAAATAAAATATAAAGGAAGACCTAGCAAAGTGAATTAAACAATAAGGTATTCTAACTACTATTTTATTCTGTACATTGTACGATATGAATTTTTTTATATAATTAAAATTTATAATAAATAAATATTTTTAAATATACGAATTATATTATAATTAAAATTTACAATAAATAAATATTTTTGAATATATAAATTATTTTTATCTTTATAATGAATAATTTAAATTGTGAGACAGATGCTTTGGTGCACCAGTAACGCATATGGTCTACGTACGGTGGACTAGGAATTTTAACCTGTGATAGTCCTTTTTGTCGGGTTCTTTTGTCTACTTCAATTTTTTTCTAGAATGACCGTAATACCCTTTTATCTACCCAAGAATTTAGAACTTGTCCACCATAAACCTCTGCTCGCTTCGCCGCGTTCAACAAGGCCCTCTTCACCCTCATCAAAGGCGCATCATACTCAACAAGTTCCAGATCTATACTTACAAAAGCAAAAATTGTCACACGCGAGGCTTGGCTTTAGTGTTTTAGTTTCTCAACTCTATCAATTGAAATCATTGCTTAGATCGAAGGACAGAGCTGTCAGCGGCTTTCTCTGAACATTGAATCGGATATGTGTTAGGCGATTCCCTCACTCTTCTTTCGCTTTGATTCAATGACGAAGCTCACGCTAAAGTGCGGCTACAAATCCATAAGCATAAGAAACACAACGACGGTGAAGTCAATGGCAGGGAAAGAGGACTTCCTTGCAAGCCTAACTCAGCAACTGAGTCAATCGTGATCTTTTATCGTGTTATTTTTTAATTGGTTTAGGATTTGTGATGTTATTGTAGGGGTTTATGTTTAGAGGTTGCAGGGAACGCTGCGAGGGTAATAAGAAGACAAGATTGAGAATTTATTGTAAATGATAATTGGATTGTTTATGTTGTTGTTGGTGTCAAAATTGACAAGGCTATAGAAGTTATTGTTGTAGTGAATGTGAGGAGGAACATCATCAAGGTGCCTATGACTAAGTACTCCACATCTTCAATTATTACAACATTTCATTCTGTTCGTCACTGAGGACAAGCTTGTTGCGGTGAAGGACCCATTTGGGTTTAGGCGTACCAACATCAGCGTCACTAGTGGCTGCCAAAGGGGTGTGAACAGTGCCATTTTTGGGCAGAAAGATAACAATGTAATTTCTTTTCTAGTAAGGGACAAGAATGTAAAATACATTTATGGTATAAAAATAATTTTAACAGATACAACCAGATGCACTGAACAAATCTGAACCATATAATATTCTATTGATATATCTAATGGTGGTTACAGACTTGTCTACCATAAACCACTTACTTCATTTGTCCACCATAAAATTTGTCAAATTGTGATATAAGATTATTTTTAAATTGAAACGGATAAGCAGTTAAGAAAATCAAATAGAAGGTCAATCCAACATTTTTTAGGTTTAAAACAAACTTTGAGGTAAAGCCTTTTCAAAACTAATAATAATATTTATTTTTACTAAAAAATAATAACATTATTTTATTAAAATAATTATATTTTATTGAAAGTATATCTTTCAAGCTTTTTGTGGGGTAAATTTGGTGAGGATTGATATATCAAGAGACAAAATATTTAATTAAAATTAATGGCTAATTAGTTTTTAAGTGAGAGAGAAACAAAAAAATTAGGGACCTTACAAAAAAAAATGGTTTTTCCTCCAAAAAAGTTCAAACTCCATCACCAAGAACACCTTGATTAACACTATACTGGACCATCTAATAATAAAAATTATATTAACACTAGTACTAAATAAAAAAAAAATTAAGCCTAAACGAAAGGCTTAGATCACCTTATGCTTGGGTCAAGCTTGATCAAGTATACAGATAAAGATATAATGAAAGTAGTTTGAGATGGTTGAGTGCAGGTTTTTTTTAGTTGTGGAGGTAGTGTGTCAAATTCACCTCCCAAAGAGATAAGAGTGTTGAGAATGCTTGATTGAGAAAGTAAGACCCTCACTCTACAAGTTGAGGATTCTAATTTATAATATAGGAATAGATAACATAAAATGACACTACAAAACTATAATAAAATCTATCAAGCCAAAACTACAAACACAAGAATGTCTTGAACAAGCAGTTTTGCCTAAAGGACACGTAGTCCTTAAATAGAAATGTAAAAGTAATGGTCTTCATAAAAGCAGTACTACTAATGGACATATAAAGAAAGTAAAGTTGTTTTGGGGGGAAATAAGGGGAGAAAAAGTAAGCCACAATTAAAGATGGGTGTTTTTTTTATTTAGGCGGCTTGGGTGTTGTTCTTTCCTCACAAAAGAAAGGCAATATTATTGTATTTTTAAAATAGCAAGCATGCTCAAAGGTGCAGGATGCAAATTTAATTGAGGATGAAGTGCATTTTATCTTTAATTAGTAGGCATCTAATCAAGAAACGTTGAATCTCCATAACAATTATGTGATTGACTCAAATTTATAAAGATGCAAATCAAAAGTGTTGGGTTAGAGTTAAGTTAAGGCGGCTAAAAAGATTTGATGATTAAGGAAGGAGCTAAGAACAACTATCTCTATACCTAATGAGTGCATTGTTCAAATTATCCAATGAATGGAAGATAGAGATCAAAAGGTCAATACTAAGAGAGGCAATTTAGAAGGCTCCATGAAAATAGCATTTATGAGAATAAAAGGATTGAAAGGAATAGTTAAAAATAGCAACTCAAATCACTCATAAGGATTGAGAAACTAGATTTGTGTCTGACTCAAGAAACAAAGATGGATGTTATTAAGGAAAGATTGATTGAAAATATTTGTAGAGGTTATGCAACATGAGAAAGAGAATCCCACATGTGTTGTCCCTTGACAATTGGATCATTAGAAGGCATCCTTAGTATATGGAAGGCTTCTAAGTTGTTTGTACGATTCTCTTTCTCGTGTAATAGTTTTGTTAGGTTCTATGTTTCTTTTAGTTGTGATAGTAAAATTTGTTTTATTGTCAATGTGTATTCTCCCTATCATATAGAGGGGAAAGGAAGTTATGGAGGAATCTACTGTTGTCAAAACGGGGGTTTGGAGGTAATATGTGCTGTGTGGCAAAAGATTTTAATGTAGTTATTCACAGGTTTGAGAAAAGAGTGATCAATCAATTTTGAGGCATCTAGTATAGCTTTGTACTTGGCTTTATTGGATGTTTATTATGTCTAATATTGGTATTTTAGCTGAGTTTTTTATTATTGGATTTTATTGGGCATAATACAATTCTTAATTAATTCTTGGATTTTAATGTATTTTTACCTTTTCTCCTTGTTTAGGTCATAATTTTGAACTCGATAATGTAATTGGGGTGATCTTCATGTCTATGGAAAGCTTAAAGAAAGATCTACACTTTTCATGAAGAGATTTTAAGTGTATTCATGGTGGAGCATAGACTAATTTGGGCTTGAAGTTTGAAATTGTTGTTCTATCCTCACAAGCTGACATAGGCATAGTGTTTTGTGTATATCTTGAGCTGTAGAGATCAAAATGACATGGACTAGTGTCAAATTTTCTAGGACAGAAGTCAAATCAAGCATTTGGAAGGGCAAATAATTCATGGACAGAGGCTAAGATGTTTTACTCTACAACTCAGCTAGCTTTGTGGGATTAAATTGTAATTGGGCTAATTAATATCTAGTGAGACCACATTCTAGGAAATAGGTTTAGTTAACCCTAGGGAGACTTTATATAAACATCTCTTTTAGGACCACAGAGAAAAGTCTTTATAGAGTTTTGAATTATGACTATTCCCACTAGGGTTTTCATCTTTTTCTTGTTTACTTGTTTCTTTTTACCTTTTTATTGAGAATTTAACGTGAAGCCTCTATGGAAGGCTAAACCCTTTATAGATCAATTTAATGGTGTAAGAATTTCTACTATGGATCTTAAGGTTTGGTTTTAATTTCAATTCTAGTTCTTGGTTTACTATCTTTTCTTATTAATCTTTTTTCTCTCTTGTTGAATCCTAATTGTGAATTCATTTTAGGTTGGTATTGTATCACTTTAAATTTGAATTTGGTTCTGGATGAATATGTTGAACACTTGATTTGGCATGTTCTAATTGGAATTAAAAGGATCTGTGATGCTTAATCACATGCTTGATTGAATTTCGTTTCTCAAATTAATTTGTTGACTTAGATGGCACTTGATCTCGAAACTAAATTAATATTAATCTGAATATTTAATTTAGTAGAAAATTTTCTAAAAGTGATTGATTATTAATTAATTTATTTTAGGATCAAGCAAAAATCAAATCAAGAATTTGATAAATCTTCAGAAACTCGTGATAGGCCTAAGTAGAATCCTAGTCACACTAAATTGGTCAATTTTAATGATTTGATTTCCCTCTTAATTGCTATTTTTTTCTCATCCTTAAAAAGTCAAACCCCTTTTCTAACATTACTAGTTGGTTGATAACAATTAAAGATCTTTGTGAGACAACTAATGTTGTTCGCCTTGTACTGCAACTTTTACTTGTCATTTGACCCGTGTATAGATTGTCAAATCTCATTTTATTTTTTTATAAATTACAAAATTATTGATCAAATTTTTATAATTAAGTTTTTCTAATATTTCATTTTTAATATATAAAGGCAAATTCATTTAATCTATCCTTTAACATAATTAATATAAAAATAATATGAATAATTTTAATTTTAAAAAACCTACATTCAACAATAACAATAATTATAAGAATTGTCAATAATATTTTAAAAGCAATGCATGCATTTGAAAAAAATATATAATCTTTTTAGGCTAAAATAGAATTTTGGTCCTTTATTTATATTTTAAGTTTCAATTTGGTTCTTTAAGTTTTAAAAGTTTTACTTTGGTCCCTTATAATGTCTCTGTTAGACCAAATTGGTCCTTTCATCAATTTTTGGCACTAACAATGTCAATTTTGGTTGACGTAGCAACTCTCACAGTTTGTCAGGTGTCACTAGGTTAACCAAATTAGTGTGATAAACTAACGGAAGGACCAATTTGATCTAACAGAGAAACTTTGAAGGACCAACATGAAACTTTTAAAACTTCAAAGACCAAACTGAAACCTAAATATAAATAAGGGATCGAAATTCTATTTTAGCCATCTTTTTATATAATATATTGTTAATCAAGTATATACTATTTTTGGGATTTAATTTATATATAATGACAATGCAAAACTTTTTTACATAAATGTCTAATAAAATTTGATTATTTCATTGTATCATCCTATTCATTAATATGATGTCATAGTATTGTGAATTTCTTTTATATATGTAAAAAAGTTTTACACTAATAATACATATAAATTAAACTCTTATTTTTATTTGTATTTCCTATAGTGTCTTTGTTTTTAAAAATGAATTAAGATTTTTAATATTGTAATACTCACTAGAACTTATCCCTTTAATATTATATATATATATATATATATCTGTGTGTGTGGGGGGGGGGGGGGGGGGGGGGGGGGGGGGGGGGGTATGGGGCTGGTTGGGTACTATAGTACCCATACTAGCACTCATCCCCATTAAATTTTGCGAGAAATTTTCGGCCTCGCTTCCATCCCCATTAAGCAAGTATTTATCCTATCCGTTGCGAATATTTTTTGCTAGTACCTATAGGGTCTGGATAGAATTGTCATCCCTTAGGTTGGATAGATTTCTCAGGTTAAAAGATTTGATAAAGGAATGGAATTTTTCAACCAATGGATAGTGAAATGGGACATTTCTAACCATTGTCCTGCGGTTTTTAGCAGAGGGCACTTGAACTAGGGATCTAAACCTATTCACTTTAATAACTACTAAATCACTCATTTTGACTTTATAAGATTCACTTTTGAAAATTAGGCTGACACGAAATTTGAGGGATGGAAATTGTTTGTTCTTAAGGAGAATTTAAAACAGTTTAAGGAAAGACTTAAATGTTGAAATAAGAAGGGTTTTGAAAATGTAGATCGAAAGACTAAAGAACTTGTTCAATTGCTGAATAATTTGGATAAGAAGACAATATCTAATAATCTATCAATAATAGAGGTTGATCTTAAAAAGAAAACAATAGTGGACATATTACAAACATGGGGATGAAAGAGAGCTTAGTGCACCAAAATTCCATATCAAAATAGTTAAAGGACGAGAATACTAATTTGATGTACTTTATGCTTGCATTCAATCTTGCAAAAGACATAATTAGATTTTAGCCCTATTATCTAACAGGGGTTGGATTGAAGAAGTGTAGGAAATTAAGCAGGAAGCCAAATCTCACTTTGAAATAATCTCTGAGTCTATGCCTTCTTGACTTGCCCAAGATGTTGTCCACTTCAACAAGATGTTAGATACAGAAAATGAGAGTCTTGTAGCCACCATTGCAAAGGAAGAGATAAAAGGAAGTTGTGTGGAGTTGTGATGGAAATAAAAGCCCGAGATTGGGTGGCTTTTTTCACTTTTTTAAAAGGCTTTGGGAGATCATAAGCACATAGGTATGTGAAGTAGTTACCTTTTTTTTTTATGATGGTACTATTCTTAAGAGCTTTACCTCATCCTCTAATCCCTAAGTAGGACCACTAGAAGACTATCCAATTTTAGGCCTATTTTGTTGATTGGCAGAATATATAAAATAATCTCTAAGATTATGGCTGCTCGATTGCAATCAATACTTGGATCAGTCATTTCTTCTTATCAAATTGTCTTCTTGACTAGAATATATATTTTGGACATGATGGTTGTCCATAATGAGCTAATGGATTATGATAAAAGATTTAAGAAACAACTCCTTATTTTCAAGGTAAACTTTACAAAAGCTTATGATTATATTAACTGGGACTTCTTGGATTACATGCTAAGAAGAATGGGCTTTTGTCAAAAGTGGAAAGGATGGATTAATTAGTAGTTATATTTGTTCGACATATGTTTCAATTCTAGTAAATGGTAGTCTAACCACTAAGTTCTAAATGTATAACAGGCTTCCTCTAGCCCCTTTTTTTATTTTTAGTTGTGGTAGAAAGACTGTGTGGGCTAATGAGAAAGGTAATTGAAATTAGAATTTTTATTTTTATTTTTTGGCTTCAAGCTAGAAGAAAGAATTGAGTCTTTCATTCTTTGATATGTAGATGGTACTATTCTTATTGGAAAGGCTACTGCTCAAACCTTGTCGACTTTAAAGGCTATATTAAGGTCCTTTGAGCTAATATAGGGCCTTAAGGTGAACTTTTACAAAAGAGAAAAATATAATAGGGATAAATGTAGGGGAAACATTCATGATGGCAACATCTAATTTTCCTTCTATGTAAGATCGATGGTGTCCCTTTCAAATTCTTAGGACCTATTGGTGCAAACTTTCAAGAGTAGAAACATGACAGCCTGTTATTAATTCCATGAAGAAGGAATTGGCCTCTTGAAAGGGTAAATATTTATTGTCAGGAAGGCAAGTTATTCTCATTAACTTAATGCTCTCCAGTGCTCCCCTTTACTTTTTCTCCTTTAAAGCTCTCGATAAGGTGTTGCACAAGCTTGTTGGTCTATAGAGATCATTCTTATGGAACGAAAGTGATGATGTTCATAAGGTGGCATAAGTGAGTTAGGACAAGGTGTGCCTACCAAAAAGTTGTGATGGTCTTATTATAAAAATTTGGAGTTACTTAATTTTAGTCTTTTATCTAAATGGAGATGGAGACTGGTAACCAATAAAGTAGTTGTGTTGTTAGGGGTGGAAATAGGTCAGGCAAGGCTAGGGTTTGGTAGGCCTAAGCCTGGCCTTCATTAAAAGATGAAGCTTGGGTCTGGCCTATTTACCTGTCATAGACCTTTTTTAATGGCCTAAGCTTGGCTTGCATAAAAGTTTTAGTCTAACCTGTAAGCCTATTTAAAAACATATTTTCTTATAAGGCTTATAAAAAGGCTGGCAGGCCTATTAGCCTAAGTAAGCCTATTAGTCTAAAAAGGCACATTAAACTAAAAAGACTAGTTAAGAATTACACATTCTTTTATATTATTATATGTAATATATGTATTATATATAATATAACGTAATATATAATATAATAATATTTTATATATATGTATATAAATAGGTCGGCCTAATAGGCTTAATAGGCTTTTTTAAGGCCTATGGCCTGATCTTTTTACCGAAATATGCTTCTTAAAAAGCCTAAGCCTAGCCTTCTAAATAAACGAGTCAAGCCAGGCCAGGCCTTATATAGGTTAGGCCATAGGCCCCTGACAAGCGGCTTGGCCTATTTCCACCCCTATGTGTAGTATAACATCTTGTATTTTCGATATGGGTTTGGAATACAAGGAGGCCTAAACAATAACCTACTTTGTAGAACACCTTTAGTGTGGTGGAAGGACATCAATAGAATGGAGGCATACGGGAGAATGCCCTGTGACTGATTCTCTTTACCTTTGGCTAGAAAGGTAAAACCTGGGATCTAAGTAAAATTTTAGCATGAGGTTTGAATTTGAATTGTATGTTTAAAAGAATTCTTCTCTCAATTGTTCTCATTTCTAAGGATAAAGACGCTTATATAGCATAAATGAAATAATGAGTTAATGGTGTATGGGAATGAAGATGTAGGTGGAGGGAATTATTTTTTTCTTGTGGGAGGAGAAAAATTTTATTGAATTGTCTAATTTACTCTCCTCAATTTCTTCAAATGGGGAAAGATGTGATGAATGGGGATGGAAGTTGGATAGTTATTAGGTTTTTTTAGTAAAATCTATGTATTTTTTGCTCCAAAATATGTTGTTGCCTATCCACTTTGATGATCTTGTAATGGGGATTTTTCCTAAGTTTTGGAGATGCATATCTCTATTAAAGGTGCTAGTTTTTTCTTGGCTTTTATTCCTAGATAGCCTGCAAACTAGGATGGGATTATACTAGAGGAATGTTATACTCAATGTGCAGGAGACTTATTATGCTTTAAGCAATCTAGACCATGAAGACACAAATTATTTGTTCTTCTCATTCTTAGAATCCTCTAAGGTATAGTCAATGGTATTTAGACTAGTTTTGAAGTTGTCCTTCAACATAAAGCGTTGATGAAAGGGGGGAAAAAATATCAAGGTTTGGATGTTACTTTAGTATGTGATGATTTGGACATTATGGCTTAAGAGAAAAAATATTATTTTTCAATGGGCTCATTTTGACTCCCTAAAGTTGATAGATTCTGTTATAGATTCTATTATAGATTTTGTTAAAACTCTCTCATGGGTACAGTTCAAAGAAAATAAGGGAATTTGAGCTTACTGTTGTCGAATTGGTA
This sequence comes from Spatholobus suberectus, assembly GCA_004329165.1. Taxonomy (NCBI): domain Eukaryota; kingdom Viridiplantae; phylum Streptophyta; class Magnoliopsida; order Fabales; family Fabaceae; genus Spatholobus; species Spatholobus suberectus. The sequence continues at coordinate 32,658,148 of CM014737.1, forward strand.
TGCTAAGGAGTGTATGTCTTGTTGATATGAAAAAATTCGTTTTTATGTCAGGTTTTTTATTTTGTTGGGTGTTATCATTTTTCTCATGTTTAGTATAGTAATTATATCATGGGTTCCTGACTTTGCTATAGGTCTACATTATAGACAATAATGCAAAATGTATGCATTCATTTCTTTGTGGTGCATAGATGAACACTTCTTGCACACCTTCTATTTGTATCTTCATTAATAAATTTATTTGCTTATAAAAAAAATCTTGAATAGTTGTAGCATTATTTTATTTTTTGAGTATTAGTCCTAAATTATTTATTTATGATAACTTTTTTTATTCTTTTGATGAATTAAATGAAATAGTGCGATCATGTGAAATCAACTACAAAAGGGTCTCACAAATGTTATATTAAATAAATTTGATAAGATTTCACAGGTAGAAATCAAGGCCTCTAATTTATTTATTTTTAGATACTACAGGTATTCTACGAAAGACAATCTTGCACAAGTCATGTAGAATCATCTCTTTATATATAAATTAGAATAATTATCTTGAATTAAAATGATTTTAGGAATTATTTTTCAACAAGAGCATTTTTAATGTTTTCTGTGTTTTAAGAATTTTTATTAACCTCTTATCTCTTTCAATCTATCATTTTCATACTTATTTCTAAATTAAAGTTCAATATTTTTTTAAAAATTGTCAATAGTTAAAAATAACCTTGTACCACAATATAAATTATTTATCATTAATCTAAAATATAATTTATAATGAATTTTAATTATAATATAATTTATATATTCAAATGTATTTATTTATTATAAATTTTGGTTGTATAAAATAAATATTTATGTTGTGCATTGCACAGATTAAAATACTAGTTATAAATAATAAAGCTCCCCTTCTAATTTACTATTATCTTATAAACTTAAGTCCTCGATTTTTTTAAAATGATATTTTTCATAAATAAGTTTTATTCTCATATAATTATACGTCTTTCTCATTTTGTGATACGTACTTTAAGAGCTTCTATACTAAATCAAATAAATATTTTTCTCCTAGATTAATTAATTATTTTTAGGAAATTTTAATAATTTGCTTAATTATTTTAACTAATACTCACTTTTTTTTGGGTAAGCATAAAGCATAATGAGATATTTAAAAATCATCATTAGAAAATTATTAAATTAATTGAAGTAATTTTTAATATTTTCAAATATATTTTTTTTTGTATTATATTTATTAAATTTAAATTTCTTTCGAGTTTCATGTGTATTTATAAATACTTGTGCAATAAAAGAGATAATTACTAATGAAATTAATATGTGAATTCAATTTGTGAGTCGTGAATGTTCAAGTAGTTGAAGTAATTGTAAAGTAGTGATTTAAAAAATAAACTATTTTTTAGTCCATATATTGCACAAATCAAATTTAATATGTAAATTTTATGCTTATAATTAATTATCATAAAAGATGTGAAAAATTATTCATTATATATAATAAGTAAAATAAATATAAAATGACCTACATAAAATTTAATAACTTTATCTTTTTATAAAATTTTTATACAAAAAAATTCTATAAATACAATTTTTACCATAAAATATGTAAATAAAAGTAGATAAAAAGATCCATGTAGCCAAAAAAGCAATCCCAATCCCAAGGATTTATACTTTATAATTCCATATGTAGATTTTCTTATTAATTATTAGAGCCAATAGTAAGTAATAAGATTTTGTTTTAATACAGATTGAGATTACAAAACCATGTAGCCAAAAAGCAATCCTAACCTTGAAGATAAAATAAAAAGGTAATTAAGAAAAAAATCATTTGTTTTGCAATAAGTTAAAAAAAAAAAAAAAAAGAGGCAAAAAACACTCTAAACAAATGGGTTATTAGAAACTCATCAAAAGACATAATAGCAGTGACGTAACAACAAGCCGGCCCAATATATTTTTAGGCCTAAAGCAAACTTTGGGATAAGACCTTTTTAAAACTAATATTTTTTTTTTATAAAGAAAACTAATAACAATAATTTATTAAAGTGATTATATTTTTTATTGAAAGCTTATTTTTCAAACTTTTTGAGATGCAAATTAGTTTTTAAATTATTATGATAGATAAGTAAGGATATTTTTAACTTTTGGGTTTTACATAATTACATGTACAAAATCGAATTCTAAATTATTGAAAAAAGTTAAAAAGTAACATAGGTAACAATTAAAAAAAAACAATTTAACACATTCAAATGAACTAAACAAAATAAATAAATTTTTGCATTAGCCCTATAGCTTTCTATTGTAACCTTATCGAACGAAATTTATCACCTTATTGACTTTTTCTTCTTTTGAAAAAGTTGAAAAGATTAGAAATCATAACACTATTCTCTAAAGAGGGGATTCACTTTTGAGAGTAAAAAAAGTTATAGTCATTAATTGAAAAATTAACTATTGAAATATATATAATTACATAATTTATTATGCATGTACATGCATTTAATTATAATTTTAATTGTTGATTTTCTAATCAATGACTATAACTCTTCAATTTAGTGGAACAAAATATAAAATGAGAGGCATTTTTTGGTTCAAAAAGTATCTAGTTGCTCTTAATAGACTAATATCATTTATTAAGTAATTATTATTTCTTAATATATTATTAATAAGTAAAATTATTTTTGAGAGGCCTAAAACAAGGGCTTTATTGGCCTCACCCTTAGGCCAGCCCTGTGTAACAGGAATCTCATTCTAGTGAATTTGATCTTTCTAGCATTGTAAAAAGTCGAAAGGAGAATGCTAAATATTTTTTAATTAAATTGTTCATATTTTCCACTCGACAAAGCACTAAAAAAATAAAATATAACAAAATAAACACAAAACTTTGTACCCCAAAATTTTTTCCTTCCAATACAGTAGGCAATATCTGCTTCAGTACAATGCCATGGATATGAATTTGCCCTCAAGAATAAAGAATCCAAGCTTTGCATATCGAGCTTGATCATTTTGGGATGTACACACCAAAATTTATCAACATTGCCTCAAATTATCCCTTCAATTTTTTTTTACTACGGCTTAAATGTGGTGTTTATTCGGTGGGTGTTTTATGATTCTTCTTTGTTAAACTAAATTTTTCAAGTAAAATATTTAGTTCTCATCCATCGGCTGAAATAACTTTGATTGGCAATCGAGAAAATTATTCTTAATACAATGAGTTCAATACCAATAATTAATACAATTACTTTAATACCAATAATTTTATTTATCACCAAATAAAAAATATTTTTATTTAGTTAAAACGGCGTGAAAGAAAAAAAAAATTGGATAAATAGACGTAAGTTAACATCCTCTTATTCAAGCTTGTGCAAGAGACATATCCCTATCATGATATGACAATATTTTTGGCACGTTAAGCGTATATTTGGTTTAGAAAAGAATGTAAAAGGAAAGAAAAGAAATGAAAGAGAACGTAAGATGATTTTTTAGGGTGTTTGGTAGAAAAAAGAAACAAAAAAAAACTAGAATTTTTTTTCTTCTAATTTGGTTAAGCAGAAAGTAAAAAAAAAAAAAAGGTTATGAATGTAAAATGATATAAGTATCACTAACAAAAAATAGAAATATGAGAAAATAAAGACAATTTGGTCTTTATACATCTGAAACATACTCCTCTTCTCTTTTCTGCATAGGTCCCATATAAGATGCTTCCATCCTTTGCTTTTTGAGCCAAACCAAACAAAAAGAAGAAAAGATGAAGATCACATTTTTTCATCCTCAGCTAATTCGCCCATCCCTTTTAAACATACCATAAGGATAGTAAAATTTAGAAGTGCCATCCCTTCTAACAAACTGTTATAGTCCCTTAGTACCATCCACTTCAAGGTGGCTTATAACGTTTCAATGTTTAAAATCATTACTCCTTAAGAAGACTTGACGTGTGCTGTTATCGGGTGCACGTTTGAGTGTGTCTTCGCAATGTGGTAATGATTGACAATGATGCTCGTGATTTGGAGATGGGTTCTATATGTAGTAGGTCTTCAAAGTCCCCTCGTGCTTTTAGGTCTACATATATATAAAATTGAATAGGAGAATTAACATTTCTTATAAAATCTTAAAGGCAATAATTTATTATAAAAGATAAAGACAAACATAATGCAATATCAAGAGGACTAAGATTCTGCATATATACCAGTTGCTATTATAATTATAAAATTTTTCACATGCTTCTTACTTAATATTTCAATTTTTGAGAGCTAGACAAAATACAGAAAAAAAAAAAAAAAACTAATAACGATGACCAAGAGACTGATCTTATACACACACATTAAAAAAAAATAGGATCTAACATTCTGTCACAGCAAGATATTGATTAATGTAATAAAATAAATAATAATTAAGTTTTATTAATCAAGTTATATGTTAAACTCCAGAAATTATATATTTGTATTGATTCTAAGCTTTGGTCTCGCTCAAACAAAGGTAGTGAAAAATAGCATTTATACATATACTACTTACCACAATAACAACTACGAATATTTTCAGTAAATCTATGAAATTTAACAAAATAAAATGCTCCTTTTTTTTTTTATAACTATGTTATAGGTGTCAGTGCCACTCGGATTAACATGTTAGTAGAAACAAAAAGCTCCTATAAGCTAATAAGTATATATAACACCAATTATACTATGTAAAATTACCTTTTCCAAGAGAGTTTGTAGATTTGACAATGCATTGTCCGAATTCCCTCAATTAGCCAATATCAACTAATAACTCTGGCCATAAAAACGTCATGTAGCGGCAATTGTTTTTTTTTTTTTTTTTGATAATGCATTTTCATCAAGCTGTTTAATCAGCTTAAGAACCTTAATGGAGGAACATGAAGTCAATTATTAATTTGAAATTTTCTTAAACTAAATTATTAATTTAGTCTTTTAAATACTTATTTGACATTAATTTATTCGCCTAATTTTTTGCAATATCAAGAAGTCTCTCAAATATATAAAAGGCACAAAAATAATTCATTTTTATATTTAAAAAACTTAGGTCATATTTACATAAATTTCTTCATAAGTACTTATGGAAGAAAAAAAATAAGAAGGAAAAAAATTGAGTTTATTGCATAAGTTAAAATTAACTTATGCACTTAACTTTTATAAAAGCTCTTTTCATATAATTTCTCCAATAGCTAATGTACATAAGTTGATTTTAGCTTATAAAAAACCTCAATGCACTTTATCTTCTTATTTTCTTCTCCTACAAATGCTTATAGAGAAATTTATCCAAACAAAGCTTTACTTTATAAATTTTTAAAAGACAAAAAAAATGCCTAGTAAATATTTAAATATTAAATGGCTAATTTACTCTTTGTTAAGTAAATTATAATTTCATTATTTTAAATATATAATATTTTAAATGAAATAATCCTACATAATATTATAATTAATAAATTTCATACAATAATTTTTTGGGTAACCATATTATAAGTGTAAAGTATCCATCAGTTTTGTTGAGAAAAAAATTCTATGAAAAAATCTAGCTAGTCACTTTTAGTAGAGTCTTTCTTCCTAATTATGTTTTTTCTATCCACAAACTTAAACGACCTTGCTTAAGGAATTTGAGTTAATTCTACTTTGACCAACCACTTGTTACTCAAAGGTTTACCGGTGCAATGCATGGGTACAAAGTATAGTTTGAATAACAATTAAGCAAATGAAGGAACTATAAACTTTTTGGACAATTGTGTGTGTGTGTGTGTGTGTGTGTGTATACACATGATGAATATCGAGTCTGAATGCTGCTTGGTTACGTGGTGGTAGAACAGCCAACCTGAAAGTATTAGACTCATAGCCACAGGTCGTAGCCGCTAGAATGAATGATCTCGAAGCTACTAAAATTTGGCTATATATCCAGGCGCTTTCTACGGTGGACCATCAAATTAAGTGGTCCACCGGTGAACCATTAATTTAAACCATTAGATATATGAATAAAAAAAATTAACGGTTGAGATTGTAATCAGATCAACAAATCTTAACCGTTAATTTTTTTATTCATATATCTAACGGTTTAAATTAATGGTCCACCGATGAACCACCTATTTGATGGTCCACCGTAGCATTTCCCATATATCCAATAAAATAGTAAGAACATGATTGGGCCGTAATGGTGCTAAATTATATATCTAAAATAGCATAGCTTCAAAGGTCTGCGTGGTCATCAGACATGAGGCATAGCTATGAAGAAGCATAATTCCTAGTATCTTTTGAAGTGGACGACGAAACGTCTATATAAAAAAATTACTTTCTTTTTGTTTTTTTTTTTCTCAATATATTCTTGAGAGTCAGAAATTTATATTTCGACATATAGAATTTATTTTAGGGACTGACATCTCTCCACAAATATTCTTCTAAAGGCACGGAACTAAGATCGAATCGCTGACACTTTCTTTTTGTTTTATTACTTTAAGTTTGGCTGCATATTATCATTCATGTTCAACGTACACACTTCCAGCGAGAACCGCGACAGGTGTTTGTACCCTTTAGAAAAAGTAACCAAAGGAAGAAAGAAAATAGCGCAATTGTTAGGCATACATTTCTGTCACGTTTCACTTTCATATGGTCCCTTGGCTTAAAGATTCAAATTATGTCACAAACATTATCTGCTTTGTTTTTCCTTTTTTTTTTGAATTATTTTGAAGAACAATGCTATTTAGAACGAAATGGATTAACAGGGAATTGTACAGACTAAAATCTAACGGTGGAAGATAGCATTACCATTCAAAGGTGAGAATAAAATAAAATTATGTATCATTCAATTAAAATAGAATTAATACATATCATTCTTAACCTTTTGCACAATCAATTTCGTACTAATTAAATATCATTTTTCTACTTTGAGACCCAAATCTATTCTTGATTAGAGTAAGAGATTGATAGGGATATGTATTGTAGACAAGACGAATTACACTTTAGCTCTAATAGCAATACCCCTTGTTTTGCCGCTAATTCAAGCTTTGCCAGTGTACTTCCGATATGGATAAGCTTTGCGTGATCGCAGAATCGGTAAGGGGTTCGCGATAGTTGATTAAGCCTCACCGAAACCATGTCACCTATGTTCATATATAACAAAGGTAATCTACCATTTAGGTACGTGACTTTCTACTCTAGTATTATTCTCATTAAATACTTTTTCATTTGAATAATTTTTTTCATAAATACATATATGAGGAAAAAAATAAAAAAGATAAATAAATTGAGTTTCTCTCATGATTTAAAACCACTTATATACTTAATTTTTATGATTTGTTTAGTTAGATGAATTAGTTTGGTTTGATCAATAAAGTGAAAGGAAAAAACATAATTGGCCTGTGCCAAAATTATAAAGTTGTATTATTCATACAATAATAACTCATACAACAATTTAAGTAATAATAATTTTTCTCTTTATCTCTCTTTATCTCATTCTTCTCTTTATTTTCTTTTCTTTTTTATCTTTCTCTCTCTTTGTTATAAAATTTATTGTATAAATAACATTTCTCAAAATTATATCTGTCTAAAAGCGGGAAGAAAGGTGAAGGAATGAGTTTATACTTTTTTTTTCTAAGAATATTTATACACAACCAAATAAGAAGAAAGAAAACTTTTAACTTTCTTGTCTTTCATTTTTTTCTCCTATCAAATTACTTAAAAAAATTATCTCACTTTCTACTCATTTTTCCTTACTTTCCTTTTCTTTTCTTTCACTTTTTTTCATAAATCAAATATGTTCTTATAAAAGCTCTTTCATTTAGCCACTCCAAAAACTAAAATGCATAAATTAATTTTAATTTATAAAAGAAAATTATTTTATTTTATTTTTATATTTTCTTCTCTTATAAATTTATACAAATAGACTCGGTAGAGAGTCTCACTCACTTGTCATTATAGGTGACCACCACTGATCGATGCATCATTTGTCATGAACCACCGACCTCAAAAAGCATCAAATTCAAAGCCAAGCTGCCGACTTCGTATATGTCACTAAACTCCATCACATATCGTTCAAGTGAACAACTTATCATACCACATCATAATTTCCAGTCATCACCATGCTGCTTTCTTACTTTCAATTTAGTTATTGTAAAAGATGTGCAATAAAATTAATAACATTAATGGTCTAAAAACCAACCAATGTGTCAAATTGGTAGTGTTATTAATTAGTCATACGCAATGAAAACTTAAAAGCACAAAAGGAGTGAAGTTTCATTAATAATATTGTGTGATAATGCGTGTGACAAACAGTAGAGGAAGATTAAAACAAAGAAATGAAATGAACAATGTCTTGCTTTGGACAAAACCAACGACTATTTTATCTTTAAATAACTATTACTTAAGACTATATCCAACAATTTAAAAGTTAGTAATAAGATTTTATTTTAAAAATATAAAATTATTTGATTATATTATTCTTTTAATTCGTTGTGTTTTTGAAATTTAATTGAAATATTAAAAGGTAAAATGTTAAAAATAATTAACATATTTGTAATTTTATAAAATAACAAATAATTTAAAATAAACTGAAAACTTTAAAAGGATAATTATTTTAAAACAAAAGGGATGCGTGTAAAATAAAGAAACGTCGAAAAAAATAGGATCATATAGAGTTTTTCAGTCCTCTACCAAGTATTATTGTTGTTATTATTATTATTGTTTATTTATTGAGATGTCACAACTATGTAAGTCTTATTATCAAAAAATTTTGTTAACTGATGATGCTACATAGCTAATAAAGATTGGAAAATAAGCATGATATTTGCTAAATAACAAGAAATAAATGAAAATCGTTCAATATTAGAGAGATTTATATAAAAAGTTAACAATTTTATGAAGACTAAAACTATAATAATAGCGAATAAAAATGAAACAAAAAAATTTATAGAGATCAAAATATATATTTTTTTAAAAGACCAAAACAAATCAACTCTATATTATAGATATCAAAAAATTATTTAAGACTATTTATTTTATTTTAACCATAATTTATAGGAGGTCAAATTTAAACTTAGAGTGTTGTTTAATTATTTTAGTGTATGTTTGACAAGCACTTCCACTTAGTTTCCAGCTTTTTTTACTAGTTGAAAATTTTGTTTGACCTTATTAATCGTGTTTGGTACATATGCTTCTTTAATAGCTAATAATGTTTTTTGAAATACTACTTCAAGTAATGTTTTTTGAAACGCTAACTTTTAATTTTTTATGTTTTATTATCTGTTTATCTTTGAAATATTTATATAATTTTCTCTTTATCCTTTTTTACATAAGGTGGAGTTTTATTATTCTTTTTTGTTTCTCTTCTTACTCTTGTTAACAATATAGTTTTATTCAATTTTTTATATTATTTCTAGATTTTTTATATTACCCTATTTATTTTAACCATTACATTATTTAGGCTAAAATATAATTTTTGTCTCTCATCATAATTTTTTGTTTCAATTTAATCTCCTAAGTTTAAAAAGTTTTACTTCAATCCTTTAAAGTATCTCTATTAGACCAAGTTGATTTTTCCGTCAATTTACCACACTAATTTGATCAACTTGGTGACACATGACATATTATGAGAGATGTCACATCAAATGCGCGTTTGTCAAATCAACCAAATTGACACTGTTAGTGCAAAAAATTGACAAAAGGGTTATTTTGGTCTAATAGATACACTTTAAAGAACCAAAGTGAAACTTTTTAAACTTAAGGGACTAAATTGAAACCAAAAATTCATTTGAAGGACTAAAATTATATTTTAGCCCATTATTTACAATATTTATTTTGTTATTTTAATATTATACTTTAAGCTTTTGATGATGATAGATGATAGATTTATTTATTTTTCTATTATTTTTTATATTACACTATTTATTTTAACCATTGCACTATTTTCATTATTTATTCTATAATTTTAACAATATATTTCAAGAAGTTTTATTATTACACTAATTAACATAATAAAAATATAACGTTTACTTAAGTGTATGTCATTTTTATTTTATTTAAATTTAATTGTAAATATTAATTTTAAGATATAGAATAAGATCAATAGTAGAATACACAATATGAAAAAATATAATAATTGAAACTAAATAATGTAATTAAAATAATTGATTTATAAATTAAAAAATTACAAGAGTTTAAAATTAATTAAAAAACTAAAATTATAAATACCCCACAATATATTTTTATTAATAAAATAAAATTAAAATTTATATAAAAATATCATATAGGCATGTTCATTTTGTCATTTTATATTTATCAGTTACATCATTAAATAATTTTACCAAGAGTATTTAACCTTCTAAACTTTACCTCTTTTGCAAATAGACACCCTAAACTTTAGTTTCATTTTAATAGATTATTAAACTTTACTCCCTTTGCAAATACAGACCTTAAACTTTAATTTTGTCCTAATTGACCCTTAAACATTATCACTTTTTGCACATAATCACCTTGGTTTCAATTTCATTTCTATTAATCTTTAAAATTTATCCTTTTTGTAAATAGTCTCTTACATTAAATTGGAGTTAAGCTACTAACCAAAAAGAAATCTCAACCATTTATTTATTTTAAATCTCAATTATTTATTAGTTTTATGTTTATAAATTACTTTTTCCAACCATTAAAACATAAAAAATTTAAGCTTAAATACCTTTTTCATCCTTGCAATTTAGCTCTTTTTTGATTTCCGTCCTTGTAAAAAAACGTTGTTGGAAATAGTCCCTATAAGAATTCACCATTTCAATTTTCATCCCTGTCATCAACCTCCGTAAAAAGAATAACATAGCTAAGGAAGGACACATGTCATCCATTTATTGGATCTATGTGTTTAGCTTATGTGTGTTGGTTTTGTTGATTGTATAATTATTAAAAAATTAGAAATTAAAATCTGATTATATAAAATAAAAAGAAAATGAAAACTTAAATGTTAAAATAGAAAAAGGTGCGAGGTATTATCGATAGTGGGATCGTTTTAGGGTTTAGAAAAACTTTTCTTTTCTCTCACTGAAGCCATGCCACAATCCGCCATTGTCATGAGAGCATGTGTGAAGAGGAACAATGTGGGGAGCTTCTTCTCCTACAACGTGAGTGAAGTGGCTTGTTTGTGGAGAGTGTGTCTTCGCACAGGCTTGGAAAGCAAGTGAAGGTATGCACTTTTGTTTCATTTTTCGTGTGGGGACCATATGCATATATTGTTCATGTATGGGGGTCATGTGGGTGTGGGGACCGATTGGGTATGTGGTCAACACATGTGAAATTACATTCCTGACTTTTTGGTTTGGGGTTTTCTTTAAATGACCATGAGTTTTATTGCAGTTTTTCACCATGGGGGTGTGTTTAGGAAGGACGTGGAGTGTTTTATGTATGTCAGGGGTTGAAGCATTTTGAGGTAAGCACTAACTTGGATCGATGGAGTTATTTTGAAGCCATTGGAATTTTAAAGGAGTTAGGGTATGAAAATGGGGTCAGGTTGCGGTGAAAGAATGATGGTTCTAAGTTTGTTGGGGGGTTTTAGAGGTATTATTTGGGACACTGATGCTATAGAACTTGCAGAGTTTGTTGTTAAACATAATTGTGCTACTGAGATATTTGCTAAACATGTGGTGGGTGAAGTTAGTTGGTTTAAGGATAAGCTTCCCTGCATTGTTGAGGGTGTTAAGGTTGAGCATGGTAATGAAAAAAATAACAACAATGTTTAGGGCTCTATTAGATGTGATGACATTCTGAATAGGAGTGTTGAACCATTTGCAAATAAGAAGGACAATGGTGAAGGACAAGGCAATGACAATAGGAAAGACGCCATTAATAGTGAATATGACATTGAGCATAGTGATGATACAAGTGATGTACATTTTAGTGACAGTGAGGAGGAAAAGGATTTGGATATGGATGACATCTAAAAAAGTTAGTGTGAATAAAACATCAAACTAGCTAACACCTGAAGAGATAATGGAAAAGGTTGCCAATGATTTGTCAAAGGATAAAGAAGAGGATGATGAATGGTGCCATGACATGAAGGATGGTAATGATGACTTGAGTAGTTTTGATGGTTTAGATATAGAAGATTGTATTCATGAGAAATTAGAGTACCCAAAGTTCAGAAAGGAAGATTTACGTTTGAACTTTAAATTCAAGGTAGAGATGGAGTTCAAATCACTGCTTGAATTTAAACAGGCAATAATGGAACATTCTATTTTAATTGGCAGGGAGATTAAGTTTGTGAAAAATGACCATGTGAGGGTTTGGGCTGTGTGCTATGCTAGTAATTATTTACAGCCTTGGTAAGTAGAATTGGGGAGAGCTACATGTATAGAATGAAGACACGGGTGGAAGAGCACACGTGTGGTAGGGTATTTAATAATAAAAGTGCTAAATCAAAGTGGGTGGTTAAGATAGTTATGGAAAAGTTGATGACCACTAAGAAAATAAAGTTGACTGACATTATAAATGATGTGAGGAGGACATATCTACTGGAATCACTATGTGTAGGGCTTGGAAGGTAAAGAAAATGGCCATGGAGTTAGTAAAAGGTGATGCAGGCAGGCAATATATTTTATTGTGGAGGTATTATGAGGAGTTGAGAAGGGCATGTGAGGGCAACTCATGTAAGATAAAAATGGATAGGCCTTGCCCTACATTGTAGCCAAGGTTTTGTAGCTTTTATTTTTGTTTAGATGCATGCAAGAATGGTTTCTTAGAGGGATGTAGGTCATTCATTGGTGTGGATGGATGTCACTTGAAGACAAAGTTTATAGGATAGCTATTGATAGTAGTTAGGATAGACCCAAATGATCAGTACTACCCTTTAGCTTTTGGGGTTGTAGAGACAGAGATGAAGAAGTCTTAGAGATGATTCTTAACTCTATTACTAGATAATATTGGTCAAGATAAGAGATGGGTCTCATTTTGGACTAGCAAAAGGTAATTTTTTAAGTTTTTAGGGTTTCAATATAAATAATAATGATAGGTCCAGATCTATATTCTTAAGTTTTATGATATTTTATTAGCAAGGTCTCGTTCTAATGTTTGAGGAAATGTTTGAAAATGTAGAGCACAAACTGTGTCTTTGGCATTTATATGCAAATTACAAAAAGAAGTTTGGTGGTGGCACTTTAATCATAGATCTTATGATGGGAGTTGCTAAGGCAACGTATTATCAAGCATGGGAAAACAAAATGAATGAACTAAAGAAGGTGAATATTAAAGCGTGGGAATGATTAATGGCAGTACCTACTAAGGCCTGGTGTAAGCGTGCCTTTTCTTATTATCCCAAGTGTGATGTTCTAATAAATAATATTTCTGAAGCCTTTAACAATACCATATTAGTTGCTAGGGACAAACCAATTGTCATAATGTGTGAGTGGACTAGAACATATTTGATGAGTAATATTGCAACCATGAGAGATAAGCTTTCAAGATATGAACATAGGATAATGCCTAAACCTAAGAAAAAAGTAGATAGTGAGGTTAAACACAGTGGATATTGGCATGCAAAATGGGCAAGTGATTTGAAATTTATGGTCATAAATATTTAGTTTGTTCATAGGTATGTTGTCGATTTGGAAAAAAGAATATGTTCATGCAATTTCTAGGAGCTAGTAGGGATTCCATGTAAGTACGTGGTTGTTGCAATTTCATTGAAGAGGGGTCATCCTCAGGACTATGTGCACCACTATTATTCAAGAGAGATGTGTAGCTTATGGTACAGTTACTATGTTAGTCCCATTAATGGACAAGATATATGGCCTACACCTCAATGTGAAGAACTTTTACTAACTATTTATAAGAGAGGTCTAAGGAGGCCTAAAAAATTGAGAAGAGAAATGGATGAGGATCCTAATCCAACTAAGCTAAGAAGGAAGAACACATCTTATAGATGCACTAGGTGTGATGCATACAAACACAATAGCAGGGGCTATAATAGTCCAACTATTAATCCCAAAGCTCAAGCTCAAAAGGTATCAACTTGTATATCTGCTAATGTAAATGTTTCCCTGATTTTGGTTATTAAATAATGAATATGTTCACTTTCTATGACAGAGGAAGCCTAAAAAAGGATCTGTGAACTCCACTTCAGCACAGACAACTAGTGAACCTACATTTAGTGCACCTTAGGCAATTGAAGATCAATCTGATGCTGATGATCAACCACAAAGCAATGCATTTAGAGATACTAATCTTTGTCTATTAGCTCCAATGCTCCAATTGATCCTAATGTGAATGAGAATATGACAATTTGTATGTCAACAATGCAAAAAATGCTACCTTCTATTATGGCAATTGCTTAAGGCAATAAAGATGACAATGGAAGTGGTAGAGTTCAAGGCAAAGGAGATGGCAGTGTAGAGGGCAATAGAAATGGCAAGAAAAATGGCAAGGGGAATGGCAAGAGCAACGGCAATGGCAATAGCAAGGGGAATGGCAAGGGCAAAGTCAGAGGAAATAACAAGACCAATATCAAGTGAACATGAAAGTCTAGATATGTCTTTTGTTTGGGATATATTTTGTTTGCCTATGTATTGGACCAATTATGTAGGTTCTAGTTTTTTTTGGGTTAGTTTCTAATTTTGGTGGTTTGAAGTTAACTGCATATAGATTGGACCAGTTAGTAGTTTCTATTTTTTAAGTTGGTTAAGTTTATGAACTTGCTATTTTTGTTTTTGGTATGTAATTGGTGGCCTTGTTTGGCCTTTTTTTGATTGTTAATGACAGTTAGGATTGTGGCAAATGTAATGACTGTTTATGACATTATATAACAACAAATATGATGACTCTTTATGGCCTATTTTCTTATCTATGAACAATGTGGTTCTTTTCATTTTTCTTCCAAGCATTCAAATGTCAAAGTTTCAATTCACATCCATAATCCATGGTCATATGACCCTATTACAAATAGGTTCAATACTTTAGCATCACCAACATAAACACTGTTCATATGAGCTTTACAATCACTGTTATTGTATAACTTAATGCTCAATTAACCAAACATAATCATAGAATGAAAAAATTTATAAAATCAATGGTTAAACGTGATCATGTCAGGTTAATCACTTATGGTTCCAAAAACATGCCATAATCAAATACTAATAAAATGCTTAAACTTAATGCTTAACCATTATTATATTAGCTTAACCAAATATATCTAGATACTTCCAATGATCAGTATACACTAAAAAATCAAAAAATCAAACTTTTATACATTAAACATAAAAGTCATTACATCATTCCATTATACCACAATTGCCAGTTTGTTAACAAATCATGTTAACAGATTACATCAAACTCAACACCCACATTACCCCTAAACTCAATACATGAACTAGGCCTTGCCTTTACAGATTACAAAAATAAAAAACACAACCCATGAAATTAACAAAATCAGCCTCAGCAATTTCAAATTCCCCTCTCCTTCACCAATTTCAACTTCTCTTTCTCTAATTTCAACTTCAGCTTTCCCATCTTTTTAGACAAGATTTCCATCAAAATGGTTGAACACCCATACCTGACCACAAGAACATTTCTAGGGCCATTACCAGACACATTTCTAGCACCATTTCCATAGCCATTTGTGCTCTCCAACTGGTCTTCCTATAAAAAAAAGCTTGCAACTTTCACTAGTCTAAAAAAACACAAATTGAACATTTGGTGTCAACAGTAATGAAATCAACATAAACCAAAAAAGAGGACCCAAAACCCACCAAGTCAAACTAACATCAACAAAAAAAAAATAGAGAAAAGAATATTCAACTTTCATTTTCAAACCAAAAAGAATAGAACAAACTAAAAAAATCCAGTAACATGAAAATCGATTTGGTAACAACAGTAACAACAATAAAAGAGAAAGAAAACAACACAAAACAAAACCTAAATTCCAATTTGGACATCTCTAGAATCTACGATTCAAATTTTGGTGGGTGTTTAACTTGAACAGTCGCATTGATTCTCCACACCCGCAAATTGGTAGGGATGATTACGTTAGTTGAGCACTCGAAGATGCTCTACTTGTTGCCATTTTCGATTGATGAAACCTATTGGGCTTATTTCGTCGAAGATGCCCTACATGAAGAAGACAAGAAGAAGAAAACCCTAATCCTTAATTAGATATTTCAAATTTTATAATTATATTATTTTATCATAAAATAATATTATATTTTAAATAATTAATTTTATTAAGTAAATCAATTAAAATCTAAGTGCCATCTCAGCAACCCAATGTCACACACAGACCCAATAAAATGGATGATGTGTCCCTCTATTAGCCACATCACTTATTTTTGTCAAAGGTTGACAACAGGGATGAAAACTAAACAATGAATTTTTATAGAGACTATTTCCAAAAAAAAAATTACAAGGACAAAAACCCAAAAAGCGCTAAATTGTAGGGATGAAAAAAGTATTTAAGCCTAAAATTAAAAAAATCACTTTTTATTATTTTCTTTCTTCTAAATTCTAATTTTTATTATATTTTAATATGTGAAAAAATGAATTGTAACAGAAGGAAAGAAAAAAGATTAATGAATAATTGACATAATGAATAATTTAACTTTAATTTAATAAAAAGAACTATTTGTAAAAAAACATAAATTTTAAGGATCATTTATAAAGAAATTATAGTTCAACGTGTCATTTTGCAAAAACAGTGAAGTTTAAAGATCAATTGAAATGAAATTAAAGTTTATGGTATCTATTTGCAAATAAGATAAAGTTTAAGGATCAATTATACTAAAATTAAAGTTTAAGGTGTCTATTTATAAAAGGGGTAAAATTTATAGAGGTTAAGTACTCTTTTCCCTATAATTTAATAAGCGAGCTTAACAATTTTTAGTTTCTGACTACAATCTATCACTTACCATTAGCTTTTCAACTTCTAGTTAATTTTTTAGCTTTCAGCTAATTTTTCAACTATTTTTGTGAAAGATAACCTTAGTGTAACAATAATGGAATGACTTTCAACCATCACACTTCATTTTAAAGCGAGTTAACAAGGCTGGCTTGCCTAAAAACAAAAATTAAATAAATAAATAAGGGAAAACGTTACAAAAGAGAGAGAAATATTAAAATCTCACATGTAAACATTTTAAATTTAATTAACAATAAGCAAATTTAAATTGTAAAATCTCATCAAAGTTACATTTTATTTTAATTTAATTATAAAAAAAATTGACATGTTCAACTTATCCTAACCTGCTCTAAATAGTGATTTAAGCGAGACGGTTAATCAACAAACATCTAAGTCCCAACTCATCGTATCAAATAAGCGGGTTATGCTACCGAAAGGGGCGAAAATTTCTTTCTTTTTCCTTTTTTAATGTTATCGGAATTCTTAGTTTAAACAAATTTATTTGCATTGAATTCACGCCTTTATAGCATACATATGTTTTCTATTACTTTCGGTGCCAGAGAAAGAGTAGAAAATCCATACCTTTATCATTTGAGAATTGAGAACAAAGGTGAAATGAGAGAATGAAATAATAATAATAATAATAATAATAATAATAATAATAATATAACTCCACGAAAAAACAATCTATGTTCCCTTCCAAAGATTTTGTGGAAAAAAATAAGACAATTTTTTAATTTCTCTATAATATCACTCTAGTAGAGTGAAACAACAATTCTATTCTCTATAAGGATGAAAATATTTTTATAATGAAAATTTTAATTTTTATCCAATTAAATAAATACAAAACACTCAGTTCTTCTTTTACTTTATTTTTTATTATTTTCTTAATCTAAATAATTTTCTCATTTTTTTCTTATCTTTCATTTCCTGTTTTTAACTCTTTTTTCTTTCTAACTTAATTTCATATATATCTAAAATGAAACTATACATTACAAGGTTATGCATGGTCACATCAAGTGAGAAGATTTAAATAATATCTGTCTATTACATTATTCGACATGATTTCTTTTATTTTTCAACTTTGAATTGAAGTTACGGATGATAATAATATATATTTATACACAAATTTACAATCTATATTTTTTTAAATGAAATATTTTAATATTTTTTTACAAATAAATGAAACGAAAATTTTGTTTTAATTGTAAAATTAACAATGAAAAATTAACAAAATAAAAAGAATGCAATACCTAATTTAATTAAAAAATATTCAAATATTTTCATATCGTAATTATAGAATATAACAAAGGAAATATTTTAATATTTGAATCTAACATAATAAAATAAATAATTATACATCACAATAATGTAATTTTAAGATATTGAGTAAATTAATAATAAACAAGTTTATGAAACAACTAATTAATAAACTTATGTATGCACTTTTCACCTATTATCAACTCATTTGAACCGTTGCGTAAGTATAATAATATTTTTATTTTAAATTTAATATATTAAATTATATATGCGAATATAGAATGCAGAGAGAGTTAAAGTATCGAGACTCGCATTAATCCTTATAGACTTCTGTAAATAAATACTAACCTCTGCATCTAAGTGTGTGTTTGGATTGTAAATTTTCATTACAACTAAGGGTTTGCTTAGGTAAATACATTAATTAAATTTTTATTGAATATATATATATATATATATATATATATAGATAGATAGATAGATAGATAGATAGATAGTTATTATAACATACTTATTTTGTTTGAAAAAAATAATCTTTGCACGACTTATCTCATTTTTATGAAACTTTTAATATTTGCACTAATTTAATATTTTTAAGATTAAATTACACTAGTTTAAGAAATGAAATACGTAATTTTAGAATTATTTGAATAATAATTTGTAAATTATGATTTTATTGACTGCAGAGATATTTGAAATAGATTTAATTTACACATTTTAAATTAAGGACAATTATAAACATATATTCGTTGTCTCTTTCATCTTATCTTCACTTCATTTTCTTCTTATTTCTTTTTTTTTTAATCACATCACTTATCATTTTTTTTTCTCTTTATCTTTTTTCTTTCTATTTTTCTCTTCTTCATCTATCTCAATCACCTTAAAATAAAGTGGACGTTTACCATGTTCCTTGAATATATGTACACGACTTTTAGGGTACTTTTTGACATGGTTAAATTTTAAACAGAAGAAATAATGTACAACAAATGAATAAATTGTACAAAGAGTGAGAAAGAAAAAAAAAAAGAGAAAATAATAAAATATAACAACTAATATAATAAAGAGAGATAGATATATAAAATAATATTATATAAATATTTGTAAAAATTACTGTACATATATCACATCTCTTTAAAAAGTAACTATGTATTTTAAAAATAATTTTTTAGCAAATTGTCAAAAATGTTCGACTTTTTTTTTCGAAATAATTTGAATAAAAACACATTTAATTAAAATTGACCCCCCCTAATTTGAATGAATGGGTGGGAAATGGTTACTCTGTAGGTGTAACCAAATAAGCGTACATGGTGCGACAAGTGGTGGAGAGTCACATCACATTAAAGTCAAAAAATGACAACAAAAGCCTCATCACCGTCCAATCCTAAAGAAGCGTTGACCAAACAATAGTGTGCCACAAATAATGAATTATGAATGAATGAATGAAAGGAGAATAAAGCAAGAACCCACTCATATCCAGGACTGTTCATCTACCTCGACCTATGCAAGAAAACAAAACAAATATATAAAATTATAATGATATGTTTTGGGATTTTTTCAAATTGTATATAATATTTTTTTATCCATATACTAATCTTTTAAATTGTTTAAAAAATATTATACTAACATTTTTTATACATATATTAACTCCCATAATTATTTAAAAAATATTACATTGTGTATTTTTATAAAAGAAATTATTGTAAACGATAAAAAAATAAGAAGATATTTAAAAAAATATCAAAGAGTGTTAGCATAATTTACTCAAACAAATATTACATCATTGAGAAAAAAATAGTATAATACTTTGCAATAATATTCTTTTTGGCTTTTCCAAAAAAAGAAAAAGTGGCAGCGATCAGGAATTATTAATTAGTAGCATAAATAGGTTATATTATGCTTAATTTTGTTTAAACTGGGGTTTTATTTATATACTGTCTGTTTTGATTTTACTCATTTTATTCGACTTCGAGTTTTCTTAGAAAAGAAAATAGATTATACACTGACATTGTAAAATAGTTTTACAATGATTTCTAATTGATTGATGGTGTAAAACTTTTTAGACTGACATTATATAACCATTAAACTCTTAAAAGGACAAAAACATTTTTTTACTAATTTTAAGACAATAATATTTATAGGATTTAAAATCGAAATCAGTGGTTTAAGTTAAAACAATCTTTTGTTTGGTAATGTACGCATCCTAGAGATCAAGCTATCTGTTTAAACGTGACACGTTATTTTTTTAGGTTTTCTGAAGTTTAATTTGACTATTTTATAAAAATATAAAAGTATGACGTGACTTCAAAGTTTATACAAATATTTATATTACATAAATACTTACAAGTAGCGAAAAAAATTGATAATTTTTCGTTTTTAACACCATATACTTTTTCTTTATAAAATTATATGTTATATATATTTATTATGTTAATTCATAATTAATAAATTATGCAAGTTTCATTTTTAAAATACATTTTTCAATGGGAAAAAAAAATTCATCAAGTGTTATTCAAGATTGAGTTTTTCAAAGACAAGTACATACTAACAGAAGATTTGACATAACACTTTTGAATATCATAATAGACAATCGACTAATTCAAGTTAAATTAAGATCATTATAAACACTGAAACATTTTTTTCTAAATTTTTAATGTAACTAATTTTTTAAGGATTTGATTTTAAAGAACTCGATTATTTGATATTCTAATTGAAAACATCTAATTAAGCTAAAGTAACTTTTATCAATTGATACATGCATTCAATGACGAATCAAAAATTTTATGTTATGAGAACAATACTCAAACACATAAATTTATGGGAATAATACTTATATTATAAATTGACTTTTTATATTGCATTCCATGTTATGGGAACAATTTATAATTACCAATATATATTATATTAAGAAAAATGTAAAAGTTTGTGGAGACAATTGCCCCAATGTCCCCCAAGTAGATCCGTCCATGTATGCATTCAACGTTAAATACTTTTGTATCTAAGTTTGATTGTTACCGTAACATTTTTAAGCTATGACAATGCCTACCTATATATGTAACGGCTAAAAAATTGTTGTCGTATAACATAATAGGTAACAATTAGTCATTTTATTGGGTTTTTTTTTTTTTTGACTAAAAGTTTAGATTATGGGAAGGCACACCCCTTTGCAAGGTCAGGGAAGACCATCAACCTCAGTGAAGATTTATAGTGAAATTTACATATCGCCTACCAATAGAGGAAATTTGATAATCGAATCCAAGTCACAGTTAGTGTGAGCAGAATACTCGACCAGATGTGTCAACTCCTGTTTACAATCATTCTATTGGTTTTGCACCAAGCTTATATTTTTTTTATACAAGAACCGTTTTCTAGAACGATTTTATATATTCACCATTTTATTAATTTCTCAAACAACAATTAATAATTGTTATTTTGTAAATTTGGGAAAACAAACAATTCTCTAAAGTGATAATTAGATGTTGTAGTTGTTCATCCCATAAATTTCAAGCGCCAAATCATTTTTTACTGGGATATCAAATATTTTCTAGTGCCTAATAATTTGTGCTTTCCTCCAACTGAACAGTAACTTCACTCAAGTTTTATCAAACTTCACACTTAACGTCTACTCAAGTTCTGTCAAAATTCTCACTCAACGTGTGCTTTGAACCATTGTTCCAACTTTGAATCACCAATTCCAGCTTTGAATCACCAAATATTAGGTACTCTCTCACTCAATGTCTCCTCATCATCGGAAAATGTTACAAATTCTGTCGAACACAATTTGTGCCCTAATATCTCATATCTAAATTAACATTAGAATCACCTAAGAATCTATAGCTCTGATGCATCTATTTTTTATATTAGATTTTTGAAGAAGTGCAACAATGTTTAAAGGAATCATGTGTGGATTAAAGAACAACGAATTAAAGGCGCAGGTTGTAACATCTCGTCATATCACATTGAATTAACTTTACAATAAACGGAGAAACAATTCAATTTTCAGAAAATAGTTATTTAATTTTATTATGAAAATGCATGTAAATTTTTAGCGATGTGGAAGACTATGTAAAGATTCATAATTATCATTTAGACATAAATAAATAATCATAACCTAATTACTAGATAAATACCTCGATGCATAACTAAAAATTGAAATACTAAATAAAGCATCCATACATTATAAATAAAATAGTATATAATATCGAAAAGTGTTACAAAATAACAATTTGGGACCCAAATAAATGATATCATGTTTTTCAACATGAGCCTAGATAAAGACAAAATATTCTACAACTGAGGAAAAAGCAAATCAAATATATACTTAAAAGTAAATTCCTGGGCTAGCCCATTAAACTCTAATTATACATCTAGAAGGCTTCAAAAGGATCTTCCTTAGAGCTCTAGATGTCAGATATAGTTTGAAAGCATAGACCTCGCACATATGGAATCATGGACAATTCTCTTGGTAAGCCATTTGCTCCCTTAACACGAGCATCACAATCATTTTACAAATACAAATAAGAAAAGTAAGTAGGCAAAACAAAGATACTATAAAAATACATGCGTAGTGATGTACTTCATGCATGCAAAGATTTAATATGATGCCAACAATGATAATAGTATACACCAATTAATTCAATCATATCAGCACATAACAATATGTGCATGCAATTTAATGCAATATGTATGACACCCAATGCATGTGGCAAACTCAACTCCATGGAGATTACTTTCATTGAGTGACCAGTTGAAAATGTCTCCTAAACATAGTAACCATCATAAAAAGGACATCTCTGGTCCACAACACATCATATGCCAAAACCATTTGACATACATACCAGTATCTAATCATCAAGAGTAGTTGTGGCTTTGTTGGATATTCGTACAAGGGTAGTCTCTACCACAACACTGAGATGCAAGGCTCTAACCCCTAATGGAGTCACATGTCCATATATCTTCAAGGTCCTATCCAAGCCCACACTTATCAAAGACAAGTTTGTGCTCACAACCTCAACAATGACTCATACTCATGAATGCATGACAAGCAACATATAAATAATCGTGTCATTTTCATCATTTAGACCTTAACGTGGAGATAAAATCACTAGCACTGTGCTTGAGTCTTAAAGCATCAAGTTATAGCCACAATTGACCACCAAAGGTCCTAACACCACGTGGCCCTCCATATGGTTCTAAGCACATTAAATCAATCAATTAAGGGTCTAGATAGATTATTAATTATTCTTAAAGTTTTTTGTAAATTTTAAGTGTTGCGCAATTAACTTGTTGTTTACGCGTAATATGCATATTATTAAGTTTTATGAGAAATTTCTTAAGATTTTACTTGGAGGTCTTAATTAAATATTAATAAATTGAATTATATTCATATATATAATATTACAAAAAAAATAGAATAAATAAATTTTAATATTTGAAATTATTAAAATACCTTTAAGTTGAATAATAATCACTTAACTTGAAAAGGTTATTAAAAAAGATTCTTAAGGCATTTTAATTTGAATTTGTTATGAGAAATCTAAAATATAATTATCTTACAATTGATGAATTTTACATAATTTTCTAAGGCTTTTAATTGTGAAAAAATAATTTTGCCTTTAGCATTATTTAAAACTTAACTAGAATCTTCATAACCAACCAATATTTATTTTTAGTAAGGAAAGTTTATGAAAAAGTTTTATGCAACTCAAAAGAGTTAAAAGAAAGGAAAAAGGCTAAGAGGCCCCTTATGTCAAGGGAAGGGACCGTCATCTTTAGACAAGGGAATGAGGTTAACATTCTTTGGTAAGGGAAGATGCAAAGGGAACCCCTTTGATAACAAAAGGTGCTTCAACCACTCAGGCCAAAGGGGGTATACAAATATGAGGTCACAAAAGGGATGCCTATTAACAGCTTGAGCTCAGCCAATTGAAGGACAAAAGTCAAGTGACAAAATAATGATAAAGCTAATTAGAACCAAACAGAACCTTGAAATGATTGATGTGACTGTTTATGTTATGGAAAGTGAGTAGAACCTATGCATTAGATGAGAATGCAAGTTAACGATGTTTTATGCTAACCTTTGGGTATTGAAGGGGTTATACCCCATAAAAGGTCTATGTAAGTCACAAATGGACAAGTAAGGATGAGGTTAAGAAATTTGGATGATAGGTTCTCTCCTAATGTAATAGGAAATATGAACTAAGTAAGAGGAATTAGAAGGGTAATACAGTGACCTAGTGAGTTGTGGTAGGTAATTGATGTGCCACCTAATAAAGTAATGATAGTAAGATAATATAATAGTTGTGAGAATGAGTACCAACTGATGATAATATTGGTAAAGGTGAGTTAGTGTAATAGTTGTGACAATGAGTACTAAATAAATTGGCATAAATTCGACCATAGGTAAGGAATATTCCTAAAGACTCAAAGAGGACAAAGATCATGAGTGTTAGGGAAAGCATCACTAGGATAACTAGAAAATGAACATAATCAAGGTTAGAGGTTGAGTTCTCTAATGAGTGGAAGAGAGAAAAAGATAAAAAAAATAAATTTAAAGGTGATGCCAATGTTCTTCTTAAACATTGCGAGAAATGATTTCATGTTTTGTAGTGATTTGATTCGATGGTAAGACTAAGAATAATTTTTAATCATGGTTATTGAGGGCTCTTCATCATTGACGATGGTGGGGATTCACATGCAAGCATACTGACGCTCAAGTAAGGTACATAATTATGAGATAAAGGGTTAAAGGAGAATGCATACCTCATAATGCTTAATTAGAGGTTTATATAGCTTTGTTGCTAGGGTTTTCATTGGATCAGATTGACTCGATTATTGTTTTAAAACTCGGACCAAACTGGCCGGTTCGACTGGTTCAATTGAAAACTAGAGACATGGCCTGTCCGATCAAGCTATTCGATTAGGTATGCTCTTGAACTGGTCATGAAGTCATTAAATCGGCCAAAAATTGGTAAAAATCATATTTAACCGATCAGTATCAACTCACTAGACATGGTACATGCTTGCCGCACATCACTGGCTCTTGTCCATCCATTGTGTTTATGGTGAGAAAAGAAAGAAAAAGTGGGTGAGATGAAGGTAGCAAGGGGGACAGAGTGACAAAGTACATGGTAAAAGAAAAATAAAAATAGAAAAGAGAATGGGAGAGTCCTAACAAAGTAAGGGAGTGAAGGAAAAAAGAAGAAAAAATAGATAAGGAAGAGGAGTGGTCTCACAGTTTGGTAGAGGTTGAAGAAAGAAGAATTAAAAAAAAATGAAGGGAAAAGAGGAATACTCTCTTGTTACACAAAAAGTACTGTAAAAGTTAAATTTTTTTCTTGCTTTTCCAATGTTCCAGACTTGCTTTGTTTCCTGTGCTCCTTTATTGTTTATTAACCTTATGCAATGTGCAATTTGTGCAAAGGAGTATATTAGACTACAAAGTTGTTAAAATTTGTTCAAATAAAAAGTCTTAGAATGGGTTCGAACTCTTGCCCAAAAAATAATAAAATAGCACACTCCATTACACAACTTAAATTAACAATTATATTTTTACAATTTTTAATATATATATATATATATATAAATCATTAAACCAGTTTATGTGGTTCAACCAGTGACTCACTGGTTAGACCAATGATCTAGTGGCTTGGTACCCTTACTGAGTCACCCACCGATCTGAGTTTTATAACACTGGACCCCAATGAACCCAACAATCTAAATCAAACCAATTAAATTAGTTTGATTAATTGATTCTTTTCACTTCAAATTTGAATCAAACCAATTATAATTAGTTCAATTCTTGGATTTATCTTTTTTTAATCTAAACTGATCCAATGACCTAATAAATTGTTTTTAACTTTTAAATTAATACATTTTGAACTTTGGTACTTAAAATTTTCTTATACTTCAATCTTTTCTTTCTTTTTCCTTCATTTAATCTTCTTATGATTGTATTTAGTGTTACTAAGTGTCTTAATTTTGTCATGTTTATTAAGTAATTTTTTATTATGTTTTGGGTAAAAAAAAATTAACAAGATATGTAAAGTGATACCTATAGGAAAAACTAAACATTAAATAAAATAAATATTTAGCCATTAAAGAATAAGGAATATGTTTACCTTGCATTAATACAAAATTAAAGACTTATATAAAATTGACAACAAATAAAGATAAAAACTTAAAATATATAATAATTTATTTGTTCATTAGAACCTAATGACTCAAACCAAACCAACCTAATCTTAATTGGATTGGTTTGGTTAGATTGACCAACTTTTTTTGTAAAACCCAAAACAAACCAACCCAATTAAATATGATCAATTTGGATTTAATTTCACCCTAAATTCAAGCTAATCCCACCCATGAATAGCCCTATTTGTTGCCTTATCTCGTAGTAGTAAATGTTGTTATAAATGTGACTGATCTATTTCTGAAATAAAAGAGATAATTATCAATCATTACATGATTTAAATGGTTAGTTGTTATTCAATCGTGTGCTCAATACTTTAGGACACAAATCATACATGTTACATTAGGCTGACTTGCTTTCCAACTTTAAGTGTCTTATAAGACCAAGCCCTACTCTAGAACACATTAATAAAAAGCTATTATTATTCAATGTTAGATTTCAAATATGGTGCAAAGTAATATAACATGGAAATCATGACTAAACTCTAGGAAAGGGGGAAATTAGACAAAAAATAAAAGGAAAAAAGAAACTAAAAGAAATAACGAAAGACAAATAGATGAGTAGCAATAAAAGATCAAAAATTAGGAAACATTCAAACAAAACATAAAATAGAATTTTTCAATATTATGTGGGTGCATATATTAGCTAAGGGTGTTAAAATTAGGAAACAATACTACAAGAAAGTCTTTAATAAGTGATAGTCAAAAGTCAATGCTAATGGCCAAAAGTTGTCGCAAAGGTCGTTTTTATCATCAGCTAAGCAACGACTATATGGCCATCATAATGAAGTTGTTGCAAA
The DNA here is from genome assembly GCA_004329165.1 of Spatholobus suberectus. Taxonomy (NCBI): domain Eukaryota; kingdom Viridiplantae; phylum Streptophyta; class Magnoliopsida; order Fabales; family Fabaceae; genus Spatholobus; species Spatholobus suberectus. The sequence goes on from CM014737.1 coordinate 32,685,237, forward strand.
CTTGTTTGTGTGGGCCAAAAGAGGCTGACATTTAACAATAACAGCTACACTATCACTTAAGTTGACGTAAATATACGACAACTAGACGAAAAAAAAAACATTGTCGCTACCAGTGATTGATACATTTCCCTCAAACCACCACACTCAAATTACCACACCCACTGCAATTGATACTTGCAAAAAAAGCCATGGCAGTTGCGCAAGCCACCTTTAACCAACTAAGCATCAACAAGAGAAAGAAAATAAAAGGGAAAAATAAAGAGGAAAAATGTGAGAAGGAGCAACCACCTAAGCCGCCTCTGCCACCACCAAGTCATCACCCAAGTTGTTGCTACCACCACCGCAATCCACATGTAACGATCAATAACCAACCAACAAGAGAAAGAAAAGTGAAAAAAAGAAAGGAAGATGACGATGGGGAAAGTGAGACCTCGCAAAATGAGGGGGCAAAGGTGATGTTAAAAAAAACTAATGCAAGTGATAGTCTGGTCGTCACTTACTAGGGACGACTGTGATAACAACTTAGTAGTTACTTACATTTAGTTTTAAAAAAAAAGTGAGGGAGAAAGCAAAAGATCAAACAAATGCATGGGAGAAACAACGAGTGACAGTCAGGTCTTCACTTACTAGATTGGCACCTAGGTTTTAAACGGGGAGAAAGCAAAAGTGAGAAAGCAAGGTTTTAGGTTTGGCTGTGCAATGTTAAAACTAGTGACGGTCAAGTCGTTGCTTTTAGTTAAAAATATTTTTTTGAAAATTATTCAGTACGATAACTTGGTCATCACTTATAAAATTTATTATTTTGCATCAGCTAATCAATGACTTAGCCATCGTTGATTGCAACAGTTTGGTGGTCGTTGTCTGTGGTCCACCGCTTTTTCGATCATTTATTGTTGGCAAATTGAAACAAATAAAATAGGAAAATTTTTGACAAAGAATAAAAGGTTAAAAAAAAAAGAACTAAACTAAAAACACATGTAGGAAAAAAAAACAAATTTAACAGATAAAATATTTTACCACTAAAGATAAGAAAAAAAATAAATTAGATGAAATTATTTGAGGAGTTACCTCATTTCCTATGTCCCAAAGATGTTTTTCTTTTTTTAAGATTATGTACCAAAGAAGTTGAAACAAATAGCACTTTGCAACAAGTGAAAGAAATAAAAATGGAAAACAAGGGAAGAATAAGTGGAAGAGAACAAGATGAACGAATGAAGGATAAGAAAAGGGGGAAAATAGGAGAAATAATGGTGGTTAAATAAAAAGAGAGAATTTTACTAGGATCAACTTAGTGGTAAGGCATTCAGGCAATTTGAATAAGGTTAGGTTTCAACAATATTATCATCATCATTATATATATATATATATATATATATATAATATATATATATATATATATATATATATATATATATATATATATATATATATATATATATATATATATATATATATATATATATAACAAAATGATATCTTGATGATTCTCAATGAAAAATGAAAGAGAAGAAAATGGAGAAAAATATAGAAAATTGTTGGAAGGATGACTTCTAATGAAGGATAGAAGAAAAAAGGCTTAGATAACTTTTTCGTTCCAATAAAATAAGGGTCTTTTGGTTTTTGTCCTTTACTCTTTTTTTTTTCATTTTCGTCACTATAAATTTTTTTTGTTTCATTTTGGTCCTTGCCGTTAAGTTTGTCTGTTAAATCTAATAAAGAAAATTACAAATTTGAGAGGACCAAAATGAAAACAACCAAAATTAAGAGGATCAAAATGAAAAATACCTTAAATTATAGGGACTAAATAGCTATTTAAGCCAAATTTGTAAAAAATAAACCTTTAAATACTACAAATGCATTGATAGTGAGTAGAAAAATTAAACCTATAATAAAAGCATTAGTGGCCAACCAAAAAAATTATGAAAATTAAACCTTAAATGCACAACTTCATGCAATGGCCCAATCACCCTTACAAGTTATAAAGTAAATATAATAAACGAGTAGCAAAAATGAAACATAAAATAAGACAAAGATAGCCAAATGAATAGTAGTGTATGAGCATGAAATAATAAAGAAAGCAGGGGAAGAATGCACAATATTACAGTGACATCCCTCATACATTACACTAACACCCTGTGTTACTTAAGAAACACATTATATTATGTACTCCTATAAAGTACATTGCTATAAACGTTAAAGAAGAAGGGTGGTCATGTGTAATGTTAAAAAACTTTAGGGGTTGCTATTATAATTTGCTCAGTCTGCTTCTTTGTTACTTCACGCTCATGTGCTACCATTCGTTTTGATACCTTTGTCTTGTTTTATGTTTCGTTTTTGGTGCTCCCCATTTGTTATATTTCCTTTATAACTTGAAGGTGATAGCATCACTACATGACTTTTACGTAGTTGTGTGTTTCAAGTTTAATTTTTGTAAATTTTTTTGTTGATTTAATTTTTTTGCTTCTTATCAGTGCATTTGTAGTATTTGAAGGTTTAAATTTTACAAATTTGGCTTAAATAGCTATTTAGTCCCTATAATTTAAGGTTATTTTCATTTTAATCCTCTTAATTTTGGATGTTTTCATTTTAGTCCTCTCAAATTTTTGGTCCATATAATTTTTTATTTTGGTCCCTATAATTTTTTCGTTAGATTTGACAGCAAACTTGACTACAAGAAGCAAAATGAAACAATTTTTTTTACAGGGACAAAAATAAACATAAATAAATAAATAAAGGACTAAAAGCAAGACACCCCTATTTTATACGGATGAAAAAGTTACTTAAGCAAAGAAAAAATAATTGAAAAGCTGTAATAGAAACTAAACTCTTTATAAGAAAAGATTTACATTATTTTCACTTAAAAATTAAACCTAAATTAAAAAGTTAATATCATTAATTACACCATAATAATTTGTATAAAAATAAATATATAAAGAGAAAAAAGGATATGCACTTACAGTGTAAAGTTTTTTATTTTTTCATTGTCATTCAATCACAAAAGTCACACCAAAGTTTATTTTTAAATTGTTGACAGTGTAAAATCTTTTACATTGACCGTGTACATCCATTAAACTCATATATAAAACCTAAAGTTGTGGAATAAAAATATAAATTGCCCTTAATTTAAGTAGAAAAAATCATTTTAACTACCTTACTTATGTATATAAAAATTAAGTAATTATATTCATACATTCACTTTATCTTCTATTTCATTTGCACCTCATTTTTGTTCCGTCTCTTTCTTTATTTTTTATCATATTATTTGTCACATTTATCACTTTTTTCTCTCTTTCTTTTTTATTTTTTTCTCTTTATCTCTTTCTTCTTTTAACCTCTATACCTTAAAAATGAGGTGTAGGTTCAACCTTTTCCATAAAAATTTGGCATTCTTTTAGTATATTATTGAATAAAATTTCATGTTATTTCAACGAACAACCTAAATTCATTTTGCATTGATAAGATTAATATGAAATCAATAGCCAATATATATATATATATATATATATATATATATATATATATATATATATATATATATATATATTACATTACTCTATATTTGTTTGGTTGAAATAAGATAGAAGAAAATAGAAAAGAGAGAAATAAGAAAGAAATATTAGATTTTCACTGTTTTTTTGAAAGGAAAAATAAGAAGGACGAAAGTTATTTCTGTGAGATCCACAAGAAAATATTTTTCCCACTTTAGAAATAAAATGGGCGGGAAATTATCTCTCTCATTTTTAATTTTTTTGGTTTAATTTTTAAAAATTTTATAACATAATTTTTTTAAAAAAATAATAATAAATAATTTTATGTTAAAAAATATTATATTAAAAAATTATATTTGTTTAATTATTACAAAAATATTTTTATATATAATTTATTTATTTATTTTTACTCTCGTTTTTATTCACCAAACATATGAAGAGAAATTCTTTCACTTCTTTTTTATCAATTTATATCTATTTAAACAACATATATTTTTTATTTTTATTTTTATTAATTCTATTTTATTTTTTTCTATTTTTTTATTTTTATTTTACTGCTCGTCCAAACAAAGAATTAATGTCAAAGATTTTGTTAGAAAAACTTCTTCATCAATTATTAGATGGAGAAAGGTGAAAATGAAAAGTGGGATCAGACAGGGTCCACAGATAATGAAGTGTAGAGGCATGGTGAGACAGCAAGGCATCTCCGTAAATTTAGGTATAATTGTTTGGTTGTTTCCCTCTGTCTGTCAATTATAGAGGACATCTTCATCCTCTTCTCGAGCTCCGTTCCCCGGCGTTCAATTGCCGTAGTCCTTTTTTCTCACTGTTTTCTGACGCAAATTACTTATTAATAGGATTATAGTATAGGATCAGATTCTACACAGTTAAATTTTAACTGCAAAGTTCTGAACCGTTTAATATGTTCATTTTTCTATTAAAACAAAGTATGAATGTTGTTTTCAAAACTTGCGTACTATTACATTATAATTGTTTGAGGGTGGGTTGGATCCTCTACGGTGATATATTTATTGGAGGAGATCTTAATCATTAAAATTATTTGATTTATTTAATAAAAATAAATCAATTATTTGATTTATTCTATTAAAAATATTATAAACTAATGTTAAAAAAAAAATGGATGAGATGTATTCAACAAACACTCTCATGTGAAGTTTTAATGGAGAAAATCCTAATCCGTATGAAGGTGCAGTTGAATGTCTAACATTCTGTTTGGTTTAACAAAAAAAATGAAATGAAAGAAAAAAGAAGAAAAGAAAGAGAAAAAAAGAAAAAGAAAAAAAAAATGAGTTGATTTTTAATTGTTTGGTAGAAAAATATGAAAAAAAAGAGAAAATTTTGGGTGTATAAAAATAAAATATATTTGAAATGACATTAATATCCTGAAAAAGAAAAGAAACATAATAAAAAATAATGTTAATTTAGTCATTTCACGCTAAAAAGCTTCATTCTGCCTCTTCTTAAATTGGAGCAACAAAATTTGCGTGAGCCCAAGTAAATTTTTCTTTCTTCTCTCCCGATCAGTGCAACCAACTGCTAAAACAGAACAAAAGTGCTAATTAGTTTTCGTTCTTTTCCCCTTCCTTCCTTCTGCTTTCACCTTAACCAAACAAACAATAAGGCTATGTTTGATTTAAAAGAGAAAGTAAAAAGAATGAATAAAAAAAGAAAAGAAATAAAAAGTGAGATAATTATATAATTTGTTTGATAAAAATAAATAAATAAAAGAAAGTTAAAATTTTAGCTTAATCAAAATTACAATATATATACCTTAAATGGGAATCAAATTGCACATATATTTACTACTATAAATAAACAAATTTATATATATTATAAGTATTAATAATGTTATTAATAAATTATTACTAATATTAATATTATTATTTTAGTGACTAAAATTTATATTTATAACATATATTTTCAATTAACATTCTTATAATATATTTATATCATATCCAATATATTTATATTTATGTAGAAGTTTATTCATATATATATATATATATTAATTTATATTTATTAATAGTATTATTTTATTAATAAATCAATAACTATAATAAAAAAGATACCCCTTTTGGTCTCCACTTTTTATTGAATTATTATATCTTTTAAATACTCTCTAAATTATCTATTACTTTACCTTCAACTAGTTTCTAAACTACCTATTATATCCTCTTTTTTATTTTATTTTTATTTCAAAAAATAAAGAGAAGCACAGAATGTCTCTCTTTCTCCTAGCACTAATAATAGTAATAATATTATTAGTATTAATAAAATTAATACTAATAATATATACAATATATATCAATTAATTTATTTAGTAGTAATAAATATATAATTTTTTCCCTCTTATTTGGTTGTGTAAAAAAAATAAAAAAAAATATGTGTATAAAATGACATAAATATCTCTAACTAAAAAAAAGTGTAAAAGTAAGGATAATTTCCTCTTTTATTATATAGGCTTAAATATATTTTGGTCCTTGTAATATGTCGTATTTTTAGTTTTGGTCCTTATAAAATTATTTTTTTGAAATGGTCCTTGTAAATTTTTTTTATTTTAGTCCTTATTATTTTATTTTAGTCTTTGTAAAATATGTATTTTTTCATTTTTGTCCTTGTAATATATGAATAATTTACTTTTAGTTTTTACCATTTTTTTTAAAGGGACTAACTCAAAATGAATAAAATATTATAAGAATTAAAATGAAAAAATATATACTATAAGAACTAAAATAAAATAACAAGAATTAAAATATAAAAAATAAACTTTACAAGTACCATTTAAAAAATTGTTTTATGAGGACAATATATATATATATATATTATAAAAATCAAAAACATATTTAAGCCTATTATATAATCAACTCTTTCCTCTGCTTTTCTCTCCAATTTCGATAAATTGAATTTGGATGTAGCTTCCATAATTATTTTTTCATTCTTTCACTCTCCAGTGATGTTCCAAGGTGTAGAGAGAAAGAAAAAAGTAATGTTTTTTTATCGTCCCCTGTATTATCTATCATTTGAAATAGATTGTAAATGATCCAATTCCCTTATTAATAAGAGTTTTGAAGATTTTAATTAAAAATAATAAATAAGTTTTTATTGAAAAAATATAAAAACGTATTAAAAATAGGTTAATAATATTTTTAAATAATTTTTAATTCTTTAAATAATATCCTAAAAATATTAATTAATTTTTACTTACATTTATAGTCTGTTTATTTATTATGAAAATACTCAATGTTTATCCTATTTTGGAGTGGATTGAGTGAAAAGAAGAAAGAAATATGAAAAATGAGATAAAAAAGTAATAAATATGATAAGTGATTTAACAAGAAATAAAGAAAGAAATAAAATAAGATCACATGAAAATGATACGAAAAAAAAATTGAATATAGATTTATAATAACCCCATTTAAGATAACACTTTAAACTTTTCAGAATAAAAGAATACTATACAAGTCTCATTCTCGTCGAGCAAAATTTTAATACAGTAAATAAACTATTCGTTATGTTTGAACAAGAAAAAAAAAAGAAAAAATATGGATAATAATATATTTTTTATAATCAAGGAATTCTGTTAAAAGAGTTAATTTTTAAAAATAAAAATTATATTTTTCTTTTCTTTTTTAATTTAAAATTTAAAACTTTCGTTCTTGTTTTCTTTTCTCTAAACTAAATAAATGTTTAAAGAATGAGAAAATAGACTATGCATTGACAATGTAAAACAGTTTTACACTGTCATCTAATGGCAAACTACCATATATAGTAAGTTTGTTGACTTTTACAATAACCACCTTAAAAGTCATACAACGATAATTTTTTATTGGTTGACAGTGTAAAACTTTTTAAACTAACAGGACATAACCATTAAATTCTTAAAGAATTACACAAACGTGTTATTCTCCAATAGCAAAAAATTTTCGTTTTCTTTTTATTTATTTTGTATTTTATCCATTCTTTATCTGTTTATTTTTTAAAGAAAATATTTTTATTTATTTATTTATTTAAAATTTTAAGATAACATTAATTATGATTTTTTAATTATATCTTCATCTAGATTTAATTCTTAATTATTTTACACATTTATTATAAATAAAAACATAATAAATATCATATTAGGAAATTAAAAAATAATATAATATTATTTATATTTTTTAACTTATATATTATTCTCTTAAGTACAAAAATAAAAAAATGTTTAAAGTCTTGTAAATGAGTACTTTTCCATAGCCTTGACAATGAGATCGATTAATTCTTCAACCAAGATCAATGTTTTAAAATTCGAACCAGTGATTGACTCAGTAAGGGCACTGGGTCAATAGTTGAACTGGAAGGTCACTAATTGAACTGTGTGACCCAGTCTCAATTAAAAAATTGTAAAAATATTCATGACATAAATTTCATACCTATAAAATTTATTAAATTAAATTTTAATGGTGATGTGTAGTCCAGAAATAAATAAAAAATCAACAATGGTATTTGAGATGAGGGTAAAGGAACGAAGGATTGAAAGTTACACATTCAGGTCAACCAAACAAGAGCAAGTGAATGAGGGTTACGCATTTAGGTCAACACAAAAAACATTTATGTCATACACATATGTATATTCAGATTTACGATTTTGGTGATTATTATCATTTCACATACAAATATTTGTTTTTTTATAATTAAAATTCATAATAAATAAATATTTTTAAATATGTAAGTTATATTATAATTAGTTGAGATTTCTTTTTTTTTTTTTCAATAGTTGTAATTAAAACGACATTGTTTCACACTGGAAAAAAAAAATTTCTTTGAATCGGTCTAGATCAACTAGCCACTTCACCAGTTCAACTGCAAAACTCATTGAGTCAAATCAATTCATATCGAGTCGACGACATATCTGATCTAATCACTGGCTCAAATAGGTTCCTGGTCCAATTGGCCGATCTAAGCCGATTTTTAAAACACTGATCAAGATAGTAATTAAGTAAAGTTATAGTGAGAATGGGCAGACAGTTGGAAAATATTAATAGGATTTTTAAAATATTAATTAAAGAATTAAAATTGGAATTTTTTATGAAAAATTTATTACCTCACCATGGTTTTCCATGCATAATTTTATTATAATTTCTAATAAGAAATTATTTATTAATTTTTTAACCAGTATCTTTAAAATATTTGTTAGCAAGATTTAAAGCATTTTTGCTGTAATAATTCTGAATTTCAAACCGTGATATCACAAGTAAAAATTTATTTAAAATCACAATTTTTAAGAAAAAATTAATAAATATCTTTATAAAGATATAATATTTATTAATATCATTTAACGAATATTATAAAGATATTAACAACTATTATTAATAAATATCTTTATAATATTTGTTAAAAAATAAATATTGAAAGATTTTTTTAAGAGGTATTACAATGCAATTCCATCATGATTTTTAATATTTTATATTATAATTTTTAGTAAATTTTTTATTTAATAATTTCTTAATTATGTCCTTCAGCTACTCGTTATTATAACTTTTTTATTATACCAACATGGTGTGACATGGTTGACAGATAACCTTATCCATTAAGCATGTAACCAAAGGTTCGATTTTCGAGTCCATATGTATGGAAAAATATTTCTCGGGAGAGATTAAGCCCTTAAATGAATCTTAGTACCTCAAGAGAGTAATCTTTAACTTTCGACTGGGAATACCTTTGGTTCACCAAAAATAGAAGAAGCCTTTTTATTGCAACTAACCATTATTACTTTAATATTTGTCTATATTTTATTACAAAATAATTATTTTGTTGATCTCTTTATATTTATATTTATGGAGTTCAGTACGGGTAAAAATTAGAAATTTCTTAAGTATTTTTAGTGTTGTTTTTTCAATTAAAATTAGAACTTTACTTTATTAACAAATGTTGACTGTTAAAATTATTAACTTTTATTATGCCGGTTATTTGAACTAAAATTTTAGTTTTGATTAAAAGAATACACTATTATAATTAAGTCTATTTTTTCCTTTAAGTATATTATTTATATAGTTTATACTTTCTCATAAATTCTTTCACAAAATATACTAATGATTAGACATTAAATTTATCTATGTTGATATAACTTTTATCTAATAAAAATCAAACAATTTATATAAACATTGTGAGATTCTTTTTTAGTATTCCGAGTACTCTCTACAATATTGATTAAAAAAAATATAGACATTACAAATTTATACTAATAATGATAAATGGTTTCTACATGACAATAACAGGATTAAAACCTAAGATTATACTACTTAAACTCTTTACCACTAGGCCAACAATAATATCCTTATATACTATTGACAAGCTAAACTAATATTAAATTACTACAGGAATAAACTTGTAATACTTGTATCGATAAAAGTTTAGTTGGGGTGGGTATAAAAATTTGAGTAAATATAAGCTTTTACCGATTGTAGTAAATGTATTAATTGGTTGTGTCAAATAATAAAGTGATAAATAGAGTGCTAATTTCACTAGAAATTGTGTTAAATACCGATTACTACTAATTTAAATTATTTGAGCAAGTAAAAAATCAAGAACGATTTGATAAACGACTAATAAAAATAATGAAAGTAAACTAAAGAATACGATGATCTAGAGACAATCATGATACAAACCTCGTTCATTTTCATCCTATGCAGTTAAAACAATATAAAACGATACAATTCAAACTTATGAAAATAGATTAGGCTCATCAATTCCTTGAGTTAAAACCCCTTTAACAAAATTAGTATTCCTAATCCCTTATGTACTATCTTTGACGAAGCAATGAGAACATAGATTTCTAAAGAACTCATAGTTTAATGATCTATTTGTAGACATACCTAAAACTATGGCAAACTATCACAATTCTAACTTATGTCTAACTTTTCAATTGCTGTCCAAACTGAACATCAATATCTATAGCAAAAAACTTCTCAAAAAAAAAAAAAAAAACTAAAAAAAATGTAAAGAACACATACATAGATGTGCAAAATGTAAAAATCAAAAATAGACAAAACACCCACTGGGGTTAATCCAGTGGTGGAGAATTTGAATAGTTAGCACAAGTCTTAGATTTTATCTTTGTAGCTGCCATTGTATACATACACAAAAAAAAACCAATACATAAAAATCTAAGCCACGTTCATCCACCTTAACTTAAAGGATTTTAATTATACATAAAAAATAACGTAAACAAGAAAAGAAAAGATGTAGAATTTATCTGACCACTAGATGGCACTCCCTTCGAGTCTTGTCTTAATCAATTGTCACCAAATATCTAAAAATAGTTGGGAGTCTTGATCATGCTATTATATTATCTTTGAATAGATTTTGACACGCGCAGTGGGTGCCTAGTGCTGTATTTCAATGCTCAACACTCCAAATTAGTAGCTTTCTATTTTCACATCGTCTGGTACTCTTCAAATAGCGCCCAACATTGCCTGAAAGTCTCGGTGCCCATCATTGTGGTCATAGCACCCAAGTTGACTGCAAATTCTAGAATTATCCTGCAAAATAATAACAATAATAATATTAAAAATTTCAGTTAGCTTTTAGAAAATATAAAATACTGAAAAAACGTTATAATGTGCTAAAATATATATTTATAATAAGCTAAATTCCTTATATTAAAGGCAAAAAATATAATTATATGAGCTAAATTCCCTAATTATTTAGAGAAAATAAACTATGTACTGACAGTGTAAAATAGTTTTCTACTATCATCTAATCACAACTTACCATATATGATAAGTTTGTTGACTTTTATAATAATTACCTTAAAAGTTATATTAGCGATGATTTTTGATTGGTTGATAGTGTAAAATTTTTTACATTGACAGCGCATAGCCATTAAACTTAATTATTAATTGTAGATTTATGATGTATCTTAAAATAGATACAATCTTTCCAATAAAGAAATATATCATATGTTAATTTTGGATAAAAAATATACTTATTTACTTTTCGTAATATATTTATCAGTTTTTAAGAAAATTACAAGTGCTATTGGACTTCTAACGCATTTAATGTATGTCAAAAAAGTTGTTAGTATGTTTTGTTATAGTTGTTAGATGCTTTTACCCCAGCTATATCAAAAGTTTACTTTTTTATAAGAATTAAAAAAATAACATATGGAATTAAAATAAAACAAAAACTTATAGAAGCTAAAATAAAAATAATAAAAGGATCAAAGCAAAAATAACCCTATATTACCCAAAAAATCATAAATTACCATATAGTTGAAAATTATTTATTATTGTAATAAGTACTTTAAAAGTCTTATTAATTGATAATATAAAATTTTTACACTAATAATATATCAAAATTAAACTTGATTTTAATTATTGTATTAAGCATCAATCCAAACGTATAGGCTTTAATTTCTTTCTTATTTTTCCTTTTAGTAATTTATGTTCGTGTTTCCCTATGGGTTCATGTTGTACGTTCTAATAACATTATTGACAGCTTTTGGGTTTATAAAATATCAAAATTAAATGCAAAATTTTAACTCTCTTTCTTTTAATTTTTTATAGAGTGACTCTCTTTTATCCAGTTACTTCCAAATATACTCTATACTTTATAGGAGATAATTTTACTTCAAACTCCATTAAATTTTTACATATTTTTTCAGTTATACATATTTAAAAATGGGTCTAAAGTTGGAGAAATTATTAAGTAGTTTAGGACTACTAGGTGCTTATGGTCACCAATGTTTATATAACTTATATTCAACTTTTACAATTTATGAAAAAGAATTAATAACACTTAATTATTCATGGCACTATGTAAAATTGTGTAATTAGGCCAGCAAGCTATCGCCAATGTGGTCAAATTGTAATATCCAGGTTCAATCGTATTGTGACCAACTTTTTACACGTTAAAATTTAAGTGTAACATAAATTTGGTATCTATAGTTAATTTGTGTTTTGATTTGCTCTATCTGCTGGAGTGCATTTTGGAGGTGGTGCAACCGTGCAAGTAAGAAAAGAAAACAAGGGACAAAAAGAACAGGCGCAGAGAAATGGCGGTGCATGCATGTGATTATGTTGCAAAAATATATTAACGTGGTTTTAAGCTCAAGAAAATTCTTATGCAACGTAGTCCACATATGCATGACTCTAACGCGTGAGAAGGGTTTTCTTTTCGTTTTTTTTTTTAAGCTTTGGAATCGAGTATCATCACAAGGTAACGAAAATAGCAACATGCATGCAACTTGCGTGGTTTTTTTTTTTTTTCCCCCGGTATCAATAATTAGGCATGATTTGCACCAACACAGAAGTCAATCTCATTTGAAAACAAATACGCATCTTTTCAGATAAGAACATAAGCACCTCATAATAACATATTGAATGAAAAACTATGATCGATTGTAGTTGACACTCGTGTACAAAGATTTGTTATATTATCGTCAATCATACACCCTGCCAAAGTTGGAGAGAGATAGCGGAACTTAAAGAGCGTGTTTTTAGGCAATTTTTGGCATAGTGATACAAGTACTAGCTAAGCAAATCTTACAAGGCATCATTATAAGAAGAAATTGTGTAGCAATGCCGTCATTATGTGTATTGTGTATATGTACGATGGATTCTAAAACATTTTTGGCCAGCTAGATTCACAATGAATGTTTGAATTAAGTTAATTAAATATAACTAACAGTTAATAATGCTTGGGTATCTTAATTTTTATAAGAAAAGTTCTCTCATACTTTCTCATCTATCACTCTAATAATTCTCCTTGTTATTTAAATAATAAAGGGTAAAGTCTAATTTTAGGCATTTTAGAACCTTTTCATATATAGTATTAATTCAATCCAGTTTTCATAGTATATATTAGTTCTATCCTACAAAATAAAATTTTAAAATTAAAATTAATAAAATATTATCTGCATTCCAAATATGTCTGAATTAGTATTCAATAATTTAGCTATTTTATCGATTGGAAAGTATTTAATATCTAAACTTGATATAAAACCCAAATGCAATTTTGGCCTAGAATCTCAAATACCGTTGAGTGAACCTGGACTCAATCAAAACACGACATCAATTATTTTAATTGAGTAAAATCTTCAAGCATAATGTTCAAATACTTGAGAAAAGAAAACGACTGAAACAAAAATTTTCATAATTTACCTAAGAAGCAAACTTTGACATTCTTGATAGGAGAAAAAAAAAAGAAAAAGAGTTTAACCACTCATGGTTAAAGAGAACCATAAAAATACTGCAAAAAACTTTTAGATGAATGACGGAAGATGAGATGATATGAGATATGTATCCCTCCACTACTACCAATCGTCCTTATAGAAGGAGATAATTCTCAGCTAACTAGGATTCTAATCCCATAAAATGATACTTATAACTAAGTTAGATTTTATTCAAATGCTACAGCCTAAATAAGGTATGGCGATCTGATAAGGTTCAACCAAATTCATAATAGTTTCTCTCCCAAAACTGTATTTTTGTGGTTAATTTCTTGATTTTGCGCAACTTTCTCTGGACATGGGCATGTGAATGTCTTAGAGAAGAATTCTCTTAACCCACTAGGGCGGTTTAGTAGTGGAGTGTTTGAATAATTTGTATGAGATCTTTAGTTTTATCCCCATTGCTGTCATTGTACACTAAAAGAAAAGAATTCTCTTGCAGAGCATATTCCAAAAAACTTGTATTCTGATTTTTGTTCAAGTAAATATTCTATATCGCCATTTCCAACTCAATCTCTGTCTTGTCCACGATTTTCTACCTAAAAAAAGAGGAAGTTAATTCAAAACTTTTAAATACCAATAACAAAATGGGGGAAAATAATAGAAATATAGGAAAATTAAAATCGGTTTTATCATTAAGTTGTTTATTACCTAAATGCATTGTGTACATTTTAACTAATTCATTTTTCAAATCTGATCAAAAGTAAATCATCTTTGTAAAAGTAAGGATGTTCACAATAATCCCAGGTAATAAATATGGCTAGAATTTAAAACTATATATAGTCTTATGATTATAATACACATTACAAATTCTTATGAGTTTAATATAAATTGTTAGTGTAATAATTTTATACTAATAACAAATTAAAAATCATGTCTATACCTAACTTTTAAAATAATTATAATAAAAGTCAATAATTTTTAATTATATGATAATTCATGATTAGGTGACACTATAAAAAATTTATTCACTATGAATATATTTCAATTAAAATTAAATTTTATTAGGTAAACAAAATTTTTGGGTAAGAAATAGTATTTGAATTTAAGGTAGGAAAAATCGTTAGCCTCAAAACATATTGATATTATATATCCGAGAAGACAATTAAATGCTTAAACATGTGATTTGTCATTTATAAAGCATTATCTTATTTCACTTAACCAACTCCTTAAAGGTCATATATTACAAATTAATACTCTCTCTGTTTTTTTTTTTACTTAAATTGTGGGTTTTTTGTGTGGAAAATTTGTGGTCTTATTTCTCTACCATTTTTAAAGTTCAAGATAACATTAATTATTTTTTGTTAGTTATACCCTTACTTTTCCCTAATTTTTAATTAGTTTACATATTTACAACTAATATGCATTTATTATGAAATAGAAATGAAAAAAAAAGGTACAATAGAAAACTTCAAAACTATTTTATGAAAAATAAGAAAATTTATTACATTTCTTGGTTTGTGTATAAAAACCTTAAAACACACTTAAAAAAGAACAAAAGGAGTGCATTGGTAAACCATCCCCTTAGGATTTCAAACCCTATATAATTGTTTTTGGAGGCAATTAATTTTAAAAGCAATTCTTAACATAATAAGCTATCCTTCCGGTCTCGAATATAAGCCAAAAAAAAAAAAACTAACACTACTCCTTTCGTCTCATTTTGTTTGATCTTTTAGCAAAAAAGTTTTGTCCCATTTTGATTGTCATTTTAGAATATCAATGAATCATCAAATATATTTTTTTCTATTATACCCTTAAACATTTATTATGGAGTGAAAATATAAAAAAGAAATATAAAAGAAAGAAATCTAATTAATGTGAAAGACAAGGGTATATTAGGAAATTGCATAATAATTGTTATGAAATCTAAACTATTAATTATATTTATTAATCCATGTGCCAAAACCTTAAACATCAAACAAAATAGGATTGAGGGAGTAATTAAGAAAGTTGGTCAATATCATTTAATTTTACTAATCACATTAAGAAAATAACATTTTATTCTAATATGTCTTTCATCAGAACTTGATATCAACAATAAAAAAGGGTCATTGAAAACATAATTTCAATTAAATAAAGGCATTTTAGGAATGGCCTCATTAAATAAGGTAAAATTAGTTAAGATTTACTTATATTTGAGACCAACAAACAAGGATTTTTTTTTGGGTCTATATTAGAGACTGAAGAAAGCATTAATTTTCATGGATAAATAATGTTTTATTTTACTAACAATGATTTGTATTTATTATCAATAAAATTGTAAAAAAATATTTATGAAATAAAAGACACTTAACATGTTTAATTATGTTAAAATTAATTTTTTTTTTTTTACATTGATTGCACTACAAAATAGTTACAAATTAATATAGGTTAAATTATTAAGTGGGTCTCTGAACTATTTGAGAATTTTCAAATAAGTCCTTAAACTATTTTTTTTTTAATTGAGTCCTTAAACTAAAAAAATAGGTCCCTGGAGTTAGTTTTGGTGGCTTGAAATTGACAAAAAAATGACAATTTATGTCAGTTTTAAAAATGCTAGGACTCAATTAAAAGAATTTTACATGATCAAAGACCTAATTAAAAAAAAAAATAGTTCACGAACCTATTTGAAAATTCTCAAATAGTTCAAACACCTACTTAGTAATTTAACCATTAATATATTAAATAAAATAAAGTTATATAATTCATAAATTTTAATTATGAATCTCATAACCGATCATATAAAAGCACTATTAAGTACGTTTGAATTAGTTTATTTTTATTTAAGAAATTAAAGTTCTAAAAACCTTATAAGCTTTTCTAAAGTAAAATAAGCCGATTTGACAAATAAAATTGTAATTAACTGATCTACATATAGTAATCACTGATGGTATGTCCTTAAAATGGCTTGGTCTCTTGTTCTTTTTCTTTTCTTTTCCTTTTTTGAAGATAAAATGGCTTGGTCTAGATTTGGATTGACGAACAAATAAAATAAAAACTTAAGCAAAAGAAACTAATTCCCAAATGAATTAAAAATATTTGCCCATTAAGTTAAAATTTCGCCGTTATTGTCTTTATTATTATTATTATTATTATTAGGCTTAATTATACTTTTTGTCTCTCAAATTTTACAATTTTGGAAATTTTCTCATCCCATAATATTTTTGGCAAATTTTGCCCCCAAGTAGAAAAATTGTCACAATTAAGATATTTTGTGCCTTTTTTCTTTTAAATTGCTACAATTAAAATAATTTTGTGACAGTTTTTTTTTTAATTGTGGCAGTTTTTCTACTTTGGGGCAAAATTCGTGAAAATTGAAAATTGGGAGAGCAAAACTTGCAAAAAAAAATTCTAGGATGACAAAATTTACAAAATTGTAAAACTTGAGGGTAAAAAGTACAATTAAGCCTTATTATTATTACTACTACTAGTTAGTCCCTAAACTTTGATGATATTAATCTAAAATAATTCATACATAGAATGTGTGTACATTTTAAGAGAACTTCGTTCTAAACTTTAGAAAAAATAATAAAATATAATTAAGATTTAGATTGAGTCATAAAATTATTAAAAATTATAATATAAGAAAAAAAGATAAAATTTTTATAAATTATTCTAGTGCGACAAACGGTCATGGTATGAACATTTATTTAATTATATTATGAAAAATTTTGTTTTAGAGATTAAACAAGTCTAGAAATATTGGAAATCTAGTAATGAGAGAAGTAGAGAAGAGAGAAGTAGGAGAGAAGAGAGAATGAGTTGATTTTTAAGGTATTTGGATTTAAAGAAGTATAAGAGAGATAAACAGAAAGAAAAGTTGAGTTTTCTCTTTGCTTGTTTGGGTGGATAGAAAAGTGGAGAGAAAGAGAATGTATTTTTCTTGTAAAGACATATTTACCCTTAATATATATAGATTTTATGAGACAGAAAGAAATAATAAAGTTAAAATTGTAATTTTGAGTGAGTCCAACAATTTTTTATTTCACCTTTTTCTCTTTTCTCTCCAACAAAGGAGAGATTTTTTTTGAGTGGGCCCCACATGTATATTTTCTCTCTTCTCCACTTCTCTCCTCAAACAAACAACATAAAACTACATTTTCTTACCCACTTCTCTCTTCTCTACTTCTCTCTTCTCAATTTCTACTTAAACAAACAATGGGTAATTTAGACCTTTGCCATAGTTGGTGCATGTATACTGTATCGATTTAATGACGAGGGCTTCATTTCATCCGAAGGCCCAACCCATTCTTCCTTAATCTCATTTAGGAATAAACACGGAATACCAACAAAGATAACATTTGTTTAATACAAATAAAAATACCATTTGCATATTATCCTTTTGGTTAAATTATTCTATAGGTCCCTAAACTATTTGAAAAATTTTAATTAAATCTCCAAATTAAAAAAAAATTGTAATTAGATTACTGATCTTGTAAAATTTTTGTAATTAGATCTCTAGAGTTTTTACACTACCATAAATTGTCATTTTTTGGTGGTTTTAAGCCACTAGAATCTAACTTCAAAGATCTACTTATCTAGTTTAAGGACCTAATTATAATTTTTTTTTAGTTTAGAGACCTAATTAAAAATTTCAAAATAGTTTAAGAACCTACAAATTAATTTAACCTATATTTTTTAATCTAATTTATAAATGTTACATTGATTCGTTTGTAATTTTAGATAATATAGACATTTTTGAATTTATAAGTGTTACATTTTGATTCGTTTATAAGTCTAGAATTTATAAGCCTGATGTGTTTCTTAAATAAAATGTCGAGTTTTGCCTATTTATCTAGTATAGATTTCTTTTTTAAAGTTTAATCTTGACTTTTTAAAGTTTGATCTGACTTAAAAATCTATTTTTAAAAATATTTTGTAATAAGATCCAATAAATAAGATGATAATCAATGGAGATTGATTCTAGTAGAAAAAGACTGGTATTTCACATGACAAACAAAAGTTCAAATTTTTACCAGAAGAAGTGACCAATATTTAGTGTACGACAATGCTTTAAACATAATTGCCTCCACAGTTAAGAAGAATACTTGTGAGGAACACAATAAAATAAAATAAAATATTACAAACATACATCTAAATAGACTAATGAACCAATATTAATATATATGAATGTTAACAAACCTAAACCTTTAAATAAGCTAATAACTATAAGAGTTTAATGTTATACATTGTCACTGTAAAATTTTTTACACTATCAAACAATTACAAATCATTGTTGGTATGATTTTTAAAGTTATTGTAAAAGTTAACAAACTTACCATGTATAGTGGTTTGAGATTAGATGACAGTGTAAAACTGTTTTACACAGTTAATATATAGCCTATTTTTTCTAACTATATATAAATATTAATAGTAAAAGATTAATATAATAATAATATCATTATATTATTTATATTTTTTAAATGAGTTAACTTTTTTGGCTAAAAAAGTCTTTTAAATAATATAAAGTTTAATTTTTTAAACTAAATAAACTTTTAAAATTTGATTTAACTTATGTAATAAATAAATTTGACCTAACCTAAACTTAACATAAATACGAGCAGCCTGATTAAACATTATAATTGGATTAGACCTAAATTACTTATTCACCAAAAAGAAACGTAAATCAACTGCAAAAATTAATTAAAAAGAAAATCGTCTATTTTTAATTATATTCTTAATATTTTTTTAGAATTATATTGTTAATAGATAAGATTTTTTTTTTGGTTGATGAGAAATAGAGGAAAAGTCTTAACACACTACCTTCATACCTGAAATGGACATTTGAAACCTAAAATTTATAGAATTAGACATTTATAGATGGACAGGATGGTCCAACCTTAATAAATAGACTGAGACTTGGACATTTATGGATCGTCCAACTCAATAAATAGACTGTGATATTATGCTACAAATAAATTATTTAAAAGTTGAATAACTTATTTTAAAAATTTAACCTGTTAAACGAAGACACCTAGATAATATTACATTTATCTGTGATAATTATTGTACGTTGTTTGAACACCAAATTAATGCCTTTTGTTTCCTGTATTTAGTGGTGCCAAAAAGTTACAGTGGTGTCAGTGTGGATTTCTTGGAACTACACTATTATGTCCCAACATGAACTTGAGAGAAAGTGTGTTAGGATAAATGTTTGTAAAATTAATTTTGAAGTGATTAAATTTATATTTGAATGTTTTGTTCTAAAAGTAAGTTATTAGTAAAATTTAATATAAATTATTTTGCTCTACATAAAAGTTAGTTAGAATTGCTTTAACTCAATTAATTTTGAACCTAACATCCCTTAACATAGAACTAAACAAATGAACATTTATCTGAAATTACGTTAAATTTTTTGTTCAACATAAAAATCACCTAAAATTACTTTAGCTCAAAATTAATTCTTTAATATGAAATCAAACAAGTAAATATTTATCAAATATTATATTAATTGATATTTTAACGTAATTTTAAATCATTTAATATAAATCCAAACATACTATAAGTTTGAAGGTGTGGGGGCAGTGCACTGCATGTGGTCGGACTTATTATATAGAACGGCGTGGTTGCAAATTGCAATCACAAGGCGAAGAAAAGGAAATTGAGTACAATGCATTAATCACCTAGAAGTAGTGGTCGATAAAGTGGTCCCTGTCCCTTTTTCAAATGTCACAAAAGCTTGGCTGGGCTTGCTGGGGTCAGTACCTTGCCCTAGAACCCTATCACATGTACTCTCTACTTGTAAGAGACTGTGATTGCTCAAACGCGGAGAAGCCTATGTCCCCCCTTCTTCCCCAGCCATAAACTTTTTATTTAAGAATGATTTTATTCAAGTTTAATTATAATTTTTTATTCTTTTAAAATACCTCACACTATATGCAATTTTTGTTTCCATAAGTTTTTTTGTTAATTTCTATTAAAATTTTCTACTTAAAATCCTTAAACACTTATTTTCCCTTCAAAATTTTCACAAGTTAAATCAGGTCAATTGTTTTGAAACTTCTGACTAAATTTTGAATAGTATAAAATTCTTCAAAATTTATAAATTTTTCATTAAATTTATAAATTTTATAATTATTTTATATTTTAAATTTATTAGAAACCTCAAATTTTTTTATATAATACAAAAATTAGAGGTTTTTTTAAAAAAAATAAGAAAAGGAGTAAATTTGTTTAATTTTAAGAAAAGAATGACTTATCTAAATAAAAAAAATTCAAAACACTAAATCAAAAAATTCAAACTAAAGTAATTAAATTTTATTTTTATTTGACAAAATACTATCTATATTTTTTGGTGATGAGTTATCATATATTTGCATGGGAGAAGCGTGGAATAGAGAAAGCTAGAACCATTTTTCTTTTAATGGTCCGGGCCTCTTTCGTGATATGATTGTAAGTAGATAGTCCATCACTATTGCTTCAATCATTCTGGACTACTTGGCGGAAAGGAAGTCCAACACAGAACTAATGACCCTTTCGACAGATAAAACAAAAAATGCTCAGTGACCCGTGAGTGTGTGTGTGTTCGCCAAAAGAAACTAAAATGCCCTCCGTTAAGTTAAACAATGTGTTAGTGCAAGCCTTCCGACTAAGGCTTCTAAACTGTCAGAAGTAAGTTAGTTGTATCACAATTCACAATTATTTATACATATAAATTAGAATGGTTATATTAGATAAGAGCGTTTATATGAGGTATTTTAAAAATATATATGTTTTTAAGAGTTTTGCTTTGACTATAGTATTTTTAAGGGTTTTATTATTTATTTATTTTAATTTATTACTTTCATATTTATTTTAAATTAAATTTTAATATTTTTTTAAAAACTATCAGTAATTAAAAATAATATTGTATCACAATATAAATTGTTTATTATAAAGCTAAAACATAATTTATATGTTCAAAAATATTTATTTATTACGAATTTTAATTATAATATAGTTTATATATTCAAAAGTATTTAGTTTATTATAAATTTTAGTTAGGTAAAATAAACATTTATGTTGTGTATTTTACACATGCTAAAATACTATTAATCATAATTTTTAAACTACGATCTAATTTGTTAAATATTAAGGTTAATTTAAAAAATGAATATCTATGTGTGCACAACCAGGGTCACGACCGGATGGCGAAAAAAAGAATGAAATTAGAGGAGTTGCCACCTAAGTTTATTAAGGGAAAACATATGGAAAAATCCTATAAGAAAAATGGTCTTTGAAACTAAATATAGGTTCAGGAGTCGTTTACGTGTAGGGAAGAGGTTAGCACCCTACGACGTCCGTCCTAAAGACGGTTATCCCTAATTAAATGTGCAAAATGGATAGCTTCAACAATATTTATTTTACCCCTTAAAGAAAAGAAAAAAATATTTACAAATTTTATTATTTTTATTTATCAGAAGAATTTTAATTAAGAGCAGAATATTTTATTTTTGGAAAGAATATTTTATTTTTTATTTTTTTAAGATCAACAAGAGTGGGCCCCTGCTCTTATGTATCCTCCAGTACAATGAGGAACTCAGACTCACGTAGTTCTTCAGTAGAAAAACATTTTTGTTGGTTGATTTTTAATTTTTAATTTTTTTATTCTATTGTTAAACTTGACATCACCAAGTTGTACAACTCAAGTGTGTCAAATTTACTGAATGACCAAACAGGAAGTACTTTCAAAGTGGTCATTATTTAAATTTTATGATTTTTTTTTTATATATTATATATTTTGTTTAAAAAGAATAAAAGATGATAACCAAATAAGAAGTGCATCTAAAATGGTTATCAATAATATTTTAAAACTTTAATAATGTCCAAATAGGAAGTACATCCAAGATAGCCATTATCAAGTTTGATTATTATTTATTTTTAGTACTAAAAGATTAATAATCATTTCATAATATGATATCTAAAATTAGATGTTAAAAGGCATTCGCTGGTCCATCAAGAATCATAAGACTGGTAATGATGGGAAACAACTGGGCTAGGCCCGTGCTGGTGAAACCAGATCTATGGTGATGGGCCAAAGCCCATCACCCAATTTCAGAACAGTGGAAAGGGGTAAACCCCTCAGACACTCTACATTTTCACCCCAGCCCCAAATCTCCAACACCAAGCGGCGTGGCTGCCCAAACCCGCAGAGCAATAAGAGTCGGCGGTGCGATGCAGGCTTGCGGAAACGTGGCGGTCGACAGCGGCTCTCATCACGGCGGCGCGACGTCGTCTCAGCGATTGACGACGCGGTGATTTGGAGTCGCGAGCTCGCGGTGGTAGATGTGTCACTTTCCGGTGACGGCGCGGTGGTTGGGGATGATGCGGACTTGCCGACACCACTTCGTGTTGCGACAGGGCTTCTCGTATAAAGGTGCCGGCGCAAGAAACAGGGGAACAAAAGAGTTGTCGGACCCGAATCGGTTTTTCAAATGCCATCCTCAGCAACAAAATTTTATTGGTTTTTATTATTATTATTATTTATAAACATATGAATATTGATGTGGATTTTGGATTTATGGAAGAATGAGTATGAGATTCTGGAATTTGAAGAAAAGAAAGAGACTGCCGTGTGTGTCCGCAAGAACAACTTATGCCTCTGTTAGTGAATTTTTGTTTACGATTTGATGATCAATTGTTTATGATCTATCCCTAAAGATGATTTTAATTCATTCTTGATTTGTGATGAGCGTGTGCTATGACGCGCAAACTAAGCTTATGCACAATATTTTAGTTCTCTTTGTGATGAACCTGCAATGTATAATGTGCTTGAAGTGTAACACGTGAAGGAATGAGATCGGTGAAGGAGTGAGCAGAAAACCATATGTGTACTTTGTGAATGAAAGAAACCTATGCGTCGTGTCGTGGTGATGTGTAAATATTAGTGCGTGATGTAAATGAAGGGAAAAAAGATTACAGGTGTAAATGTATGACACAATCCATGTTTGCCACAAGCTCAATTAAAACCGGTTTCAATGAATCATGTACCAATACAGTAAAACAACACCTTTACTCTTCAATCACAAATCTACGGACAAGTGTCAAAAATTTCAATCAAATAATAGAAATATCTCTTCATTCAAATTCATTTTGAGCACAAACAGAAAGTAAGAAAGGGGCAAAAGAACGAAAGAAAAACAGTGAGCCTTGGAGGCTCTATATGGCGGAAGGAAAAGAGAAAGAACAAGAATTATACCTCCAAAAACTTTTTGTTAACCAAAGGAATTAACCGGTTTAGAGGCAGAGTGTGATATCCAGGGAGAATTTTCTTGAATGAGAATTTTTAAGAAAATGTGTAATGTTAGAAAATGTTTTAATGTCCTATTTATAAGTACTATGGTCTTTTAAACTTGCTCTGCAAGCTATCATAGCTTGTTTTAGAAGTTTTTTTTTTTAAATTTTTATTGTTTATGGGTTTTCTTCTCTCTTTTTCTTTTACAAAATTGGGTCAAGAGCTACTAGTCCAAATTTTTTATTCAAAAAATATCTTCTTTTATTTTATTATTGGGCAATAATTGTTAACCCAAACTTTATTCTTATTAATTTCTATTTTTTCTTTCTCTTATTTTCATTTATGGGCTTAAAATAAAATGATTCAATATTATTATTATTATATTTTCCTTCTATATTTATTTTTATTATTTTTTTAATTACTTGAATAAAATTGAGTGTTCACACTATGCACACATGAATATTGTCAATCTTGTTAGATACCCCAACCATATTCTTGTTAAGTGAAAATAATTTTGGGCAATAGAATTAAAATTGAGTGAGTGAAGTTATTCTCAAATCTTAATAGTCTATATTCGTTATTTGTCATACCCACAAATTTTGTTATTTAACAATATTATTTTTTAACAACAAAAGAAAGGAAAAAGACACGATATAATGTAAAGACATATGTTTCTTTGTATAAAAAGTAAAAGGAATAGGGAAGGAAAAGTGGAATGTTAACATATCTTCCTTGATTGAAACTGTCTATTTTTATTTTGAGTCTCTTTTTCTTGTTCTTTTAATTAAAAAATGGCATATCAACAAACAATAATAATTCCTTTCATGATTGTTAGTCTTCTTTTGCCGAAATAATTTTCAACTTAGAGAAAACAATACAATTATAAGATCAGATGATTTGAGTAATTCTCTCATTTACTATATAAAAAAAATATGTGTAGAAGGAAAATAAAATAGGAGTTTGAGTAGCCGAGTTTCTCTCTCCCTTTCTTTAGCGACGGAGGCTAGTGTGCATAAGCTAGCAATGTCTCGCACTGTGTGTGACCATTTTCTAACCGTTAAATGAAGCAAAGAAAAATAGAGGGCTATGATTTTAAGTAGTGAGACTGGAGATGATAGGTATTTGGCCCCATTTTTTTTTGAAAAAAAATTCACCCAGATTAAATAAATATCCATGTGTTTGGACTCTAATTCTACTCTGTCCTTGGTTCCCCCCTTTTCACCATTTCCTCCTCGAGCCCTTTTCCTTCTTTCCTACATTCATTAATAATAATTAATTAATATTTTATATAAATATATTCTTCTTTTGTTATTTAAATATATTTTAATTAACATACTGCTATTATCTTTTAATATTTAAATGTAAATATTTTAAAAATTATTATATTATAAATATTATTTAATAGAAGTAAATGTGAAATTAAGATAATTAATTATTTTAAATAATTAACAAATGTTGATACTTGAGCATCACATTAAATATCTGATTAATTTGGTTCAATACAGTAAAAATTCTCTACTAAATTTCAATACATTTTTTATATTTCAAAAAAAATTTAAATTTAAAATCACTCATTACATGCATATCAATTGTTTGTTTGAAATGGGTAAAAGATGAAAGAAGGATAATGGACAAATGAAAACAGATAAGATGAAATGAAAAATAAACAAAATGGAATAAAAAAAAAAATACCATGAGACACACACATGTTTGGATATATAAATTATATCTTGAATTTATAGTGAATGATTTAAGTTATTATATAAGGTTAATAAATTTAGGGTTAAAATGTTAAGATGCATAGCTTTAAAGTTAGTGTTTGAAGATTGAAATGTTAGGACTGATAACAATTGATTGTGTTAAATTGATGTTAGGAGTAGGAGTCAAAAAGTTAAGAAAAGTGTTTGGGCAGCAGTTACAGGGTAATGAAAAGTAAATAATCGTGTTTAAAGACATCATATTTTAATTAATAATAAAAAGTATATTTGAAAGAGTGTTAGTAGCATTTCTTGTATAATAAACATAACTTATAAAAATGTTATTAATATGTAAAAAAATAATTTGAACAAAATAAAATAGTTTAATAATTTAAGTATGGATTATAAAATATATTTTTATAAATTAAGTATATATATAAATTGATTGATAAAAACACAATATAAGTTACTTTAACATTATCAATAATTTATGTTAAATGATTTTTTTAATTATTTAAATATTAATTATTTTAATTAATATGAATTATTTTAAATCAAAATGATTTATATAAAATAATTAAATTATAAATTTAATCTATGTTATTAAGTATATATTATTTTAACATGAATTAATGAAATTAATACAATCTATTTCAAATAATATTATTTGTATGAATTATATAAATATTAATAATAATTTATGTAAATTGTCATAAGTGTGTGAATTAACTGGCAGGGGACTGTTTCAACTTATTGTGTGGTCTTGAGTTCGAATCTTGGGTATATAGTTATGTTAAATACACAAAAGGAGACTTTTACTGCTTATAGTGATCCTACTTGACTCAAGTAAGATTGCCTCTAGTAGAAGATATCTGTAGTCTTCACACACACACACAAAAACTATGTTGATTGTAAAATAATTTAATAAATTAATTATAATTTAGTGCTAACCATTAATATAAAACTCCTTACCCCAAAGCTTAATTTAATGTAAGTACAATAATATTGTCAGACTATTCATCTAAACCTAATCCTACGGTCATGTATCACTTATTGTGAGACTATTCACTTGAAATTGACCTTACACTCAGGTATCACTAAGACTAAGGGCCTATTTGGATAAACTTATCCATAAGCACTTATAGGAGAAGAAAATAAGATAGAAAAATGAAATAAGCTTCTCTATAAGCTAAAATCAGCTTATGCATATGTTAAAAATAAGCTTTTGGAGAAGCTAATATGAGAAAACTTTTACAAATTAGCTTACGCATAAGCTAATTTTAGGTTTTAGAGAAACTTATTTCATTTTTTTCTTCTTATTTTCTTTTTCTATAGGTGCTTATGGAGAGGTTTATTTAAATAGGCCCTAAGACTAGTGACCTAAAGTTGACTATACACTTTAGTATGACCAAGTCTAAGAATACTAACCCAAAGCTTACCTTAATATTATATACCACTTAATATAAAAGTGCTTACTCATAATTAGCTAAACATATGTACGATAATATTGTTAGACTGTTTATCTTAACCTAACCCTACAATCATGTAGTACTTATTGTGAGAATATTCATTTGGACTTAACCATACACTTAAGTATATATCATTAGTTTAAGACCACTAGCCTAAAGTTGACCCTACACCTTGGTATGACCAAGTCTAAGAATACTAACCCAAAGCCAACCCTAATCGTTGATACCATTTAGTATAAAAGCCTTTACTTAAAGTTGACCTAAAGTTGACCCTACACTTCGGTATCACCAAGTCTTGTCATTTTTACTTTCATGTAAATGATATACAAACTTGACA
Source organism: Spatholobus suberectus (assembly GCA_004329165.1). Classification (NCBI taxonomy): domain Eukaryota; kingdom Viridiplantae; phylum Streptophyta; class Magnoliopsida; order Fabales; family Fabaceae; genus Spatholobus; species Spatholobus suberectus. Next base: position 32,712,648 of record CM014737.1, read on the forward strand.
ATGGAGAAATACTAGGTGTTCATATTTTTGGTTGACATGAGGAGGCTTTTTTTAAAATAAATTGTATTAATTACATTAATTCATGTTAAAATAATCTAAATTAAAATTTATAAATAATATAAACTAAATAATCACATTTTTTTCCTCTTAACTTTTAAAATTTTGCAAATTTTGATCCTAAAGTTTGTTTCATGTCATAAACTTATATAATTTCATAAATTTTGTCTTAACATTCAAAAATTTGCACATGTTACCCCTAAAGCACAATTAAGCCTTTAAAAAATAGGAAAAAAAGTTGGAGATTAGATTTGAACCCTTGACCCCTTCCTTGTTCACAACCACCAAAACTACTAAATCTTTTAATTTGTTTAATTTATATATATAAAAATGTACTATATATACCATTTTTGCATTTGTTGAATACACTTTTGGTTCTCCAAGTGTATGTTTAAATTAATTAAGATGATAAATTTATATATTAAATATTTTTATTTTAATATATAAATTTATAAATTATAAAAATTTATTTATTAAATTATATAAAATTATTTATTAGTTAAATTATATAATATCTTATAAATTTATTATTAAATATTTTTAGGCTTAAATATGTTTTTAGTCCCTATAAAATGAGTAACTTTTGATTTTGGTCCTTGTATAATATTTTTCTTTGATTTCCATTGAAAGAGCAAAAATTGCACAAGAAAAGGGGTTGAGTTGTGCGTTTTAAAAAACTTTTAAACTTAATCAAAACGAGTTCAAAAAGTAGTTTAATGAAAGGATAAGGAAAGAACAAGAACACAGAGATTTTATATTGGTTTACTTAACCTTGAGCTACGTCCAGTCCCTTCGACTTGAAGGTATTCATTAACTAACCTTAGGTTACACAAGTATTATTCTCGGCCTTTTCAGGCTTTACAATGTAATCCACCTAGATTGCTTAACCACCTAAATATTCTCTCTCACTAAGCCTTTGTAGGCTTTCACAACAAAAAGCAGTTGTTGCAAGCAAATCAACTCATAGTGTGAGAGTATGAAAGTTTAAGTACAGTAGGCAAGTTTCTTTTCTAAGGAATTTTTAGAGTCGTCCAGTAAGTTGTTGTTCTTTTTAGTATTTTTCTTGCGCTTAATAATTTCTTTTCTCGAGCTGGTATATATAGCCTTTTCGAAGTAGCCATTGATGATTCAGCTTTAGACTTGGCTCAGAGGCAGAGTGTGCATGTATCGAGCTTTTAGAGAAGTCAGAAAAGTGGCTTTTGTTCTTGCACTAAAATGAAAAGTGCAAGACTGTGTTGAAGGTCTACTTTTTTTATCATTCTTTATCTGGCTTGGTAGCTTGATAAGTTGCTTTCTTTTTCTGCAACACTACGCTTATACACTAATATGTATCTGTTTTTCAATTAAAGCTTAGATATTTGAACGTTACATCACTTTAATAGGTAAAGCATTAGTCTCGAGATATACATGTGAGAAATGCATAGGCAAGATTTAAACACTTAGTCATTTGGAGATAGACTTACGCTTGGACAACGTTCATATATGAGTCTATTGGATGCTCATTAAAACTGACGTGTTGGATGCCTTGATATAAGATACACATTGGACGCTATAGAAAGACATTTTCCACAACAGAAACTTAAAACTTAATAAGTTTGTTATCTTCAAAATTTGAGACTAGACGCTTCATTCGTCTTTGGTTCCAACATCCACCACTCCAAAATTTAAAATAACTATTTTTGGTTCCTAATGTTCATTTTAAGGTAGAATAACACCTTTTTAAGAATGTAGAAAAAATTTTAGAAGTATCACATGTTGTCATTGTGCTATAGACATTAGTGCTTGGCACTTGAGATTGTTACTTGACCTTCATTAAACACATAAGCGATTAACGAGTGTCACATAATAGTAGAGACCGAAAACAATAATTTTAGTTTTTTGAGGATGAAAACCAAAGAAAAAATTCTATATGGACTAAAATCAAAACTCACTCGTTTTTTAAGGATTAATAACATATTTAAGTTGTATTTTTATTTATGAATAACTACGCTACAAATAAAAGGGTGAAAGATGTATAACTAATAAATAATTTTATAAAATTTATAAATTTGTATAATTAAAATAAAAATAAAAGTATTTAATAAATGAATTTATCATCTTAACCTTTAATATTTTTCATTCAAATATAAACATAAACTTAGGAGATCAAAAGAGTAAATAACAAATGCAGTAATGATATATATAATATATATTTTTGACTTAAATATGTTTTTGGTCCTTGTAATATATTTATTTTATAGTTTTAGTCCCTATAAATTTTTTTCTTATGATTTTAGTCCCTATAAAATTTTATTTTACGGTTTTAGTCCTTGTCATTATTCGTTAATGATGTGGCAACCATCTATTGGAGAGCAAACTTGATGTTTCTTAAATAATAAGGACTAAAATAAATATCTTATAATATAATAGGGGTTAATATGAAAAATGTATAATTTTATAAGAACTAAAACAATACCATTAAGGAATAAAACCATAAAATTAAATTTTATAGGGACCAAAATCATAAGAAAAATTTTGTAAGGACTAAAGCTATAAAACGAGTATATTATAGGGCCTACAAATATATTTAAACTTATATTTTTTATATATAACTAAATAAGCTAAATGACTTAGTAACTTTGGTGACATTAGAGAAAGAAAGGGTCAAGGTTTGAATCCTACTTCTAACATTTTTATCATTTTTTAAAGACCAAACATTAGGATAAAGTTTGCAAAAACATGTAACTTTAGGGTCAAAACGCATGAGAAAAAAATTTAGTGACATAATTTGTGAAAATTTGAAAGTTAGGAGACAAAAAGTGCAATTAAGCCTTTAAGTTTAGGGACCAATTTGACCTATTATTTCAATTTCAAGAACTATTTTGTCATTTTATTTATTTCAGGGACCAATTTAACCTTTTATTACAATTTTAGGGACTAAATTGATTGATAATATACAATTTCAAGAACCATTTTGTCATTTTATTAATTTTAGGTTCCAATTTGACCTATCATTACAATTTTAGGGACTAAATTGGTGATTTACTCTAAAAATAAAAACAATAGATTAAAAGATATGAGAGGTTAAGAAAAATTCCTAAAACTGCAAAAAAATAGCTAAAAATGTTGTCGTTGAAGACAGGTCCTTGAAACACTCTCATTTAAGATAATTATTCTAACTTACACATAGAGAAGATGTATTGAAATTTAGTAGAGAACTTTTACTGTTTTGAACCAAATTAATCAAACATTTAATGTGATGCTCAAATATCATCATTCGTTAATTACTTAAATTAATTAATGATCTTAATTTCACATTTACATCTATTATAAAATATTTATAATTTATGATTATAATTTTAAAATTATTTGCATTTAAATACGAAAATATAATAGCAGCACTTTAATTAAAATATATTTAAGTAACAAAAGAATAATATATTTACATGACATATTAATTAATTATTATTAATGAATGTAGGAAAGAAGGAAAAGGGCTCGAGGAGGAAATGGCGAAAAGGAGGGAACCAATGACAGAGTACACAACCAGTTAACACACTGTGTCTAGGCATGTGGATATTTATTTAATCTAGGTGATTTTTTTTTTAAAAAAATGGGGCAAGAATACCTACCAACTCCGGTCTCATTACTTGAAATCATAGCCTTCCATTTTTCTTTGCTTCAACTAACGGTTAGAAAAAGGTCACGCACCATGTGGGACATTGCTAGCTTACGCACGCTAGCCTTTGTCTTTTTTAGTAAGACAAAAGTTAGGGTAAGAGACTTAACAATATCTGTTAATGCGGGAAAGTAATTTTGAATTTTTAGATATATTACTTTTTAAATGAATGGCTAAGATCTTTCCTTTTTCTTTTTTTAATTTTTTTCCTTCTCTCTCTTTCCTAATTTATCCCTCTTCTTCATCCCCCACCACTCCCCTTTCCACCTCCTACCTAGATCCACTCTTTCCCTGTCGCTACCAATGGTAGCAACCACCGAACTCGAACACATCGACCTGGCATCGCTTTCCAACTCTTCCTTTTTCTTCTCGTCATGTTTTACTTTAAATTCTTCAATATTGGATTTTAAATGGGAAAGGCCAAAGTCGACGAGTTTGGCAGAGAAGGAATTGTCAAGAAGAATGTTGTTGGGTTTGATGTCGTTGTGGATGACAAGGAGGTTGAGGTATTGGAGGTAATGGATACTTCTCGTGATGTTAAGGATTATGGAGAAGTAGTTTTTGTTGGAACCAAAGACGTAGAAGCGTCTAAACTCTTAAAGTTTTGAAGATAACAAACTTATTAATGTTCAAGTTTTTGCCTAAGGACTAACCTTGTTATAGTAAACAAGCTACTCTTAAGAAGACCGTCCAATAGTACGTGCTAAAGAAGACCATCCAGTAGACGTGCTAAAGAAGGATGTCTAGAAGACTTGCTAAAGAGGACTATCTAGTGAACAAACTGAAGATGATGGTCCGAAGCAAAATCTTGTCTCTTTGAACAAATTCACATATCAGATGCAAGCTTCCAACGACAAATCTTCAAGCGGCTAAGTTTTATTTGAACGTCCAATTACTGATGCTCGTTTTCCTTGAAACTAACATATTACCACTCTTATGATCTAACGTTCAAATTGTTTGAAGCATTAAATATAATCAGAATCATTCTAGTGCTAAAGCGCAAAAAAACAGATAAAGCAAGTCAACTTATCAAGCTGCCAAAACAAATGAAGAATGATCAGAAAAGCAGATCGTCAGCACAATCCTACACTTTCCGTTTTAGCGCAAGTCTAAAAGCTGCCACACCTGATCTTTCTGAAAGCATGGTTTGCACGCCCCTCCTTGTATAATGAAGTCAAATCTTCCACAACGAATCTTTTTCTCTGAAGACTATATATATGCACCAAGGAAAAAGCGAAACCAGAGAATTGCGATACGTGCTAACTTGTGACAAATTTTAGCGAGCATTAAAAATCTTTTGTACATTTACTAGAAGCGTCCATTGGACGATAGTGAAAAAGTCTTGTAAAATATTTTGAGTGTTTGAGCTTAATCTTTCAAATCCTCACTACGTTAGTTGATACCTTTGTATAAACACTTGTTTTTGTTGTGAAAGCCTGGAGAGGCTTAGTGAAAAAGAATACTTGGGTTGAGCAATTTAGGGTAATTGCCTTGTAAAGCCTGAAGAGGCCGCGAACAATACTTGCAACCTAAGGTTGGTTAGTGAATACCTTCTGGGTGAAAGGACTGGACGTAGCTCAAGTTGAGTGAGCCAGTATAAAAATTCTCTGTGTTATCTTTCTCTCTATCCTTTAGCTTGAAAACGTTTTCATACTTATTTATTTTGTTTTAAAAAATTTTAAACGCACAATTCAACCCCCCCTTTTTGTGCGCTTTTTCTATTTCAATTGGTATCAAAGCTCGGCCTCTTAGGATTAAGCATCTAACACTGCAGGGGTAAAACAATCTTGATCACTCATGGAAAACGAGGGACAAGCTGTTAACAGACCACCTCTCTTTAAAGGTCAGAACTACGATTGTTGGAAGCAAAGAATGATAGCATTCTTTGATGCATGTCACATAGACATGTGGGACATAGTAGAAACTAGCGACTACCTATCCTTTGACCAAGATGGAATGGAGCTACCGAGAGGTCAATGGACAGAAACCCACAAACAGAGGTATCTTTTAAACTCAAAAGCTGGAAATGCTATGATGTGTGCTTTATTTGAATCTAAATATGAAAAGGTGCATAGTTTAAAAAGTGCTAAGAAAATGTGGGACACCCTCGCGCTTGCCTACGAGGGTACTTCACAAGTAAAGAGGTCCAAGTTGAGCTTACTCGTAAGACAAAATGAACTCTTTACTATGGAAGAAAATGAAACTATCGAACTCATGTTTGGTAGATTTCAAACCATAATAAATAACTTGAGATCCTTAGGAAAAACCTATGATAATTATGATCACATTGACAAAATCTTAAGAAGTTTGCCTAGGCAATGGAGACCATAGGTTACAGCTTTAAGAGCATCCAAGGATCTAACAACACTCTCAATGGAAGAGTTCCTTGAAACTCTTAAAGTCCACGAACTGAAGTTGAAGTAAGACGAAGGACAAAAGAAAAAGTCCATCGCACTAAGCGTCTAGCGTCCACCCAAAGGATCATCGTCCAAAGCCTTAAATGTGGAAGAATCCTTTGAGGAAGAGTCTGAAAAAGACGACTCTGATAAGGATGAGATATCCTTCATCTCTAGAAAAATACAGGCTATATGGAGGAAGAAAGGAGGATCCAAAGCCAACAACTTTACAAAGAAGTTTAACAAGGCACCAAAAGAAAAGAGTCTTTCAGTCTGTTATGAATGTAAGAAGCCTGGACCTTTTAGGGCTGAATGTCCCAGTCTACAGAAGGACAAAAAGAAGACGTTCTTCAAGAAAAAAGGTCTCATGGCTACCTGGGAAGACATAGACCTATTTTCATCAGAAGAAGAAGGAGAGAAAGAAGCTAACCTGTGTCTTATAGTGGATACCAATTCTGATAGCTCAGACAATGAGCAAGATGAAGAGGTAAACTTCAATGACTTAATCTCTTTTCAAGAAGCCTATAATGATTTGCTTGCTAACTCCTCAACTTTCTCAATGGGATATAAAGAACTGAAAAAGAAATTTTCAAAAATAACAAAAGAATTCAATTTGCTTAAAGAAGAGCACAAAGAAGTTTTAAAAGAAAATGAGTTTTAAAAATAAAGAACATTTTAGAAGAAACACCTTCTCATAAAGCCTTAGAACTTCAAAAAGAAGTTACTCGTCTGAAAGAAAGTTTGTCCAAATTTGTTAGTGGAACTAAGAACTTAAAATTCTATCTTATAGAAGTTCTCATGACAAATTTGGACTTGGTTTTGTTAAGAAAGAAAATTACAAACCTAGTAAAAACATGACCTTTTGTAAAATATGTGGAAAGAATGGGTATGAACCAACAAAGTGTAGATATCGTCCAATAAAGAAGGCGTCCAATGCCTTCAGAACTAATAAAAAAGGACCTAAGTCCATTTGGGTACCTAAGTCTATGATAATCCCTGTTACAGATTTGCTTGACAGTAGAAAAAAGACACTAGTCATGGTACCTGGACAGTGGGTGCTCACGACACATGACGAGAGAAAGGTGTATGGTCCAAAGCCTACAACCCAAGAATGGTGGATGAGTCACCTTTGGAGGAAATCAGAAAGGAAAGATCACAGGTATAGGGACAATTGGTAAGCATTCCTTCCCTTCCATTGAAAATGTTTTATATGTTGAAGGACGTAGACACAATCTATTGAGCATAAGTCAATTATGTGACAGTGGATATAATGTTTCCTTTGACAAAGACAAATGTACTGTCAGAAATCTAGATGGATCCATATTATTCTTTGTTAAGAAACAAAGCAATCTTTATAAGATTGATCTAAATGACCTCACAGATCAAAACATATCGTGTCTAGTATCCATCAAAGAGAATCAATGGACTTAGCATAAGAAACGTGGACATGCAAGCTTGAGACTAATCTCAAAGCTAAATAAGCATAACCTCGTAAGAGGACTTCCAAATCTTGCTTATAAGTCTGATATTCTCTGGATGCATGTCAAAAAGGGAAACAAGTAAAAAGCCCCTTTGATTTAAAAATTACTGTTTCCACAACTAGACCTCTTGAGCTACTACATATTGATTTGTTTGGTCCAACTAGAATAGCCTCCCTTAGCAGAAAACGATATAGACTAATTGTAGTAGACGACTACTTTAGATGGACATGGGTTATGTTCTTAAAACACAAGGATGAGTATTATAAACTCTTTTCTATCTTTTGCAAGAGAATCCAAAATGAAAAAGGTGTTTGTATAGCTTCAATTAGAAGTGATCACAGAGGGGAGTTTGAAAACGAAAGTTTTCAAGGGTTTTGTGAGGAGAATGAAATTCTCCACAACTTTTCTGTAGCACGAACACCACAACTAAATAGTGTGGTAGAGAGAAAGAATAGGTCATTGCAAGAAATGGTTAGAACCATGCTCAATGATAACTCCACTCCTAAGCACTTCTGGGCTGAAGCCGTAAACACTGCATGTTATTTACAAAATAGAATTAATATAAGACCTATTTTGAAGAAGACTTCTTATGGATTGTGGTAAGGACGAAAGCCCAACATATCATATCTTCACCCTTTTGGATGTCAATGTTTCATCTTAAACACTAAGGATTCTAAGTGTGATGATGGAATACTATTAGGCTATCCTGAAACATCCAAGGCTTATAGAGTTTACAACTCTAAAACCTTAACAGTTGAAGAAGCCATCCACGTTAAGTTCAATGACAATAAGCCTGATAAAGAAATATCAGAGCTAGATGATTCATTTGCAGATATGAAGCTGGAAGATGCCAGACCTCCAGCGTCGAGAAATTAGTTGGATAATTCAAAAACAGAAGAAAAGGAACCAGCTGGACAATATTGGCAAATAAAGACATATCATCTAGATGATCAAATTCTTGGAAGCATATAAGATCATGTCAGGACAAGATCGACCTTCAAGGAGCAAGCTCAAATTTCTTTGATCTCCTAACTGGAACCAAAGACAGTGGATGAAGCTCTCCTAGACGATGGCTGGATCAACGCCATGAAGGACGAATTGAATCAATTCGAACGGAACGATGTCGAGATGCTAGTTTTTGCACCCAAGGACAAGTCTATCATTGGAACAAAGTGGATGTTTCGCAACAAGCTAGACGAAGCTGGCAAAGTGGTAAGAAACAAAGCTAGACTTGTAGCTCAAGGCTACTCTCAACAAGAAGGTATAAACTTCACTGAAACTTTTGCACCTAGTAGCTAGATTAGAAGCCATTCGCATGTTACTTTCATTTGCTACTCAGTATATAAGCTCTATCAATGATGTAAAGTGCATTTAATGCATAATGAGGAGTCTATGTGAAACAACCTCTTGGTTTGAGTGTGATACTTTTCCTAAACATGTTTTCAAACTCAAAAAGGCTTTATATGGACTTAAACAACCTCCAAGAGCTTGGTATGAAAAATTAAGCTCATTCTTTTTAGAAAATGGTTTTACTAAAGGAAAAGTAGACACTACTCTTTTTCGCAAAGACGTCAAATCACATTTTATTGTTGTGCAAATATACGTAGATGATATTATATTTGGTGCTACTAATGACGCATTATGCAAGGATTTTTCTAAGATTTTGATAGCTGAATTCGAGATGAGTATGATGGGAGAACTAAAATTCTTCCTAGGATTACAAGTAAAGTAGACTGCAAATGGCATATTCATACATTGAACAAAGTATGTCAACGAACTTCTCAAGAAGTACAAGATGGATGATGCCAAGGAAATGAGTACACCTATGCATCCATCGTTAGTACTTAGCCTAGACAACACATCTAATAAGGTAGACCAAACTACATACCAAGGTATGATTGGGTCTTTATTATATCTCACAGTGTCTAGACCTGACATTATGTTCAGTGTATGCTTATGTGCCTGTTTTTAGTCTGATCCTAGAAAAACTCATCTAACAGCTGTAAAAAGAATCTTTAGATACTTAAAAAGAACCACTAATCTTGGTTTGTGTTTTGAGTCAAACAAAGAATACAGGTTAGTTGGATTCTGTGAGGTTGACTATGCTGGAGACAGAATAGAACATAAAAGCAGTAGTGGAGGATGTCACCTCATTGGTGGAAATCTAGTCTCCTGGACTGAGCAAAAGACAAGGGACAATTGTCTTATCCACAGCAGAAGCAAAATATATCTCAGCTGCGTCCTGTTGCTCACAAATTTTATGGATCAAGCATCAGTTAGAAGACTACAGTATCTACGAGAGTAACATTCCTATCTTTTGTGATAATACTGCTTTTATAAATTTGTCTAAAAATCCTATTTTGCATTCTCGGGCAAAGTACATTGAAATAAAACATCATTTTATAAGAGATTATGTTCAGAAGGGAGTTGTCGATATTCAGTTTATTAACACTAAAAATCAATTAGCCAATATATTTACAAAATCCCTTCCTAAAGATAAACTCATCCATATTCGAGATTGTCTTGGTATGGAATTTATAAATGAATAGTTTTATTCAATATGCCTTGACCGTCCAAAGACATAAGCATCCAATGTTTTATTGCGTCCTATGGTTTCATAGCATCCTATTTTATCTATCCACTTGCATAGCTTTTCGCATTCCATAACAACCTACATTTATGTGCAGCATAAATATCTTCATCCGTACTTAATTATGTTTTCACTGATAATGATTTGAAATAAATGTTTTATTCTTGTCTGAGTCACTCATGCGCTATATAACCAAGCTCGAAAAATGTAAGTGCCTGACCAACATTTATTGCACATCACCTCTCTCTTCGAAATTCAAAGAACCGCTAAAAGCAAAACCCTTAGGTTTCTTCATATACACTCAAACACCCTACCAAACACTCACCTCCTCTCAAATTCAAAGAGCCTAGAGAAGGCCGTCGTTCTTATTGAAAGCCTTTTCGATGTTTAAGCCCTGGATGACATGGGTGTGAAAGTGAAGGACAACTTGATCAGATGTGGAATTTTCAACTACTTCGACATGAACGAGATTATTTACCCAGAGCTCATTAGACAGTTCTGGAACTCTGTTGAATTCTTTAGGATGAACATCGTTGGGACCATTCTAGGAGTCAAGGTCACACTGGACCTTGGCACTATTGCCCAAGCCATTGGTTGTGAAGACAGCTTTAGAGGACATGACATAGTTGTCCTTGCACTGATGGGTCCAAAAGGCGAAGGCCTAGTCGAGTACAGCAAGTTGATAAAAGAAGGAAAGATTTTCCAGCAGTTTTTGAACAACAAAATTGTTGGAACAGGTACATAGTTCAAAATGAAACTATCACCTTCCTCCTCAACCATCATTCCCATCCCTACATCATCCATCCCCTCAAAATCCTTGGAGAAAATAAAACAGAAATGGCCCTTACTTTTTGTTAAGGGAAACCAACAGAACCTCTTGGATGACAATGTGATTTTTTTACGTCTAAAGCTTCCTGAGCCAGACTTTGGCTTTGATTACTCCCCAACTAATATGGACAAATACATGGAAGACTATGTTCATTAGCCAGTCTGAGGCTTATCTGGCACTACCTTCTGGAGTTATAGAACACTTGCCGCTTAAGCGGTTTATCAGATAGAGGTACCCCAGACTTGTACGAGCTTGGCGCTTTAATGCCCATCCTCCTAGAGTACTTCAACACAGAGTACCTCTAGTAAAAGACACCGAGCAAGCTCTACAATAAAGAAGACCAGGGACGAGTGGACCGTCCATTTAAGGCCTTCAGATTTGACGTTTAGGCCCATAGATCCAGAAGAAGATGGATTCTTTCCATCTGCCTTTGAGCATATGTTTTGTAACACTCTCAAAGGTTCAGCGACTTTGAAGCATTAACTTTTCATCCCCCCATCACAACACATCCAACCTTCCACATCCATCTGCATCCAACCAGATCGAGTTTGCCCACTACTACCAATCATAGATGTCAACTGCAAAAGAAGAAGATTCTAACCAAGACACCGTCCTTGCCTCTGCCGTCCAGAGCTGAAATTCAACAGCATCCAAACCATTCCCTTGAATGGTTCATAGCTTAGCGTCTTCATACAGACATGGACGAGGACGATGCTGAACGCTTCTAGCACCAACACATGTTCATATGCGAACAAGAAGCATCTAGTAGTGGAGTCTCACCAGACGACAAGGTCGACATCCCAACTACAACGAACTGTGAATTCACACAGCGACTAGCTGGTGTCTTTCACTTTTTGGAAACTTTTGCTGCCTTTGTCCGTCCACCGAACAAACATCCACTCTTTGGTACAGAAACTTCTATTCTGTACACTATGATTGCTGCTCTCACCCACCTCAACACTTTTCAACCACCTTATCCGTGGACCACTTCCCGTCCTTACCAACTCGATATACCAAACTTAAAACTTTTGGAAGCACCTCCTCCACCCACTGAAGTTCTTCCACCAACTCCTTCCCAACCATCGTCACCCACACTTCCACCGCCGCCTACTCCTGGCTCCCAAGCCTCCGCAAGCCTTCCCATATCTACTTCTGCCCCTTCCCACATTCCCTTTATTGACCCTGCTATTCAACAGTACGTCGCCAATAAGCTTCAACCCATCTTTACTCTTATTCACTAAATTCTCTAGAACCAACAAGCTTTTACATCCTTCCCAACCTTCCCCACCTCCTTCTTCGCTGCCGCTGTAGTGACCATGATGACGCTTCCTTTTCTTTTTGTCTGCTTTTTGCTAATGACAAAAGGAGAACTAAAGTGTTTTATTTTTGCTGTTTTTTGCTTTTAAATTTATGCTTTGTATGATCTTATAGTACAATAAAATACATGCTTTGTTCTGATATATTTCAAAGTGTTGCTCTATTTCTGTTTGATCTTATAACTGTTAGATATAATATGCTTTGATACTTGATATATTATTTGGTATGGATTTAAACTAATATATCTTATGTCTCAAAACATACAAAACATGGCATATCAAACTCAGGGGGAGCATAGTAAGTCTTACGAAAATTCTTTTATGCGCCTCTTTATATTATAGCAAAAACTTAAAAATCAATAAGGTTTGTCATCATAAAAAATGGGGAGATTGTTGGAACCAAAGACGTAGAAACGTCTAAACCCTCAAAGTTTTGAAGATAACAAACTTATTAATGTTCAAGTTTCTGCCTAAGGACTAACCTTGTCACAGCAAACAAGCTACTCTTATGTGGATCGTCTAGTAGACATGCTAAAAAAGACCGTCCAGTAGACGTACTAAAGACGTAGACGTGCTAAGAAGACTGTCTAGTAGAAACAGAGAGACTGTCTAGTAGAAATACAGAAGGAGACCGTCCAGTGAACAAGCTGAAGATGACTCTCCAAAGCTAAATCTTGTTTCTTAGAACAAATTCAAATATCAGATGCATTCAGACAAAAGCTTCCAATGACAAATCTTCAAACGGCTAAGTCTTATTTAAACATCTAATTTACTTATGTTCGTTTTCCTTGAAACTAACATATTACCATTCTTGTGATCTAACAGTTCAAATTGTTTGAAGTATTAAATGTAATTAGAGTCATTCTAAGTGAAAAAGCGTAGCAAAACAGATAAAGCAAGTCAACTTATGAAGCTACCAAGCCGAATGAAGAATGTTCAAAAAAGCAGACCGCTAGCATAGTCCTGCACTTTCCGTTTTAGTGCAAAACTAAAAGCTGCCACGCCTGATCTATCTGAACGCATGGTTTGCACGCCCTTCCTTGTATAATGAAGTCAAGTCTTCCACAACGGATCTTTTTCCTTGAAGACTATATATATGCACCAAGGAAGAAGCGAAAACAGAGAACTATGATATGTGCTAACCTGTGACAATCTTAGCAAGACATCAAAATCTTTCTGTACATTAACTAGAAGCATCCATTGGACGATAGTGAAAAGGTCTTGTAGAAATATATTGAGTGTTTGAGCTTAATCTTTCAAATCCTCATTACGTGAGTTGATACCTTTGTATAAACACTTGTTTGTGTTGTGAAAGCCTAGAGAGGCTTAGTGAAAAAGAATACTTAGGTTGAGTAATCTAGGGTGATTGCCTTGTAAAGCCTGAAGAGGCCGCAAACAATATTTGTGTAACCTAAGGTTGGCTAGTGGATACCTTCTGGGTGAAGGGATTGGACGTAGCTCAGGTTAAGTGAACCAGTATAAAAATTCTCTGTGTTATCTTTATCTCTATCCCTTAGCTTGAAAACATTTTCAAATTTGTTTATATTGTATTAAAAAGTTTTAAATGCACAATTCAACCCCCCCTTCTTGTGCGCTTTTTCTATTTCACCACTTTCCCCATATACCTCACGTGAGTTGGAGAAGAAGAGGAAGAATGAGCCCTTGAAACTTCCTTGTTGGTGGTGTGTGGTGGTGGCCTTGAAGGAGGGTTGAAGGAGGAGAGGAATGGAGAGTCTAAGTGCTTAAAAAAATTGAAATTTCCAGAGTGAGGCAAAAAGAGGATGTAGAAAGTTGTCACAACACTAGGCTTTTGTAGAAGAAGGAGTAGGTTGTTTAGAAAGTGAGCAAAAAAGTAAGATTCCTTCTCCTTTTTCTTTTTATATTTTTTTCTTTTTATGACATGTGAGAAATTAGAGGGAGTGTCTTTGCAAAGTAGTGTTGGATGTGCCCAACCTCTGCTCCCTCAAGTCTTTGTTTTTCGTTTTCTCTACAAATGAATCGATCGGTTCTGATAAAAAAAGTCTTACACATTGGGAATTTGATTTTATAACAATTGAATGAATTTTTTTTGTTGAAACTTTGTGAGTACCTTAATTATTGGTTAAAATAATTTCCAAAATTTAAAATTAATTTTTAATAATTTAATTCAAATTTTAAGTATTTATTTTATATTTTTAATTTAAAATTCATAGAAATTTCATTCTGACTTAGAAAATTCCAAAATGTTTATGAAAATTATAAAATTAAAAATCCAACCCAAAAATAAATTAAAAATGTTGATTTTGTCTCTCTTTTATGTTAAGCCTATACTAGTTATTGTTTTAATAGATAATAGAGGGTAGTTTGGTCATTTTTCACAAAAATCTCCGAATTTTTTTTGAAAATTTTAAAATTATATTTTAATATATATGACATGTTTCTGAACTCAAAATGAAAATTCACAGTTATTTAGACCTTTTTCCTCATGTCATCCCTTAGCGTAAAGAAATTAAGATTAACTGTTAGTTTCTTAATTTTCCGGTTTATTAAAGACAATTTTATAGATATTAAGAAATTAAATATAGTGGAAAAATGACGGTATTACATATTATATTGTAATGGTCATGGAAGAATAAAGACAAGCTTAACCATGGTGTTTCTTCAAACATATACTTGCATATATATCAAATATGCCTACTAGTTATCATTAGACATGCTAACACATTGCATACTTAGGATGGGAAGCAAAGAAAGTTGAACATCGAAATTCCATTCCATAACTTCAACATTACTAAAGTATAAAAAAAAACAGTGAAGCTACTGATGAAAATTACTGGTCTAGACATCAAAAACAAAATATGGATGGCATAGGTATGGTAAAGTTGAATCCATGGTAAAAAAAACAGAAGAGAACTCTATTAATTAGGTACCATTTATATGAAAGTAGCACATTTGAAGTTGCTGTGGAACAAAAGAAAAGAAAACTAAAAGGATGAAAAAAGCCAGAAAGGGTGTAAGGACTATGGAGAATATTCAAAGTGTAATGAGAAAAGTTTTGCGTGACTATCCTAGTTTGTTGGTTCTCAATAAAAGCCACTCAACCTGAGAATCAATGTAGTTAGATCTGGAAGGCCCTCTTATAAAATAAAACACAAAAGAAAATGCTTTTTTTGGTCCCTTATTTTTAGAACAACTTTCTAGAATTCTATGACATTTTATTCTTAATCAAATAGTCCTATCCTTACAGCATGCCACAAGAACTCAAGAAGTTTTGCAAAAGTGGACTAATGTAGGAAAAGAAAGAGTCAAAAGATGTGAGTTAGGAACTAGTTTCTTCTAGAAATCCTACTAACACTGGTGAAAAAAAATGTTATAACATGTTTTCACGTTGGTTGCTTAACAACTGATGTAAAAGAAAACACGGTTCCATTGTTGTAAATAAGTGAAACATTTTTACATTGGTTGTAAAATAACCAATGTAAAAAGTTCTTTCTATATCGATTAAAATTTTAACCATTATAGAAAGTACTTTATACATTAGTTATCTTTGCAATCAATGTAAAAAGCCTGTTTAAAAAACCCTACCATCTATTCTTTGCTTCTAACACAGCCCCTTTTCACTAAGTCATATTGATGAATGGTGTCATGAACCACTATAATAAAAAAGGTCTTTATGATGAAAGAAGTCACCACTAACTAAAGAAAGGGGGTCACCACCTAAGTTAGAAGAGGTCCTTATAATTGGGAGGTTTTCTCTAGTTTGTCTATAAAACTTGTAATGTGAAGGGTTTTTTTTTAAGTTTGTCCAAAAAACTTCTAATCTTATTTGAGATAATAGATATTTGTTGAGATGATCTTGTGAACATAGGAAAAAGGTCTCAAACCACATTAAATTTCTGTCTTTTGCCATTTCTATCTGTGGTGTTGTTTGTATATGTTTTATCCTTTGATCTTCATTGTCTGTGAATAGATTTTTTTTCTAATAAATCAACTGGGGGAAAATTCCCTTCATGCATACATAACAATAAAGATCAAAGGATAGAACACACACAAACAACATCACAGATAAAAATAGAGAAAGACACAAATTTAACGTGATTCTTCAGCTCTTGTCTACATCCATGGAACATCTCAACAAATTTTTACTATCTCAAATAAAATTACGAGTTTTCTAGACAAACTTGAGAAAATACTCCCCATTACAAGTTTTCCAAACAAACTTGAGCAAAATTCACCATTACACAAGGACCTTATTTATAGTGGTGGTTCATGACTCAATTCATGAATGCAATTTAGTGGACTTTAATTGTCTTACCTCTCCACCTACCTTCTCATTATGGTAGTAGAGTTCTTTAAGAGTTAAGAGACATCTTACTGCCTCTTGGCATGTATATCTTAATTTTTCGCCAACTTACATTAATATTTGGAAATTTGGATTGATTTTCCCAACAATCCCTCCCTTAATTAAAATTTCCAAATAACCACCTTATTAATTTTCTTTCTCAATATGCTTCCATTACACAAAGTTTGGTTTGCAACCCACCTCTGCTCCGCAACTATTGGATGGTGACACTTCTTGTACTTGTATCGCCATTAGCTACTAGGACATATTGCTTAGCATCCATATCGCCAAGAAAACTTTCAACCCAAGGATTTACATAATTGTTAGCTATCGAGATGGGTCACTTGACTTCTATGTCGTTAGGAAGACTTTCAACACAAGAATCCCATGCTGATCCACCATCAACTTCATCTCGTTTCAATACTCATCTAACTTGTCACTAGGTTACACCAATCAGTTCTGATATCACTATTTGGAAACATCACAGATAAAATAGCAAAAGGCACAAGTTTAGCATAATTCAATATCTCTTGCCTACATCCACAGACAAGTTTTCACTATCTCTAATAAAATTACAAGTTTTTTGGATAAGCTTGAAAAAACCCTTAGTGTAGTTTTCTAAGAGTCACCACTTAACTGATGAGAAAGGTTCACCACCCAAGTGAGAGGGCATTTTTGTAATTGGTAGGGTTTCTTAAGTTTACGTAGAAAACTTGTAATGGAGGGTTTCTTAATATCATCTAAATAACTTATACTTTTATTTGAGATAATGGATATTTGTTGAGATGTACCTTAATTGTTGAAAAAATCAATCAAAATTTCCAAATATTAATGAAAGTAGTTGGAGAGTTAAAAGGTGCATTCTAAAAGGTTTTGACTCTTGGAGAACTCCACTACCATAGGTAGGTGAAAAGGTGGGAAAATCAAAGTCCACTAAATTGAATTTATGAATTGAGTCATGAACCATCATCATAAAAAGGGTTCTTGTGAAGAGAAAAGTCACCACCCAACTAAAGAAAAGGGTCACCACCTAAGTGAGAGGGGGATCATTTTAATTAAAAGGGTTTATCAAGTTTGTCCAGAAAACATGTAAAATTGAGAGGGTTATCTTAAGTTTATCTAGAAAATTTGTATTCTAATTTGAGATAATGGAAAATTATTGAGTTGTTCCTATGGAGGTAGGCAAGAGGTGCCAAACCAAGTTAAATTTATGTATTCTATTATTTTGAGTGTGTTCTATCCTTTGATCTTCATTGTTATGTGTGAAAGGAATTTTTCCCCAACAATGGTATTAGAGTTGATGGTTGTGGCCTGGTGACCAGTCAAACGAGTATTGAAGCTTGATGAAGCTTATGGTGGATCCACGTGAGGATCCTTATGTCAAAAGTCTTCTTGTGAATGTGAAAGCCAAGCAATGTATTCCGATAGCTAACGGCGATACAAATCCTTGTATCAAAAATCTTCATGGTAATGTGGAAGTCAAGCAGCATGCCCTGGTAGCTAATCGCTATACAAGTACAAATCACCATCTAATACTCGTGGAGGAATATTTAAATCAAAGGTATGATATGGAGCACACCAAAGTTTGCTGAAGCAAAAGCACGATATTTGAGAAAAAATGAAGTTGAAGAGACAATAATGAGAGTTGAAAATTTTAATTGAGGGAGGAATTGTTGAAAAAATCAATCCAAATTTCCAAATATTCAAATGTTAATGGAAGTAGTTGGAGAAAAGGTGCACTCTAAGAGGACTTGTCTCTTGGAGAACTCCATTGGCATAATGAAAGGGTAGGTGAAAAGGTGAGACCTTTATTATGATTGGAGTCAGGGACCTTTATTATATAACGGGGTTATGTGAAGAGAAGAGGCATCGACCAATCTCAAGCTTTCTAGACAAACTTGATAAAACCTTCCTATTACATGTTTTCTAGACAAGCTTGAGAAACTCTCTCATTACAACGACCCCTTTCACTTAGGTGGTGACCCTTTCTCTTCAGTTAGGTGGTCTCTCTTCACATGACCATTTTATAGTAAAGGTCCATAACTCCATTCATATGACTTAATGGACTTTGATTGTCCTATCTTTTCACAACCCTAGCTCTCATTATGGTAATGGAGTTGTCCAAGATTCAAGTGCTCTAAGAATACACCTTTTAACTCTTTAACTATTTCCATTTGTGTTTGGAAATTTGGATTGATTTTTCCAACAAGTCTTCCCTTAATTAAAATTTCCAAATCTCATCATTATCTTCTTAACTCCATTTTTTTCCTCACATGTTGTGCTTCCATTTTGCAAACTTTGGTGTGCTCCACATATGCTTTTCTTCTCAATATTCCTCCATGAGTAGAAGATGGTGACACTTCACGTACTTGTACCGTTGTTAGATACTGAGACATGCCACTTGACTTTCACATCGCCAAGAAGACTTTTGACACAAGAATTTGTATCGTCGTTAATCACCATAACATGTCGCTTGACTTCCACATCCCTAAGATTACATTTGACATAAGGATCCACCATCAACTTCATCTCGCTTCAATACTCATTTGGCTAGTTGTTTGGCCGCACCATCAGCTCTGACACCACTGTTGAGAAAAAAACTCCTTCATACACAACAATTAAGGTTCAAAGGATAGACTACAAGCAGAAAAACACCATATACGGAAACAATAGAAAAAACAAATTTAATGTGGTTGGACACCTCTTGCCTAATCCATGAGAACAACTCAACAAATTTCCACTATGTCAAATTAGAACCCAAGTTTTTTGGACAAACTTGAGAAAATCCTTTCAATCATAAGTTTCTTGGACAAAACTTAATAAACCTTGCCAATTATAGTGACCCTCCTCTCACTTGGATGGTGACCCCCTCTCTTCAATTGGGTGATATCTTCTCTTTCAACATGACCCCTTTGTATAGCAAAGGTCCACGACTCTATTCATAAGTGAGACTTAGCTGTAATTGTCCCACCTCTTTACCTACCTTCTCATTATGGTAGTGGGGTTTTCCCAGGGTCAAGGTACATTCCACTACCTCTTGGAATCCACCAATTAAAATTTCCACCCACTTACATTATTATTTAGAAATTGGATTGATTTTTTGTTAGTTTTTAATCCTAATTTGTCACTAAATGGAGATAATAAGCTTGATTGATCCCTATGAAAAATACTCATTGGCCTTAAAACCCTAATTCAATTTAACCTTTTTTATTTTTAGTGTAAGCCTATTAGGAAAAATGAAACAAGTTTTGACAAGGATGAATGTCCCAAATTAAACATGATTAAAAAGCTATGGTGGAATATATAGCATAACATTTTATGAATATAAAGACAAATAAATAAGAGACTAGTTGGAGGTAGGCGTTCTAATAAACATAATAACAATTTTAATGTAAAGATTAAGGCATTCTAAACACTGTATTTTCTATGATTTGAAGAAACAATAAATGTCTAAGTGGTGAATATTAATGATGGATAAGAGCTGTATCATTGAAAAATAAAATTGAGTTTGCATTTAAATAGTTGCAATTAAGAAATGATAGTGGAACATAATGTGTGATGAGAGATTGTCATTTTAAATGACCTATTGTTGTAATTATGAATGCATGCATACAATTCCATATTAATTTCTTTCAATAATTACCACTGTTGCTTGTTATATACACAACTGGGAATCAAATACAAATAGGTAAAGATCTATCTCAACAATCGATGTTAAATGTTTAGGAATAATTACTAAACTCTAAAGAAAAAATAAAGTAAAAAAACATTTCAAAGAAAATTATTTTATGTCGTTAGACAAATAGAAGATTTTACTTTCCCTTGTTTCTATATTGCCAAAAAAGCCAAAGGAAAAAAGAAAGAAAGAAAAAGAAAAGCTATTTCACTTAATTAGCTGGGTTTAACTCTACTATGAAAGTTTACAACTTCTATCTTTTAACAAATCAATTAGGCTATACTAAGGATTTTTTGTCTTGCCTCATATCCTTTTTAACAGTAGAATTGCCTAGGAATTGGAACAATAACATAAAATTACACATATCAAAGCGATCATAAAATGGTAAGCCTCTATAGTAATTTTTATCTGAGCTAAGATAAGTATGAATATGTGGTGAATTGTGATAGTGAAAATAATATTTATTTGGCCAAAAATCTTATGTTCCACTCGTTCTTTAAACACATACATCAACATTCAAACTTATTGAATACGAGAAATGTTGGATGAAAAGAAATTGAAACTAAAGAAAGTCCATAATATTTAATTAGTATGGTATGATGACTAAGTTCATATCAACTAAGAAGGTTGAAGATTGTTCTTAAAGTGTTGGTGTAATGATGTCCATCAATTATATTAAAAGGGGAAGATTTCTTAAATTTCTACATTATTGATAGAATGTCATATTTAGGTAGTCTTGTAATGCATGAGAGTTATAAGGATATAAGGTGTTACAGGTTTATCACATTAATTACCATTCATTACACACCTTTAGGCAAAGCGACAATCAAGGAGACTTGTGAGAAGTTGGATCATATCCCATCCATCAAATATAACAAGAGTGATAATGGTCGAGAATTTTTTGTAATGCTTTTTGAAAGAGAGTTGTACATATTTCTACTATAGTAAAAAATATGAGATGTTGTAATTCCATGTTGTATGGGAATGAGAGATCATCTTATATCAAGAGAGAAACATCATAATCCTACTTTTAAGAGTGAAAATATTTTTATGCATTATCCTTGACGTCTTTCTTTATTCACATTGAGAATGTTTTTCATATTAAAATTCTCGGGGTTATTCTTTATTCTTACAATTATTTCACTTTCATTTAGTATTTATTTTTAATTCACCAAATTCTCAACAATTTTAATGTAGTCTATAAAGTACAAACAAGATCAAAAGACCCATTTATAAATACATCTCTATTGTTAAACACCTATACAAAAAAAATAATGTCATGTTATAGAATTACATGAGTTGCTTTATTAATGCTTTATTTCCTCTAACTTAAGCATGAAACAATAAATAATAATATATATAGGATCATACACGATTAGCATACCTGCAATGAAAGAGCAAGTGTGTTATGTTCTCTTACAGCTAGTTGGGACAAAACACATGAAAGATCCTGCTGATTTGTGAGGAAATTTTGAAATCATCATCTTGAGTAGAATTTTGCTTAACTAAGAATGCCTTTTTAAAGAAAAAAAAAATATAAAAAACACGTTAGGTCAATAACATAATGATTTATATATAAATAATGATTTCAATAGAATATTAGATAAAACCTAAATTCTAAATAATAATATAAAATTTTGCAGAACAGTAATAGGGAAGAAATCAAAGTCATACCATTTTTCCAAGAAAAAAGTTTGATGGACACTCCATGTTGTGTTGGAGAATGATATCCCAAAGTCTAACCTATAAAAGAGGCTTTAGTTGTGTTGCTTTAGCAGTGAACGAGGTGGTTTAGTTGCTATTGTAGAGGAAGGAGGCCTCTATATCTTCATACACTAACTCTCACTCATAAGAAAGACACATATATACCACACAAGTTTCCAACACTCGATCACCCTCTTAATCATGCTCTTGTTGTGATATATACTCACCCTATATATATCCTTGCTTCTCTTTGCTTTTCCTACCTCTCTCCAAACAAAGAAAGCGAAAAGGATTGAACTATATTTGTCAGGTTACATTTATTTTAATAAAATAATAATATAAAAAGCATTTTTTTGCAAAACAGAATCCAGAATGTTTAATGCTTGCCCTTTTCTAAATTTCAAGAATCCTTTCTTTCAACAATATATTTGTAAAAAAATAATTTTTACCATAATAGAAAAATTCATAATCTTCTAGACAGGTTTTATATGATAAACAAATTAATGCTTTCTTTTGAAAAATGTTGACAATCAACTTCAGTCAAAACAAATTGTTACAATCATTAAAAGCAAATTTAGTTGCTCGTTGAATCCCATTTGCAGGAAGAAGAATGGAGTTGTGTAGTGCCTAACTCATTAAATTAATTTTTAAAGAAATAAAAACTCATAACTTTTTTAAATGAATATATTTCATTTTACATTTCATATTCATATAATATATCTATATTTATGTTTTAAAAGTGGTTTTATATTATTATACAAACAAAATGAATTCTTTTAAATTTATTTTAAAATATCTTTTAAATACAAATAAAATCTTTTAACATTATTTTGTTTTCAAAATCATTTATATTGAAAAACACATTCTAAAAATTAATATATTATTAGTGTTATTATTTTAAATATGACAAAAATTTATCATAAAATTCATTTAATTAAAAAAATCATATTTAGAATATTTATAAGCTTAATTTCCATGAATCGTGTAAAATAAATTTGAAAAAAAAATAATTTTCACCTTCTTGAATGAGGCATGGAAACAATATTACAAGTAAACTTTAATTGTCATATATTGTTAGCGTAATTTACCTAGTCAACTAATTAGAAATCACTTTAAATATGATTTTTAAAGAAACTATTTTACAAAAGTCAAGAATCTTACCATATATGGTAATATATAATTGAATGATAATGTGTAAAAAAACTTTTGCATCTAAAAATATGTAAAATAATATGTAAAATTAAAATTTTAAATTGTAGCAAATATTTTAATATAAAATTTATAATTAAAGTCAATTTAAATGCAAGCTGTAATCACATTGAATGGGTCAAAATTAATTCTATCAACATTAATTTTATTAAATTTAAACCAACTTAGTTAAAAGAGTTTTGACCTTTGACCAACAAAGACTGTATTTAGGACAACTAAAATTAATAGATTTCAATTGTTTTTTTGAAAAGAAAAATAGGGACATTAGCTAAAATTTGTAATTTTTTTATTTTGAAAATAAGTTGTTTTCATACATCTAAAAATTTGAAGTTTAAGATTATTTCCTAACAATATTTTCCCCCTCAAAAACGTTATCCCCAAATCAACCCCAAATTTCCCAACAACTTTTTTCCTTTTCAACTTTTTTTCTAACAACTTCATACCCTTTTTCGTAATTTACAATGAAAAAACTAATTTTTTATTGTATAAAAAAAATTAATTATCTTAAAATCATTTTTCAGCAAACTTACCCAAACAGAAATTGATTCTATTTATAATCAATTATAATAACAATTGATTCTAATTATAATTGATTATAACAATAATTGATTATAGATATCATTGATTATAGTTATAATCGATTATTAAAATAATCTAATTTTCACAGTTGTCTTAAACACATTTAAAAAGTACTTAACAATGTACAGTGCTATGCTAACAACAATTTAAGGTACTAAGTGGAAAGAAGTCAATGTAGCTTTAGTTTTTTTATAGGGAAGTCATGGAAAGTCATTTCACTGCAAATGTTGGGATGCTTTTAGTAAAGCTCATGTGCACCAACTTAGCTCAGCACTAGAGAAGAAGTCATTGAGAAAGTGATAAGACCAAGTTCTGATGACTTGAGATCTAAGGAATTGATCCACCAAACCGTTTTGTACTTACTTCAACAAAAGAAGCATATGCATTTTTGGCTGAAGAAAAGTTTTGTATAGATCCCAATTTAAGACTAAACAAGTTCAAACTAGTTAAATATTTATATTAGAAATTTCCCAAATTGATTTTGCAATTATAGAAAGAAAATAATTAATAACTTTAAGTTCCAGGTTATCTCTTTTTTGGAACACTTTTGGGGGAAAAAGTTTTACTAAATTGACCTTAGCTACATCAATGCTAAGTATATGTTGTAAGCCTTGATCCTTGACTAGAAGTTATACAAGCTTGCCAGGGTGGCCCTCACTAAAAGTCTTCAATGCATATGGAGTCCCATTAGATGGAGAAAAGAAGAATGAAGAATATGTATTCTTTGAAGATAAAGATATAAGGAGGGTGAGGCTTGAGAAGCTGAATCCTACAAATTGGAAATCTCTTAAAAGGATGTTGATGAAGAGAAGAAATGGGAAGAAAGAAGACACTCATATAGAGCCTATAGAATTTACAACATCAGAAGCTCATGGTTAAGCTTCTAATAAGGAAATTTTAAAAAAAATATTTTTGTAGACAAGAACGAAGAAGTAATAGAATTTGTTATAGAAAGTAAAGCAAAAAATATTCATTACACCAAAACCCACTTTTAATGGCAATTATTTTTCCTTTTAGTGACAATATAAACAGTCACTAAAACATTTACTAGCAAATAAATTATGGTTAGTGTATTTAGGATAAGTAAAAGTATTATCGACAATTATGGTTAGCGCTGGTCAAAACCTATTTTGTTGTTAAGAAAAACTAAGTACTTTTAACAACAATACTAACACTAATTTAAATGGCCACTAAAAGTAATTTTCCAATTCTCATTTCAGCCCTTTACTAACCATTCTTATTTTCTAGTAAAAACCCATTTAAATGGTATACTATGAATATTTGAATATTAAATAAGAGTTTAATGGTTGTGCACTGACAGTGTAAAGCAGTTTTACATTGCCATCCAATCACAAATCATCATTTATTGTAAGTTTGTTGACTTTTATAATAAATATTTTAAAAGTCATATTAATGTTGATTTCTGATTGAATGATAGTGTAAAACTTTTTACATTGACAGTGCATGACCATTAAACTCATTAAATAATTACTGTGTAGCAAACTACCAAATTATTAGTTCTATGGTATTTTAATAGTGTAATCAAATTTTAAAAGAAAAAGTCATTTTCTGATTATAACACTATGTTTTAAATTTCTCACTTATCAAGTATAAGAAAAAAAGAAATATAAATGGAGAAAAATCTTAAAAGATAAGAGGAAACACCTAAAGAACAACATAGCAATGTCATCATTGAAGTTAAATTATGCATGATATTTGACATCAAAAACATTTTGTCTACAACTACATAAAATGTTACAGAACTCTCATCCCAGCTAATGTAGTATCTACAACCTCAATATTGTAGCAATCCTTACTTCATCTTTGGACAAAATACATATAGCAAATGAATTATACAATCATGGGTTAACAATATCGGCCATAAAAGGGACTAGCTTGTTCTAGTCCTTTCTCTTACCTAATGCACTTCTGTACAATACTTGGCCAAGAATAAAGTAAGTATTTAGTATAGCTACCTCACAAAACAAACAAACCAAACCAAAATGTAATCATATAACAAAATTATACATATTAAATCTATACTGTGTAAAGTCTATATTGTGATCACTTCACTTACACCAATTAATTTTCATATAACATACAATACATCACCTATCAGTATCATCCTGAAAAGGCAATAAAACCATAAAATTAAAACACACTATAATAAATTAGATAGAAGACCAGTTTCTATAAATTACAAACATCTTATCAATAAAATATGATCAGTTTCTTTCACACTCTTAGAAAATCTACTAGTTCTTAGGATTTCCTTTTGAGTATTTTCTTGAGGCCACTACAATTTACATTTAGTCCAAAGAGGGGAAGATGATATAAAAATGTTCAATATAACGAACAAATATTAAAACAAATAATTGTAGCAACTTATGGCTCCAATGTCCCGCTTGCATACTTTCCAATAGTTCTCTATGAGAATAACAATTACATATTTACTTTTATGGATTGGTGTATGACCACAAATAGCAAAAATTTTGTAATCAGCAAATCATCATCTAGAAACAATTATTAATTACCATAAATTAACTATCATAACTACACTACTAGCACTGATGTCTTTATTTTTTATATAAAAAAAAGAAGCAAATCAAACTGTAATTATGTTTAAACTAAATTTTGAGACTGAAATGATCCTTTGTGTTTATAAAGCAAAATTTGGAGGTTGTCTAGAAACAATCATTCACCTTATAACCATTTAATCTAATGTCATATCTTTTCAAAGATTCAGTAATCTAGTCACAAGCCATGCCTAAGTTGGCAACTCTAAATGGAAATATAAACCATAATAAGTAGATAGGGAAGACAATATATAACTTTGTTTGCACCTATTAATTTTCATATAACTTATAGTATAAAACTATATCAATTAGCTTGTCCAGTTAATCACAGAACTTTGGATAGCAAGTACATTAAATTCTTCTAGCAATTCCATATCATGCATATGCATTTGGTAGTTAATAGACTTATCAACAATATTCTACAACTCAAAGATCTAGTGAAGATAATTGGATTTATATCTTGCCATGATTAGAATAAGAACTTCTCTAATAAAGAAGCAAAATACCGTGAGGAATTTGTTGATTGATAGAGGCGTCTCCATATTTCTTAGTAGCAAGACCAAACTCAATGGCATAAACCTATAGAAGAGGTATACTTTAAAAGGATATAAGTTGTACAGTCAAAGATGCCACATTTTTTCAAAGATTCACTAATCTAGTCACAAAACATGCCAAAGTTAGCAACTCTAATTGGAACCATGAGCACTAATAAGTTAAATAGCAATACATAATTATAGGTTTAGACCTTGAGTAGTTGTAAACGTGATATGAAAGAAAAGTGCGTGTGGCCAAAGAGTCTCATGACTTAGCAACAAGTGTATTGTGTGCAACTGCTAGAATATGGAAAATATCTAGAATTTGGTTCAGTTGATAGTAGCAGTAAAAATAGAAAGAAGCAAAAGTGTTGTTAACGGTCATTGTTGAAAACTTAAGTACCAACATCATGGATCATCTCTTGTTACATAGTAACATGTGATGGCCTCATTATGAGAGAAAAAGAAACAAAAGTAAAATTATTAAATCGTTTATAGAAGATGGTGGGTCCAACTATAACTACTTATGCATATTTTTCTTTCGTAACATGACCTTTTCGTGTTAGTGAGTGACATAAGATGATCTTGATCATCTTGTAAATGGCATTGGACATGGCATAAAATGAAAATATAAGAAATCTTACAAGTAAAGCATTGAGGAGGGCAACTTCTGGCTCTAATGTCCCAGCTTGCATACTTTTCAATTGTTCTTTGTGAGAATAACAATTATATATTTACCTTAATAGATTGGAGTATGACCATAAATAGCAAAAATTTTGCAATCAACCAATCAACATCTAGATAGAAACAATTATTAGCTATCATAAATTCACTATCATAATTGCACTAGTAGCACCTAATGTCCTTACTTGTTATCAGAAGCAAAAAAAAAAAAAAAAAGAAGAAGCAAATCAAACTGTAACTACGTTTAAATTGAATTTTGAGATGAAGTTATCCTTTGTGTTTATCAATAGAAAAATTTGAAGTTACTTAGAATCATTCACCTTATAACCTACTACTATATCTTTTCAAAGATTTAGTAATCTAGTCATAAGCCATGCCTAAGTTGGCAACTCTAATTGGAAATATGAACCATAATAATGAGATAAGGATGACAATATATAACTTTACATGCATCTATTAATTTTCATATAACTTATAATATAAAAGCTATCAGTTAGCTTGTTCAGTTAATCATAGAACTTTAAATAGTGAGTACATTAAAATCTTCCAATAATTCCATATCACACATTTGCATTTGGTAATTAATAGACTTATCAATTATATTCTTTGACTCAAAGGTCCAGAGAAGATAATTAGTTCTATATCTTGCCACAATTAGAATAATGATAAAGAAGCAAAATACTGTAAGGAATATGTTGATTGGAAGAAGTGTCTCCGTATTTTCTTGGCAATGCTAGCCCAAGGGTAAAGCTACTAAAGCTCAAGCTTTAGGCCTACTAACAAAAAACTATTTGCTATTAGTTTTTATAAAGCAAAAAGGCCACATATGTTGGCAAAAAGGCTTGCTATATAGTTATCTCGTTTAAAGCAAAAAATCTCTTTTAAAGTTTGTTTTTGGTATCACTCAATGTTGGGCTGGCCCTGTTTGTTAGAGAGACCAAACTCAATAGCGTAAACTTACAGAAGAGGTAAACTATAAAAGGATACATCCAAGAGATAAGAAAAAAGGACAACACAAAACTGAAAAGCAAGCATATAACTAATTCTTGATTTTCACACCTCCCCAAACCTTTTAGGAATGTATGAAGTAATCAAATTGATATTTAGGAAAAAAAAACAACATTAATTTTTGAGTACTATAGATAGTTCCTTAACCATGTGAAATGTGTTTTCAGAGATTGCTAGTAAAGAAAGTTTGAAAATCATATTGAAACTCACAAACAGAGGTATCATTTTAGAGCCTAAGGTGGGGGGAGTTGTGGACAAGAGCATGTTCTAGAGGTTGTCGTTGTGCATGAGGTGGTACACGAGGGGGAAATGACACCATTTATTGTCAGAGGAAAACCCAATGGTAGGGACCACTAAGGGGGATTAGAGTTGAGACGTTAATAGCATGTTTGGATTCTTGTGAGTTACGCACGTTTCACTCAAATTTGACGTCAAAATCGCAAGAATGACGTGAAAGCTATCTCTTGTAGCTTCATAGTGGACGTAGAAAACCACATAATGGATGTGTTACCAAACACGCTATAAGAAGAGCTCATTCTGGAATTTGCGTTTGCCTTGTAAGGAAGCAGAGTCCATGAGCTTCACGACTATAGGCTCGACGGCAAGGGTGTTAGAGAAGATAGGGCCAAAAGTCATCAATTTGGAGGAAAGTGTTGTTGGGGGTGAGAATGCCACCGTAGTCAGTGACAACGATAAAGGAGATGGAGGGGTAAAATAGGAAAAGAGAGAAAAAAGAAAAAAAAAATATAATCCACTAATTTAAAGCTAATTTATCCAACAAATAAAAAATGCTTTTTCATTGTGCAAGACATTGTTAAGTCTCCCACCTTAGCCTCCATCTTTTAGTAAAAGGGAGATATACCTTAATTTTAAAGGTGGCTTCTATGGTGAAGAAGTGAGTCAAGTGATCCATTGATGGACAATAATTTTACTTGTTATAAGAGGTGAGTGTCCTTTTCGTAGGTAATTTAATTTTTTTGTAAAAAAATTTAAAATTGCAAATAAACGGCCAGGATTTTAAATGGCCAAGATTTTAAATGTCCAAAATTTTAAACGGTCAGGAATTTTTAAATTTGGGTTTAAAATTTTAATTTTTGTAATTTGAAAAATTTTTAAACGGTCAAGATTTTTAAATTTATAGTTTTAAAATCTTATTTTTAAATAAATTACTAGTTAAAAAATAGGAAGATATACTTGGTATTTTTTAAAATGGTTTAAATATATTTTTAATCTTTATAAAATGAACTTTTGATTTTTAGCCTCTTTAAAATTTTTCTTTGTTTTTCATTCGTCTAAAATTTGAACTCATTATTTTTTGTCCCTATAAAACGAGCAAATTTTGGTTTTGGTCCCTATAAAATATTTTTCTTTGATTTTTATTCATTCAAAATATGAAATAACATTTTAGAGGTAATTATAAGATATTAAAAGACTTAAATATACTTTTAGTCCCTGTAGAATGATTGAATTTTGATTTTAGTCCTTATAATTTTTTCTTTAATTTTCAACCTTCAAAAAGCTAAAATCATTGTTTATGGTCCCTATTATGTGACACTCGTTATTCATCTACCTTAAATAAATGTTGTTTATCTATCTTAAAATGAAGGTTAGGGACCAAAAATAGTAATTTCATATTTTGAAGGGATATAAATTAAAGAAAAATATTTTACAAGGGACCAAAACCAAAATTTGCTCCTTTTATAGGGACCAAAATTTGTAATTTTAAATTTGAGATATGAAAAACAAAGAAATTTTTTTAAAGGAACCAATCAAAATTCTCTCCTTTTATAGGGACTAGAAATATATTTAAGCCACTTATTTTATTTTTTTTATATTTTACAAACAAAAATCTTTGTTATCATAACGTGTAAGGGTGTAAATGAGTCAAGCTGAGTCGAGCCCTTGAAGTTTAGGCTTGGCTTGGGAAAAAAATAGGTTACTCAAGCTTGACTCATTTATTTAAACGAGCTTAACTAAAATCTTGAGCTTGACTTGTTTAAAAAACATTAAAGCTTGAGCTTAACTTGTTTAGTTCATTTATAATTTAATTATTTTTGTTTGAGGAGTGCTAGCAACACACTCTTTCTAACATACTCTATGATTGGTTGAAATTTGTTGAAAAAATACAAAATGATAAGAGAGAGTCATTAAATAAGATGTAGAACCCATAAATTTTTGTAATTTCTAAATAATTACAACCAATAAGAAAGGGTGTGTTTAAAGGAGTATGTTAGAGAGTGTGTTGCTGTAACACTCCTTTAATCTTTAATATAATTTATATTAATTTAATTATATGAATATGTGAGTAATATTTTTTATAATAGAATATTTCTAAATTTAACAAAATTTAGAAATAGAGTGAAATAATAAAAACTGCTTGTATATATATATATATATATATATATATAAAACTATACATCATGGTTTGAGTAATACATAATAGTCAGAAAACAAAAGGAAATCGAAAGACATATACTACCTAGCCCAAAATATACATCAAAAAGATCTTATACAGAGCAGTGTTTTTCTACCCTATCCCTTATACAAAAAGAAAATACTATAGGTCTTCAGGTCCTCCCCTATTGAGATGTTCTCTATCTCATACTCAGCATCACGGAGCGTAAATGTCGTCTTCAATAATCACAATGAATCATATATAGAAGAAAATAATGGAGTGAGGTGTTTTGTTCTAAAATCATTTTTACATGTACGGTAGGAAATCTACCATAAAATAAAGATAAAACACGACTAACAACACAAGGAATCCTAAGGTTCATTCTAAGTTGTATTCGACTACCCTTGACTAGGTATGGATCCATACTTCCCATTAGTGGATAATAATTCTCAACAGAACTTGGGAAGTGACTGGGAGTACATATACCTCTCTCAACATCATCACGTGGTACAATCCTCATTATCATTGAGGAAAATAACGATCAGGATATCCATTTATAGAGGTATACTCTCAAATCAATCTTGGAATACTGAGCAGTTGTCGGAGTTATCAAGCTTGGTAAGGCTAATATCCCGGCTCAAGGGCGCTACCCTGGCCATTGAGACCTTCATCACTCAATGCCTACCCCCAAGACCTCTACAAGTGGGTCTCTGTCTTTCATTCCTTAGTGTACCAAATTGTAGCTTCCCTAGCAGGGTGTCATGCCACTGCATGTCACTCACTTTACATTACTCACTAAACTATCAATTTCTAACTTCTCAAGCAGAGGTTTCCCTGGTCTCATTTAATTTGAGCATTAGTACAATTAACATTTCTGCCTTATTTTGCAGAAATTGTATAATATCAAAATTTTAACAGAATAACAATTTAGTAATCATATAAAATTTTAGTAGAACAATGACATAGCAATTATAATTTAATTACTAAAATTTTGGCAAAATAACAACTAAATAAATACATTTTAATTTTCTAAAATTAAGCAGAGTAACAACTTAGCAAATATAATTTAATAATTTAAATTTGAGCAGAGTAACAATTTAGTAATTATGATTTAATAATCTAAATTTGGGCAGAGTAACAACTTAGTAAAAATTAAAGTTTAACATTAAACAATAATAACAATAATAAAACTTAAGCCTAAACAGGTTTAGGGGAAAACCCTTCCTACCAACATGTAAAGTGATAATAATTTAGAACCAACCCCACTCCCCCCATTACCTCTAAGGTGGTTGTTGAAGATGATGAAATTGTTGATGCAAAGCTCCTAGGAAGGGAACCTTACTAGTTGTTGGAAAATTAGTAAAATTTTAGCATAAAAGCAAAGTAAAAGAAAAAAAATTCTAGAGAAAAAAGCTCTCTAAGAATTTGGTAGCTTGAGAGAGGAAAGAATGAGTGAAAATCTGAAAAAACTGAGGCCTATTTATAGAAGAGGACGGGGGGGGGGGGGGGAGGTGGTTAGGGGTCCAAAAATTTACATCATCTATTATGTAAGCATTATGTCATAAATCTAATTTTTATTTACTTTTAATCCAATTTAGGGACACATATCCCAAATAGGTGGTGAATCACCTATTTTAGGGTTGGGGACGTGCTCCACCAGCTGTCCCAAGCCTCCATGTGTCAAATTTTATCTATAGGTGAATTAATCGATACCGATAAAAACGCCTAAACTTGAAAAATTAGCTTTTAATATCAAAATAATGCATTTCAATACAAAACTGGAAAAATACATTATTTTTCATCAAAAATAAATTTCTAATAATAAATTTTAATTTCTGTTAATTTATTTCAAATTATATGTATTTGTTTTGTATTTTTAAGCTAGAAAATTCATAGAAAATCCATTTTAATTCAATAAATACCAAAATTTTTTATAAAAATTTTAAAATTAAATAATTTACCAATAAATAAACTCAAAACAACCATTTTCACCCTTGTTAAATATCAAATTGATACTGACTGGCTTATTAGACACTTAAGGGCATTTTGGTCATTTTACACAAAAATTCTAGAAATTTATAGAAAATTCTGAAAATTTATATTTTAATGTATATGACCTAATTCCAAACTCAAATTGACATTTTAATGTCAATTTAATCTTTTCCTTATGCCAATCCTTAATATTGAGAAATAGGAACAAAATCGTCATTTTCTAATTTTTCGAGCTTCGGCTTGAGAAAATTATTAAAAATTACGATGAAATAGCT
Organism: Spatholobus suberectus; assembly: GCA_004329165.1. NCBI lineage: Eukaryota > Viridiplantae > Streptophyta > Magnoliopsida > Fabales > Fabaceae > Spatholobus > Spatholobus suberectus. The sequence goes on from CM014737.1 coordinate 32,745,927, forward strand.
CTTGGAATTTTAAGCGTAATGGTAGGGATTAGAATTTTGAAATTCCATCCTGACTTTTCAAAATTGCATTGTCAAATATTAAAAAAAAAACAGTTGATAAATTGAAATAGAATTGTTGTATTTTTAACTATTTGTCTTTCATAATAAAGTTTTTATAATGAAAGATACTTAGTATAAAATTTTCAAAATATTTCAAGGTCAAAAAGTCTTTGGTTGGTTTTCATAGTCGTTTAGGGTTATTTGTATAAAAATTATCTCAATAAATTTCAGAAAAAATTATAAAATTATTATTAATTATTCTAAATACATTGATGACCTAAACTTTTTTTTAAACATACAGAATAATTTAATATACAAAAGTAGGGGTGTTACAGTTGCTACATTTCTCTTTTTGTTTTTATGAAATTTTTTCTTAAATTATTTTTAACTGTATCACTTTAATATTTAATAAAATTCTTTAATACTAGATGATAATTTACATATAGATATACATGCTTAACATGTAGTATGTGAAATTTAAATATTCTACACTATTACATAATCCAATAAATAAAAAATGTATAACTTTTTGACTATTACATAAAGAAACTTCAAATTAATTTTAATGTTCCCAACAAAATTCTATATATTTTCATAACAAATATATAAATAACAAAAACTAATAAAATTCTCGATTATCATCAATTTAAATCAATGAGCTATTCACGAGTCGTCAATGTCGAGTTTGTAAAGCTCGAGCTTGACTTATTTAAATAATCGAGATCAATCTTAAGCTTGAGTTTATTTATTTAATTAAACAAACGCACTTGATAACATTTAACAAGTCGAGCTTGAATAGCTCACAAATAATTTAGCTTATTTACACTCTTAATAACGTGTCATGCTTGCAACTTTCGACCCTAGCTATTCATTTTAAATGTCCAATAAAATTCTGGCATAGAAATAAAAAGCATAATTATATTTTTATTTTTATTAGAATTATTATATAATATTTATTGTATTTTTATTTATTTTATTGATTAAGTTTTTTATTATTTATTATTTTATTCTTCTCTTTAATTTTATAATAAATATATAAGGTACTTAAAAATTGGGTAGAAACACGAATATAATAATTAATAAAATAATAATTAATATTATTTTAAAATTTATAAATAAAAGAAAAAATATTTTTAGATAGAAGCTGATTTTTAAGAAAAATGAAGTTAGGACTTAGTTATACATTGTCTTAAGGAGTAAAAAGTTTTGTTTAAAAAAGGTAATATTTAATATTATTAACATATTTTACCAAATTTTTTGATAAAAATATTTTATTTCCTAATTTCTAGTCATTATTTTTCTTTCTTGCTAACTCCTCCCTCCCCCCCCCCCCCCCCCCCCCGGCCACTCTATAGTTTCTCTCTTTCTACTCCATCTCTTAGTTATTTATTTTAAATTCAAAGAAATTAAATTATCAAATAACTTTTAATTTATTTTTAAAATTATTATTTTAAGTTTAAACTTAATATAAATTTTAAACAAAAGTGTCTTTAGATGCTAGCTGGGGCCGAGAGGTGCAACAATGATACGTTATGTTAACAGAAGTTTTTGTTTTGTAAATATAAATATAATAATTTTAAAATCGGTTATAATAAGTAATTTTAGGTGAAATAAGTAATTCATCTACACCTTTCATTAATATAATATTATATTCAATGGTTGACAATATTAGACCACTGGCTGAACCACCTATTCATATGGTTGACCGTAGCCTGTGCCTAATTTTAATTTGCATTCTTTGAAATGGTGGGTCTCTCTCTCTTTGACAAAGACCCAATGAACTCTTCATCAAATGTAATTGTTTCTGTAAAATGGTTAAGGAAGATCCAATTGCAATAATGGAGAAAATCTTATCAGGAGAATTCTCATTTTCTTCCTTATTAACGCTCCAATTTGCCAGCATCTAGACTACCAAAGCTTCCTCAGCAAATAACCAACTTCTTGGTCAATTGAGAGATCTTATTATAAATTTTAAAAAAAAAAAAAACTACTCATATCCATGCCATATTATCAATTCTCAAGTTCATGAGTTATCACCTAATTAAGACAAGCGCCTTTGGCCCTTTGTCTATTCATTGCCTGGTTTGATGAAGCCATAAGGTTTGATGAAGTTATATAGCCAAAATGCAAAATTCAAAGACTAGATTTCACAAAATCCATGATAGCACCAAATCGGGTGAAAATAAATTGAAAAACATCAATGACGAACTTGTTCAATTGCAAACTCAACTGACTAGAACGAAGAAGGAAAAATTTTGTAGTTGAAGAAGCTATAGCTCAAAATGTAAGAATTAAGGAAAAATCTACACAAGAGATCAAAACATTAGCCATAGAAGCCTGTGTTTGTGTCTATATAACCCCATATAAGGTAAGTCTATTGAATAACATACTGCATACTCATACTCATACCAAACAGTATTATGTATTAGGTAACACTGATTTGGAGATGAAAGCACACTTTGTTTCATCAGGTTTGGCGGTTGCTTTGAGGGGCTCACGGTGGTGCTAATAAATTCAGCCAGTGCTTTGAGGATTGGGGATTGTTTTGTGGAGTTGTTTGAAGCTTCCATTTTCTAGGTTGATGAGGTATTATCTGAAATAACTTCTTGTTTCTTACACATTTTACAATACCATTTTAATTTGCAACACATGCAAACAAATGTAAAATTAACCTCTCTTTTTTTATGGCTACACATTTTTTTGTTTTTTTCCAGCTATCTGCTAACCAATTTATCTATATGATAATCAATCTTTCTGTTGCTATAGTATATAATTTCGCCGATAAGCAACAAATTCTATTGTCACTTGCCTAATTAAGATGACACAAATGTAGTGCATCTACGGGATCAACAAGCTAACCAGTGTTCAGATTCTAAATTCATTAAAAAGAGGGGCGGGGGGGGGATCAATTTCGAGCTTTATTTTATAGTACATCAATTTTGACTACTTTCCAAACAAATTTCATCATATCACTTCCACAAAATTATGAACAAAAGAAAAGAATTATGTCACTAAATATTAATAATGGGGCCGTCATTAATTGATGTATATATGTGTGATGTAAAAGTGTACAAATTTCAAGTGTATACTTATTGGGATTGTTTAACTTATCCCAAGTAAAAATAGGGTTAAACAATTCCATTAAAAATGATTGGTATAATTTTTTATATACTTAAAAGTGATTGGTACAGTATAAAAAATTACACCAATCATCTTGGATGGATTTGTTTAACCCCATTTTACTTGGAATAGGTTAGATAACCCCATACTTCTCTACTTTTAATACATGAACTATCTAGCAGACACAACTTCTGCCTTCTCTTTTTCTTTCCATTCTAAACCTATAAATCTACACGGTGAAAACCTAACCTTGTATTCCGAAATGGTTTCAAGCTTAGGTGACCAAACCTGGTCCTTAGACTTCACAAGCATTTGGTAGTGCTTTTTCAACTCAGGAGTGCTGCATAGGAAGTTGTAATTGCTGTTGGGGCAACATGGTCTTTCACCTCTATTGATGAGCCTTGTGATGAACTCCGGCATGACCTTTATCAACACCCTTCCATTGGAACCTTTCAAGTACTCAAAAGGGGACTCCCCAAATTTGATGGTGGACTTGTTAGGGTGTGATCCCAAGGACAAGAGTGAAGACACGGAAAGGGTTTTGCATGTGAAGCTATCAATGGGGAGAACAAAATATGCTTCACCTGGCATTAGCTCATCCTCTAAGGCTAAAGCAGGAATGGGGTGTCCAATGAAGAAGGAATTTGCATGGCAAACTACCTTGTCTGGGAATTCAAACATGATCTCACCAGCAGTGTGCTTACCCTTGAGAGATCTCATGGTGCTATCCCAAAAAATAAGTTTTGATGACGATGACGACGACGATGACGATGATGGTGAATTTTGTTGTTGAAGGCATGGAGTTACTACCGTATTTCCCATTGTAAAAGGAAGAAATCTTGGTAGAATGATTGTGTATTGTGTTAATGCTGGGTAGAGAATGTATAAGAACGATGGATATTAAATAAAGGGATGACATATATGGTGAAGGCAATAGTTGACTTTGAAAATGACTTTATCGATAGTGTCTAATAGGGTTGTTTGTTTGTGAAAGGCGTGGAGGGGTCGGTGTGGTCTGGTCAGCCACGCCGGCTTTGAACATTTTAATTTGTTTTTTTATCTCTCTCTCGAGTTGTTACACTCTTGTGTTAGACTTACCAAAAAAAATATATAAAAAAATCGACACATAACGTTATCAACCTTGATCTTGTACTTATCATAATATTCAAACCTATTAAATTAAAAGGTGCTCTACTTATTCTTCCATGTTTACGTTAGGATTTTCCATTTTTCCTACGGTGTGTGATCCATGTATTTAGACATTTATGGGCACAATCGAAGGTTCTAATTAAATGAAGAAAAAACAAAGGATTCAAGATTCATATAGTAAATTACAACTATGGATAGAGCTTCAGGATGAGACAATAAACCTATGGTCCAGCGTGAACGGACTAATTAATTTGTTTTTGTTATAACTAAGGTAATAAATTCCACATCTTTAATTTAACATGGATTCGACTAACAACTCTTTTAGAGATATTAGTTAAAAAATTAATAGGTATAATTAAAAATTACAGTACGAGTGTATCGATATCGTTAAATATTAAGCTTTTTTATAATTTTTTTTCACTTTTAATATTTCAATCACTACTTTTAAAGTACTTATTAACATTCTAGCTCTTTTAACTAACTACCCACGTATATTTAGCAAAATCTAATTAGTGAATGTTAGAATTAGTTTATTAATTACAAAAATAATATTTTTTTTTTCTAATTTCTTAATACACAACTTTCGAAAAACAAGTAATTATTTCTCATAATTAAGTTATTCCTAAACATAATTGCTATTACGAATGAACACATGTAAGATTTGTGAGGAAACAGTGTGTTTGACGTACGAAAACCAAAAACAGGTAATTACAAAGTTGACCAATCACAAGAGATTTGCCTCTTTTCTTGCAATCTAGCTTTGTGCATTTCAACATTTTCCACACTTAATACAAGTATATTTAGTGCGTTGTATATTCCAATTATTGATTTTTGATAAGTTAAGAAATGATTAAATAGAAATGTTTTGAAAATCAATTATGACTTTGATCGATGAGAAATGGATAAGAATATATATATGCAATTTGATTATGTACTGGCTGAACTGGTAACTCGGACGCTAGCACTTGGAATGCAGAGATAGCTTGTGAGCTCGTGTGTTGGCCAAAAGATGACCATAAGCATGCTGAGGATACAAGACAAACCTCAATTGTACTCAGATAAGATAGATACATACACCTTGATTTCTATATCACCATTAGGCTACCGACAGTCATATTTGATAGCCCAAAAACCAAAGGCTACTAACAACTAAGGATGAGCTAAAGATGATCATGTCTCCAGAAAAGAAGGGGGACGAGATCAAGAGGTTACTGCGAAGCGAACCCACAACTAGGGAAAATAACAACATATAAAGTGTATACTCGATAGGTAAAGCTGATTGGGAAACACATAACTGTAAATAGAGAACCCATGATAAATCTTATTGTTTTTCAAAAGGACAAAACTCAAGTGTAGTTCTTTGGGTGCTTTTAGTGTTATTCTTCAATTAAAATTGGAGTTTCACCTTAATAATCTGCATTGATATTTAATACACGTAAATTATCGAAGTAAAACTCTATTTTTGATTGAAGAAGGACACCACAAACACCCAAGGATTTGCACTTAAGTTTTATCATTTTCAAAAAGCAATTGGGGCCTTACAATATCTAACCAATACAAGGCTAACATTTCTTTACGTTGTGAATAAACTAAGTCAATACACAAGGAAGTGTCCCGCTTTGTTGAAAGCTTTGACTTTCTCTTTGAGGTTAATGTTTGATAGAATCCCAACAAAAGTTGCTCTTTTTAAGAGGGTGGAAAATCTGGATGGTTTTGGCTTGCTATGGCCCTTGTGTAGTTTTGCCCAATTAAGAGGATCCCAATCACTTGTTTGGCACTTGCCATTTCTCTTATAGCATTTAGGTTAATGTTTTTAGCTGGCTTGGCTTCTCTTTTGTTCTACCTTCTTATACAGAGCTATTTACTCAGTTTGCTAGTTATCGGATGGGAGAAAGGTTAGGAAGTATTCGTTCTTAATTTGTGTTAAGACAAAAGACAAATTTCTGACCTTCGCTTCGTTTTGATAATAACAAACAGTCTTATGCTTAATTGTCTAACCACATTTATTGCATGATTTCACTATTGTTTGCTTGAGCGTTTTTTATAAATCAAAAGATGTTATGCAACTAACCCTTTTAGACGATATATATGTTGAATAATGTGTTTATTTGGAAGCTCTATTACACAAGAACCTTTTGAGTTTTGGAAATTGTGTACCTGCTCGAAAAAGAAGACGTCTACGTACTTATCTCTAAAAAGGTTTAGCTTTATGCTAAAAAGAAGAAATTTTGTACAGATGTAAGTACGAAAAGTAAAATATGTCCACTTTAACAAGATTGAGTACGAGAAAGGCTAGATAAACAAATTGCTTTATCTTATTAGAGTGACCGGTTGGTGAAAATCATTAAATGCGGCATTTAATGCTCCAACAAGTATTTTCTTCTTTTTACAACACCAAATGAAGGATGTCTATAAAAGCTCTCACAATGGACACTTTGGGAGAACTCTATAAATAGAAGAGAAGATCATTGTCAAATTGACGAAACTCTTGGTAAATTCTCCTTTCTCTCAATCTGTAATCTTGATCAAATTCTTCTTGTAACAATTTCTCGAGCTTCATTGTATATCCGTCTGATAAGATGATAGTCTAGTGTGATATCTTACCCTTAACTATTTCTCTATGAAATTGGTGGAAGCCTGAAGAGGCTTTGTATCAAAGAATACTTGGGTATTTGCTTGGAGAGACAAGTGAAAGATTACTTGGGTTGAGCCTGAAAAGGCTTGGATAAAAGAATACTTGTAACTTTGTTTAAATTATAGTGGGACTTGATAGTATACCAAAAACTGGACGTAGTCTCTAAGGTGAGACGAACCAGTATAAAACTCTGTGTTTCTCTTGTTTACAACTTCTTTTCATTTCCACAAATCTCTTTTAAAAACATTTGTCTTTTATCCTTCAGATGAAACATCTCTTTGAAAAAGGTTTTACAAAACGTTTTAAACAACATAATTCAACCCTCTTCTCGTGTTGTTCCTATGATTTACAACTTGGCATATGCAATTGTGTGGTCTATTTGGCTTTTGAGGAATGATATATTGTTTAATGGAGTCAAGTGTGATTTGATTTCTACTCTAGATTTGATTAAGGTTCGTTCTTGCCATCGTCTTTCTGAAAAATTAGTTTTTTTTTTCTAGAATGGTGTACCGATCCTTTGTCTTGTACTGCTCAATTGCATTAGCTATGGTGGCCTCACTTTGTAAATGGGTTGAAGTATCCCGTATACTCCTCTTAATTTATCTTTGCTTAAAAAAAAAAGTTAGTACAAGAACTCTCCAACAATGCTTCACTAGCAATGTTCTTCATATACCCACAAGTAGAGGTGGAAATAGATAGCTTGACAGAGGCCTATAGACTAGTCTACATCAGACTTAGGCTAGGCAAAATTTTTTAGAAAATAAATTAGGCCAAAGCTTTTATTAACGTTTATTTGGTTAAAAAGTCAGTCTCTAGGTTATTCAAAAAGTCTTTTAGGCCTATCAGGTCAACTTATTTAAATAAACATAAATAAATATTTATTGTTAGTATTATTATTATATTAAATTTGTTATAATGCATTAAAGTCATATGTTGACCTATATAAAAAGTCAAGCTTATAAGTTTATTCAAAGATAAATTTATGTCCTATTTAAATGTCTAATTGCAAAATATGTTTTTAAATAAGTTATCATAAATATCATATTACATCTTAAAAATATGTTTATATCATATAAATAAGTTAAATTCGATTCTTGCAAAGCCTAGCATGCTTATTTTTCTTTCTATTTTGGTATTAAATTATCACAAAATAAACCCTTAAACAAAATTATAGGTCAGGTTAGGACTTTAAAAAAGAATTTATAGAATAAGTAAACAGGCCAGATTCAATTCATGTATTTTTAACTAAGGTCAAACTTAGTAAAGTCTAGCCTAACTTAGTCTATTTTCACCCGTACCCTCAAGTAACAATGGACTATGCATTACACATCAACCCATCAAATTATCTTGATATTAATTTCAGGATTTTGTGGCGCAGACTGGACCACAAATGTAGATGACTAAAGATTTGTATAGCAGGGCATTGTGTGTTCTTGGGTGAAACCTCAGTTGCCCAAGAAGCAACGAGTAGTCTCACGGTCAAGTACATAATCAGAATATTGGGCCCTTAAAGACCTTGCAACAGAAGTAGCTTGGATCAAATCATTACTTCATGAAATTAAGTCACTTATAGTGGGGATTCCAACTTTATGGGGTGATAATCTCTGTGCCAAAGCCTTGGCATCTAATCCTGTGTGCCATGCTAGATCCAAGCACGTACAAGGAAGTTGATGTATATTATATTCGAGATCAAGTTCTAGTTGATCAAGTGGTGATAGCCTATGTACCATCTGTGGATTAGACAACTAATTGCCTCACCAACGCCTTGTCAAATTCTCGATTCAATGAAATGAGGGACAAACTCAGAGTGTTTAAATCACCTACTAGTTTGAGGAGGCCAGTTTGGACGTTACCTAAAACTTAGCAATAGAAGATTGAAGAAATCAAATGATTGAGATAGGAGATAAATCCCTTTTGTGTGTTACATTCTGTTGCTAATATGATCAAGGTTATATGTTAGTTTGTATGTCACCCAGTTTGGTAGAAAGCTTGTTACATACTGTAATATATATACCTATCCTTTGATCAATGAAATTCATCCAGGTTTCCTTCACATTTTATCTATCTCCACAACCAAAGCTTCCTCAACAATTAATCAACTTCTTGGTCAATTCAGAGATCTTATTATTAAAAAAAAAAAAAAAAACTCAAATACCTGCCATAGGACAATGAACTCGAAAAGTTGATGTGTTCAAATTTTTATAAAATCAATTGTCAGCTTCATGAGTTATCACCTAATCAAGACAAGGGCCCTGATCTATTCATTGCCTGGTTTGATGAAGCCACAAGGTTTGACGAAGTTATTGCCAAAATGCAAAACTCAAAGACTAGATTTCACAAAATCGATGACAGCATCAAATTGGGTGAAAATAGATTGAAAAACATCAATGAAGAACTTGTTCAATTGCAATCTCAGATGGCTAGGACGAAGGAAAAATACTTGAAGAAGCTAGCTTAAAATGTAAGAATTAAGGAAAATCTACTCAAGAGATCAAAACATTAGCCATAGAAGCCACTGTGTGTGTCTATATAACCCCGGTAAATCTATGGAATAACGTACTTCATACTCATACTCATATTAGGTAACACTGATTTGGAGATGAAAGCACATTTTGTTTCAGGTTTGGCGCGCGGTGGCTTTGGGGAGCTCACGCTGGTGCTAATAATTCAGCCAGTGTTTTGAGGGTTGGGGATTGTTTTAAGGAGTTGTTTGAAGCTTCCATTTCTAGGTTGAGGTATTATATATTGGAAATAACTTCTTGTTTCTTAAAAATTTTACAATACCATTTTAATTTTCAACACATGAAAACAATCTCATCCTCGGTAGGCATAAATGGAAATTGTAGGAAATCAAATGTAAAATTAACCTTTTTTATGGCTGCACATTTTATTTTATTTTTGTTTTTCAGCTATCAGCTGGTAACCAATTTATGTACATAATAATCAATATTTTGTTGCTAGTATATATTTTCGCCGATAAGCAACATTTTTATTGTCACTTACTATACTGATTTTCCTAAGATGAAACATAATTATTTTATGTGTCCTGATTCTAAATTTGGGGTGGGGGTGGGTGGGGAGCCGGATGAATTAGTTTAGTTCAACTTTCAAGCTTTATTTTAGGACATCAATATATTAAGAAACATTTGACTACTTTCCAAACAACTTTCATCAGAACATTTCCACAAAATTATTAACAGAAGAAAAGAATGTCCCTAATTATTAACACCGAGGCAATAACTAATTGATGTATATGTATGCTCTATATATCAGTGTACAAATTTCAAGTGTATACCTCTCTACATTAATACATGAACTATCTAGCAGACACAACTTCTGCCTTCTCTTTTTCTTTCCATTCTAAACCTATAAATCTACACGGTGAAAACCTAACCTTGTATTCCGAAATGGTTTCAAGCTTAGGTGACCAAACCTGGTCCTTGGACTTCACAAGCATTTGGTAGTGCTTTTTCAACTCAGGAGTGCTGCATAAGAAGTTGTAATTGCTGTTGGGGCAACATGGTCTTTTACCTCTATTGATGAGCCTTGTGATGAACTCCGGCATGACCTTTATCAACACCCTTCCATTGGAATCTTTCAAGTACTCAAAAGGGCACTCCCCAAATTTGATGGTGGACTTGTTAGGGTGTGATCCCAAGGACAAGAGTGAAGACACGGAAAGGGTTTTGCATGTGAAGCTATCAATGGGGAGAACAAAATAGGCTTCACCTGGCATGAGCTCATCCTCCAAGGCTAAAGCAGGAATGGGGTGTCCAATGAAGAAGGAATTTGCATGGCAAACTACCTTGTCTGGGAATTCAAACATGATCTCACCAGCAATGTGCTTACCCTTGAGAGATCTCATCGTGCCATCCCAAAAAATAAGTTTGGATGACGACGACGATGACGATGAATTTTGTTGTTGAAAGCATGGAGTCACTACTGCATTTCCCATTGTAACAGGAAGAAATCTTGAGAGAATGGGGGTTGTTGTGTTAATTCTGGGTGGAGAATGTATAAGAATGATGGATATTAAATAAAGGGATGATATATATGATGAAGCAAATAGTTGACTTTGATAAAGTCTAGTAGGGTCGTTTGTTGTGCTAGCTTGGCGTACGTCGAGGGGTCGGTGTGGTATGGTCAGCCATGCCGGCTTTGAACATTTTAATTTGTTTTCTCTCTCTCTCTCTCTCTCTCTCAACAGTTGGCACACTCTTGTGTTAGACTTGCCTAATAAACAAATCGTTACATAAAGTTAAGAAAAAACAAGTTATGTATTAACAGTGTAAAATAGTTTTACATTATCATTCAATTATAAATTACTATTTATTATAAGTTTGTTAATTTTTATAATAAATACTTTAAAAGTCATATTAATGGTGATTTTTAATTAGTTAACAGTGTAAAACTACTTTATACCAATAGTACATGACCATTAAACTCTAAAGTTAAACCTATTCTCTACTTATTCGTCGATGTTTACGTTAGGATTTTCCATTTCCCCTACGGTGTGATCCATGTATTTAGACATTTATGGCCACAATCGGAGGTTCTAATTAATGAAGAAAAAACAAACATTTCTAGATTCATACAGTAAATAACAACTATGGAATGTGCTTCGCGATAAGACGATATGCTTATGGTCCAGCGTGAACGTACTAATTTGTTTTTTATATAACCAAGGTAATAAATTCCACATCTTTAATATAACATGATTTGGTTTCTTTTTGTGTGTATCGACAATAAAATTTAAACGACTGTACAAACTACTTAAATTTCCCACCACTAGGCTAACTCTAATAGGTCATGGATTTGGCTAACAATTCTTTTAATGATATTGGTTAAAAAATTAAGTATAAAAAATACTTAAAAATTATACTATGAGTGTATATTGATAATGTTAAATATTAAGTTTTTTTTATAATATTTTTTTACTTTTAATTATTCAATCACTACTTTTAAAGTACTTATTAAAATTCTAGCTCTTTTAAAAAACTACCCACGTATATTTAGCTAAATATCATAGTGAATGTTAGAATTAGTTTATTGCAACAATAATATTTTTTTTTCCTATAATTAAGTTCTTAATACATAACTTTTGAAAAATAAGTAATTATTTCTCATAATTAAGTTATTCCTAAACATAATTGCTACGACGAATGAACACACGTAAGATTTTTAAGGAAACAGCTTGTGTTTTGACGGAAAAGAAAAACCGGTGATTACAAAGTTGACCAATCACAAGAGATTTGCCTCTTTTCTTGCAAACTATCTTTGTGCATTTCAACATTTATACAAGTATATTTAGTGCGTTGTATTCCAATAATTGTTTTTTGATGAGATAAGAAATGAATAAATAGAAATGTTTTGAAAATCAATTCTGACTCGTCATATAATCGATGAGTATAAACGCAAGGTAAGGTTATAATTTCGTCTTTATGTTATGGGATTGGATACCAAAATGTACAATTTCCTTTACTCTGATATAGATATATATTAGTTAATTATTGTTTGCTTCAAATAAAAATTATTAATGCATATATATATGATAGTGTTTGAATTATAATATAATTATATGTGAGAAATTGAAAGGGCATGAAGCTAATTATAATTTTATAATAGTTAGAATTTTGTTCTTTCTAACATTTATACTTAAATGTTTAACTGAGTAATAAATTTCTACAAAGATTTATTTTGTTTATATTATTATTTCAATTAGGCCCCAAAATAACGTATTTTTATTTTTAGAGTTTAATGATCACGTACTATCAGTATAAAAAGTTTTATACTGTCATTCAATTAGAAATCACTATTAATATAATTTTTAAAGTATTTATTATAAAAGTCAACAAACTTACAATAAATGGTGATTTGTGATTGGATGATAGTATAAAACTACTTTATATTGTTAGTGCATGACCATTAAACTCTTATTTTTATAGTATTTTTTATAATAGTATTTTTTTTTTGTGTGCAGAGAGAAAAATAAAAAAAAGTAAGTTTAAATATGTTTTTAGTCCTTATAAAATACCACTTTTTTGGTTTTGGTCCTTGTAAATTATTTTTTTTAAAATGGTCCTCATAATTTTTTTTTTATTTTGGTCCTAGTTATTTTGTTTGTCTTTGTAGTAAATTTATATTTTCATTTTTTTTTCCCTACAATATTTTATTCATTTTGAATTAGCTCCGTTGAAAAAAATTTCATAGGGACTAAAAACAAATTATTTACATATTATAAGGACAAGAATGAAAAAAATAAATATATTACATGGACTAAAATAAAATAACAAAGATCAAAATAAAAACAAAAGGAATTTTTCAAGGACCATTTTAAAAAAATAATTTTATAAGAACCAAAACTAAAAAGATAATATATTATAGGAATCAAAAACATATTTAAGCCAAGAAAATATAAAGCTAATTTAACTTCATGTAACCAAAAATACTTCATCAACAGACATACAATTCAATCCTTTACATTCTTCGATCACCGTCTTAGACTTGAAATTTTATAAGGTACATTCAATAATAATTATTTCTAAACCTATATATTATATAATAAAAAAGCTTTTATTAGATAACAAACTCATAATTACCATAAAAAGGTTAACCTGTTAAAACGATTTTAGAACAAACCGTTAATATATTAAAAAATAAATAGAACCATTTATGGCGCAGTTTCGTGTGGAATCGTTAATAAAAGGTGAATTAACAAATTTGTATTATTATTTTTTAACAAGGAATTACTGTTAATAAATAATTTTTAAAAAGATAAAAACATTTATTATTTAATGCATGACACGGGGCATACGCACACACAGATTTCTTAACATGTGACAGACTTTCATTAATTAGCTTAAGCTGATTATTATTTTCGTAATCAAAGCGTGAAACCCGCGTTTCCTAAATCAACTACCGTACTTATATATATATATATATATATATATATATATATATATATATATATATATATATATATATATATATATATAAAGAGAGAGAGAGAGGAATTTGCTAACTTATATATACTTGTTTTTTAGTTGGAGTACGTTAATAAGCTATACTATAAGTATATTTTAAGATATATTGTAATTATAGTTTGTTAACGTACTTCAACTAAAAATAAATACGTGTACCTTAGTAAATTTCACAAATATTTGCTAATATACATACATTTATTTTTTAGTTGAAATACGTTAACAAGTTATACCGTAGATGTATTTTAAGATACATTGGAGTTATAACTTGTTAACATATTTCAACTAAAAAATAAGTGCATATACTTTAACAAATTCTCTCTCTCTCTCTCTCTCTCTTTATATATATATATATATTTATTTATTTATTTATTTATTTATTTATTTATTATTGGTTTGAGTTTTAAGATAATTATTGTAAAAGTCAACAAATTTATTATACATGATAGTTTGTAATTAGATGACAGTATAAAACTGTTTTATATTGTCAATGCATAGCCTATTCTCTCTCTCTCTTTATATATATATATATATACATTTGATTACGTAGAATTACTCTGCTTTGTTATATAAACCCATCCAAAAAAAAGAAAAACTAATTAAAACCATACAGGAAGGAAGGTGGACTTTTAATTCGTTGAATCTTACGGAGGGACTTGAGCTTTGAAATTATATTAATTTAATTAATTAGCCCTTGAGAAAAGGGCATCGTGTCTAATTGATTCATTTAATATTTATAGTTGAAACTAATTATTCAATTATCAATATTGCAAATTCAATAGGTGTTTTACAATAAAGTCTTAGTCACTGAAAGCCACTGGTTTCCTTCGGAAACAGGTGGATGTTAATTGGACCTCTGTGGTCGGTTTATGACCCAGCTCACAAGTATTTTATTAAGCGCAAAAAAAAATTTCACGTGTGACAATTAGCAATTCTTCCCCTCCTCCCCTTTTACCAGGTCAATGGCAGGTTAATTTGTTTACCAAATTTTTGTTTTCGATCGACAAATACGGCGCTCATAAAAAGTAGAGTTAAAAAAATTGATGGAAACAAAACAACAATATAAATAATAAATTAATTAATGCTACCCAATTTGCAAAAAAATGTCAATTTGATACGAATTATTTAAACTTAAAAGGTATTAATAGATAAAATAAGTATACTTTGTTGCTCTGAGTGGTACTGGGCTAAGATTATTTAAGCAAGATTCCGAATTCGAATCTTGATAAAAAAAACGTGGTTAAGCGAAGAAATCTTACTAAAAGTAGCCAACTAGATTCTCTGACAAAAATTAGTTATTGACAAAGTCAGTTAATACTTCATACCTATAACATTGTTATCCAAAAATAAATCTCAATTAAATAATGGCTTAAGTTGATTGTTGAAAAGTTCAAACTCATTTGGTGGTAATAGTGATTGACTAGTGACAACAACAATAATATAGTGGCAGTTGATGGTAGTGGTAAGGGACTAGTAAAGCAGGCAGCATTGGTGTTGGTAATGGTAATAATAATGAGTGATGATTGCCCATCTAATAGTGCAATGACTATAACGATGATACTTGTAATAATGATGATAATGGTAATGATGATTGTTTGACAAGAACAACAATTGAAGAAGATAGGTGTAGTAATGGTAGCAAAACTGACAATGAAAATAGTAGGATGATGTTGGTTAATTAGTATTGGTGTAGTAATGAAAATAATAGTGATGGTAAAATATTAGTTTTTTAGAGAGAGGTAAGTGAATTGAATGATTTATTTTTATAATTAAAAAATCAAAATCAAAATATTTTTAATTTTAAAAATTAGGTTAATAATATTTTGAAATTAAGTTAAAAGCCAATTCAACTTTATTTTAACTAGATGTATTTTCGTTTAAATTTTAATTTAAATTTAAAAATTAGAAACTCACAGTTGCCTCAAACAGGCTTTAAGTTTTAATCCTGTATATATTTTGAATTTTAATTTTAGTTTTTTTTTAATTTAAGTTTTTGTTCTAGACCTCTTTTAAGTTTTAGTTCTCCATTATTTTAATTTTTTTAATCATTCACTGCCGTTGTTTTATAGAGATCAATTAATCAGTGACATGTTTGAAGACCTGGTCAAAGATTTTCCGCGTTATCACCTGGCGAAACTAACTTATATATAAAGTATAATTTTAGCATGGGAATTGTACATAAGATAAATATTTATTTTTATATCATTAAAATTATAATTAATAAATTTAAATATATAAATTATATTATTAAAATTATAATAAATAAATATCTTTAAATTTTAGATTTATAATACATAATTTAAATTATAATATAAGGTTATTTTTAGCTATTAATAATTTTAAAAAAATATTAAAATTTAATTTAGAGATAGAGATAAAAAAAAAGGGTAATTTGAATCGTTTGAAAGAGATAGACAATTAAGAAAATCAACTATATAAATAAAGATAAAAGGAGGGTAGTTTGAAATGAATGAATAAGAATTTTTTTGACTAGTTAGGAAAATAGTGTATGAAATATATATCTATAGGAGAGAAAATGAAGAATAATAAAAATATCTAATTGAAAGAGTGAGAAAAACGAGTCTAACTCTCTAAGTTTCTTATTCTAATTTATAATGTAGAAGGTGTAGATGTAATATTTTATAATATAAAATTAGATAACACTTGAAATTAATATTTTATATTATGTTTGTTTTAAGTATATATATATATATATATATATATATATATATATATATCACTTTGTAATTAAGATATCCTTTTATTATTTGTTTTAAGTAGTTTCTTATCATGTTTATCTTTTTCATAACAAAGGAGAAACTGTATCTTTAATGTTTATAAGTACGAGAGGCTGGAAAGTTCCTTAAACCCATCTATAAAAATTAACTATTGTCTACCAATTGTGGTGTTGATATTGTTTTGTTCATTATAACAACTTAATACCTATTCTTATTTTTCCCTATTCAAATTTCTCATAAGTAATTTTTAAAAGGTTTAAATATGTTTTTAGTCTCTATAAAATGAGTGATTTTGATTTTGATTCTTGTAAAAAAAAGAATTGGTTTTCATCTCTCAAACATATGAAAACATTGTTTTTTGTCTCTATTATCATATCACACTCATTAATTGCTTATATGTTTAACTTAAGGTCAAGTCAGCATTTTAGACAACACTCATTAGTGTATGCAGTATCATGTTAATATGTGATAGCTCTAAAATATTTTTTCAAGATCTCTAAAATAAATATTATTTATCTACCTTAAGATGAATGTTAGGGATAAAAAATAATTATTCAAATTTTGAAGGGATAAAAAAAAATATTTTACAAAAACTAAAACTAGAATTCACTTATTTTATAGTACAAGAACTAAAAATGACAATTTCAAATTTTAGCGAAATGAAAAACGAAGAAAAATATTTACAAAAACTAAAAACTCACTCATTTTATAGCAACTAAAAATATATTTAAGATTTTTAAAAAAATATGTTTATATTGCATTTTATTTCTTATTTCTGGAAGGAGGGACTTTGGGTGGAACCGTGGAAATTAAAACAAAATCACTTGGCGACTTTCCGAAGCAACTCATGGCCGACTTTTTCATATGGTGTATCCGACATATTTTCTCTCAAGGCATTTATTTAATAGCTGACTTTTATGTTGTTAACTAACACGAGCCAAAACCAAGAACGTGCCTTTGACGAAGAATTTTCTTATGCACATAAATTTCATACCAAATTTCACGTCGATCTGTATTTAATATGGGTAAGACATTTGCTTACAAATTATTAGTAGGGGAATTAATATTTCTCGATAAACCACACACATATATGCATAATAATTTTTCTTCTCTCTTTTGAGTCCTAATTCATTTCCTTTGTTTTGTAGGCATAGATAATTCATTAAAGAAACGTTCGTTTCAAATTATCTACTTTCATTTCTAGAAATATAATGATGAGAATGACATTTTTATAAAAAAATTAATTTAACAACTAAAATTTGATGAAAATCTTTTTGTGAAAGTATGGTATAGAGGAAGTTAAAGAATAAAATAAAAAATTTAAGTTAAATTACACTTTTAGTCCCTCTATAATTTTCAATTTGCGATTTTAGTCTTCCTATTTTAATTTCACGATTTTAGTCCTCTAATTTTTAAAAATCTATAATTTTGTTCTCCTTATTTTTAATTTCACAATTTTAGTTCTCCAATTTTTAAAAATTCACAATTTTGTTCCTTTAATTTTAGACTAAAATTTTAAAATTCACAAAAATTTGCGATTTTAGAGGGACCAAAATTGTATATTTGTAAAATTAGAGGAATCGTAAAATTAAAAATAGGAAGACTAAAATTGCAAATTTTTAAAAATAAAAGGACTAAAATCGCAGAATTAAAATAGAGAGACCAAAATTATGAATTGAGAATTATAGGAGGACCAAAAGTGTAATTTAGCCAAAAATTTACATATATAATGTTATTCCTACCTACAAGAATCAACTTACCCACCTCCTAATGAAAAGGTGAAAATATAATTTTTTTTATTTTTTCTAGGAAGTTTCATGTCTAGGAATTTTTTTTAATATTGTAACAAATATAAAAGTACATATTTTCTACCCATATATCCTCGAAAATATGTCAAAATAACATAAATAAACACCTAAAATTGACGAATTGAAAAGGGTTGCTCGAACCCGATACACAATCGAACAAAGCTACATATAAGATTTCAAACAATAAAAAATGATTATTATTATTACACCACAAAGAAAACAGCATAGGCTTATCTAGCATCAAAGATAACCACGACCAAAACCGGATTTTAATGAGATTTAGGACTTTGAGCAAATTTGGATGCTATATCCATTAAAAATGACTTCATTCCTACGGAGTCAAACTTATTTAAATCACTGATGCTTTGTTTAGGCAAAGAGAGAAGTAGAGAAGAAAGAAGTAAGAGAGAAGAGAGAATGAGTAAAGAATGGATAGGTTTTTAAGGTGTTTGGATTAAAAGTAGGAAAGAAGTAGAAGAGAAAGAAAAGTGAGTGTGTATTGCAAAAACATATTTATCCTTAATAACATATTGACATAGTTCAAAATTAAAAGATAGATAAGTCATTTTAATTTTTTAATGGATCTTACAATTTTTTTTACACTCTCCCTCTCAAAATCTCGTCACTCTCAAAGAGAGTATTTTTGGCATGTGGGTCCTATTTTTTTTTCTCTCTTCTTTCACTTCTCTCCTCTCCCAAACAACCAAAAACTTCATTCGCTCTTACACTTCTTTCTTACACACTTCTCTCTCTCCAAATCGTGCGAAACAAACGATTCGTGAATGTTATCCAGTATCCCGGGATTTCTTCCTTTTCACCAAACTCAAATGATGCCAAAGGTGAGATTTGCAATCCAGAAGAAGGTGTGCATCGAAGCCCAGCCATGAATACATTTTGGACCATGTCTAATTAACCGAGAAATATGTGAAGAAAAAATGGGTAGAGGATTCGCTGCTAGTTGCATAGGGGATCCATAGAGAAGAGAATGAGGTAGCCTAATAACATGTCGTTTGGCTAGATTTAATTTGAAGGGGATCTATCAAGAATTGCCAACCAAAAAAAGGCTTGCAAGTTGCACCTTAGAGGGAGCAACACATGATCACAAGCATTTAACGGTTCATCTACAAGAAATTAAGGAGTCGGACACTAGGTTGAGAAGTTAAATGTGGCAAGTGTATGTTGTTGTCTTTGTAGAGTAAACAACACTCTTGTCGTGCTGCCACCTCCAAGAGTCTTTTCACCTAAATAGAAAGAAACAGAGTTTATAAGATGCAAGAGATCATCCAACAAACTTTGTTAAAAAAAAAGAAAAAAGAGGACGACACCAATGAGGTTCCATGTCCACCCATCACTAGACTATTCGCCTTTGTTTTTTTAGGTGATTTGAGAGGGATAAATTTAGGAGGGGAAGATTTCGGAATTAAAGGATACTAAATATTTCTTTTGTTTGTTTGATAGAAAATTAAAAAGGAGAAGGGATAAAAATTCACGGGCCCACATATTCCATTTTCCTACTTTATTAATGGTTCGTTTTGTAGTGTTGAAATAGCATAAAATTGGGGTAAAGAGAGAAGAAATAGGTAGGAAATTAAAAATTGAGTTTGTTTGGTTGTGGGAAAATTGGTGAGAAACGCCCACACTCCACACCTTTTAATTTCTTCGTTGATATGCACAAAAATTACATAGTAATTGCATTTAAAACAAATGGTAACCGATTATCAATGGGACATGATCGATTATTGTTCATTTTCCATACGTGAAATTGTATATTTTTTTTATTTAATCAATTAAATAAAAAAATCAATTATTTAATTTTAGAATTGATTTTTTAAAAAATATTTTATTTTATTTTTCGCTTTCCTATTTCTTTCTTATTTCTCTCAAACCAAACACTTCAATTTTCACTCTATTTTTCACCTATTTCTATTTACTTATTTCCCTCCTCTATTTCTATCCACTTTATTTCTCATTTGTTTCTTTCCATCCTTTCAAACACACCTCAAAGTGATTTTGAAAGAAAATAGAGATTTGGTGTTGTACCTGTTTTACTCATTTATACCTTCACATACCCCTGTATTTTTTTTATCACCTATAGTATATTACTCATGCATTTTAAAGCTTAATTTTAAAATCACTACTAAGAAAAACTTAATTTTAAAATGTGTGGACAAACGAAGGCAGAGAACTAGCTAGCCATGTTTTTGTATTAAAAAAATATTGTGATTGAATTTAATTTTAAAAAAATAAATTAGAGCATATATGAAAATAGTTTTGTTTGAAATAATTAGTTTTTAAATAGTTATTTTAATTAAAAAATTAATTAAATATGTAATAATTATCATGTATATTTTGTCAAATTATTGAATTAAAATTATATTCAAAATTTTAATTGACATAAAATTGAATTAAATTATATAAGTAAAATTTTCTTTTCATAATATTTCGTATTTATTTTCCTCTACTTTTCCATATAAATAAATAAAAGGCTTAAATATGTTTTTGGTTCTTGTAATGTACTATTTTTTTGGTTTTAGTCCTTATAATTTATTTTTTTTAAAATAGTCCTTGTAAAATTCCTTTTTTTTATATATTTTGGTCCCTATTATTTTGTTTTAATCCTTGTAATATATTTTATTTTCGTTTAATCCTTGTAATATGTAAATAATTTGCTTTTAATCTCTATCAAATTTTTTTCAAAGGGACTAATTCAAAATGAACAAAATATTATGGGGACTAAAACAAAAAATAGATATATTAAAAGAATTAGAACAAAATAAAAGGACCAAAAACAAAATTTATGAAGACCATTTAAAAATAATAATTTTATAGGGACCAAAACAAAAATTGATATTTTATAAGGACAAAAAACATATTTAAACCATAAATAAAATTAAATCACCCTATTTCATTCTCTTTTAATTCTATCAATCTAAATAATACAATCTTTAATTCTTTTCTCTCAATTTCACTCTTGTTTTTGCTAAAAGAAAACAACCTATTATACATTGCACATATGGCATCACCACCAACTAATTTTTGCATTCCTGTTCTAAACCAACCAGGAAATATACTGGTGCATCTATCTAAGCTTTTACCCTATGTTTGTTTTGGTAGAAATAGAATGGAAGAAAATAGGATGGTGGATACAAAATGAAAATATTAAATTTTCATAGTTTGTTTAAGAGAAAACATAAGAAGGAGAAAAATTATTTTTGTAAATTCATCATAAAACACTTCCCCAAATTGGGACGAAAGAGGAGGAAAATTATATCTCTTTTCCACATTTGTTTTAATTTCTTCAAAAATTAAATAACCTAATTTTTAAAAAAATAATAAATAGTTTTATGTTAAGAAAAAATAATGCAATAAAAAAATTATTTTTTAATTAATATAAAAATATTTTTTATATATTTTTTTATTCATAAAACAAACCAGGAAAAGTTTTTCTGCATCCTATTTTTACTCATCAAAACAACACATCTTTTCTAATATATTTGTCTTTTGTTTTCATCTTTTCTATTTTTTTTCCTATTTCGCACCTAATCCAAACAAAACAATGTCCCCTCTCTGCCAAAAGGAATCATAACTAGTAAAACTACTATTGATATCTCCATGTTTTGTAAATAAATCACCATATTTTTCCTCTATTTATTTTGGATGAAATGGAATAGAAGAAAATAGAAAGGCGAAAAATAGGATAAAAATACCAAAATTTGATCGTTTGTTTGAGAAAAGTATGGTGGTCTATTTCCATAAGACCCATTATAAAATATTTCTCCCAAAACTGGCATGAAATGGAGGAAAAATGATTTCTCTCCAATTTTTTTTAAAATAATAAATAATTTTATGTTAAAAAAATAGAATAAAAAAGTTAAAACTTTTTAAGTAGCATAAAAATATTTTTTATATAATTTATTTATTTATTACTCTTTTCTACTAATCCAAAAAGTAGAGTGTCATTTTTTTTTCTTATTCTTATCCATCCAAATACATCATTATCCTTATGGTATTAACTAACACAACTGAGCTTTTTAACTTTGGAGGGGTAATTTATTTTGGAAATTACCTGAATGGGTAATTTTTTTAAAAAAATTCTAAATTGGGACAAGTCGTGCTTCGAAAATACGACTTCTGAACTAGAAGTCCCCTTTGCATGCGAGACTTCACTTTTTACTTTTTTTTACGACTTTTAAAAGAAGTTGTATTTTGTAAACGAGAATCCCATTTTATATTTTTTTTAAGCAACATGAAGTCATGTCTACAAAACACGAAATTACTCTTTTTTTTTTGGTGAAGTCGTGTTTGGCAAATACGACTTCACGTTTTTATTTTTTTTCTAATTGGAAGTTGTATTTCTAAATTAAGATGTGCTTAGTGCTAGAAAAAAAGTATCATAGTTTCTTTTAAGATGTGCTTTGTAAAATACAAAAATAACACAAGAAGGGGAGTTGAATTGTATTATACCAATTTTTGGCAAAAACTTTTTTAAGAACGATTTGTCTGAAGTATTAAACAAAATATTCTTGAAAGAAGTTTAAATAAAGACAAAGGAAATACGCAAGCTAGAGAAACACAAAAGTTTAACTGGTTTGTCTCCCCAAGAAACTACGTCCAGTTCTTGGTAACAACTAAGTCCTACTAACTTAAACAAGTTACAAGTATTCTTTTAACCAAACCTCTTTAGGCTCAAACCAAGTAGCCTTTAACTTGCCTCTCCAAGCAAAAAACCCAAGTATTCTTTGAATCAAAGCCTTTTTAAGCTTCTACCAATTTCTTAAAGAAATGGTTGATTGTGCTTAAGCTAGCGTCTTATCAAATGAATATATAATAGAGCGCAGGAAGCATTTACAAAAGAAATGTATTTAGAGATTACAAATTGAGAGAATTTTTCAATAGTTTCACGCACTATCAAAATCTATTAGCCATTGAAATTGAGATCTTTTCTTATATTTATAGGACTCTCCAAAAAGTGTTCGTTGTGCGTGTTGCAAGAGGCATCTTTCGTTTGGCATTTGTAAAGGCAGAAAAGAGTCGTTGAAGCATTAAATGCAGCATTTAATATCTTTCACCAACCAGTCACTCTGATGAGATAAAGTAGTATGCTTATTTAGCCTTTCTCGTACTCAATCTTGCAGTAGTGGGCATATTTTCTTTCTGTATTGACAATTGCACACATAATTCTTCTTTTATGTGTAAAGTGGTCTTTTCTCGAGAGTAGGTACATAGGCTTCTATTCTTTTGAGGTTGTTTACGCTTTACAAACTTGTAGAGCATAAAACATTTAAAACATCATCTGAATAAAGTTAGTTATAAAGATAAAGAAAGACGACAAATAATGCACAGTCAGTCGATAGCGATTGAAGAAGCAATAAGAGAATCACTCTTGCCCCCAAGGAAATTTAATATAGTTTTGATGATTTAGCCTCTTGATGAGTGCAAAGTTGTAATGTGTTGTTATGCATGTGTGTGTGGTTGTGAGTCTTGCATGATTTATCTTTATCTTTAATGGTTTGATGGTAATGAGCTCAAAGCTTAGGACTTAAAGGTTAACAAAGTAAAAATATGTTTTCTATAAGTCTAAAATTGAATTTAAAGAGAAATAATTGGATAAAACTTGTTTTTAAATTGATAGGAAGTAAGAACTACACACTAAAGCTTTAGAACTACTCAATCTTATGTTAAAGAACCATTTAATTGGTTAAGTTAGCTTTGTAATTGATTAATTCCTTTTAAATTCGTGTAAACAGTGAATATCTACACTGTTTTAACTAGTTAAATTGATATGTAATCAGTTACATGTATTCTGTTTTAACTAGTTACAACATTATGTAATCAGTTATTTCTACTGTAACTAATAACATAATTCTATAACCAGTTACATAATATAACATTGTTTTTGTCCTATGCAAAAATAACTAGTTACAAAGCTATGTAACTAGTTATTCCAGTAAGACAAATTCGAATAGACTACTGTTTTAACTAGTTACACACAAGAATAACTAGTTAAACTCATTCAAAGTCATTTTCCAGATTTCAAATAACAAAATAACTGATTACAAGTCTACATAATTAGTTATTTTAGTGAGCTCTCTATATAAAGTGAACCTTAGTGAGACTTTCAAAAACACTTCTTACTACTTCAATTTCCAAAAATTGAAATAGAGCTTTTCTAGAGAGAATTCACATTACTCTCCTTCTTCATTACAAGTTTTGGATCAAAGATCAAAGATTTCATCATGGATCAATCTTGAGGATAAAGAAAAGTCTTTACTTGGGTAAAAGTTGATTGGTTCTTCATTGTTTTCCATCTATCACAAACCAAGGTAATATATAACCTTCTTTTAATTTGATTTTCTTTCTTGAGAGAGTGTCTCTCATATCTTCCTTGTGGTAGGGTTCCACAAGAAAGGGATTCAAGTTTTTCTTTATAGGGTTCAAGAAACTTGATTGTGTGGTTTGTTTGATTGTAATTCTTGTGTTTGTGCATAGTGTTTGTAAACACTTGAATTACTTACTGATAACACCAATTGGTTTGATTGGAAACTGGATGTAGATCACAGTGGTGATGATCGAACCAGTATAAATCTTGTTTCCTCTTTTTCTTTCCTCTATCCTCTTGCTAGCATGTTAAATCTTGATCACTTGCATTTAAAATCATAAGGCTCTTTGCATAGAAAAGTTCAAGATAAATTGATCCAATCCTATTTCATTCATATAACCAAATCAATAAGATTCAAAGTTTTTAAAAAAATCTAGTTATTCATTATTGAAAAGAAATTGGGGATTCTTGAAATTTTTGAAAGATCTAATTCACCCCCTCCCCCTCTTGGATCCAGCCTTTTTATTTAACAGCGATAAAGACAATATAAAACGAGTAACCAAACATTTGATTTTAAAAAACTATTTGAGATTGTTTGTTATTATCAAAATAAATGAGGGTCATAAATTTTTCCTTTGTCTTAACAATTTCTCCTTTTTTGATGATGACAAACATCTCTAGTTTTTACAAAACATCTTTATATATTAAAAACGGTTTTACGAAATAAGTTTTATCAAAAAGTATTTTTTCATGTAAAAGCTTATTAAAAGCTTCAGTCAAGCAGACGCAGTATCAAAAAACATAAGAAGAGCTGAGTAAATACTGAACTATAAAGATAATTGCAGTTCGAATGATCATAAGGAAAAAAGGTATTCATTATAATGAAAAAGAAATACTCCCCCTACGATTGATCTTTGTTTTATTCTCCCTCTTTTAATCTTC
Source organism: Spatholobus suberectus (assembly GCA_004329165.1). Lineage (NCBI taxonomy): Eukaryota > Viridiplantae > Streptophyta > Magnoliopsida > Fabales > Fabaceae > Spatholobus > Spatholobus suberectus. The sequence goes on from CM014737.1 coordinate 32,771,657, forward strand.
TTCTATTATTCTCCCCCTCTTTATTCTTCTTCTATTCTCCCATTTTTGGCATCATATCAGAGGATTCAGAATCTGAGAGTATGATTGATGAGCTTAGCTTTTGAAGCGTTTTGCCAATTTTGTCAGCATGTTTCCGCATGCTTTTGCTTCTTGTTTTCCTTGATAAGTGTAGCTTCAAGTTGTAGAATAGTCTGCTTCAGTTCTTTGATTTCTTGTCTAACGTCTACAGATTCTGGAGTAAGAGCAGAGCTTATGGCTTCGTCTTCAGTAGGTTCTTCTACAAAACACAAGTTAAACACATAGGGACCGGAGGGCCACAAAACCAAAATGGCCAATGGGAAGAAAGATTTCAGAGGTGTTCTGATATGTGGAGAAGAATATGTAAGTTTTGGGGCAATTTATTGTGAGCTGATTATGGGGGTTGGATGTAGAAAATGATGGTGATGGAGAGACTTGCACCTAGTGACCAGTTGGGTGCATAGCAGCTTGGTGGCTTTACCCATAGACAAATTTTGACAATAAAAATTTTTCTAGCAGCAGATGTGGAAGGTTGTTCATGGCTTCAGCAAAAGTGACATTTGTCTTGCCATGAGTCTAGGCGAACCTAGCTTAAGGTTAGGACACCTTTTCTCACAAATTGCATGCTGTAGGGAAATCTACATCTTCTCCCTAAGAAAATTGTACATGACTCTGCCCAACTCCCAATCGTCATCACCAAGTCCCCATTCTTCAAAATCTGGACTATCGTTTGGGCGGATGGTGAGAGGATAGGGAGATGTGGTAATGGATTCCTCTTTGTCTCCATACTTCGTATCCAGAAGGGAATTTGGTTCTGGTGGAGGAAGGGTAAACGAAAATAGGCGCGTTTGACAGGGTGCTGTACCCATCCTTCCAGACGTACGGTTAGATGTAAGGCTCATAGGAGAAAGCGGTGGTAGCTTCTCCTTCTACGTCGGGCATCTTTTCAGTATATCCATAGTGCATTAGTGGTGGCCATTCTTCTTGAACAATGGTGGTCCACATCCTTGGGTTGTTTACTTCGCTTAGCTCACAGTTGATGAGAGCTTGAAGAATCTCTGGGTCGAAGGACTCTGGAGGCTGGTACTCCTTGGTCTTGTCGAGACTTCGAGTTTTATGATGTTCAAATGAAGTAGAGTCTTGACAAAGGCGTTTAGAAGGAGGAGTCTCTGATCTGTAGAGTTCAGGCGAAGCTTCATCTATTATTAGTTCAGCTAATCCTCCAGACGAAAGGTCTTCAGCTGTCTGAATATTGCATGGTCTAGTTGGGAGCTTTGTAATAAGACACTCGAAGACTTGTGAAAAAGAGACAGATTGAGGTCTTTGCCATAAGAATGATCTTGATAGATTCTGGCTGGAGGTAATCATGATGTCTTCTGGAATGATTACATCTTCTTCATCAGGTTCCTCTAGTAAGGTTTGTAGTGAGTGCTCAATAACTGATTGAAGCACCACTTCCTCAATTTGTACTTCTTTTTGAATAGCAAGTTTCTTCTCTTATTTTTTCTTTTTCTTTTCAGCCTTCTTTGATTCTACTTTGGCTTTCCTCAGTTGTTTGACCTCTTGAGCTTTTGTTTTAGGTTCAGGGATTTTCTTAGGTTCTAGAGATGGTTTGAATGGCTCGGTAAGGGTAGATGCGTTAGTGGTAAAAGATGGTGCAGGTTGCGGCTGTGATAGAGGTTCAAGAAAGGTTGATAGTGTGGTTGTAAGTAGCTGGCTGATGGGGAGGTCATTGTCTAAGTCAAGTTGTGGGGTTGATTTAGATCTCAGATGAATGGTGAGAGGCTTTTGTTTTTTGAGTGAGGAAGAGGGTTGGTCATTTGTTGGTTGTTGTGGGTTTTGCTGGGATAGTCTTTTGATGGGAAGTTTCAGTTTGTGACGTTTGGTCTGTTTGTGTTATGGTTGTGTTGGTGGGTTTTTGTGTGTGGTGGAGGAGGTTGAACAGAAGCTGAGCCAACAGAAGGATCAACAGGCAATCCTACCTAAAAAGTAAATTTGATTACTTTATCAGCAGGTTCTTCCTTGATCACTGCTAGCTCAGGGTGTATGGCAACATATACAGGGACAAGATGGGCTATCCTTATCTTTCTTATAACGGATACGCCAATCTTTGAACCTTATTTCTTTTTCTCCTAACTAGATTCATTTACGTTAACCAGTTTAATAATTTTAGTGAATAACATGGCGTAAGGAATTGGGTACCTTTGTTTGCTTTTAGAGCTTTCTTTGGATTTGGTGAGGTATGACCTTTAGTTGTCCAGAATGAGAGCAGGCAGAATCACCTTCTATCCAATGAGCATCTTGTACAGGCTGAATCTATCTCTAGAAGATACATTATCCTTTAAGCCCTTGTGAGGCAGGATAATGTGTACAAGGATGTTGTGAATAAGTTTGCAGTCCCTCTTTATGTTTGATGAATATAGAAATTTCTTCAACACATCTTTGTTGTTCAATTAGGGTTCGGGACACCCATACAGAGCCAGGTCGACAGTTTTTGGGGTAATGGTCCTTTCCCAGTCTTCGGTGGACGTATTGCCTTCTTCCTTGCAGCCAGACGTTGCTACAATCGAATCAGTGAAAATGATAATCGTTTGGTTGTCCACTGTTCCAATGATAGTCCCATCAACTTCAGATGCAGATGCCCAGAAGTAGGTATAAGGGGCATGGTACCAGTGGGTTTGCTTTTGAACAAAAGACTCCCATACTACATTTTTGATGAAGAGATGCAGGGAAAATCCTTCCTCTTGTAGTTTCTTCAGGTCTACCCATTTGCCAAGCACGAAGTCGCTTTTGGAAAATCTTTCCATTCGGGCAAGTTGAAACACCCATTCATATTAAATACAATTCATATTAAGTTTAAGTAAATGAAAATGTCGTTAAAATTTTTTCACTTAAAAAAAAAATCCAAACTTAATAGAATTTGAAAATGGTAGTAAAAGATGAAAGATAAGACTGTATATACATATATATATCATAAAAATGTACATTATGGTTTGATAATACAGAAAACTAAAAAAAATACATCAAAAGATCCTATATAGAGCAATATTCACCTACCCTATCCATTATACAAAAAGAAAATTACTATAGGTCTTAAGGTCCTCCCCCGTTGAGATGTCCTTTAACTCGTACTCAGCATCATGGGACGTTAATGTCGTCTTCAATAATCACGATCAATTATACACAAAAGAAAATAATGGAGTAAGGTGTTTTGTTCTAAAATCAATTTTACATGTATGGTAGGAAATCTACCATAAAACATAGATAAAACACAACTGACAATAAAGGGGATCCTAAAGTTCATTCTAAGTTCTATCAAACTACCCTTGACTAGGTATGGATCCATACGCCTATTAGTGGGTAATGGTTTTCAACAAAACCTAGGAAGTGACTGGGAGTACATATACCTCGGTCAACATCATCACGTGGTATAGTCCTTATTATCATTGAGGAAAATAACAGTTAGGATATCCATTTATAGAGGTATAGTTTCAAACCAATTTTGGAATGCTGAGCAATTGTCGGAGTTATCGAGCTTGATCATGCAAATATTCTGGCTCAAGCGTGCTACCTTGGCCATTAGGACCTTCACCACTCGATGCCTACCTCCAAGACCTCCACAAGTGGGTCCCTACCTTTCATTCCTCAGTGTACCAAACTGTAGCTTCCCTAGCAAGGTGCCATGTCACTGCTTGTCACTTGCTTTACATTACTCACTAAACTATCAATTCCTAACTTCTCAAGCAGAGGTTTCCCTAGTCTCATTTAATGTGAGCACCTGTACAATCAACATTTTTGCCTTATTTTGTAGAAATTGCACAATACCAAAATTTTAATAGAATAACAATTTAGTAATCATATAAAATTTTAACAGAATAATGACAAAGTAATTATAATTTAAATACTAAAATTTTGGCAAAATAACAACTAAATAAATATATCTTGATTTTCTAAATTTGAGTAGAATAACAGCTTAGCAAATATATTTTTATTTTCTAAAATTGAACAGAGTAACAACTTAGCAAGTATAATTTAATAATTTAAATTTAAGCAGAGTAACAATTTAGTAATTATGATTTAATAATCTAAATTTGGGTAGAGTAACAACTTAGCAAAAATTAAAGGTTATATTAAACAATAATAACAATAATAAAACTTAAGCTTAAACGGATTTAAGGAAAAACCCTTCCTACCAACATGTAAAGTGACAATAAATTAGAACCAACCTCACTTCTCCATTACCTCTAAAGTGGTTGATGAAGAGGATGAAATTGTTGGTGCAAAGCTTCTAGGAGGAGAAATTCTACTAGTTAAAAACTAGCAAAATTTTAACATAAAAACTAGATAAAAAAATTTTAGAGAGAGAAAATTTCAGAAAGAGAAGCTCTTTAGCTTGGGAGAGGAAGAGGAGATGCTGAAAATTTGAAGGAGGGAGGGGCTTTTTATAGAAGAGGAAGGGGTCTTAGGTGTCCACTAATGACCTAAGCAATGATGCAATAAATCAAGTTTTAAATTTATTTTTAATTTAAATTTAGGGACAAATATGCAAACTTAGGGACATATACACCATTTAGGGTGTTGAATCACCCCTCCTAGACTTGGGGACGTGCTATATGAGCTGTCCTCAAGCTCTTCAATGTAAATTTTATCTGTAGGTGCATTAATTGGTACTGATAAAATCGCCTAAACTTGAAAATTAGTTTTTAATATCAAAATAATGCATTTTAATGAAAAACTGGAAAATTACATTATTTTTCATCAAAATTAAATTTCTAATAATAAATTTTAATTTTTACTAATTTATTTCAAGTTATATGTATTTATTTTGTATTTTTAAGCTAGAAAATTCATAAAAAATCCATTTTAATTCAATAAATAGCAAAATTTTTATCAAAATTTTAAAATTAAATATATTACCCATAAATAAACTAAAATTACCATTTTCACTCTTTTTGGATATCAAACCTATATTGGTTGGCTTATTAGACACTTAGGGGTAATTTGGTCATTTTATACAAGAATTCCAGAAAATTTCTAAAAAATTTCCAAAAGTGTATTTTAATATATATGACATGATTCCAAACTCAAATTAACATTTTGATGTCACTTGAATCTTTTTCTCAGGTCAACCCTTAATATTGAGAAATAGAGACAAAATCGTCATTTTCTAATTTCTCCTGGCTCCAGCTCGGAAATATTATTAAAATCACAATTAAACAGCTCTTGAAATTCCAAGCATAATGGTGAGGATCAGAATTTTGAAATTCCATCCCGATTTTTCAAAATTGCATTGTTAAATGTTAAAAAAAAAGGTTAAAGAATTGGAATAGGATTGTTTTATTTTTCACTATTTTTCTTTCAAAATAAAGTTTTTATAATGAAAGATACTTAATATAAAATTTTTTAAAATATTTTGAGATCAAAAAGTCTCTATTTTGTTCCCGCAATCAACCAAAGGTATTTTTGTCATTTTACAAAAATTATCTCAATAAATTCCAAAAAAAATTCTAAATTATTATTAATTATTCTAAATACATTGATGACTTAAAAGCAATTTTAAAACATATAAAATAATTTAATATACAAAAGTAGGCGTGTTACACAAGCTATCTTGGTGCGGCCATGAATGCAATTCTTTGAGAGGTTAGAGAGTTTGAGAGTAAGAGATTGATAGTATAGAAGGGTTTGATAGTACAAAAGGGACATGCATTTAATGAGATGATGTGGCAAGGAAAAGTTGCACATGTTTCTTGGGGGGTTGTCAATGAGAATTAATATTAAAACAATAGACGGTAAAGTCAAATATTAATCACCTTTTCACATAGTGAAGCACACGTGTTAGTAAGATGAAGATAAGACAATAGATCATAAAACAATATATGCAAGACATTCTAATCATGCAAGACCTTCATGTGCAATTTTTCTAATATAAAATTAAAGTGTTTTTTTGGTAAAGCCTTTGTGAAGATATTTGCCCATTGATGGTCTGTATCAATAAATTTAATATAAAACACACCTTTTTATGTAATTTTGAAATATGTTTCAAATTTATGTGCCTAAGATTTTTATGCCAAATCCATCTTTCAACTTCTTTGGTCATTAAACATGTAAATTTTGTTTGTTTGGATCTTCAAACTCAATCTTATACAGATTGTTATGCCTCTTAGCAATAAAAAGAACAAGTTCATCATTTCTTTTGACTATGCACGATTCCTTGTTAAAAGACACAACAAACCCACTATCACAAAATTGACTTATGCTAAGTAGGTTATATTTCAGTGCTTCAACACACAACACGTTATCTATTGAAGGAAAAGGTGGCTTATCAACTTTGCCTATACCAATGATTTTGCCTTTTCTGTTTCCTCCAAATGAAATAGTTTCTTCATGTGGTTAGAGGTCTAGGAACATAGACCTTTCTCCCGTCATGTGACATGAGCATCCACTATCTAGGAACCAAAATGAACCCCTCCTTTTTCCTATTAAGGATATCAGCAACAGGAATACTTTGAGATTTTGGTACCCAAATACTCTTAGGTCCTTGTATGTTAGTCCCAAAGGTCTTATTTGACCTCTATTTCCTTTTGTGTTGACACTTTTGAGATGTGTGTCCATATTTGCCACAAAAGTTACAACAGGTTGAATAAGATTTAGAAAACGATAGTTTAGAGTCTTTGTCTTCTACAAAGCCTATGCCAAATTTGTCAGATGGAGGCCTTCTGTGTTTCAAAATCAATTGTAGTTTTGAAGACCCATCCACAAATTTAGTTAGATCTAGTCTCAGACTAATAACCTCTTTCTTTAGTCTGTCGACTTTAGAAAGAAGCATCATCTTTTCAAGATCTAAGGCTTGATTCTTATGTATACTCTTTAGATCTTTCTTAAGTAATTCATTTTCTAAAATAGCTTCTTTATATTTTTCTTTGTATTTCTTATACTCAAGAGTGATCATGCGAGAGTTTGCAAGAAGAGTGTCATAGGACATATTTTCATCATTGGACTCATATTCACAACTATCAAACGAATACAAGTTGTTCTTAGGAATATATTTTACCTCAGGTATTGTTTCTTCAGTATTCGCCATAAAATAGATGTTAGCCTTATCTTCATTTGAGCTGCTACTACTACTGTACAGATCTTCCCAAATTGCTAGAAGACTTTTCTTTTTGTTCCTTTTCTTTGAAGTCCATCCTTTTTTTAATTTGGGGCACTCAGCCGTTATATGTCCAAGCTTTTTGCACTCAAAACATATAATTTCATTATTTTCTTCTTGAAATGGCTTCTTGAATCTATTGTCTTTTCTTTTGGAGGATTGCTTGAATCTTCCTTTTTTTTTAGCATCTTCTTAAACTTTTTCATTATGAGAGAAATCTCATTATCTATGGAGTAGCTCAAGCTTTCGTCTAAGCTCTCTAATTCATCAAACTAAACCTTCAGAGCTTTGTTCTTAGTTCTTACTTCTGTTCTTTTGTCTACTCTTCTACTGTTTTCTCCACTCTTTAGGGCCATAAAGTCATTGTTTTTGATTTTATCTTTTTTAAAGAGATGAACTTCATAAACTCTTAGAGCTCACAGCAACTTATCAAGAGTCAAAGTCTTCATTTCCTTGGCTTTAACTATGGCTATAGCCTTCGGCTCCCAAACTTTTTGAAGACTATCCAAAATTTTGAGATTGTTTTGAGCTTTGGAAAACTCAACACCAACACTCTGGAGTCCATTGAAAATTGTTTGAAATCTTTCAAACATCTCATCAATGGTTCCTGTCTCCTTCATAGTGAACATCTTATAGTGCCTTTGAAGAGTTGCCGCTCTTTTTAGACGAACATCTTTAGTGCCTTCATGAGATATACCTATAGCATCCCACATCTTTAGGCACAGGTTATAATATACTTAACCTATGCATTTTGTTGTAGCATGTTGAAGTCGTCCTGATTGTATTTATTTTCTAGCTTTGTCACAATGAGATCTCCGTGAGTTGTGATTCCCTAGATGCTATAATGAGTGGACTTAATATACATTTCCATTCTATCTCTCTAGTATGCATAGTCTTCTCCATTGAATGCTAAAGACCTTGTCAAAGAGGCTCCTTCAAGAATGAACTGCCCTTCAAGGTTTACCGTAAGGATATTTTTCTATATCACTAGTTAAGGTGCTCAACCCTTAGAGGTTGAGCTCTGATACTAAACTGTAAAACACATAAATAACATAAAAAGGGGGGTTGTGTAATGCCTGGCCGCTTGCAAGATCTATGACTGTCCCCACAAACCAACATAAGACTTTTCAACGTGTCCTCACTCACACGCTTTTCGGGAAACTTCCCAGTAGGTCACCCATCCTTAAATTGCTCCAAGTCAAGCACGCTTAACTATAGAGTTCTTAAGTAATGGGCTATCGAAAAGTAGATGCATCTTGATGGTATAGCTAGCACTTATTAATTCTTTTAAGCTATCCTCAACTGTACAATCCCATACCTGCACAACCTCTGGATCCCTCTCGTTCGGGTGTGTATTCGATTCATTCATGTACCCCTCCCGCTGGAAGCCTGCCAGGAGCCGCTCATTGTCCGTGCCTCATCTCTTTTGCACTGGCGATCACTCCCCGCCCTCGTCAGCACCCGGGATGTTACATGCCCACCAGCTTCCGCTTGGTTCGTCCTCGAACCACACCGTACTAGGAGAGAGGCCCTGCTCTGATACCACTTTATAACGCCTGGCCGCTTGCAGGATCTGTGACTGTCCCCACAAACCAACACAAGACTTTTCAACGTGCTTTGTCCTCACTCACACGCTTCCCGGGAAACTTCCCAGTAGGTCACCCATCCTTAAATTGCTCCAAGTCAAGCACGCTTAACTATAGAGTTCTTAAGTGATGGGCTACCGAAAAGTAGATGCATCTTGATGGTATAGGTAGCACTTATTAATTCCTTTAAGCTATCCTCAACTGTACAGTTCTATACCTGCACAGCCTCTAGATCCCTCTTGTTCGGGTGTGTATTCGATTCATTCATGTACCCCTCCCGCTGGAAGCCTGCCAGGAGCCGCTCATTGTCCGTGCCTCATCTCTTTTGCACTGGCGATCACTCCCCGCCCTCGTCAGCGCCTGGGATGTTACAGGTTGAATTGTGTTATACCAAATTTTTGCAAAAACCTTCTTAAGAACGGTTCGTCTGAAGTATTAAACAAAAGATTTTTGAAAGAAGTTTAAATAAAGATGAAGGAAATATGCTAGCCAAAGAAACACAAAAAGTTGATATTGGTTCGTAACCCCTAGAGACTACGTCCAGTTCTTGGTAACAACTAAGTCCTACTAACTTAAACAAGTTACAAGTATTCTTTTAACCAAACCTCTTTAGGCTCAAACCAAGTAGCCTTTAACTTGCCTCTCCAAGCAAAAAACCCAAGTATTCTTTGAATCAAAGCCTTTTTAGGCTTCTACCAATTTCTTAAAGAAATGGTTGATTGTGCTTAAGCTAGCGTCTTATCAGACGAATATACAATAGAGTGCAAGAAGCATTACAAAAGAAGTGTATTTAGAGATTACAAATTGAAAGAATTTTTCAATAGTTTCACTCATGATCAAAATATATCAACCATTGAAATTGAGGTCTCTTTTTATATTTATAGGATTCTCCAAAAGTGTCTGTTGTGCGTGTTGCAAGAATCATCTTTCGTCTGGCATTTGTAAAGGCATAAAAGAGTCGTTGGAGCATTAAATGCAGCATTTAATGCCTTTCACCAATTAGTCACTTTGATAAGATAAAGTAGTTTGCTTATCTAGCCTTTCTCGTACTCAATCTTGCAGTAGTGGGCATATTTTCTTTTTGTATTGACAATCACACACAGAATTCTTCTTTTATGTGTAAAGTGGTTTTTTCTCAAGAGTAGGTACATAGGCTTCTATTCTTTCGAGGTTGTTTACACTTTTACAAACTTGTAGAGCATAGAACGTTTAAAACATTATCTGAATAAAGTTAGTTATTGATTCTATAAAGATAAAGAAAGACAGTGAATAACGGGCGATCAAACAATAACGATAAAGGCAATATAAAACGAGTTACCAGACGTTTGATTTAAAAAGACTATTTGAGACTGTTTGTTATTATTAAAATAAATGAGGGTCATAAATTCGTCTTTTATCTTAACATGCTTAGTGTAGCTCTTTCTTACATCGTTATGATAGTGATTCCCCCTATACATATTTCCATGTAGAATTCTTTTTTTAATATCCTATAATAGTTTGGACTCTCATAAACATTTAGTTACATGACATTTTAAAAGATTTGTTTTTTATTATTAGTGGAAGTCGTGTAATACATTCATGACATTCCTTTTTTTTCTTTAGAAAAAAAAAAGGTTGAAGTCTTAATTTAGAAATATGACTTCCAATCAGGAAAAAAGAATAAAAAGATGAAGTCGTGTTTGCCAAACACGATTTCACCAAAAAATAAATTAAAAGTAATTTCGTGTTTTGTAAACACAACTTCATGTTGCTTTTATATATATATATATATATATATATATATATATATATATATATATAATGGACGCCTCGTTTACAAAACACAACTTCTTTTAGAAGTCGTAAAAAAAAAAGTAAAAAGCGAAGTCTCGCATGTGAAGCACGATTTATAGTTTAGAAGCCATATTTCTGAAACATAACTTGCTCCAATTTGAAATTAAAAAAAAATAAATACCTATTGGTAATTTCCAAAAAATATTACCACTCTGGATTAAAAAGCCAACACAACCGTTTTAATATTCATTATTTTGCGCCACTATCCAAGCTTAGGTGGAGTGTTAGGCGTGGTGGTCAACATTACGCAGCCAAAGTTGGCCGTTTCTTTGCTTGATATTGAATGGAAGCAAAAGGAAGGCTCCTTCTACAAGTGTCGCATCAAACTCATCACTCTCCGTGGTCAAAACTCTGGAAATGGTACGTACTAGGTAGTCCGCACTAATGTTGATGTTGGTTGGTGAATGTTAATGGAAAATGATCAACTTTTATCTTATTTTTAAAGTGTATGAGTAAAAGAAAGAGAAAGATAAAAATAAAATAAAATAAAATAAAATAATAGATGTGATAAATTATGCAATAAAAATGAAAAAAAGAATGAAGAAATACAATAAAAGAGAAAGTAAATATATTATAGATTAAATTAATTTATAGGTCCTGAATTATTTGAAAAATTTTAATTAGGTCATTAAATTAAAAAAATTTGTAATTAGATCTTTGATCTTATACAATTTTTGTAATTGAATCCTTCAAGTCTTTAAAACTGTTATAAATTATCATTTTTAGCAGTTTTAAGCTGCTACAAACTAATATTAAGAATCAAATTACAAATTTTTTATAATATTAAGGACCTAATTATAAATTTTTTCAATTTAAAAACCTAATTAAAAATTTTAAATAATTGAGAGGCCTGCAAATTAATTTAACCCATATAATAATAACACTGCTACAAGGACGGACTTCCAACCCGCATAGATGTGATGAAACGGGGGTCTCTTCTCGTGCACCGAGTGCATGAGTTGTGTTGTGTGCAGGTTGATGAAAGTCAAACTAAATCATTTTAAATCATCAAATTGATTTAAACAATAAAAATTAATTACTGATAATTAAAAAAATTAATTTTTATTTTAATTCGATTTAATTTCCGGCTCCTATTGTTAAAATCAAGCTAAATTAAATCAAGTCATACTTTTAATATACTTATACTGTTTTTCTTGATATACTTCTCTATATAAAATTCGATATTTTCTTTTATCCTAACTAATTACTCTAGCCTTGTGTGAATGTGTGGTGTATCACAGTCAATTGTAAATAGTTTGGATGATATATATCATCATGATATTTATGTGTGACCTTTATTTTTCTATTACTTGTGATTACCATTTTTAATGGTTGATCAGAACTCAAAGGGGTTATGAAGATCATTTCAAAAAAATTTAAAATTTTTGAAGACCAAAAACAATAAAAAAATTGAAGTAAAAAAATCCAACTGTAATCATATCTAAACAAACAAAGACTTATCTTAATTTAAAATATATCATCATCTTAACCTATTCAAATTTAAATATTGATGAAGCTTTTACCAACGATGTGGTTGAAAAATATAAGTAGGGATAGGGACTAATTTAGGGAGGGGTGAACGTGTGGCTCTAGTCCCATCCTCTTCAATTTTTTTTTTAAAAAGAATATATATAGAGAGGGAGAAACTCTAACTTTTTTATAATATATATAATTTTATATCTATTAATTAATTAATATAATTGTATATATATGTGAAATTTTATTTACTTCCAATTTCTCCTTTAAATAATTTTTTGGATCCATTCTTAATTATAAAGTTCTTTTAAAATTAGTTTGAAAATAAAATACATATATAATGATATATTATTTTAATTTAATTTAATTTAATTTAATTTAATTATAAACTTAGCGTATTAAAATTTAAAGTAAATACACCATTATTTCTACCTTCCAGAAACAATTATTTTAGACGAGTTTTAAGTTTGTTTACACAAGCTTAAATTAATTAGTAAGTCTCTAAACTATTTGAAAATTTTTAATTAGGTATCTAAACTAAAAAATTTTGTAATTGAGTCCTTGATGTTGTAAAATTTTTGTAATTAGATCCTTGATGTTTATTTATGACAGCTTGAAATTGTCATAAAATGACAATTTGTGTGCAGGGTTTAAAGACTTAGGGACTCGATTACAAAAATTTTACAAGATCAAGAATTCAATTACAAATTTTTTTAGTTCAAGGACCTAATTAAAAATTTCTAAATACTTGAGGGACTTACTAATTAATTTAACTTTTACACAACGAGAAAGAGTGGTGCTATGTTGCGGGTAATTATCAACTAAGAATCAAAATTTTGAATGTTATCCATCAAGATATTTTTAATTTTACAATGATAGTTAGTATTCACTCTCAAAAAATTATAGAGTAATTACACAAAAAAAAATGAAAGAATGAGAGTTGAAGAATTGATTTTTGTCGTGTCATGATAGTAAGTAAGCATTTTCAATCTTTAGAATTTATAGTATACGTTCTTCTGAGATACGTCAGAAATTTCTCAAATGTGCAACATCTTAAAACTTGAACCAAGGGTTTTAAAGAAGCTTTGGATTGGATCAGACTCTTTGGTTGCTATCAACCTTGCCCTTTATGGGTGTCATGCACAACATCTTCTCTGCAACAAAGTTCAGAAAATTCAGAATTGGAAGCGCTGTTAGTGGCAAATTCAGTTTTCCCACACCTTTAGGGAAGCAAACATGGTGGCTGACCATTTGGCTAACTTGGCGCATAACCTCCCTATAGGAACTCAACACATCTTGGCTTTACTTCAGGCAATTTCTCTTCTGTTTCTGAATGATGCTATGGGGCTTTATACCCCACGTAACTCCTCTTCTTAGTTTTGTTGTTATTTGGGCCTTAGGTCCTCCTTAGCACACACACACAAAAAATCTTATAAATTGAATGTTAACTCCATAGTTAATTTTAACAATAAATTAGACATGTTATAACTACGAAGTATTTACTGGCTATATCAATGATTAATCTATGTTGAGCAACTTGGCCAGCCACTTTAGTGGGGTTTTTTCTTCAACTACATGTTTTTTTTTCATCCACAAAATGTGACGTTGTGTTTTTCCTAATGTGTGATTTAGTGGAAATTAGATAAGTGATCTAGGTAATTAAGACGAATAAATTAATTGTTGGTTGTTGTTGCATGGTTTTGGTTTATGTTGTTGTCTTGGAATTCTTGTCTGAGTTTACAAAATTTGAGAAAATGTTCTTAAGCCAAAGTGAGAGCATTGTTGGTGTATATTTGAGTTATTGAGGAAAAACAGTTGAGTGGGACTAGTTATGAGTTTCAGATAGTGATTAGACGGACTATGGGTTTAAGTGGGGCCAAAGACCTGGTGAGGCCCGGGGCAGCTTAAAAGGGAGCCCAAGCCTTTTCCTCTCTCATTCTCTCACCCTTCACATATTCTCTCATCTCTCATTCTCTTAAACTTCCTCAAATTCACCGAGCTAGTGGCATGAATCGTGGACTCTCTTGGTGAGGAACGGTGCTTGCTCAAAGGATTTGGCTCAAGAGGATGCTTTTCTCACGTTTTCTCTCCCCCAAATTCAGATTTGGGAGCTCTAAGAGGTAAGGTATGAAAGTAGTAGTGTTTGTATGTTGTCATGAATTGGATTAGAACGTGATTGGGTTGAGTTGTGTTGGAATGTTGTTATAAATGGGTCTTTTAAATTTGTGGTTGATTCCTATTGAAATGTTGTATGGATTGTTATGTGCGTTGACTATGTTGTTGTGGACAGTTGCATGGTTGTATTCAACCTCTGTGGAGTCGATTTAATGTGAAACAGAGTAGAAAGTTTGGATTTTGGGGTGTTTTGAAGAAAGTTATGTTGCAGCTATCCAATAGTCACTGAGCGACTAGGGCTCTTGTTGAATAAGAGTGCCCCTGGGATGGAGTGAGGCTCTCGGGTTAAGGCTCGCTAAGCGACTACTTGTGTTGCTGAATGAGTGTTCCTAAGTGATAAGAATGGCTAAGGAAACTGGAGACTTGCTGAGCGATGATTAATTCGTTGAGCGAGTGATCATGAGAATTCTTGAAATTTTCCAAAAAGTGGCTCGTTGAGCAAATGCGATGTGCACTAAGCGAAGTGGTGAGCGTCCAGATGCCTGAAAGGGATTCACTGAGCTAGTACTAGGCTAGCTGAGCGATTTGGGATCTTGGAGAGTTGGTGCTCTCTGTTGCAAGAGGTTTGTTAGGCAGACAACACGTTTGCTGAGTGAGGAGTGTGTGCTAGTTTTGGCTGCTCTTTAGAGTGGCTAGTCACTACGCAAGTAGGCGACTCGCTAAGCGAATTACTGTTGGTAGAGGTTTGGAGGAAGTCCTTGGAATGCATTTGTTGAGCGACGCTTGTTGCTGCTGAGCGAGTGACTTTGGAGATAAGATGTTCGTTGAGCAAAACGTATACTTGCTGAGTGAGAACCTTTGTGAGGAAAAGAAGATCCTCTGTAAGGAAGGGTACTCGCTGAGTAAGTATATGGATCGTTGAGCGAGAGAGGTATGTTATTGTGTGTCAATATGTAAAATAGTAGTTGTATGGGGTGTGTTGGGAGAGGACTCATAAGATGAGTTTGATGTGAGAATAGTTGGGAAATGTGAGTGGAGTGGAAGGTTTCTTGGATAGGACCTCCACTAGTTGTATTGTGTTGTGAGACATCTCACGAGGTATGTACTACTTGGGTAGGGCCTTACCTGTTGACCATGCTTGAGGCTAGATTTGGGCCTGCATGGGGGTTGGTAATTGTTGTTGGGCCGCGTGAGGTAGCTGACGATGGACCTCATGCCGTGCCTACATGGTGTTGGTAGTTGTTATTTGGCCACGGGAGGTAACTGACGATGGACCTTATGTCATGGATTGTATTGATGTGTGTGTGTGTGTGTGTGTGTGTGCGTATATATATATATATATATATATATATATATATATATATATATACCTATATGTTGATTGGTTGTGGTTGAGTCGATGTTGTGTTGTGATACATGCATATGTTGGCGGCTGAGGTAGCTGACGATGGACCTCATGCCGTGGTGCGAGTAGGCATGTAAGTCGGATGGTTGATCAGAGCTGCAGCTCAGACGGGCCTCCAACCTAGTGCTGGATGAGACGTGGGGCAGTTGACGATGGGCCTTCACGGATAAGTGGATGGGCAAATTTCGCAGGAGACCAAAGTAGTGTAGGCCTTGTGTCGCAACAAGCCACCACCCACATACACTCATCTCGACAAACCACTAAGCTTGTTTGTAGATCAGAGTTTTGGCAATCCTTGAATGGTGCTCGGATAGGCCATGGTAGGGGGCAAGACCTGGTTGATAGCTTGAAATGTTATAAATCTCTCGCGAGTTGTGTCATTTATGCATTGACATAGTTGTGATGAATTTGTTGTGACGTAGATATTTTGAGTTGAGAACCATCTGTTATATGAATGTATGCCATATTGATGTGCGTGAATGTTGAGAATTGTTGGTGATTTCCTTTAATTATATGTTGTGTTGTTGTTTTAGTAAGCTTAGCCTTACCTTGTTGTTTTGATATGGTGGTTGTTCTATTGTTGTGTTGTGGTGACTGTGATGATCACGTCTTATGGCGTGGGAGCAGCTGGCGATGCCTCTGTGGACTTGACTACTCAAAGTTGATAGTGAAGCTCTGAGCTAGAGTAGCGTGATGTAAGGGGTCACATCTTTGCTTCTTCTGTTGTATTCTTTTGATGGGGATTGTATAATATTACCAGCTATAGGGAGTGTGTTTTGTACCCCTCTCCTTGGTGATGTATATGTGCTTTTGTTTCCTGGCTTTGGTGTTACCCCTCTGTTCTTTTGATTCTGTAAAGTTGTAAAGATAAATATGTTGATGGTAGGAGAGATGGCTAGATCTCTCAAGATATATGTATTTTATTATATACATGATCTGATTGTATTTATGTTCACTTGAAAAGGTAGGATTATAAGGGTTGTCTCGTAGCAATAGTTTGGGTCGTTACACAAAACACGAACTCAATACCTTACTTAAGGGATTCAAGTTCAATTTCACTTGAACTAACATAATATTAGTTAAAATAAATAAAATTAACATACTCAATATATTTTAAATATATATATATATATATATATATATATATATATATATATGTGATAAATATGCAAAAATTTATCTTAATTTATACTTTTAATTATTATTTTAATAAATTTTATGAATTGTGCTAAAATTAATCATATATTTAAAAATTCTTTATTTTTAATTCTTATTTTTTTAAAACATATTTCAAAGTAATCAAATTAATATATAAGTAAAATAGAATTAAGCATAAGTATTAAGGTATTATTTAATTAATGTAATATTTATATACATATATAAATAAACTAATATTTTTCTTATATAGTATTAATTATTTTATTAATGAGTTGGAAAATGGTGACAGGTTAAAACCAAAGTGTTATATTGAGCATAAATCACCAAATTAGTCCTTGAATCAGTATGTCGCTGTCATTTTAGTCCCTAATAAGGGTTTAATTCAGAAAATATCTGTGAAATAAGACTCCTTCTTTCATGTTTGCCCAACGTGGATGGAAGTTACTTTACTCCGTTAGATGAGCTGATGTGGCACGTTAATTGCCACCTAAGATCCAATGTTGTTGGTCCACGTGTATGCCATGTATGTAGGGACGAAAATGAAACTTTTAGCTTTACTGATTTGACTATTGATTTAACTTAACCCTGTACTTTTTTATCCCACTCCTTACACATTCATGTACATGTGGTCTTTTTGATTAAAACATCTCTTCATTTTTCTCCTTAAACCTATGTGTCTTGCATTTGGGTTTCTTAGTGAAGGCTTGCAAAAGTTGAAGAAGAGGTAGTGGTGTGATGTCTTTTGTGTTGTGCGTCTTTTGGAAGGCAAGGTAATTGAGTTTTTTCTTTTGCTTTCAATGGGTATGTTATGAAATGGGCAAATAGTGTTTTATTGGTGTGGTCCCTGTTTTATTACACTCATGGTACTAAGGAATCTTTTGGGGGGAAAACTTTGTCTTTTACATTTGATTGATATTTTGTCGTGTAGGGCTAAGTAAGAGGTGATATGCTTGTTGCTATTTTTGGTTTCGATTATATTGTGGTATGCACTTGTGGTTTATCCCTGTAACATATGCATTGTTTCTAAATTATTTTATTTTGTGACTTGAGTTGTTATTTGTTTCTTGGGTTAGGGTTTAGTTTATGATTTAAAGCTTTGGGCATATTATTGATGGCAGAACATACATTATGTGTGTGGTTACTGTTAATTTTTTGTTTAAGTTATTTGCTTTTGGAAAATTAACAAAGAAGTATGAAGTGAGGTGAAGTTTATTGGTTAATTTTAATGTTGATGCAAAATGGTTTTTCAAATTAATTTGATTTTTATCATAGTGGAAGATTGACAAGGAATGAAAATGATGAAGCTGTGTACGAAGGAGGTGAAATTTGTGTTTGGGAGGATATGGATAAGGACTACATGAACTACTAGTGTTGATTGATTTGGTTAAAGCATGTAGAGGCCATGGCGATATAAAGAACATATTCTATCTTGTGCTTGGGAGAGGTCTTGATAATGAGTTGCTTAAGGTTGTTAGTGATGAAGACATTTTGGACCCATGTAGAAGTGTTGTTAGTGACAAGAACAAAGAAGTGCATGTTTATTTTGAAAGAATTATTGAAATGCCAAAAATTATTAAGGGACCCAATGAGGATGCTAATGGACATGATTTGGTGGATGTGGGCACTAATAAGGAGATGAATGACCAACATAATATTGGTGTTGATAAGGAGCAATTTCAAGAGGCAAATATGGTAGGTGAGGAAAAAAAATCATGAGCAGCAACATGTTGTAACAGAGGAGGATAATAAGAGCAAAATATTGGAAATGTTGTTGGTGATGTTGGCTGTGATGCAAATGATGGGAATTATAATGTAGAAGATGAGTCCTTGGATGACTATGAGAATGCAGAGGATAGTCCCAATAGGCCACCTCCTACTGTGTTTGAATTTGAATCAGAGGATGATGACAGGCTGGAAGAAAAGAGTTTTGGTGGAGTGATTAGCAAAGGGAAGCGCAAGGTTAAAGTTAATAAGACAAAGGAAGGTGGTCCATAATCAAGTGTAAGTATGGGCAGGATTAAAAAAACAAGTAATAGGTTTGCATGTGTTGTTGGAGAAGAGAGTTTTGAAGATGATAGAGATTTAATGGTTGGGGTTAGTGTAAATTAAGGTACGGGGCATAATACTACAGGTAAAGTTAATGTAAATGAGGGGGCACCATAGACTTTTTATTACTAATATGAGAAATTTAAGAGTCCCATTAGCACTGATGATGAGAACAAGGGAACTAAGACTCCAATGTTCCCAACTTTTAATGAAGGTGTGGAGTTCGAGCATGTTCATTTGGAGGTAGGAATGGAGTTTGCTACCTTAGAAATGTTCAAGTTAACTATGAAGGATTACACCATATTTCATGGCAGGGAAATCAAATGGCTAAAGAATGACAAAATAAGAGCCAGAGTAAGGTGTGCATTGTAACACCCCAAATTTCAAGTACTAGAAATAAACCACGAGCTAGCTCTTAGTAGAACCCTTCCCATATGTTATTAGACAAAAGATGTCTTAAGAGTTATTGTTATTATTATTATTATTATAATTATTGTGTTGTGTTGCTGTTATTGTATTTATTATTATTGTTATTATTATTATTATTGTTTTTAATACCTTAGTATTATAAATTAGTAGGAATATTATCATAGAACTCAAAAGAGCATCTAGGGCCCAATAGGGGACTAAAACCCACTAAGCCACATACCCACCCACATGTTATAAGAAGGGAATAGAGAAGGAGGGTTAGGTTTAACTGTCACAAAATAGAAGAAGAAAGAAGCTAGAGAGAATGAGGAGAAAAGGGAAGAAGAAAAAGAAGAGAAGGAGGAATAGAAACCGGTGAACCCAAACCTTAGAACTCAGTTTTGCATGCTCCTAAAGGTGAGTGCTCTCCCCTGTATTCTTCCTTGTCTTTTATGTTGTTATTTTTTTTATCTATTTACCTTTTCCCCCTCCTTATATCTAAGATTAGGGATTTGATAGGTTTTGAAGAAATTGTGAGGAAGTAAGGAGTTCATAGATTAGATAGCCGCTGGGCGACTTTTCTTCAAAAACTAGATTCCGCGTTTGCACTAGGAACGCGGACCCACTGGGTGGGATGAAACATCTGTTAGGCGGGTTAGATCCTGACGCAAACCCGCTGCGTGGGTTGGGTTCCGGCGCAAACCCGCTAGGCGGGTTTGCTGGACCGTTGGGCGGATACGACTTTTGCTATTATGTTCCTTGTGTTTGTGAACTCCTTTTGGCAATGTTTAACTCATTGTTATTTGTTTTTTTTTATGTCTTGTTGAGTTTATATTGTATGGTTGTTATTTACTTTGAAAAAAAGGAGTGTGATATGAAATTGTGCCTATGATTCATGATAAAAGTCTATGAAAGCTATAAGCATCGTATGTGACCATGCATCATAACATTTGAGTTATGTGATGAGGAAAGTATGTAGGAATTTGGCTGGTGGAGGCCATGATGGGTTGTTTAATCTTAGCCTTGGGGGTTATCTGGTTGGAAAAACTCCAATGGTCCATGCTGATTCCATGGAGTCGGGGCATACTGGCAAAATTGGGTAACCCTGACTAGTCACCGGGGGATATCATGCCAGTTGAGGGTGCGAAAGCTGAAGGCATCGGTACCGATGATGCTTCTTATGGCCTGCATTTACTCCTAGTCTACTTTCTGAAAAGTTTAGGTTGGTACCACATGTGCATGAGTAGTGGTTTAGGAACATCGCACGCATATGTATCTTGTTGTAGTGTGATATGTTGAAGTGTGCTACGTTGTAATTGTGTGAATTCTATGTGACCTTGTTCATAAGCGTATGATGTAATGTGTACACGTGTGAAAATGTGATTGTGTATTGTGATGAATTGTCAAGATTATGTATATGTGCTCATGTTATGCATGTATGTCATGCTTCCTTGATGAAACAAAACAATGTGTATGTCTAGTTACTAGGCAAAAGATGTGAAATAAATGTATGCTTGTAATAAAAATTGTGTTTGCTACCTCAAGGATAAGTGAAAGGCTAGGCCCTAGGATAGTGTTGTGAGGGTCCTAGTTGGATAATAATAGTTGTGAATGAGGTAGAGGAAGAGTGAATCCCCACATAGCGTAATAGAAAGGTATAAGACAAATAAGAGAGAACAAAATGACGGTATTAAGGTGAGTGTTAAGGGATGGTCAAAAGTATTTTAGAGTGTCTGTGACCTTAGACTTGACCCATAGAGACCAACCTTAAATATTAAAAGAAAGAAAAGTAAAATCTAAACATGAAGGGTTTAAATACTAGAGAGCATTTTGGGTAAGAAAGAGTTCTTAGGTTGAAAATGAGATAGTAAACTAATAAAACAGTCAGGAGAATGAGAGAGTAGTTAACACAGAAAGTATTGAAGATTAAAAGGTGTAGATTAGACCGTAGGTATGGCGAATTATGAGAGACCTAGTGAGTTTAAAGCCATAAAAGATAAATGATGAGGGTTGTCCGAATAGAAGAGTGTAACCCAGCCGTAGAGTCCTTAGAGTACTCACTGAGACATTATGTCTCATTCCTTTAAGTTTCTCCTTTTTCAAGATACAGGTAAAGACATGCGTAGTTAGAGCTTGGAGTCATGTGCAAGAAAACGTAGTCTAGTTTATATTATGTTTTTGTATTCTTCTTTATATTTTGTACGATACCTTCAGGTGACAGATAAGTTATATTTGGCATGTATTTTTTTTTATATTGTTCGTATATAATATTTAATTATATTTATGAGTAGCATTTGTATGTTGTTTCTACCTTTTTAAGTTTGTTTTTTTTTAAATTTAGACCTAGTTACGGTAATGCCCTTTAGGGTGTTATATGCATAAAAGGAGTGTAGATGGCAAATATATTGTGCATAGAATGAGGTTAGGAAATGTTTCTAGATTAAGACATTTGAATCAAAACATGGTTGCCGTAGACTTTTGAAGAATAGACAAGCTAGGAGGAAGGAGGTTGTTTAGAAACTTGATGAACAAATTGGGAGGCATCCTAAGCTAACAATGGGTGAGGGTTTTGAGTACATGAAAAAACAATATGGTATACATCCTAATGATACCAAGATATAAAGGCAAATAAAGGAGGCAAAAGCAAATGTTGACGGTAAAATTCAAGAGAGGTATGGACGTATTTATGACTATGCACATGAACTGTTGAGAACCAACAATGGTTCTACTGTGAAAATTGACTACATTACCGTGCTAGAGAGTACTCCACAGTTCCAAAGGTTTTATGTTTGCTTGGATGCATGTAAGAAAGGATTTAAGGCGATGCAAGCCATTTATTGGACTGGATGGATGTTTCTTGAAAGGATATTATGGAGGAGAACTTCTATCTGTAGTAGGACAAGATGCAAACAACCATATTTTTATCATTGCTTATGCAATTGTAGATGTGGAGAACAAGGATAGTTGGAAGTGGTTTCTGACACTTCTACATGAGGATTTGGGCGACTACAAATAGCACAAGTGGAACTTTATGAGTGATATGCAGAAGGTATGACATTTATCAGTTATTGTTTTGTTTTCGTGGACTATTTTGAAAGTAGAAGTTTCATTTAAGGGCTTTATGGAGATATGTTGCTTTATGTTAAGGGTTTTTCATGAGGTGTACAAAGTTAATTCAGGGACTTTAATGGGATAACTTACTTTCACATTTAGTTTGTTGATTAACCTCATTAATTAAAATGTTTGCTTAGATGTTACAAGGATTGATCCTTGCAATGCAGGAGGTAATGCCAGGGGTTAGTCACAGGTATTGTATGATGCATTTGTGGAGAAACTTTACCAAGCAATAGAAGGACAGAGAACTTAAAGGGTTGGTTTGGAAATGTGCAAGGTCAACAACTCCTATACAGTTTAAGTTTAACATGAAAAGGGTTAAAAGGAAGAATGAAAAAGCATGGTAGTATTTGGACAAATGGCCTTTACATGCATGGACAAAGGCTTACTTTTCTGAGTGGTCTAAGTGTGATAACATTTGTGACAACACGTGAAGTTTTTAATGAAAAATTTTTGAAGTACAAGGGGAAGCCCATTTTGGGTCCACTTACTTCATAAGGTGTTATGTTATGAAGACAATAAGTACTAACAAAATGAAATTGGCTAGTCATTTGGGTCCACTTACTCCAATGCAGCAAAGTAGGTTAAAGAAGAAAAAGATTACAAGCAACAAATGGACTTTTATGTGGTCTGGTGATGGGGAAGGTTGCAGATATGAGGTTCAAAGCTAGAATGATAAAGTAGATGTCAATCTAAATAGCCACACTTGTACCTATAGGTTTTGGCAATTAACAGGTTGTTGAATAGGATTTTTCGCTTGTGAATTCTTTATATAAATGGTGACTGATTCTTTTTTTTTATATGTAGGGATGCCAGTATATGCATGCAATTGTAACAATTGCATACAAGAATGAGTAGCCAGAGAATTACTCCAGTGGTTGGCTCATAATTGGATCATACAATGCCACTTATCAATTCTTTGTGTAGCAAATGCATAGGCAACAATACTGGGAAACAACTGAATATGCAAAGTCGATTCCATCAAAGATGAAGAGGTTTGCAAATAAACCTAAGACACAATGAAGGAAGGATAGGAATGAGAAGGTTATCTGAAACAACAGAGTCAAGAGAAGTTGTCCACAACCAATTTGTTCAAGGTATGGTGTTTAAGGACATAGAATGAACATTTTGATGGTGTTTGCAGAAGGCCAATGGGCTACATATCCAAACCTGAAGAATAGCTTGTATCAAATTAGCATGCACAAACTAAGATACAACTATCATAATCTGGACCATCAATTGAATTGAGTTAATCTCAGATTGTAATAACTTTATGTTTCTTTGGTTTAAGTGGTGCATATACATATATGCAATTAATTTATTTATGTCATGCTTATGGCAGATTGGTGTGGAACCCATGGTTTTTATTCCAACTCCATGTGTGCCACCACAAACTGAATATCATCCTTAATGGAGGCAATGCAGCTACTGTGGGACCTTTTTTAAAAAAAAAAAAATATGGTGTAAGTAGGGGAATATACCACTACAACAAAATTGACTTTTACTAGCGGTTTTTTTTACGTTTACTAGCAGTTTAAACCACTACTAAACCCACTACTGGTAGTTCTCAAACCGTTGTAAAATCTTTCGCCACAAATCAATACAATGTCATTTTTTAGTAACCGCCACAATAACCGTCGGCAGATTACTGACAGTTACTAAACTGCCTCTAAGAAACAACTTTTTAGCGGTTTATGAAATGTTGCAAAGAGAAAACTTACTGGTGATTATGAAACTGTTGCTGTGTAACAATTTCTTGGCAGTTTTGGAACCGCTACTATGTAATAATTTCCTAGCAATTTCGAAACTACCATTATGTATCAAGATTTTGGCAATTTTATAACCACCGCTATGTAATAACATTCTAGCAGTTATGAAACGCCAGTAAGTGCATAATACATTCACTTTTATATTTAATTATTCATGTTCATATTCATTTTCGATCAGCCAATGAGAAAAATAAGTGCATTCAAAATCTTCTACACCAATAAGCAACAAAATTTGATTTAAATCTAAAACAATGCCAATTAGGGATATTACTAATTTACTGTCAACCAACAAGCAACAAATGCAATTTAAGCCAAAACTAGCTGTATAGTAAATGTCATCATGTTCATACATACCAGACACAAAACATTCATAGTGCTCTGACCACCACTTTTTACCAACAACTTCACCAGAAACTTCTGCACCTTGCTATTTACATATTCTTTAGCATCCATCTTAACCTTGCACATAGATAGAAGGAGCACCATCAATTGCCTTCCCAAAATAATCAAAACCCAACTAAGTGGACGATTTCAGCGCCAAACCTCGTGCTCTATATAGTTCCACTTTGCCACCTTTGTACGCAAACACTCCTTTTCTATAAAATTCATCACACTGCTTCCTATAATCATCGAAACTGTACGTAGGAGCGAAATATGGTGGATTGGGATTTGGGTTTGATGGAGAAGCATAAATTGGAGTCGCTTTATATTGATAATAGGGTGGATAATAGGATTGGAGTTGCTGCTAGGGGGTTTGGTATGAGAGCTGAGGTTCGTAAGAAAAGGCTTAGGATGAGGAATTGAATGAGTTAGAGGTTGGAGTGTAAAGGGTGTAACCGGAGCTGAAAGGAGATGCAAATGCATAAGGGTTTAGGAATGGAAAGTAAACTCAGCGACAATGGTCCTAAGTAGTTTTGTGTTGTGTTTTCTAGGTTCGAAGGTGCAAAGGTATTAGAGAATTTGTGCATTTTGTTTTTTGATTCAAGAAAGGGAAAAACTCTTTGGTGCAAAAAGGAAAAGACAAATGCAAAAAGAATTAGAGAATTAGCAAGCAAAAGGGAATATTATTTCTCACATATCGGCAATTTTGGAATCACTGTAAAACTTCCCCTTCTAGTGTCATTTCCTAAACTAACGTCAATCATTATACTTAGGGAGGTTTTCATTAACCACTGCTATTATACTGCCACTAAAATTCGTTTATGGTGTAGGGATAGTTATATACATAACTAAATAGACTACTTGACTAAGGCAATTAGGCCTTAAATACTACTTTTGGGCTTTTGGATGTAATTAGGGAAAAAGTTTCTTTTTTTGCTATTTGACAATAGGTTGGCCTTGCTGTACAAGTGACTTTACTAGATTTGTTTTGTCTATGGCCTGTGGATTCCTTTATGGTCTTGTAGTATTTGTGGCCTGATTATAGTTTTTTGGCAGGACAAGTGTACATTTTGTGGATTCTTACAGTATTTATGTAAAGTTCAAATATCATTACAGTTTATGAAATGGATATTGCTATTGGCTGTATGTTCCAATTTATTATACAATTTATTTTTTCACAATTATATATTTTTACATTTTATACTATACAAATGGAAGTGTCTTAGAAAGCAAAACATAAGTTACTGCCATATGAGCAAAAGAATACAATACATTTATACACACACACACACACACAAAGTTACATATTTGCCTCAAAGCACATTCTATTAATCAAAAAGTGAATTACATTCATGACAACATAAGTGCTAACCACTCTTACACCACAAAAACAACAACATAAAAAACACTATCATCATAAATAATACACCAACACAAACTTTCACAACTTTTATTTCTCCCCTAAGATAGAATCAAATCTTCCCTTCATCTTTCCTCTAGTTTGCTTGCAAAACCCGTACCAATTTCATTTTCTTCCTTTGCCCATATAAAGAAATGACAATTCCGAACGTGATCTTGCAATGACAAATTAATAAGACTAATTAGCTTCTTCATCCAAATCTAAATTACAGAAATATAAAACACATGAATATCAGACGTACATTTTACAACGAAGTATCACTTGCGTACCTGTGGTAAAGGGCACAAATAAGAGGACCTCCTTGGGTTCCTTGTTGTCCTGGAAGTTTGCAACATTGCCTTATACCCATAGAAACACAAGTGCTTATTCATGGTCGTATTTTCCCAGCCATTGACACGCAAGGTAGCTGAGTCATTCCAGTTTCACCCTCCACTTCCCTTTCTCCTGTTCAGATTGGTCTCGGACCTCCGAAATCCACCACCACCACTCATAATGAATGAGGAGATCAATAAATAAGAATGAAGAATGAAGAATAATATATAATGGAAGAGGAAGAAGAATAAGTATGGGACGAAAAGAAAGAAGAGCAAAACAAATGGATTGGGTTAACAGGACAATTTATTCGAAAAAAGTATATGATCGTTGTCCTAAAAATTTTTTATTTTCATCCCTACATATATGGCATGCACATAGAACAAAAGTCAGTCACCTAAGTTGGCAATTAACGTGCCACATCAGCTCCTCTAACGAGATTAAGTAACGTCCATCCACATTGGGCTAACAAGAAAGATGGAGTCTTAATTTAGGGGTATTTTTTGAATTAAACCCTTATTAGGGACTAAAGTGAGAGCTGCATACCAATTTAGGGACCAATTTGTGATTTACTTGTTATATTGATGAAAATATTCTGAGAATGGTGGGTGCCATGGAAGGGTGTGGTGATCATGAAGCTTCTAGGGAAGAAGATTGGTTTTCTAATTATAAGAGATAAATTGTGGTCTATCTGGAAACCTACGAGGGGATTAGACATAGTTGATATTGGTCATGGTTTTTATGTTGTAAAGTTTGACTTACTAGAGGATAGAGAAAAAATGTTTAGCGGAGGGATGATTTTTGACCATTAATTCATTGTGCATAGGATGGAGGCATCAAGGCCACAAAACACCACCACCATAACAGAGGGTGGAGGAGCATCAACGGTGGTAGTAGTAAAGCAATAATCATTCCTTAATTCTAAAACATCCTTAACCGTCAACCTTTCTGTAACTCAAACTCGAGCTCTAATAGCTTAGTAGTAGAACTTATGATAGATTTTTTTTAAAGCTTTAAAATAAAAGTGTAACATAATATAGGACATAAAATCTTTTCCTTTGTAAAACGAAACAAGGGTTTTTATTGTTAAACTATTAGTAAAATATCATGATAATGAATATTAATGAAAATGAAATATAATTTAAAACTCTACAAATATGCAACTACATATTCTTGACACAAAAAGGGTTTACATTGCATTCTAATCACACTATAGCACGATCTACTACACAACTAGATACTCCTTCAAATTAGAGCATTACCACTCTAATCCTAAGGGAATACCAGTTCTAACACCACACCAGATTATTTTGACATCCAGTATTATAGAATCAAACCATGAACGAGTCTTTTACATCTTCAATCACACTTCCATCGCGCCACTCTAATACCATCTTGGTTAGGGGTTGTAACCATGGATTGCTAACCCGTGTAACTATTCACGAACAAACCAAAAAGCAATACATCCCTATTTCCATTCCAAACATCTACAGATGAAGAAAGGGATGAATTAACTAGGGCAAGAACCAGACAATTTGAAACCAAGAAATCAAATAAACCCAAAAAACTACCCAAACCATAGTTCATATCATATAATTATTATGACAAATAGTAACAGGGCCAAATCATACAATAAACTATAAAATTATGTATCAACATCATAGCATTTAGCAGAAAGCACATTCACAACTCATAACACATTATCACAATCATTATACATACATAATGCGTCCTATTCCCATGATACACACAAACAAAGATTTGATGTATGACTTATCATTTTTCCTTTCTATCTATCAATTGTTTCTATTGAGTTACTCAATAAATCCAAGTGGTAGCAATATAAATTCGTCTGTACTACTACCATCCAAAATTGATGCGTCCTATACCACACCAATTCTGGGGTTTTATTGAGACACTCTATCAATGCAATGCATGTGGGCCCATAGTCCACTTAGTGTTCATCAATATCCATGAAAAGTGATTGGGAGTACATATACCTCTCACACACCAAGGTACAACCTCATCATCATTGAGGAAACGAGCAATCTTTCAGCTCAAGACATTCATAGTCCAAATAGAGGTATACTCTTACACCAATCCTAGAATGCTGAGTAGTTGTCGAGGTTATCAAGCTTAGTCAAGTGAATATCTTGGCTTAAGGGCGCTATCCTAGCCATTGGGACCTTCACTGCTCGATACCTTACCCCCAAGACCTCTGCAAGTGAGTCCTTGCCTTTCATTTCTCAACATACCAAACTGTGGCTTCCCCACCCAGAACACATGCATTTAATGTGTGGTTCACAACATCAATACATATGCATATGATGTATGAACATCCACAAGAACAATATATTCAATCATAAACATTCATACTTTTCTAGAAAATTTAGCTAAATCTCATTTATTTTTCGGTACGTTTCCTATACCAAAACATAAGTATGATCACATATTAACAAAGGTACCTGCTTAACACACATCCATCACATAAGCTTACTGCCTAAACATCAATATTATCATCATAATTAACTTTTCATTCTTAAAGGCTCACATAGCCATTCGCAGGTCATCAATTCTTTCTTTTCTCATTCCAATTTAGATAACAAACAAATATATAATTGCCCTAAATTAAATTGATATTTCTATACTTTCAAAATACTATTAAATTACTCATAAAACACTAGAATATTATTCTCTTAGATTTCATAGCAATTAATTATAAAAATTCTTAAAACAAAATATTATGATTTTCAAGACCAAAATTAAAACTCAAATTTCTTAGATTGAACAATTTTTGTTTGCTACAAATTATATCTCTTTGGAAAGCTCTATGTTTTTAGTTTGCAAATCATCAAGCCTTTTATTTAGGAAAAATCTATAAAATGAATAAATGAATAGAGGTCACCCATGTTTGCAAACAGGATAATTAACTTAAAACTTATTTTTCTCAATCATTTTAAAACCAAATTACATAAAACTTAATTTTAGCCTATTTCCCTTTGAACATATTTTTCAGATTGACCAAGAACACACATTAATTCATTTTGAGCAATTTATGGTGAATCATTTCCTAAGATTATCATAGTGCTAAAAAATAGAATGGTTCAATGCACTTAACGTATTTTCCAATTAACTTTTCAGTCATCAAATGGAATCAAAAAATTATAAACCATATTTAGAAAGCTTAGAATGTCTAATTTCTAGAGAAGCAACTCGTTTTTGCTAATTGTTTTAACATTAATACAGTTTTCAAAATGAATCACCACTGTTTAAGTTCATTTTCACTGACAGAACAGCTAATTTTGACCCCTCATAACTCCATTATTTCTTACTTTTTTCCAACAATTCTTGTGCCTAAATTGTAGCCCCGGATGTCTATTTTCACCTCCAAAAATCGGCACAAAATTATTTACCTTTGTCCTATACGAAAATACACTGGCAGCACACCATCAAAAACATTTATTACAAACTATCATCACCAATTCATAATATAACTCAATTATCTTATCAATTTTTAACACAATAATAACATCACACAAGGCCCAACTAAGCTCTATGTAACCAGTCACATACATACATACAACAATCCATATTTTCAAAATGTACCATACAATTTAAAGTAGACATGAAAATAACATCAAACCACTATCACTAAATCAATTCAATTTCAAGAATCCAAGTTGAAGTGGATCTTCCCCTTACCCATGTGAGGTCGTGGCTGTCCACAAGAGGAAAGGATAGGGTTTTGCTCATCCATGCCCCAATTAAGCTTATAATTGTAAAATCAAGACGAAACAAGTACTAATTAGTGGTTTACATCAAAAGCCTTTTGTAAAATTGAAGAAATTTCAAGAAGAGATTATGAGGGATTGAACAAAGTTCGTGGTGGTGCATGAGTATTAAGACTAAGGAGGAGGAAGAGAGAAGAATATAAGCTCTCTTACCCTAGAGTGATCATAAATAGTGTTGGAAGACCTTGGGTCTTTGAGAAAATGGAGAAATTTGGAGAACTTTGGAGGAGAATGGAGAAATGAAGTGTGTTGGTGGAGGAGGAAGGGTGGTCTACGAGCTTAATTGTAACAGCCCAAATTTCAAGTACTAGAAATAAACCACGAGATAGCTTTTAGTAGAACCCTTCTCTTATGTTATTAGACAAAAGATGTCTTAAGAATTATTATTATTATATTTCCTATTATTATTATTATTATTATTGTTGTTGTTGTTGTTGTTGTTGTTGTTGTTGTTGTTGTTGTTGTTTTTATTAATACCTTAGTATTATAAATTAGTAGGAATATTATCATACAACCCAAAAGAGCATCTAGGACCCAATAGGGGACTAAAGCCCACTAAGCCACATACCCACCTACATGTTATAAGAAGGGAATAGAGAAGGAGGATTAGGTTTAGCCGTCACAAATAGAAGAAGAAAGAAGTTAGAGAGAATGAAGAAAAGAAGAGAAGAAGAAGAGGAAGAGAAGGAGGAAGAATAGAAACCGGAGAATCCAAACCCTAGAACTCAACTTTGCATGTCCACAAAGGTGAGTGCTCTCCCCCATGTCCTTCCTTGTTCTTGTTCATCTATTTATCTTTTCCCTCCTTATACTTAAATTTAGGGATTTGATGGGTTTTGAGAGGATTGTGAAGGAGTAAGGAAATTATAGATTAGATTGACCAATTATCGATGTAGAAGAGTGATTAAGAATCTAATTATTTATCTTGAAGCATTTAGAACCCAAAGACAATAGGAAAAATAAATTAAAATTAGTACCTTGGATCCGCCCGATGGGATTAGATAGCCGCTGGGCAACTTTTCTTCAAAAACTGGATTCTGCGTTTACGCTAGGCACGCGGAGCCGCTGGGCGGGGTGAAATACCCGCCGGGCGGGTTGGGTTCCTACGCGGACCTGCTGGGCGGGTTTGCTGGACCGCTGGGCGGGACTTCCGTCCTACTGAGCGGATATGACTTTTGTTATTCCGTTCTTTGTGTTTATGAGCTCTCTTTGCAGTTTTTAACTCATTGTTGTTTGTTTTCTTATGCCTTGTTGAGGTTATATTGTATGATTATTATTTACCTTGAAAGAAACTGAATGTGATATGAAATTGTGTCAATGTTTCATGATAAAAGTCTATAAAAAGTTGTAAGCATTATTTGTGACCATGCATCATAACATTTGAGTTATGTGATGAGGAAAGTATGTAGGAATCTGGCTAGTGGAGGCCGTGATGGGTTGTCTAACCTTAGTCTTGGGGGTTATCCAGTTGGGAAAACTCCAATGGTATCCCATGGAGCCGGGGCGTACTGGCAAAACTGGGTAACCCTGACTAGTCACCGGGGGATATCATGCTAGTTGAGGGTGCGAAAGCCGAAGGCATCGGTACCGATGACGCTTCTTATAGCCTGCATTTACTCCTAGTCTACTTTCCGAAAAGTTTAGGTTGGTACCACATGTGCATGAGTAGAGGTTTAGGAACATAGCACGCATATGTATCTTGTTATAGTGTGATATGTTAGAGTGTGCTATGTTGTAATTATGTGAATTCTATGTGACCCTATTTATGTGAATTCTATGTAAGAATGCAATTGTGGCTTGTGATGAAATGTTAAAGTTGTGGACATGTGATCATATCTTGCACGAGTGTCGTTCCTGTTTGATAAAACAAAACGAGGTATATGTCTAGTTACTAGACAAAGAATGTGAAACAATTATATGCTTGTAATTGGAATTGTGTTTGCTACCTTAAGGATAAGTGAGAGGCTAGACCTTAGGATAGTGTTATGAGGGTTCTAGTTGGATAATAATAGTTGTGAATAAGATAGAGGAAGGGTGAATTCCCTCATGGCGTAATAGAAAGGTATAAGACAAGTAAGAGAGAGAATGAAATAATGGTATTTTAGGATGTCTGTAACCTTAGACTTGACCCTAGGGGACAGCTTTGAATATTAAAAGGAAGAAGAGTAAATTCTAAAGAGGGTTTTGTGTAAGAAAGTATAAATAATGAGGATGAGTTCTTAAGTTAAGAATGAGATAGTAAACCAATATAATAGTTGTGAGAATGGGAGAGCAATTAACAGGGAGTATTGACTGTTGAAAGGTGTAGACTCAACCATAGGTATGGATAATTATGAGAAACCCTATGAGGCTAAAGCCATGAGAGATAAGTAATGAAGGTTGTCCGAATAGAAGAGTCTAACCCAGCCATAGAGTCCTTAGAGCACTCACTGAGACATTATGTCTCATTCCTTTAAGTTTTCCCTTTTTTAGGATACAGGTGAAGACACACGTAGATGGAGCTTGGAGTCACAGTGCAAGAAAACGTAGTCCAGTTTATATTATGTTTTTGTATTCTTCTTTATATTTTGTACGATACCTTCAGGTGATAGATGAGTTATATTTGGCATGTATGTTTTTTTTATTGTATTGTTCGTATATAATGTTTAATTATATTTATGAGTAGTATTTGTATGTTGTTTCTACCTTTTTCAGTTTGTTTTTTTAAAATCTAAACCTAGTTACGGTAATGCCCCTTAGGGTGTTACATTAATAGCCAAGGAGGAGAGAAATATCAAGTTTCTCACAACTAACGTCGATACGTGTCACTAAAGTGCCCAATTATTAAAATTTCGACTGCATTCGTCTTAGATTCTAATTAACTAACTTACAGAAAGTTAGAATTAATGACCTTAGACCTAATCTAGTACCTTTCTGGTCATGCATATAAGGTTTCTCTATAGACAGAGCTAGAAGTAACTGTTTTATTTTATGAGCTATTTACAAACTTATTTTTAGAAAACTATTATAGAGATCTTAGTTTGAGTTCTCCTTATTTAGGTAAGGTCTAGACATAGTAAGAAACCTCTTGTAATTTTTTTTATAATTTTTAAAACTCATTTACAAAAATTTATAAAAATTTGTGATAAATTTGCAATCATTTTCTAAGCTTAAAAATTATTTTTCTTAAATTTTTTACCATTCTATGATTTATCTCTTAATTATCTTTCTTTATTCTAATTTATTAATTGCAATAAATCCAATTTTATTTATAAAATTACCAAAAATTATTTTTTATTTCTTAGATACCATTCTAATATTTTTTTAAGTATAAAACATAATTTTTCTCAAATCTAAAAAAGTATTTGCTAATTATTTAAGGTGTTCTATATAATCTCACTTGTTGTTGTTGTTGTTGTTGTTGTTATTATTATTATTATTATTATTATTATTATTATTATTATTATTATCATTAAGTCTAGATATTATTTATTCATTGGAGCTAAGTCAAAGCTTTCAAAATTTATAAATCTCTATCTAGACTTTTGTTTAATATCACAAGACAATTAAACAAATGATAATTATTAAATACTTATTTAAGTAATATTTTGAGGATGTTACAAATTCCACTCAAGAGAATCTTACAAAGCAAGCCTTAAGCACTCTTTACAAGGACTAGTTAATTATGACAAATGGTAAACAGGCAAGTAAATCAAATCCTCGAAATAACGGAGGGGGGGGGAGGGGGAGGAATTAGCGAGGAAGGAGGCAAAGGTTCTTATAATTTGCAGATTAATGGGAACAAATACCAATCCTATATTGTAGGAAAGGTGAAT
Source organism: Spatholobus suberectus (assembly GCA_004329165.1). NCBI lineage: Eukaryota > Viridiplantae > Streptophyta > Magnoliopsida > Fabales > Fabaceae > Spatholobus > Spatholobus suberectus. The sequence goes on from CM014737.1 coordinate 32,805,457, forward strand.
AATGAGGATATTCCAACAAAAATGTGGCAAACGAAGAAACAGGTTAGAGGGGATATTAAAGGAACATTAAATAGTGTGGGTTAAGAGCTAAAGTCGTGAATGTAAAAGGGAAAGCAATGTAACTTTCCCAACTTGTCGCTTCTATTAATGGGCCTCAAGGAACCAAGACTTGCATTAAATTGTTTGCTCCAAATAAAACGTGATGCAAAATACTAAACATGTGGCAACAAGCCAGTCCAATTATGTCCCAACATGTGCACAAAATCATGATTGTGATGAACGTTCAAGTGTTGGAACCGAATAAGCTGTTATTAATGGAGGAGGAGAAGCCCCCAAATGGTGGTCTCTTAAGTCATGGCGATATAGAAGTCATGGATACACAGGATAATAATTGCGTAAAGGAAATTAAAATGAGCGCGGATAGGCAAGAAGTCAATCTTTCCAGATGGCGGCGTCCTTTCTTTGTTAGTTATTTCCTTTTTCATTTGTTGCTAGTAGGAAAAGCCATTGTCACATATGCAAGCTATTAGTGAGATATAAACTGACGATAGTCTTTCATTATGAAACTTATGTTCCTTTTCCTCGTATGCAGAAATTTTAGGACTAAGTAGGATATTTTGCTATTGCTTTGGAGGAAGCATAGGGTCATTTTGGAGGCATATGGCATTTACAACAAGATGTATGTTTAACGTTCAACTATTTGAATCCATGCACTAATGTATTACTCTCTCCATATCCTTAGGGAACCAATCTTGGTGTGTATCGGGGGTTTATACAAGTCCTATTTACTCTATCAAGGGCTAATTGTGGGATTACTTAGATTAGTTGAGAGGCTGGATAAAGAAGCCTTGGGCATTAATTGGAGATTTTAATGAAATTCTTTCCTCCACAAAATAAAGAGGCAGGCTCTTCTTGTAAATGAAGGAAGACCTGTACCTAAAAGGCCTAAATAGTTGTGCTATTCTGGATTTGGAATTCTTTGGTAACAAATTTACCTATCAACATATGTGTAAGGGTGGTGTATTAACCTCGAAAAGGTTGGATAAAGGTGTATTTGACCATCATTAGAGATTAAGCTTCCTAGGAACACCCGATTTGACCCCAATTTAACGACAATCTTCTTCTGCTTAGGTGTAGCCACCCTTTGGCTTCTAGAGAAGGAAGGTCTTTTCAATTCGAAGCAGCTTAGTGTACATAAAAGGACTATCCACCATTAGTCCAAGCTGCCTGGAATAAGGAATTAGGTAATGTAACTAAAGCCCTTTTTCACTATGATGCAAGACTCAATAAAATTTAATAGGGAGGTTTTTGGTAAAATATTTACTAAGAAAAAGATCTTGGAAGGGCATTTGAAAAAGATTCAAATAACTCTAGAGAATGTTGACATTTTTAGCCCGTTACTTTTCTCAAAAAATTTCTTTAAGAGTACAAGGAGGTCTTATACTAAGATGAGACTTTTGGTATCAAAAGTCGAGGAAGCAATGGGTATACTTGGGAAGCAAAAATACAAAGGTCTTCTATGCACAAATAGTTATCTGACAGAAGCAAAATAAAATCCACGACTTATTCCTCCCTTCAAGTGAGCGGTGTACTAACTCCAGTGTTTTTCAAGCTGAAGTTGTAAATTATTTTTGCGTCCTTTTTTGTATAGTTGATGGAGTAAATGGGGGAAACCACTATCTTAGGGGTTTTATCTTAGATACAGAGGAGGAAATGGCACTAACCCAACTAATGACAAAATATAAGGTGCATAGGGCCTTGATGAGCATGAAATCCTATAAAGCTCTTAGGCCTAATGGCTTTCAGCCTATTTTCTCCCACCCTTACCAATGGGTTACATCCAGTCCACATAACCTTGTGAGATTTTTCACTAATCAGCCAACAACTTACAATCAACCTTTCACAGGTTTTTTTTTACCACTTAATCACTCTGGTCCCTAGAGAGGTATAACACTCAAAGCAGTAGCAACAGATTACTCTACTCTTCTTTAGCACCACACACTTAGTTTGAAGGTAATAACAACCAGATACAAAGTCCCTACTGTAGTTATTTGTCGCACAGAAGAAAACAGCACCAAACCAACTCCCAATAGAGAGGATTTTTGACAGTTTGGACACTTCTTTACATTCCTATGTGCTTTTACAGTATAATGATTATAAATGAAGGAGTGAATAACTTCTCACATAGGGAACTTTTGAGTATGGAAGCCTTTCCATTTTAGTTCAAAATGTCTCACACAAAGGACTATGATTTTCACACTTAGTATATTTCTTGTTCTTTTTCTTAATTGACTTCCATCAATCAACAAAAGGCTAGGATGTCTTCAATATAAGCTCAGTAGTGAAAACTAGCTGTTGGAGTAACAGGGATATGTGTCATTGAATGTTAGATATAGCTGTCAATTTTTCTACAGAAATTACACTTTTCTGCCTTTTGATGAATTCTTTTGAAGCATCTTTTTGCAGCATACTTACTTTTGATGTTTCTTTCCGAAACTCCATTTTAATGGTCTAGCAAACATCTCAATACTTTTTGCAATGTATTTTAAATTTTTATTAAGCACAATTTGATGCCACAGATGAATACTCTAGATCATGCTCATCACTTTAAGTCTTTAAAGAACTTTGATAGCTATGACCTTTTTAAAACACTTAACAACATTGTTAGATTCTTTCATTTCTCATATAATTATGAATTAATTTAAGAGAGTTTGTCATAATTAAAACAAAGGTTTGGATTCAACATTAGAGTTGTAGTCCTACCCACTAAGAATAGCCAATGGCGTTACTAGATTCATAAGCTAGTCAAAATGCATGGTACTATGACTTTAATCTTATTCTGGGTCCTTTGGATGACGCGAAATAAGTTGGTATTTGAAGGAATTAGGGATGGTATAACCTACATTGTCATACAAGTTTGGTGCTGGTAACAAACAAATCTAGGTGCTTATGGCTCGGTTCATGGTTTTCGTGAGGGTGCATCTATTTAGAAAGAGATTTACTGGTTTTAGCCCCCATTTATAGGATTTGGTGGACTAGTGCGAGATTTTATGAGGAATTTCCTACATGGTTTTTTTGGAAACATTAGTATCACAAACAACCTATTATTGAAATTAAAGCACTGCTTGTTGGTTTGGAAATCTATTGGATTCTGGGACACTGAAAGGTAATGTGTGTCTTTGATTTTGCTATGTCTCAACTACACATTAACAAAAAAGACACCACATGTTGTCTTGTACATTGGCACACTAAACTAGTCCCACCATTTAATTTACCAAATATTCTAGAAAACTTAAAATAATATAGGATGCCACTAAAGGGTTTGATCTATTACAAAAAGGGTTATTCATACAAATATGTGAAAAACAAGGTAGGTGCAACCCAAAATTTTTAGCAAGCAAAACAAGGAATTTGATTACCATTCCTTGCCAAATTCTCTCTATCACTTAGACTTAAGAATAAGATCCAATTCAATGCTTATACCATTAAATCATTCACTAAAACCAGTATTTAAATTAGCATACTCCTGCATATATGATGTAAAAAATAGAATCAAGTTGAATCACCACATTCTCATCAAATTCGCTAGCACACACAACACCTGCTAAACATCCACATTGCAATCAATAGGAAATTGGCATTCTAAGCAATCAATTCAATATCTTGCCTATTCAATCGTCTTGCTAATTTAAGAATCATTAAATTCACATTTAAGTATAAATAAAATCAGATTATATAGTATGCATTATACAAGCTTAAGTAACTTTCACAATTTATTCAAAAATAATTTTTAATTGGGTAAAAGGTGGCCTATCGAATAACCCGATAAGCTACTCTACCTTATAGCTTCGTAACACTATAGGAATTTATTTAAATCCCTAAGGTTCCAACAAAACCATACAAGGCAAGAAATACAAGGAAATCGCAGTTCATAAATCAATCACGACACATAAAATAGAATTTGAATATAATATCATCCTTTGGAGCTATAAGTCATTAGGAACAAGGTGTTCCTAACTTACTCTTTATGCCTTCTATTTGTAAGGCTTCTCACTCCCCCTATCCTTGGGTTAGTGAGAGATCTTTTAGAGGTGTTCTGGGCTCTATTTGTGCGCTTCACTCATTTTGTTCCCGAACTTGTGATCGATGTTGTTTTCTCCTTTAGTGTCCAATAGACGATTAGAACCAGTCAAATTGAAAAGGGTGATGAAAGGAATGTCGAGGACCATTTGCATGTGGCTTTTGGTGAACCCGAAAGTCAACATGCAAGCTTGCTAAGATCTTGGTTAAACAAGAAGCAAGAAGAAAAAAGGAGTTGATTTTGGAAAGTGGTTAAAGATTCAATGTTAAGGAGGTTACGGGAGATGAGTTTTGAGCTTTGATGGGACAAAACTCAGCATGCATGTGTTTCCCCTTTAGAGAAAAGCTCTTGGTCTAGATAAAAAAAAAAATGGGAAAAAGGAAGGAATTTTCAACTTACCAAGGATCAAAAGAAGGAGAAGGCATGCCTAAATGAAGATTTGGCTTCACTGAAGACAAGAACCTAGTCCTCCCATGGCCGTGGATGCCTTTAGTCCTTTGGAGGCGAAAAAGAAAGATGTGTGTGTTGTTGGAGATGAAAGAAACCGTGGAGGGGGAAATGGAAGAAGGAGAGCATGGAAAGGAAGAAGAAATGTAAGAGTTTAGTGTATATGGGTGGGGCACGATTAAAGAATGAGAGGAGGAAAGATGCGGTGGAGAGAAAATGTAAAGTGGAGGTGGAGGAATGATATAAGAAAAGAAAGGGAAGGATCTTGTGTTCTCATTGTAAGGGGTGGGTTTTATAATTTCATTTAGTATAGGTTAGCAACTTTAAAGGTTGTAGATTGGTATATAACAACTATTTTATGGTTTAAGATTTGATTGTGAATTTAGGAAGAGGTTCAGTTAAAGGAGTTAATGAGATTAACTAATTAATCTCATCTTAGCTATTTAAAGCTTTAGAAGGATACAAGGAGGTTTACTTTGGCTCTGGGGAGGCTTGGAAACATTTGGTTCTCTTGTGGGTAGTTAGTGATTTAAATCACTAACTATAGCTATAAGCTAAGCTACCTAAATATATGCATGTATAGGTATGGCAATTAAAACTTTTATAAATCCCTTTATTTTAGAAAACTTTTATTTAATAAGTTCTGACTCTTAAATGCACAAAACAAAGTTGCTATAATAATAACAAGCTTAAAACAATATATTTTTAATTTATAAAACACTTGTAATGTATAACTATCTCAGTTTAGAAACTTAATTTAATCAATATAAAAAAATATAGTTGTAAAGCCATATTTTATTCTTTTCAAGTTATAAAAGATATGATATTAATATCAAATAATTAAAATTTATAACAGCTTAAAGAAACACTAATATAATACATTTTCTCAACTCATGAAAACTACTACTGTAGGCAATAACTTTAATTTAAAGAGGCATAAAAGTCTTAATAGAAACAACTTTAGAAATAAATTTAGCACTTGGAATTAAGAATGCTATTTGGAAATAAATATAATACTTTGAAATATATTACTTTACAATTCTTGGAAATGTATAAATATGCTTATAAATATGTTCCAAGACATGCATGAGTATGAATGCATCTATAGACGCTTGTAAGCATACAAGCTCTGGCAACAGGCAAATACTTATCCTTTAATGAAGGCACAAGGTACTTAACTGAAGCTTGTTCTCTTAGGTTCAAAAATTAGGCTGTTACTTCATGGTCCTGCATCTTGTGAATGGGGAGATAAATATCCACCATAGATATAGCAATGAGCTTGCCATTATCAAGAGGTTGCAACAAGGGAGATTGGGAGTGTGAGCTTCACCACACATTGCATGATGGGAATTTCGCACAAACTTCTTAGCCATATTGGGGGCTAGCTTTGCCAAATATATATGCGTTTGAAGTCACCACCTCCAAGCTTGGACCACATGCTACTAGCTGATTCCATGGATGTGGCTTTCTTACATCCATAGTTTGTTTATCTTGTTTTTTTCCTTGTCATTTTGCTACTGTTATTCTTTCTTGTAACTAAAAAGAAAAAAAAATCAAATGATTGCTTACTTTCTTTTTATAAGATGCATGTACATAAAAAGTTAATTAAGAATCATACCCATCAATTGTCATAAATTAGTCATCCATTTCATTTTCTATTAGTAAAATTATTAATAATAACATAGTAATAATAATTATATGAATAACAATTGTTATGATTAAACAATTAGCGATCTTTGTTGGTCAATTACTAAAGAAATAATGATATTAAATAATAATACTAATAGTAATATTATTATTATTATTATTATTATTATTATTATTATTCTAGCATTGCTATTGTTATATTTCAAACCATTTTTTAACATAAAATTAAAGTTTATATTTAAAAATTATATGACAATAATTTTAACAACATTTAAACATTTTCATTCAGAATACAAACTTATAATCAATGTTTTGATATAAATAAGTAATGATCACCATTTAAATTTTTAATAACCATTTTTAAATTAAAGTCAAAGTAAATAATGAAAGAATTCCCTAAAAGGATAGTAAAGAATAAAAGCACCAAACATATTCAAAATTATATCATGGATTTAACTACAAGAATCATTAAACTTATTACATAAAGAAAACATCAAATAATAGGAAAAAAATAATAATTTAGTTAAACCTAATTAATATTAACTCAAACTTTTAACATTTACATTGTCTTCTAACATCCCTTAAGATTCTGTTTCATATACTCTTTTTTTACAAGTAAAACAATTTGTTTTCATGATCATTTTGTTTTTTGACTTAAATATTGAGATAAAAAATAATTTGACTAATATAAGTGATTCTTTCACATTATTTACCATTTTTGGTTAAGATACATAATAGTTATCAAATCAAAGTAAATACTAATGATAAAAAAAATCCTAAATTATAAGAGTTTAATTTTGATACATCGGTATAAAAATTTACACTATCAACTTATTATATAACATTTTATATGTAACTTTTAAAATAATTATCATAATTTTTAATTTTTAATACGACAATTCATGATTAACAATATAAAAAAATTTTAAGATGTCATCACATTTTAATTTTATTCAATAAAATATAATATATAAGTAAAATCATTGACTTGCCCATTTTAGACATTATAATCATGGTTAATGAACATCATTTTGCATGACAACATTAAAGATGACAGATTTTGTGTTCCTATAGTCATTTTTTTTTTTTAAACAATTCTAGAAACATTTCTTAAAATTGTTTGCATTTTGAACTTACTTGATTAGTTTTTTATTTGATTTGTTATATTATATATTGGAATCAAGTTAACTTAAAATAATCAACACTCAACATTTTTAGCATTTATTTGATTATCAAATTCAACTACAAATTAATATTATTGTCAACATATAATTAGAAATTAAATAAGATGAAATAAACATTACATGTGTAGTAAGGACAAGGAGAGCACAATCTATAGCCAAATATGGTTATAGATTGTCCAGTCATAACATAACGACTCCCTTAAGACACCAATATAAGTTTTATATAAAGTAAAAAAAAATGAAGTTAATTGCACCACCTTTACTCTATTCAACTATTACATTATGCATTGATGAACCTTTTCAATTGATTTTCAGAATCTATCAAATTCGTTCATGAAGTGGGACTTACAATTGAAAGAATCATCGAAAGACATATCTTTTTGCTCATACAACACTGATTGGCTTATGGAAAAAATTGGTCGTATATATCTAAAACTTAGGTAATATGCTTTCTTCTATGAGTATTTGTTGTGTTATTGTATTTGTTGAATAAAAAGGCTGGATCTAAGGGGGGGTGAATTGGATCTTTAAAAATTTTCAAGAATCCCTAATTTCTTTTCAACGATGAAGAACTAGATTTTTCAAAAACTTTGAATCATTTTGATTTGGTAATATGAATGGTGTAGAATTGGATCAATTATCTTGATTTTACTATGCAAAGAGCCTCATGAAATTATATGCAAGAGATCAAGATTCAATATACTAGCAAGATGGCAAAGGAAAGAAAAGAACAAACAAGATTTATATTAGTTTGATCACCACCATTGTGATCTACATCTAGTTTCTAATCAAACCTATTAAGATTTTCACTATGCAATTCAATTGTTTACAAACACTATGCATAAATAAGAGAATTACAAACAAACACAACCACAAGATCAAGTTTCTTGAAAAACCTATCAAGAACACTTGAATCTCTTCTAGTGGAACACTACTACAAGAGAGACTTGAGAAAATCACTTCTCAAGAATGAAAATCAAACTAAAAATAAATTATTAGATATCACCTTGATTTGTGATAGATGAAAAATAATGAAGAAACCAACCCATTTGTACCCAAAATATTACTATTCTTTATCTCCAATGTTCATCCATGATGAGCTCCTAATTTTGATGTAAAACTTGTAGTGGTGATGAAGAATAATATGTTTTCTCTCTAGAAAAGCTCTTTCTCAAATTTAGAGAATTGAAGTTGTTTAAAAAGATCCACTAAGGTTCACATTTTATAGAGAAACCACTAGAATAACTAGTTATTTTGACTTGTAATCAGTTATTTTGTTATTTTAAATTTAGAAAATGAAGTTTAAATAGATTTAATTAGTTATTTTCATTTGTAACTAGTAAAAATAGCATGTATTCATTTTTCTCTTTGCTGGAATAACTAGTTACATAGCTTTGTAACTAGTTATTTCGCATAGGACAAAACAACTTTATAAAAAGTAATTTGTTATAGAATTATGTACCTAGTTACAGCAGAAATAACTGATTACATAATGTTGTAACTAGTTAAAATAAAAACTATTTAACTAATTGCATATCAATGTAACTAATTAAAATAGTGTATTTCTTCACAGTTTATGTGTTTTACAATGGTTTTAACTGATTAAAAACTAATTTATTCGATTAAATGGTTCTTAAACATAAGATTGAATTGTTCTAAAGCTTTAATATGTAGCTTTCACTTACTATCAATTTAAACCCATATTTTATCCAATTATTTCTCTTTAAACTCAATTTTAGACTTACAAAAAACATGTTACCACTTTGTCAAACCTTTAACTCTTAAATTTTGAGCTCATCACCATCAAATCATCAAGAATAAAGATAAATCATGCAAGACATACAACCACACACACATGCATAAACACACATTACAACTTTGCACTCATCAGAGGCTAAATCATTAAAACTATACTAAATTTCCTTAGGGGCAAGAGTAGTCTTCTTCTTGCATCTTCAATATTGATTTGATGTACCAAACTGAGCATTACATGTAGCATCTATAAAGTACAATTGGTAACAATTTTGTTTTTTAAGATTCAAACTACTCTAGAGAGTAGACTCAAAAACCATGGCCATAGTTTGAAATTTTTCCAACAAATGATGTAAAAGCAATGTATGTAAAGTATCTTAAAATTGAAAAATAAATAATTTAATATAGGGAAAAACTTAACTGAAAATAATATATATAAGATATATTACTTAGGCATGAGATGTAATTCCCTTGTCCACACTAATATTGAACATTTTTTTGGCACACTATTTTGTTGTAATTTGATTATGCCAAATAGAGTATTTCATTAATTGGATGTATTGATTTGACTCACACACAAAAAAAATTATAACAAACTTTATTATGCTCTGTCAATCTAATAAAACCTAAAACTTAATTCAATTTGCATAAATAAAAAAAAATAAAACATAATAAAACACCATGGAATGAAGACATAGAAACATAAAGAAAGAAGAGATTGCATCACCTAAGCAAAAATATTTTACCTTACAACACCATGGAATGAAGAAAGCAAAAAGTTAACAAAATAAAACAAATTTTTTATAAGATAATTGAAAAATGAAATAAATATAGACGATGCCCATGCATATGTAACACAAACCAAACCTAGAAATTGCAATCGAAAAAGCAACTCATTTAAATCCTAAGAAACACAACCTTTCAAATAACATAACTGCTAGTGTGAACATTCATTGTTCCCTAGTCCATGAAAGACTTCAAACATCAATATAACTAAGAAAACAAAATATGTTGGACCAATCTAAGAAAGTGATTATAAATGTTTTAAAATTAAAAAGTAACAGATATAAAATGATTTACCTTGAATCAAAGATAAAAAAAAAAAAAGGAAAAGAGATATAAAACAAATTTATTTTCTTGCCAACATGATAATTAAACACAGTGCTTTCAAACTCGTATGAAGAATGTAAAAAGATTAATCAATTTTTTTTCCTTTTCTTTTCTTTGTATCTTTGCTTCTCTAAATTAAGTTAATCAAGAACATAGCTTATTCATGAAAAATAAGAGTTTTAAAAATAAAAGAAAAAATTACCAAATGTTATAAGCCTATAAGCTTTGGTCAAATTATCCTTTGTCACTTTTTCAAACGGGTGAAGTTTTTTCACTTAATTTAATGTCATTTTAAATTGATAAAAAATAGTATAATAAAATTAGAGTTAATAGATTATAACATGGAAATAACTGTTATGGACGTTTCAATATTAATACATAATAGTATACTATTATTTTGTAAAATGTTATTGGTCAAATTTACAATAAATATCAATCTATCAATTGGCTTAAATAGGGCATAGCATAAGTGCAATTACTAATTCAAACATCTTCAAATTCAATCTTAGTATATATTGTATAAACAATAGATAAAATTTTCAATTCAAATATTCATTCTCTGCTCACATATATACTATTTTATCTTGTAATTATATAGGGGTCATTTGAATAATTTACATAGCCTATAAGAAATGGAAACCCAATTCATTGTTATAGGGGACATATCTTTTGGAGCACTAAGAATGGAATTATAAAAGTCCTTAGCATTATACACAAAAATAAAAATAAAAATGGAATTTCAAAAAAAAAATATTTATGAAAGATTTATATAAAAATACATGAATGTAAGGAAAAAAATATTCAACATAATTTAACAAATATAAGATTGTAATAGACTAATAATGTTGATATTCAATACAATTTATATATCACATATTGTTTAAAACAATATATCCATGTAAGTGAATATAATCCATTTTTATCCTCTTCAATATACAATATTTATATTTTAATAAATATAAGGTTGTAATAATGTTGTTTTTCAATACAATTTATGTATCACATATGTAATGCTTGGCCGCTTTCAGGATCAATGACGGTTCCCACAAATTAACACAAGACTTTTCAACGTGCTCTGTCCTCACTCATACGCTTCCTAAGAAACTTTCTAGGAGTTCACTCATCTCTAAATTGCTCCAAGTCAAACACGCTTAACTATAAAGTTCTTAAGTGATGGGCTACCGACAAGTACATGCATCTTGTTGGTATAGCTAACACTTATTAATTCTTTTAGGCTATCCTCAACTGTATAGTCCTATACTTGCACAGCCTCTAGATCCTTCTCATTCCGATGTGTATTCAATTCATTCATGTACCATTCCCGCTAGAAGCCTGCCAAGAATCACTCCTTGTCCATGCCTTATCTTTTTTGCACCGACAATCACTCTCCACCCTCATCAGCGCCCGGAATATTACAATATACAACTGAAAACAATGTATCCTTGTGAATGAACACAATTCACTTCTATTTATACATACTCTTCAATTACTATATACATAAACATAAACAATTACAATATACCTTTTACTTCAACAAAATAAAAATGGAAGGTCAATATGAAAACAAAATCTTTAATATATGTAGAATTTTTATAGGACTTTAATTTAGGGAGTTTTAGCTTAAAAGTAACTATTAGATCAAAGGATGAATCATAATCCCTAATTGTTTCAAAAATAACAAAGACTAAGTTTTTATATTAATAAGTTTTGAAGGATAAAAGGCTTAAACTGATTGACCATCCTATAGACGATCAATCTCTTACAAACACTACATTATAGATACATCATCCTATGCTGTGTCTATTTTGTATCATCTTATCATCTTTATAGGTCTTAAAATATGCATCGTCTTTATAAGCAAAGAAGTGTAACAAGGAAGCTCAACTTTTCAACGTCAAAATGCCTTTAACTCACCTTTTTCTTAAAATGTAAAAACATGACACAAAATAAATGAAAAACTATTAAGCATTCTCATTACTATGTACATTTTGGCTGTTGTTCAGTAAAGAGAAAAATGGAGTATTTTATAACATTGTACAAAAAATATTATTAGAAACATGTAAATTAAGGGAAGAAGCCTTTTTCACCTTTAGATGATTATATGTTGTCATTGTTGTAATACGGGAGATAAGAAGTTTAAAAACATTTTGTAAAAAAAAAAATAATGGCATTTGCACCAAACATAAATAAAAAGAAGTAGTATAGTAAAGGAAAGATTTCTCAACTTTCCTTGATATGGGTAATGCTTTTTGATTGTTGCAATAACAAAGAGAAATGAAGGTGAGACAACTATTTGTAGTTGAAAATATTGTATTCTGCAATGAAAATAAACTAAAAAATAAAATATGAAGAAGGAAGATTGTTTCACCTTAACCTTTAAGAAGTTGAAATTGTGCCTTAGGGTGTGTTTGGTAGAGAGGAAAGAAATAAAGGAAAAGGAAGGGAAGAGAAGAGAAATAGGTAAGAAATAGAGTGGAAATTAAGGTTATTTGGTTGAAGAGAAATGGAAGAAAAGTTAATTTTCGAGGTTATTTTTATTTTAACTATTATTATTATTATTATTATTCATTTTTTATTAATATATTATTTATTTATTATTATTATTATTGTTAACCGACCCAGGGGGGGGTTATTATTATTATTGTTGTTGACTAGGGGGGAGCTAATATACAAGAGTTGAAGCAGAAAATCGATTTAGAATTCAACCAAACCAATTTTCTGCTTTGCAAAACAACAGATCAACGAGCGTGTGTACGATTTCCCCTCTAATCTTCTCATTTTAGTGAAGAAATTTAAAGGTGTGGGGCCCACATTTTTTTGTGCAAAAACCCTCAATTTCCATTGAAACAAATAAAGAAAAATTGCTATATTCCACTCTCTTCTCTTCTTTTCTCTTCTCCTCTCCCTAAATTCACCCCAACCAAATAGACCCTTGAGGAGAAGAGAAAATGGAGGAAAAGGGAGAGATTTTACCTTTTTCATACTTTCAATATAAAACCCTAGCACAAAGTAGGGTTTTCATAAAAAAGTTAATAGCAGAATGGGATTTTTGTGTTCCTTTCTCATATTGCATGGACATTTAATTCTTACTATTATTACAGGTCGTGATAATGGTGTATTGACCATCCTAATTTAATTTTTCAAAACCCACCCATTAAAAATAATCACTCTATATCTATAAATGAGAATAGTTATCTCACCTCTCAAGACTTCACTCTCTCCACTCTCCCTCTCATTCATTCTCATTTATATGTTGTTTCCTAGTGCCATCGTGACTTTCACACTTCCTTCTTGCAAACTTTTTTGCTCATTTTGCACCTCATTAAATTTACACGCTACAAATCTCTTTAAATTTTCCAACAACCTTCCCTTATTATAATTTGATCTTCTTTTATCATTTTCTCCCTACTTTTAGCAACTTTATTTATTTCCTATGAACTTTCTTTAATCTTCCTCGTATTTTAAATCACTTTTCTCCAATTCAACATTTTCTTGTCTTTTCTTTTTCAAAAATGTTTGCAATAAAATTCATCTTCTCTTTTACTTTGCCCACTCTGTTACTTCATTCAATTTTATCTCTTTTAAAATTTCCTCACTCTACCTCAATCTTTATCTTCTTGCTTTAGTAGTAGAATTCCTAAACATTTTCAAATAATTTTATTGCATAAAAGATACCATAAAAAATAGGAAGGCCTCTATTTGTGTTAGGGTTTTCAAAGTTTCATTTTCCTTTTGTTTCTTCCTACTTATCACATTCTTTCGTTAAGGTTTTTCTTTTTTTATGCATTTTTTCTTTTTTTCTTTCTTTCTCGCTTTTAATTTTTTTAATCAATGTGTTTTCAATTGAAAGCTTAGTAAGTGACATGTAATTTTGGACAATTATAGCCTTTTTCTATCTTATAATGTAATCTAAGTTATCATATGCCAAGAAAAGGTTTGCATTGAGAAGCTTTCATGCATTGTGGCTTTTTGTTATTGTTGAAAGTTCTATTATACCTTACTTAGATATATTACATATTGTAGGCAAAGCTAAGCTAATAGATGTTGAAGTAGAATCACTTTGATCAGAACTTGCTAATATAGAAGAGAGGGAAGCAAAATTCAAAGATTGGTACAATGTAATGTAAGTTATCATATTGCAGGAAAAGGCTTGCGTTGAAAAGCTTTTGTGTAGTGCACCTTTTTGTTATTGGTGAAAGTTCATTTATATCTTACCTAGATATATTATATTTTGTAGGTTAAGCTAACATATGCTAAGTAAATTCACTTTGATCAAAACTTGCTGATATAGAAGATAAGGAAGCTCAATTAATAACTAATGGGAGCTATGCACTTCGGTAAAAATAGTGGAAGAAAACATAAATGATTGTCCATTTCAGGTACATCTAATTAGAAATTGCAAGTGTTGACCTTGTTATTTTCATTACTATGTTTATTGGATGACTGTTTAATGTTTACAATCCTCATCTTTCAGTAAAGGTATGCATATTGAAGAGCAATGATGTTGCTATTTATTTATTTATTTATTTTGTATTATAAGTAATAAACTTGATGAAGCTATATTCTCAGCCTCAAACAATATTAGTACTATTTGCCTTTGGATCATACCCAAGCATGTCATATTATCAAATGAGATGCTACATATGTGATTGATTATGGGAAGAACTATTCAATTTGACTACAAAAGTTATGCATGCTTTAGGAATGCTAATCTAATAATTCTCATTTAGGACATTTGTTTTAATGCTCATGTAGGTTACTTAGTCTTTTAATGGTGTGTGATAGTAGATGCGAAATATTACCAACTCATTGAAATATTCAATAAATTTGGTAAAAGCATCCTTCATAGTGGGTTCAATGGCTATAGCTGTGGTTATGGTTCTTGCCTTCTTTGTTGAGCTCTAAAAGTTTGTCCTTGTAATTGTGAAAAACTTACTATTTGAATGCTTTTAATTTCTTAAGCTTTTTGGTAGATGTTTCTTTTGCTATAGGAAATATATATTTTCTTGAAAATTTTTTACTCTTCATAATTTATAAACTCTTCAAAGTTCAAATATTGTGTGCACTTGTAGAGAAATCTGATCACATTAATAAAGGTTTTTTGAACTTTGACTACATCTCAAAGAACTTTGCCATAAATCTATATGTTTAAGATTTGGTTACTATTTTTAGTTATATAACCTTTAAATAAAGCAGTAATTAAATATATGAATAAAAAAAGCAATAATTAAATATTGTGATTTATGGTAATGCTTTGGAAAAAGTTGGAGAAACAATGATTATATTTTTCTCCTTTTCCACTTTAACTTCATTATTGATGCTTTTTGTCACTTTTTTTTGCCTAATACCTTTATTTGCATGTATGAGCAATATGAATTGATAGAATGGGAACTAAAGCAGATGATAAACAAATCAAATCAATTATTTAATCCCTTAATTCAAACTATGTACTAGTTGTTAGTTGCTAATTCATTCCAATAAAAGAAGATGATGTTGTTTACCCATTCCTTACACTGTTAAAAATGCTAGAGATCAAGCCATGTCAAAATGTAATTGGCCTTCTTTCACTCTCTATTTTAAAATCATTATTCTTTATGTTTATAAGATTCTCTTTTTTTAACATGATTTAACAATCCAGTCATTTCCTTTATAAGCCATGGATCAGTCAATTTTCATTGTTGAGTATGTTAACCTTATGAACTAGAAGCATGAATAGAAACCAATTGTATTAGTCACCACAAAGAAATCATATGAAAGAAGCAACATGCAATGTCTATCATTTTAGTGTTTAGATGCTATGGAAGAAGTATCGTTACTATGGAAGACATTTAGTGCTTAGATAAAATTGTTATAGGATTTAAGTCTTGGAAATTCATTCTTTTTTATTATTAATATTTAGTTTCTAAAACTCTTGGCCCATTTTAGAATCATTACACTTGAATTAAGGAATAGTTATTATTGGCATAAAGCATCCCTATCCATCAAGAGCAAGAGATACATGATATATTGGCATATGTCCTACTAATCACATTTTAAATGCTCCCTTTTATAATACTTGATCGTGTGTCTTTATATTTATAAGTTGTAACCATTAATTGGTCAGTTAACTAATGCTACATTAAAAAGTTCATCTATTAATAGAAAAAAATTAAATGTTAAAATTATTTGTATTAGTATATATAATGAAAATTATGTTAACAGTATAAATGTTGTTGATCTACAATTACAATATGATACTATGATATTAATAACATATACCATTCTTTTAAGCTAACAAAATTATTATCTACTTATATGCATTATGGTTTTAGTATAATTAGATCCACAATATCTATATTAAGGGTTTTATTTCAATTAAACAGGCTATATATATTGATGGTGACAAACCAACACTTAATTGTTAGGGTATTTTGTTTTTCTAATGTAGGAAAGTTTGGTAACTATAAATCATTTGTGAAAATAAAAATTATAATGTTAAGAGTATTTGCATGTTATCCAAATCTATTAGTAAATCATAATTCATAACCAAAGAACCAATACCTATTGTATACCTCCAATATATTAACGTGCTGGAATTTTGGGTTGGAAAAGTACTTTTCTGTAATGACAATATTGGAGCTCTTGATATATAGTCTACTAGATACCCACGTAAATGTATGCAAATGATTTTAGAACAAAGTATTTCAATTTAAGATAAATCAAACTTACATCTCTTAAGATTTAACAAAGTTTCACTAAATATTCTTTTCATTTTATCTTATACATACTATCCTCAATTCATATAATAATAGTATAAAGTATTTTTCCTCAAGCATGGAAAATCTAATTGAAATTTTATTATTTTAAAATATAGGTTTTGTTATTTTTGGTCACTATGTTATTGGTGTGAAGTATCCATTGACTTTGTTAATGACTAATCTCTATCAAAAGACCTGACTGACCACCTTTAGTGGAGTCTCCCATCTCAACCACCTTTTTTTCATCCATAAGGCTAGGTTTTGTTTTTTGTTTTTCTTTGAAAATGCATGTAGATTTTTAAATATGTATTTCTAATTGCTTTTCTTAAAATTAGCTTACAAACAACCAAGAATAAGTACATTTGATTAAAAAAGATAAAGTTGAATAAGTAAAGATAAAGAAGTTAAACAGAAGAGATTTTTTTTTTCTATTGTTTTTGTTTTCAATTTTTGGGTTATTGTGCAATTGTTCTCACAAATGTTTTTATATATTTTATTAACAAATATTTTATTTCAGATGCCTCATTTATTTATTAAGATTATTAAGTAAAATTTCTTTTCTATAATAAAAAGGCTTAAGTAAAATTATTATTTTGTATCTTATTACAAACTTTTTTTCTATACATGATGTATAATAATTATCATTTTTTGTAACCATGTTATAGGTGTAAAGTATCTATCAACTTTACTAGTGACTAATCTCTGCCAAATAGGGTCTCTCTTTCTAACCACTTATCTTTTATCCACAAGACTGAGCCCTAGACCTTACTTAAGGGATTTGAACTCAATATCACTTCGACTAATGACTTGATATAATAATGATCATTTTATGTATATTTTTATCTCATTTTATTTTTTATAATTTATTAACATATCATTAATTTTTATCAATTTAATTACTATTTAATCTTTCATGATAATTATTTTAATCATAAAATTCACATATTAAATTTGACCCTACAATGTGAGTTAAAATGCTAATTATTTTATACTTGTAATTAAATGCTAATCTTAAAATGACTAATTTAACCCTAGTTTGGGCGAGGGAAAATATTCCTAAGACAAACCTACACTTCTACTTTTATATGAATAAGAATAAGAATTAAACAATTAGAAAAATTAACTTCAAATAAAATATAAAATATTAAAAAATTTGTTGTTAAGTAGGATTTTTTTAATGTGTGTTTATATTTGTGACTCATTATTATAGGAAAAATATAAAGTTTAAAAAGATGAATACACCTTCGTTAAAAGAAATAATTCTTTTTTTTAATTTTTGAGATTTTTATTTTATAAACAAATATATTTCTTGTATTGTAAATAGTATCTCTTAATACTTCATTCATAATTGCAAAAATAAAATTAAGAAAAAAATTATAAATTTTTTTGAGGAAGTGGGATTAATTTTTATGCTCAATTTAGATCTATTATCATATTCCTAATATTTAATTTCATTTGATATATGAGTTTTATTAATATACTTATTCTTATTTTCAAGATGTTAATAAATTATAATTTTAAATTTATTAAAATACTTTAAAAAGTATAACTTATGGCAGTTTTAAGGGAATAAATCGATATCATAAATAATTACTAATTAGTTTTTGAATAGTTTTATATCTTTTAATGATTTTATATAGAACAAAAAATTTATTTAAAATACTATTAAATTATAATTATATATTAACTTGATTATAGAGGTGTGCAAGGCTCAACCCAACCTACTAGCTCGGCCAGACCCGTCCTAATTTAACCCGTAGATCATTAGATTCATTTGGGTATAGGGACTTGTTAGGGTCTAAAAAATTGGCTCGGTCAAAATTTAGGGTTAGGTTAGGGTCAAACATAGTTTGGCTCAATTCGTCCTTTACTCATCCCTAACTTTATTATCCATTTTTATTTCTTGGTAGTACATCTCATTTTTTGTGTTTCACTAAAAAATTCTAGCCCATTAATTTCTTTTGTCTATGTTTATCTGACTAATGCCAAAATTCTAGAGGTTTATGAGTAATTATCATTTAATTTACATGATATATTGTGTAATGATGAGATACAAATTTATTCTTGAAAACTCAATTACATTAATAAGAAGTGACAACTTATGTTACCTATATTTCAGGTCAACCCGGTCCTGTCTTGAATTGGCCCAGTCCTAATTTAACCCGCAGATCATCGAGTTCATTCAGGTCTATGGATGAGTTATGGCCCGGTCAAAATTTAGGGATGAGTTAAGGTTAAACATACCCCGGGCCAACTCGGCCTTTGCTCACTCCTACTTGATTGTATATATATATATATATAGGAATTTGTTAACATACACTTACTTATTTTTTAGTTAGAGTATGCTAGCAAGTTACACCATTAGTGTATTTTTAGATAATCCTTAGTTATAACTTGCTAATATACTCCAACTAAAAAATAAGTTTGTGTACGTTAACAAACCCCACAAGCATTTGCTAACGTACACCCACTTGTTTTTTAGTTGGAGTACATTAACAAGTTACACCGTTGGTGTACGTTAACATATCCCATATATATATATATATATATATATATATATATATATATATATGTCAAATTTTATAAAAAAAATGAATAATAATAAAAGCATAATTATTTTTAGAGTTTAATTTTCATACATTATTAGTGTAAAGATTTTTACACATTCAACCAATAAGAAATAATTCTAAATATGACTTCTAAAGTAATTATTATGAAAAATCAACAAATTTATCATGCATGATAATTGTAATTGGATGACAATATAATATTTTTTATATCGTTAACACATTCTAGTTAAATACTTATTGTTATATATTTTTCAAAATATGTTACATTAATTAAAAATACATTACCGTAAAATAATATATTACGTTAATTTTAACAAATATAATAAAGTATTAAATAATTTTTATTAATATAAATTTACAAATATATTTAGACTTTAATTTTTATGCACTTTCAAATTTTTTACACTGTTAACAAATAAGAAATTATGATAAATATGACTTTTAAAATAATTATTGTAAAAATTAATAAACTTATCTTATATGATAACTGTAATTAGATGATAATATAAAAGATTTTTTACACTATACATCAAATATTTACTCATATATTTATAATTTATATGAAAAGAGCTTTTTAATTTAATAATATTTTTATAAAATTATCTAAAAGATATTAAATGGTACGAAAATAAATTTGTCGTGTACCGATCTAAACCTTCATCGATCTATTCTCTTTTATATTTTTGAGTAATCATACATTAAAATTTAACATGAAATGTACTTATTAAGTTATTAGAAGCTGTAAACGGTAATTGCAACAATATACAAAGTACAATATATACGTTATATTGTTACTCACTAACAAACAAAAAATCTTTGACTTTTGGATCAAGATTCAAGGGGAACTCTGAAAAGAAAAAGCACATGAAATAAATGTTTTTATAAAAGAAAAATAAGAAAACGCATTCTCCTCCCAGATCATGTCGACATGTTCATATATTAATTTTTATTTATTACTTTGAGCAAACTCCATATTTTTCTTTCCTTTTCGTCAGCGTTCATTCATTCTGGAAAAAAAAAACACTGTTAAATTCAATTCAACAATTAAAAGAAAAACAAAAATTGATTTCCCTGTTCAATCAGAAGGTAAAAAAAAAATACAAATAAAAAATCTAAAAGCTGATTGGAGCCAGAAGCAAATGAAATAAACAGAGAGAGAAAGAAATTGTTCTTCTGTCTCTATTGGCTTTCAACTTTCCCCAGAAGTTACTTTTTCTCTTTCTTCGTTCTGAGATGAATTTGGGGTCAAATTGAATGAATCACACAGACCCACATGTTAATTTTGCATTTTCTTTTGGTTTGGGTCAAATGGGTCTCATTATTTTGAGAACCCAGTGAAAAAGCTTGCACCTTTGACTCCAAAACTTGCAGAGAAGAGGGAGATTCACCACAATTCCTCACAACCATGGAAGGTATTGTGTTATCAGTGATTTGGGTCTTTCATATTATGTGTTTCTTTTTTATATTTTTTCAAGGTTGCTTCCAATTCATGCATTGAATGGCCTGGTTGGAATCTAGGTCGTGGATATGATTTGTTTGCATTATGGGGTGGTTGTTTTGATGGTTAATATGGCATCAAGGTCTTGAATTTCGGGTCTCTGGGTTCTGGGATAGTTAATCAAGATGAAGGGAAATTTGGATTTGGTTAATTTCAGTCATAATTTGAAATTTAATATTTGATGTGTTCAGATTTTTAGTTCTCTTGCTTTTTTTTTTTTTGTTATGATATGACCGTGATTTGGAATGGCTTTTGTTTGCTTTGTCAATGACATAATGGTGCCTACGTTTAGATCTACTTTTTGTATTGCATCCCATGTGCCTTTGCAAAATACTGGTACTTTTGCAATTTTTTTATATTTTTAAACTTTTTTTCTTTTTTAATTTTCTTCACTTCTCAAGTTTTGTTGCATAATATGTAAATATGAAGCGTGTATATTAACTTATATAGGACATTCCTTCTTAATTGTTATAATGTTTTTTGTTAACAAAAATTGTGAGTGTAGAATGAAATGGCTGATTATGATGTTTAGCTTTTAATTTTTATACTTTATATGTGCAGAAAAGAATTTTTCTTGGCAACCAAGAATGAAATTCATTAGCTATCTGTTCCTAGTGATCTTATGTAGCAACCTCGCAACCTCTTTAAATTATTAGTGGAGAAATCATTTCCTTAGTGAAATCATTTTCTTATATATGTTTGATCAAAACAAGTATCTTTCCTCTTCAAGATTCGAAGGAAGCAGCTTTCTTGCACTTAAGAAAATTTCCCAACATTAACTTTACTTCGATTGTTCATGCATCAGTCCTTTTTCATATTATCATTGCTGTTATGCATATAACCATATGTCTGATTTCATAACATTTTTATCAATTGAAGTAGATGGTATGGCATTAGAGTTTTTCTTTGGTGTTTTTTATTTCATACTATTTTTTTTTCCATCCTAACACGTGTTCTTCTGGTTTTCTGTTGGTATTCAGAAGCAACTGAGTTGCAATCAGAAGAAAATAAAGTGTCTATGGAGAAAAATAAGAAAAGGAGGCTCAAAACACCTGCCCAGCTTTTGGCCTTGGAGAATTTTTATAACGGTAGGTGTATTTCCTTTGTCACAAGGATGTTAATGCATTTTGCTGAGTGCTAATTCTTGAGGAATTTCCTTTCTCACCTTTTTTTCCAGATCACAAATATCCCACAGAGGAAATGAAATCAGAACTAGCTGATGAGTTAGAGTTAACAGAAAAGCAAATATCTGGATGGTTTTGCCACAGAAGGTTAAAAGATAAAAAATTGTTGAATGATGAAGTATGTGCTAATGGACGACAAGATCGTTCGAGTGGTGCCATCCAGGATCGTGGCAGTGGTCTAGTGCAGGATTCATGCGGAAGCACTAAACATGGTGATTATAGGTATCTGGATCCCAAAGAGGTTGAGAGTCATGGCCTCTATAACCATGAATTTTCAGCTGCAGATATGACCTATAGACACAGGAATCATCATTATACTGAAAATGATAGTGCAACAGATAACACATCATCTGAGAATAGCTCATCTTTGCAAGAACGATTGCTTCCTCAAGGACAGGATCCATATGATATGGAGACTTCTAGACATCTAACACCTAACAGAACTCTGCCGCCCCTAAATCCCAAGGGTGCAAATAACATGGGATATAAACCATCTGGATATTTGAAAGTGAAGGGAGAGATTGAACATGCTGCTATTACTTCTGTTAAAAAGCAACTAGGAAAGCATTATCGGGAAGACGGTCCACTACTTAGTGTTGAATTTGATACAATTCCTCCAGAGGCATTTGAATGTCAAATTGCAGATCTAGCTAATGGTAAATTGTACTATATGTTTTCAGTTATCACATTTTTCCAAGTCTCACTCAATTAGGTTTGCACGACTAAAATAGTTTTTTGGTTGAAACAATACAGTTGCTGCTTTGGGTTAAAGGAATATTGTTGCTTACATTAGACAGTGGCAAAGATATTTGGTACACATCACATTGTTTTTCTGTCTTAGGCAGTGGTAGCCTTAAGGATACACCTGGGTGTGAGAGGGGGTGAGCTCTTTCTTTGAATAGCAAATAAAATGTTTTCCGACAAACCCGTGGTTATTTGCTATGCATTAGGATTAGGACGATTTAGATGTTTTGGAGGAATTTAAAGGGACACCTCAATATGAATGACAATTAATCTGATAAGCTTTGTTCTATGGTCTACAATAATTATCAACATTTGTCCAAAGATTGCTAGATCACAATTCACATTAGATCTTGTATAAAATCAGGAGCTTTATTTCACTATTCATCAACCAATAATTTTTATAATCTGAGGTCCTAAATGAATGTTGGCACTTATTTGATGTTCAGAGTATAAATGGTTTATAAAATTATATATTGTCAAATGGGTTGCAAGGGCTGAGGACAAAGAATAAAAGCTAAGAGCCTAACTTTCAAAAATTGTAAGCTTAACTAAGCGCTCAAACTACTTTTCTATTAACTGATGCTTTGAGACTTGAGCTTTTCTTTAGTGGATATGCCCGAGAGAAATGTTGTATTATTATGTCTTGCTCATATTGAAGGAGTTGAGGCTATAGCTATGAAGCCCAGATACTCCAAAAATGGAAAAATATCGGTGTCGTACCCGTGTCGGACACCGATACTCCTCGGATACTCCTGGATACGTATTCAAAAAGTATCCGATTTTTATTTTATTTTATTTTTTATTTTCTTTGCATGATACGGCTTGGATACGGCTCATTGTGTCTCGGATACGGCTTGGATACGTCTGACCACTTTTGTTAGTGATTATTTTAATATTTTACTGTTTTGACTCTAAAATTTTTAAAACAAAACAGACTTTTAAAAGCTTCCAAAAGTGAAGATACATACTCCAACACTTGATGATGGTGCTGGACTTCTTGAATTGGTAAATTTGTCTCTTGATGAACCAGACTTAGAAGCTATGCTTTTTTTGGATGATGGTAATGGAGGAGAAGAGAATGAAACAGTTAGGATTAGAGTATTAGACAGTAATTTAGTAAAGATGCTTTTGAATTGTAGATTTGTAGGCTACTGTATAGAGCCAATACATGTTTTGAGTTCTACTAAAGATACTTTTTTTTTATACAGTTAGCCAAGACTAGTTATGATATAGGCAGAAACTGTATTTTTTTGTCATGATCACAAATATCTTTTTGTAAATTGTGATCATCATAGTTATGAATCAATGAAAATGATCAATGTCTTTTTCTTTACCAATATTCTGCACCTATATAAAATTTTCTATAAATTTTTGTTAACATATCCAAAAAGTATTGTATCCTAAATTTCAAAAAATTGCCGTATCCCCATATCCGTATTGTATCGTTCCCGTGTCGTACTAAGTATCCGGGCTTCATAGGGCTATAGTTTTGCAAGTCAAAAACTTGTTACTGGAGATGAAGGCTTTCTTTTAAGAAGTGCACATGACTTTTGTGTGCTCATCTTTGTGCAGTTTTTTTTTTTTTCTCTTGTTCAGGTCAGGAGAGTTCATGATCTTTGAATGTTTTGCTAGATAGATTTCATCTTTAGCTTTGGTGTCAGGGTTTATTTTCCTTATTCTGTTGATTCTCCTAAATCTAAATCTAATTTCCGATTGCATATAGTCATTTTGAGAATAGATTGAGATTCTTACCTGTCTAATTTGATGAATGCTATGGCAGAAGCATACTATGTTGCAAATCCTGCTCTTCCAAATTCTCCAGATGTCTCTGCTGTGAAAAGACAATCTAGTCTTTCTGTAAGTTGAACTTTCTAATGCATTTGTCTTTTGTTTTGATTATCATACTAGAACATGATCTGTATAAATTATAAGATACATATTTCATAAATTGGGCAGTTACTTGATTTTTTGTTACAACTTACAAGCTTAGGATGAGTAGTGGTTTCTTTAAAATCAGTGCTTAATTGTTAATCCCTGGCCTTTCACTTTCTTTTCCTTGTGTATTGGCAGAGATATGATTCATATTTTACTAAATTAAGTTCCCAAGATTCACATATGGAAGGAGGTGACTTTGGCTCCTTGCATGATTGTGATTTCCAGGATAAGAAACCTCGCCAGCATATAAATCAAAGGCCAACTTTTCACAGTTTGACCAATCCTTTGCCTCGCAAGAACTCTTCCCAGGATTTGTATGTAGACTCTGTTGGGGAAGCATCTGCTTATAATAGCACTAAAAATCATAGAATGGGTACTAAGCATGGTTTTGAGGGGATGAGATCTGATTCTGCTTCTAACCCTAGTGATCACTATGAAGAGAATAATAACCTTGCAGTTAAGAAGACAGATTCACTGCTTCATGGCTGTGATAACAGCAATCTGAAGAATGTACAACGGAGTGAATATGTAAAATCTAAGCCTTCAAATTCAATACATAAGTCTCAAATTTACTTGGATACTGAAGAAAGAAGGCTTAATAAAAAGATGGCAAAGGTCCAGTAATATATTTGCACTTTATTTGTATGTTCTGCATGTCATCATCAATTTCTTTTGTTTACAGATGACTTAAAATGCTTGTTTGGTTGCATATTTTGCAGGAAGAGAAGTTTAATGGGGATAGAAAGGTAAAAAAACAATATCATGATCCAGATGGAGTTAGTGTGCTTTCAAATGAAAGGATGGTGAGTTTTAGTTGCATAAACTTCCTGCATCTGTGGTTTTTGGTAATTTGATTTTCTATTGAGCTCAATCCCCTCATTCCATGCTAGTGTATAAGATGTTTTGCCTTACTATGTGTCCTTATCCTTTTTTACATCAAAATCATAGGCTGCAAAGCGAGCTAAAGTTGATCCACTTGAAGAATATGATGTTAAACAAACACCTGTTGTTGAGCTGGAACCAAGAAAAAGTCAAAGGTGGCCATTTCTATCTTTTTGATTTTGTCTTTTTCAAGACTGCATGCTTCCCCTGGTACTCTCAAAATTCTGTGAGCTTATGTGTGTGTATATGTCAGTATTTCTTGTTTATTGTCGTTCCAAATTGACTGATAATTGTCTAAGTAGATTATTTAAGAAGCATTTATGTTCACAATTCAAATTTTAGTGTTTTTGGATGGCCGTTGCTTACCTTATGAAAGTAGAATGGGTCCATTTGTTGTAGATTTTGGAAGAATTGATTTTGAAAAAATTGATTTGTGCTTGGGCATGATATTTTAAAAGTGAGTTGAGTTGAGAAGAATTGATTTTGCACGTTTGGTTCAACTTTTTTTTCTGGAGAACAATAACAAGTCTTGTCTTATCAATTGAGGTTGGCTACATGAATCATATAATGCCTTTGAACTTGGTTAAAAACTAAATTTTCAAGGATATTATTTACCATGAAATCTTTTTCAACAATTTCTTCCGATCATCCAATATCATTTTTGGTCTCCCTTTACTCCTTTTCATAGAGCTAAAGACTATGTAATCTACTCTCTTCACCAGTGCTTCCAGTGGCCACACCAGGCTAAAAATCATTTTTCTAGAGAAATAATCATTTGTTCTTCAAAAGCTCTTAGAAAGCTGGCAAAAATTGCTTTTGACGTGTAAATAAGATATAGAGTCCTACACCCAAAATCAATTTTACCTACATAAAAGTTAAAAATGTTCTCCCAAAATCATTTTGGAAACAACAAAAATAATTACTCAAACAGAATAAAAAAGGTTTCATTTGTTGTTCATCTGCACCACAGTAGAATTGACGAAGTCAGGGAGGAGAAATGGTTGGACTTGGAGAACTACTGAAATATTAATTTGTTGATTAATGGTAAAAATTAAGCATACGGTGTTTGCTTTATTGATGTAATTATTTCCTTAGCCCCATTCCATCTCTTCTCACTGAACTGAATATTGACTTATTGGATGTAGAACTCTTTTTAATACCATCATGCATGATCATGTAGGTCTGCTGTGGAGATACCATCTAGCTTTAGTGAGGATGAAACTGCTGAAACCAGTTCCTCAGTGGATTAAGTGTTGTTGACAGATGATTAAGATATTTGCAGGGTTTCTATAAGCCATTGGTTTTGTACAGTCTAGAAAGACAGATCCATTTTGCACAGTAACATCTAGAAAGACACACTAACATGACTAACTTGATTTGCTGTTGTGCTTGCCTATTTGCTCCTGTAACAAAAGAACACCCCCTCCCCTCCCACCCCTTTTCTTAATTTTTTGGATGTAAAATCTCATCTTCCTGCAGCTGCTTGTGGTAGGAGGGATCCAAATGCAGTTTATAGTTACACAGGTCATTTTTTTCTTAATGGTTTACTTTGTGTTTGATTTAATGTTTCATCGCATTGAACGCCAATCAAATTGCGAGGAGGATTGACATTCAACATGCATTGGAAAGTGGGATTTGGCTTTTCCAAACATGCTATTAGTTATTGCAGTGCCTCTGGCATCCTAGTTTGGTTCAATTGGATCCTTGGTTGGACTAGTTATCCACTTCTGCTTTTAGTATTTGAGAAGAAAATTTTTGATTCATTCTGAATGAGGTGAATGGCTACCAGAAGATCCAGTGGAAAAGCGATTTAATTTGATGATCCTTCATCAAGCCATTTATCCCCTTCCCACATCCATACCCCGGGTGCTTGCACCTCCAATGTATGAAATAAAATGCTCTTTTGTCAAAACTTAACTCCAGAATAGAGAATTGAAGGTTCTCTTATTCTTAACTCTTGAGAACAATAAATTCAGAAAACTCATGTTAAGGTACATGAATGACAATATTCACATGACCCTTGCAATTTTTTCTATATTATGAACAAATTATAATTGGAATAAGCGACTTTTTTTGAAAGTTCTAAATAAATTGTCTGATTAGCATTTAAAATATTTAGAAATAATTTTAAAGTTTATTTAATTTCTATAATTTCAAAAAATAAAATGGCTCTATTATATAAATTATTTGAATATTATTCTTTTTAATAAGATTGGTGAAAATTTGAGGAAAAATAAAAAATGATAATTATATGCACCTCACTAAATAATTTGTTTATTTATTTATATAAATAGAGTATCTATTATATTTATTTGTTCAATTGTGATATTTTTGTTTGACAAAATTAATGTTTTCATGTGTATCATGTTATAATAGAATAAAATGACAAGAAAAAAGGTTAATTTCTAAAATTAAAGCAGTTTAGTATAGAATGCTATAATTGTAACGTTTTTTTATTTGTGTTAGAATTTTAGTTTACCTCTTAGGACTATAATAAAATGTGGGATATAAATTGTGAATATTTTATCTTTTTGTATAAGAAGATCGGTGTTAAAGTTATATGAATAAAATAAATTCATCTTTTATTACAAAAAGTAAAAAATAATTAGTTATGAAAATAAAATATATTTCTCTTTTTAGGAAATAAATATACTCATACTTTTTTGGTAATTCAAAATAGTACCATTTATTTTTTTCAAATGATAATATTATATGTATATAATTAAAGACATTTTTCTATGTAATTTGTTGTATGAATTTTTTCATATGTCTCTTTATCATTTTTTATTTAAATTACTATTTGTAATATTAAAAAAATTTAACATCTACGCAATATGTGGGTATATATCTTTTGTGTGTGTGTGTGAATTTAGAGTATTTCTAGTTGAAAGCCAAGACTAATCTTTCGAGATACTGAAATCAATTTGAAAGACTGATTTCTCTCAATAGATGTTTTTTTATATACACAAACATGTTGATCAAACTGTTGATTATATGCTTAAAAACAAGATTATTTGTCATCTATATCACACCATGTTTGTGCAAGTATATATCTAATTATATGTGAAATAAGGAAAAATATGATGCTAAGTCTACATCTTACAAAAATATTATTTCTTTCAATTCCCAATTCATGAGTAAATTGGGTATCATCCAATTAATAGATTATATTGTTCCCAATATTTACAAGAAGATATTTGTATAAACAGAATAATGGTAGTCACAGCTACATTGAAATTACTTGCAAGTTGCAATATAATAATGTTACAATCATTGTTAAGATTATAACAACTGGCTTTGAGCCCAAAATCCTGTTGTGAATAGTATATTTGTGGCCGCAAAACACAATCATGCCATGCTCCACCGACATTGACATACTTTGCAACTTCAGAGGTTTACTCAAGAAGATATTATTAAGATACTCATGATTAAACGGTTTAAAAATAGAACAATCAAATTATACGGCTTGGTGCACGGTCAATTAGGTTTAGGCTATTGTCTACAATTAATCTGTAGTACAATCTAATTCAGAAAGATGCATTTTCAAGTAGAATGGCAATCTTTTATATTATTGCAATTAACTGTCTTCAATCAATTCTAGGAATCAGAACAAGTTCAATGTAGCACTTTTTTAAACAGGAATTTGATAGAGACAGGGATACAAATTAGAATTTGTCCTACTGATTTGTGATACAGGCTCAGCGTGATTAATCAATTAACCCTTTCCTGATGAAGTGTAAAATTTATTGTGGAGGAAGTACTACTGTGCATCTCCAAGGTCAGAATAACCATCTCGAAGGGTAGCAACAAGGACTTTCAAAGGCTCTGGTAGGAAATTGGTCATCCCTTCTGTACCTTTTTCATGGCCAGAATATTAGAATTTTACGACCTTCGCCATTTTCCAGGTATCCTGATTGTTAACAAACAAGAACACTAAATAAAACCATGTATTTAGAGAGAATTCAACTAAAATGTGGAGAACAATGATATTAGAAATTGTTGCATGTAAAATGGAATAGACAAAAGAAGTGCTAGTTTGTGAAAAAAACTGGATGCAGATACAAGTAATAGTAATCTTATTGTGTTAATATGTTAATGCTTGACATATAACATCTATGGGACTCCATAGATTGTTACTAAAAGTCATCTCATTTGTGTAAGCTGATCCATCCTTCTCTAATGAATATTAATCAAATTAGGTGTCACTTATGCTACTGTTGTTTGCTAACTAGAGAGTAAAAGTGTGAAAGATTTCCAATAAAAAGGATTGTAGTACAGGGATGAGTGGTTAGCCCAGTATTTGAAATTGTCCAAAGGACAAAACATTGGATTTGAAATAAGTAACTACTAACTATATGCAACAGAGTAGGTACCTGATCCAAAGCTAGACAACATCAGAATTGGCACATTCAGACTTGAGTTCATGCTATTATCACCATCAATCTGGATGCATTCAGTGTCAGCAATCTTTGCCTTAGTCTTCTTACAATACTGTTTGAGCCCTGTTACTGATAGATTCTTGAAAGATGGCAGGAGTCCAAGGGAAGCAACAAGACACAAATTTCAATTTTCTAAACTTTGAGGACTCCATATTGGATAATGAATAATCTCCAAAGTCAAAACCAATCTCAAAATCCTGTACCACCACTGCTCCTGATTGACAACTCTTTCAATCTGAGTCATAAAACCATTCAGTTCAATAATTAGATGAGAAAAATGGATGTAGGAAGATTTTAAGAATCTATACTGAAGAATACAAAAGATAATATGTTACTTCATTTACCTTTAAGAAAACGAGCAAACCTCACATGCCAGTGTTAAATCTATCACGCACAGTGTTTTCTTGGCCTATTTCTGCGCCCAAACATTGCTTCTGATCCTGCTACAAATGCAGAAGAAAACTTGAAATGCAATAATTTGAGGTTGGCTATCATTTTCTTCAGATATCCACATATCTATTAGATGGGTTGAACGTGTCTACCAAAATAGAATTCAAGGAATTTTAAGTTGCAGTAAAATATAATATTGTAAGAACTAAGATTTCCCAAGTCTAATGGTCTCACATTATGTATATCGGTACGTAAATTGTATAACATAGTACGTAACAAACCAGAAACTTGGCAGTCATTCACAAACAACTTTAAAGTTTCATTAGAGTTTCTTCCTGAATTTCCTTCAAAAGATAGCGTTTTGGAATTCAGGAAACGTTTGAAAACAGAAAGCTACACAATGTGTTATTAACAAAAGGACAGGTACGTGGAACAGTAGCTTAAGAACATTAAGCAAGGAAAGTTGAGAAGACGCAAGGAAAGAAAACCAACCCAAATAGAGGAAGTTGTACAATGAGTAAGAGTAGAGTTCATAATGCTTAGTATGCTTTCTCAATGCTTACCAATCTCCTTTAGCTCTGCATTCAATTGAAGATTATCATCTTGGGATGCATGTTTACCAAATACTTGCCAGCAATGGTCTTCTCGTAGTTGCTCTAGGTGATGTACTTTGTTTGACCGCATGGTAGAAGCAACCTTTTTACTGCATGTTGTGACAAGAATTCTACTCCCCTCAGCCCCATAATTAAGTGGAGTTTGCACAGCTTCCCATTTCTCGCGTTTTTCGTTCCAAACGTCATCCAAAACAAGAAAAAATTTCTTTCCTGTCAATTTTTCTTTCAATCTTCCATGAACCATTACTAGGTCTCCACCTTCATCTTTTGATCTAGTAATTGCCTCAAGAATTGCTCTTGTTACCCTCAAAACATCAAAATCATCAGAAATACACACCCAAGCTTTGATATCAAATTTAGCCTCCTCCATCCTCGGGTCATTGTATACATGTTGGGCAAGCGTGGTCTTACCCATTCCGCCCATGCCCACAATAGAAAGTATTGATAGCTCATTAGAATTGTCAGCATCAGACGTCAGCCAATTAACAACCATTTCTTTGTCATCATCTCTGCCATAAATAACACTGTCAACCACCAAAGATGTTGATGGCAATTTCTGTGACACTTTACTACCTGATCCTGATTCAAACCCAACTCCCCTAGTCTCTTCCAAACCAAGATCACCCTTTAGGCTTGAGAGATATTCTAGGCTGTCAAGGACTTGTTTCATCCTCGATTCAATTTCCTTATCAAAGGAACTGACAGAAAATGTATTAAAGAAATTCCGCACCTTGCTAGTAGTGGTCTCAGATTCAGCTTCCAGCTCGCATGTCAAGGCTTCATAGTGTATTTCATCTAGGAGATCCTCAGCATCAAGCACAGCATCTTTGACCTCAAAAAGCCAGTCTCTGACATGTGGATTTTGAATCTGCTTTTGTTCTGCATCATCAACCACAGCATTGATGGACAAGAGCTTCACCTTCAACTTGTTCAGCAGCTTCTCATCGAGCTTTCTTCCACGAAAGTAGTCCAAAAATTGACGAGAAACGAGCCTGTCAAATATCACCTGAAGAAAAGAAGAAAGAAGAGCACCGCCAACCAATTCTGCTGCCATGGTAGGAAAGGGAGTGACCAAACAGAAAAGAAGAAAGGATTGCTAAAGTTGCAAGTGCAGCTTAGCTTGATTTTGTGAATGACCGACACAGTGTCGATGTAGATAGAGCAGAGTTAATACGAACAACAGATAGAGTAGAGACTAATTTTTCTTTTTCCTAAACATGGCTTTACTTTATAGTTTGATGGCCAACTGGTGTCCATCTCCATCACGTGTATGGTTCACATGATGTTTCGAGAATAGCAAATATATAATATATATAATGAAAGTACGTGAAGTCAATTTCAGAACCAACTTACCAAAAAATAAATCCAAGAAATCTAACATCATGCATATATGTAATCCTGAAAACGTGCCTACTAACTTAACCTTGAAAAGAGCCAAAAAAATGTTATCAAAAACAAAAAAGAGAGCGAAAAAGATAACTCAAGAAAACACGATAAATTTAGCTAATTAAATAACTCAACCATTCAATAAATCTACCATCGTATAAGCAAAGCATAATATGATCTATTTCTTCACCAACTATTACTTTGACTTCACTTTTCTGCTGAAGTTCAAACATGCACTATATAGCTGTATGAATTCCTACATATGCATACTAGTATTTTAGAGTATGTTTGGATGAGTTTAAAAATATATTTTATGATATAGTTTTTATAAAATTTTCTGTTAGAAGCTATTTTTCTAGCTAATGAAAAAGTATTAAAACAGTTTTTCTTTAAATTTTTTCTTTTTTCTAAAATTTTATCTAATTATATGAAAATTTTAAATATACTTTTAATAAAAATGCTCTTTCGAGATATTATGAGCAATTTTATAGAAAAAAAAAATAGTATGAGCAAGCCCTTTAATACTCACACTCACACATCATCTAATATCCCTTGCCCTTATTTGGGTTTTAATATTTTCCTTTATAACAGGAAACACACACAATTATACAATTACTGATTCATGAATTGTTTGTTCATACTGTTTATAATTTTACAAATTAAACGACATTGAAACATGAACTGCGAAGAAAGAGTAGTCTATTCAAGTGTTCAACAAATGCAGTGTTATTATAAACACGGGTTCATAATATACGTCATAGTACATTAATCACCAAAACTTATAATATGTAAATATTTATAATTTTACATTTTTTAAATAATTAATGTTATCACATAAAATTTACCCACGAGCCCAAGTCTACAACTAACATTCACATTTTTTTCAAATAAACTAGACATGTGTTCTTTCATTTATTTATTTTTAATCATCGATTTGTTTTTTTTTTTTTCCTTAGTCAGGGACCTTTTTTCTACGACAGCAGACAAATACCTTCCTTTAAATATATGTGAGCATAAATAAGTAAGGGTATTACTTTTTGGTAACCTCTTGTTACTTATACACTCCCGCGTTTTTTGGTATTTTTTTCTTGAAATGTTCTTTTTTAGAAACTAAATTTTCAGAACTATTACAATTTTAACACATTCCAAAAAGTGTTAAATTTTAGGCTAAATTACTAATTTGGTCCCTCTATTTATTTAATTGGTTTGATTTGGTTCCTTTATTATTAAAAAGTTCAATTTGATTCCTTAATTTTCAAAATTGATGCAATGTTGCCCTTTTAGTCCAATTTATAGTAGCATTGTTAGGAATACAAATACTGGCAATTTGATTTACACATAGCAGCAGTTTATAATTATTACTATAAAATTTTATTTTATTAAATTTTAATAGTGATAATAAAAAATTATAATTTAATAAAAAAAATTGCGACTTTAATATAGTGGCTGTTTTTAACCACTATGATAAAGATTTTAATTTTTCAAATTGTAAAATAAATTCAATAAAAATACAATTTTTAACATAGTTGTTGTTTTTAATCACCACTATAAAATTTTTTAAATTTTAAGAAATTATAATATTATAAAAAAATCATATTATTTTAAAATTATTTAAATTAATAATTTAACTCGTATAGTAATATTATAACTATTATAATTTAATTTATTAAATTTAAAAAAATATCATAAAATTACAATTGAATCTATTTAAAAATAATAAAATTTATAATAATTAATAATTAAAAAATATAAATATAAATATTAATAATACAATAAACATAACTAAATAATTATTGTAAAATATTTTACTATATTTAATCATATAATATAATAATATAAAATTGAATATTTATAATATAGTATAATAAAATTTAATCACAATTTTTTAAAATTAATAAAATAAAATGATAATAAAAAATAAAATCTATATTATATTATATTATTAATATATAATTTTATATTATTATATTACAAATATTATTGAAGTAAAAACTAGCAAATTATTACAATTTATTAAAGTTTAATAAAATAAAATTATAATAATTTTAAAAATATTATATAAAGAAAATTATTAAATTATTATTCTTTTAATTCTTTAAAATTTAATAAATTAATTCCATTATAATTTAAAAATATTATATGAGTAAAACATTAATTTAAAAAATTTTAAAGTAATATAATTTAAATTAAAATTTTTTATTATATTTTTTATTTTAATAAATAAAAATTATTTTAGTAGCAATTAGAAATGACCACTATGTTAAAATTAGAATTTTTATTATAATTTTTTAAAATTTAATAAAATAAAAATTATTATAATAGTGGTTAGAAAATGTCTCTATGTTAAAATTAATTTTTATTAAATTGTATCTTTTTGTTGTAATTTTTTAAAACTTAAAAATGAAAAATTATTAGTCGTGGTTGATAACTACCACTATGTTAAAATTACAATTTTTTATAAATTTTAATTTTTTATTATAATTTAGTAGTGGCAGTTTTTAATCACTACTATTTGTAACCTTAACGACCTTACTTTTTAATTGAACGAAGAGGACAACATTGACTCAATTTAAAAAATTAAGAGAATAGTTACACTTTTTAATAATAAAAGGATCAAATTGAACCAATTAAATAAATGGAGGGAGTAAATTAGTAATTTAGCCTCAATTTTAACACATTACTTAAACTTAGTTTCTGAAAGCAAAATTCCTTCTATTCGCCATTTTCAGGTTTCACGTTAATCTTCCTCGCTTTGGCTTAATCATTGTGATTTTTTCAATCAATTGCGTACTGTTTGGTTGTTTTGGATGAGGAGGAATGAACTATGTTGCTGAAGGTGTGGAAAGAAAAAAAGGTTTGAAGGAGAAGTGAATTGGAATGGTTTTATCTTTATCTTCGTTCCTATTTTTGTTCTCATTTTACAAATTGTTGAGTGGAGATCGAAGAATTAAAGTAATACCTTTCCCACACTTTTTCGATAATGAAAAAAACAAAAAATGAAATAGTGGATCTGTGCCGTGAAGTGGTGAGCGAGCGAAGCTCTCGAGCTTTTCTGAGTTTGTCTCCAATTTCAGAATTTAGTTTTCAAAATATTCCAAAAATCAAATTTCAGAATGTCTATCTAAAAAGAGTATTTTATGTGCAAAAATAATCCCCCAATAAGTAAGTGAAAAAGAGATTTGACAGTTTGACCCATGGTCTAATCCATTTAGTGCTATCAACAGGAGTGCATTGGGTTGAAATTTAGTCAATATATATACATTGGACAATTACTGTTTGCATTTCTGTTTTTTCTTAATGCACCTCCCCTTTACATATATTTTTTAATTTTTTCCAAAAATATCCTTTCCATAAATTAAACTCCAGGATTTATTTTGTAACGGGTAAATATTCAGAAAATTAATTTTCGGAATGTAGTACATTCTGGAACTTATTTTCCCAAAACATGGAGAAAAGTGATTCAAGTTTTTATTCTCAGTCATATAAAATACTGCTTCACATAGACCATCTATGTCATCTATTTCTGAGTGCTTCAACATTGACAAGAGCTTGTGGTAATTTGGTTTTTGTTGGTGTGCGAGGATGATGAGAGCTCGATGCAGTGGGATGTGGTCTATTTTCCTTCATGTTAGTCTCTCTTTTGTCTCAAAATGAGATATGTGATAATACATGAGAAGATAGGAGAAGCAACTGAAAATAGAACTTGTCTAAGCATTCTTAAAAGAATTCTTATTAGATGATTAGAGAAAAGTGGAAAACCAATTTTTAACTTGATTATAGGTTTGTGAGGAAGGATTAGATAAATTGAAAAAAAACAGTGTCAAATAGGAGAAAATGCAAGATACTTGCTTAAGTTGCTTTACAAAACAATTTATAGAAAACCAATTTTTAACTATATATATAATATTGGTAATTTGGTTTACAAAAAAATAAAACGTGCCTATCTTTGTTAATGAATTTCAAATCTTCCTTGAAAGCTTCATCCATGATTTAGAATAACAATTGAATCAACTGCATTAACATTCTAATATTGGATGGCTAGTTCCAATGGTCTGGTCTGGTTGGTGATGGACGTGGCTGCCCAATCAAGTTATGGTACTGTGGATATGGTGCATGGTCTATGATGGTATGTAGCAGCTTAATGGCACCTTAAGGGATGGTGTCTTTGGTCAATAGGGTTGGGACTTACATTTATGGAGGATCAAAACAATACAAATTCAATGTGTTTCAAGCTTTCTTAGGTGGTAGACAAGACACTAGCTTCATTGGAAAGGGCACTACTACTTCCACCCCTTTTTTTTCTAAGGTCACCCCTTACTTTTAAAAAAACCAAGTAAAAGACTGTTGTACCCTTGCCATTGCCCTCCTCCCCCTTTTAAATTTGTTTTCACCCCCTTCTCCCCCTCCCACGAATCTCCTCCCTTTCCATTTTAGCGCATCCCTTCCCTTTTCAAACTCACTCTCGCTCTTTTCTCCTCCCACACAATCACTTTCGTCGCCACCACAGCCACAGGTCATCGTCACTGCCACAGCTCACGGCCATTGCCACAACTGTCTCACCACCACACTCATCGCATTTCGCCAGTGAGTATTTTTTCTCTTTTTGATTCAACGAAAATATGTTTCCATTGTGTATCACTTAATTTTTTTAATTTTTTTAACTTTTAATTATTTTAATTAAGTTTTATTATTTATTGAATACATGTTAAATTATTATTTGTTGTTATGAAATTATTTGTTATTGTTAATTTATAATAAAGGTTTAATTAATATAATTTGTTATTATTTTAATTGTTTCAATAACGTTTTATTATTTAATCATCAATTAGTATTTATTATTAATTTTTGTAATATTTTTAAAATTTTAATTGTTAAACTTTTATTACCATTTTAGGTTCATCTTGCCATGTATAAGGTATTGTGGACAACCTTATTGTCCTCGAGGACACCCCTAGCCAAATGATGCACCTGGCACATCTCGACATGTATCACTGACTACATTTGCTCACAAGGCTAGAGAGGAGGCAGCACGCTTAGCAGCACAATAGTAGGTACAAACAAGGTACTGAGGTTGAGGTACTTGAGGCCGAGGTAGAGGTACCTCAGGTTGATGTAGTAACTTTAGAGGAGCACATTGTTAGGCTCCCATTTGGAGGAGGTCCTTCAAACTTGTCTCTACTAAGGTCTTATAGGAACTATGTTGTTGCACATGTATGGATTCGAAGGCCTTGGAAAGAGCTTAAGTTGGTGAGTTGTAGGGGTAAGGTCTTACCCTTGCCTTTGCACTTGGAGGTGTAGGGGTTTGTGAAGCAGTCAAGGTTGCCTTTCTCGTAGAGGCACAATATGTTAGTGCAAACAGAGGCATGGTGTGTGCCTTTGTTAAGTGGTGGCATAAGGACACTAGCTCCTTCCACCTATCAGTAGGAGAGATGACCATCACCTTAGATAATGTATCATCTTTCTTACACTTGCCTATTACAGGTACTTTATATTGCCACGAGCATCTATCTCGTGATGACGTCATAAGGTTGTTGATAAGATAGCTCGAAGCTACTCACCACGAGGCATTTTTCATGATCGATAAAGGAGCTCGCGTGACTCTCCACTAACTAAGGAAGATATATGAGTTATGCGTTGCAACTATCTAGTTTGTATTTGTAGCAAAGGCATATTTGCTACATTTAGTAAGTTGCATTTTCTTCCCTGACAAGAGCTCAAAGCATGTGTTCGTCTGCTACCTAGAGCTATTCCATTATCTTGAGAGGTGTAGTGAGTGTGTGTGTGAGGAGCCTCTGCATTAGCCTACCTCTATTATCAGCTCAGCATTGCTAGTCTGCATGCCATGATTCAATTTGAAGGCTACATAACTCTAATACAAGTATGAAATTTGTTTTTATATTTTTTGTAGATATTTGTTTGTGTGTATTTTCTTTATGAAAGTTAATTTAGTTATGGTTTCCTAGGAATGGATATAAGAACTTACTAATCATTGCCCTTCATGAGCCGGTCGTTCTTTATTTAGAGTAATTACCCTGTGCTTATAGATGGAATGTTATGAGGGGTTCAAGCTTTGCATTAGAGACGAGGGTAGCACTAGATGTCCTCTAGTTGGATGATGTCATATGGGCGCCATATACAACACACTGACAATAGTGGCCTTTCAAGAAGATTTCTTATTTCTCTGACTTCCTTGAATGTGGACCTCGATTGCGCACCTATCTACTAGAGAGGGCACTGAGGCTGTAGAGGATCCCTCACTCGCCGCCAATTCATTATCCCACGTTGGAGTTATGTGGTGAGCACTGGGCTGACTGAGTAGCCCATATAGTCAACATCAATGATAGAGGAGTGTTTGTGTCGCATAGTGCTCTGTGGATTTGCATAAATGGCTACTTAGACTGTTCCACCACGTTTCCCATCCATACTTGATTCCGCCGATAGGGGGAGATCTTTTGCAAATACCTATGTCGTAGCCTGAGGATAAGCAACGGAGAGATAGCCATATGGAGTCTTCGTCTAGCGACTCTCATACATGTGAGGTAATTATCCATATCTTTCTCTTCTGTTTATTCAATGACAATGAAACCTTCATAATAATTGTTTGCATTCCTTTTTTTTATTATACATAGAGCATATGCTTTAGTTGAGGATGGTACCTGAGGGCACTGATGGTCATGCCATCCTACAGGACACATTGACCATTGCACATCAAGAACGAGAACAGGGTGTACATATTAGAGGAGGAGGACAACCAACAATTAAATTTTTTTATATATGTTTTTTTTTTACTTACAGATATTCAGGTTATGTTTGGTCCAACTTTCTTTTTTACTTAAAAGCTATTTTAAAGTTAAAGATCAAAATAAGAGCTTTAAAAATAAAGTAGAACTTGTTTGGTAATTTATTTTTAATTTTTTTAGTTTTGATGCTCCTTTTAAGCTAAAGTTGTTTGGTAATTTTTTAAAAATTTTAAATTTATTTAAAACTAATTGGCTCACTCAATAGAATAATACATATTTTTTTATAAAATAAAAAATATTACGTAAATTTACTTTTTAGTTATAATAATGTAAAATTAATTTAATTAACATAAATTTATTTTAATGATAAGAAAAATACATAAAAGTATTAGAGTGAAAATTTTTAATATTAAAAATATTAAAAAAAGAATTCCATTAATAAAATTTAATTTTAAATATGATTTATAAATATTTTATTATATATAATATTAATTACAAAAGATAAAATATTTAAAAAATTATATATTATTGTGCAATAATATTTTAAGAAGATAAAAACTAATTTATTTAAACAGAAATCAATATATTATTAAATAGTATTTAACAAATAGTCTAAAAAGTATTTAATAAACATATTATTGTAATTAAAAAAACAAACTTAACTACAAAATGAAAAATTAAAAAAATCTAAAATCTAAATTAAATTTGAAAATAAACATTAAAAATGTTTTTAAGCATAAAATTTTTATTTAACTATTTGTTTAATCATTTTAGTAAAATTTTTTATTTAATGTAATAAATACGTTTAAAAATTTTACTTTTCAAAATGCAAAAAAATTATTTTAATTAACAAAATTAATTTTAAAGATGTTTTAAAAATATTTTATTATACATAATTTTAATTAAATAAATTTAAGTATTTATCATAAAAGATAAAATATTTAATAGCTTCTATTTAATTTTTTCAATAGTATTTTTTGAAGATAAAAAATAATTTAGTTAATAAAATTTTAATAATGTCAATATATTGTTGTTATAAAGTAATTAATATATAATCCAAAAAGTATTCAATAAATATATTATTGTTATTAAGAATTCAAAAACCTAACTACAAATTATTATTTTTTTAAAAAATTAACATCTAAATTAAATTTAAAGAATAAAATTATAAATATTTTAAAATATAAAAATTTTATTTAACTATACTTCTTTTATATTTTGCAAAGAACATTTAAAAAATTAAAAATAAATAATATTTTTTAATTTTATAGTATAAAGAATTTAAAAAAAATTAAGACCTTACAATAAATAAACATAAATTAAAATAAATTAATTAATATATCTAAGTATTATATAACGGGAAAGCTGGTGAAATACTCAAATTGAAAAATTAGTTGAAAATTTAAAAAAAGATTGTATTTTTCGTCGCGATAGGATTTGAAGAGGGGATGTGTGAATAAGCTTCATGTAAGTTGGAAAAAAGATGGTGAAGCTGGTGAAGCACTCAAATTGGAAAATTAGCAAAAAAATTAAAAAGATGATATTTTTTATTGCGATGGGATTTGAAGAAGGGATTGTGTGAATAAGCTTCGTGTAAGTCGGAAAAAAACTCTCCTTACCAACTTAATCATAAGCTACTTTTTTCAAATTTTGTTCTATAAGAATAATTAGCTTATTTTTTTAAGAGCTTTTCATAAAATGTGTTTGGCTCAACTTCTCCTTTTAAGGAGAAAATAAGCTAAAAAAAAGTTGGGCCAGACACACTCTTAGTATTTTATTTTGTATGTACAAATTGTATTGTATATATTTTAGACTTATATGTTTTGTATTATATTTTAAATTTTATATATGTTAGACTTATTGCATGGTTATTATTACTATTACATTGTTACAAATAAAGCACGCTATATAAATAAAAACTAACAAATGCAACATTGATAATATTATTCAATTAAATAAAAGCACTTCTACATGGATGTGATTGATACAAATAAAAATCATTAAACAAAATGCATCATGGTTGAGTCAAACTAACAGTGGTCTGGTCATTTGAGTTAGTTGATGCCTCTGTTTCTCGCAAACATGTGATGATCTCTTCAACGGATCTTAGTTGATGTATGTAGGCTATGATCTCTTCGGGAGATATTCATAACGTAGCATATAACTCAATCAACGCAAGTGTAACATATTGGGTGAAGACGGAGAACATCTTTGCTACATCATTGTCGTGTTTAAACTATAGAGTCTTGCATTGAACACAATCATTCTTTATGGATATAGGTTGTTGGTAATGAATATCAAATAATATTTTGATACCTCCAATCTCATCCTAGTTTTTTTTCCTAAGAGCAACAAGTCTTATGTCCTCATTTATCCTTGGAAATTTTGGATCAACACATTGAAACAAGACCCCTTCAAACAACACTTAGTTGGCAACATGTGTATTGTAACAGGAGGCGCCAACTGAGTTAGTGCCTTGCGTTTAAATTTTTTTTTTATATATTGGCGCCTCGCATTTAAATATATATATTTTTTGCTATAACGGGAGGCGCCAACTCGTGTTAAACATTTTATATATATATATAACAAGAGGCGCCTCGCGTTTAAATAAATATATATTTTTTTAGCCAACACAGTTTAAATTTTTTACGCTCCGTCGCATACTAATGCACAATCCACTACACCATACTATTCACGTACGTTTCAATATTCAATAATACTTCTCACGACACTATTCACGAATTGGCGCCTCCTGTTATAATTAAAAAAATTATTAAAGGTGAGGTGCTAATTGAGTTGGCGCAGTTTAAAAAAAAATATTAAACGTAAGTGTCTCCTGTTATAATAAAAAAAAATTAAACTCAAGCCTTCTGTTATATAAAAAAATGTTATTTAACGTGAATTTTTTTTATTAAACACGAGGTGTAGTAAAAAAAATTATTAAAATGTGAAGGGGCTCTTGTTATATATACAAAAAATTATTTAAATAGGAGGCGCCAACTAGCACCTTCTGCTATATATATCAAAAAAATTATTTAATGCGAGGCGCCAACTGAGTTGGTGCCTCCTGTTATATATAAAAAAATTATTAAACGCAAGGCGCTAACTTAGTTAGTGCCTCTTATTACAGTACACTTGTCGCTAACTGAGTATGTGTCTCGTGTATATATGTATCCGACCCCTTTTGTAGAACAACCCAAATCGATAAATTTTTTTTTATTATTATTTTAATAAATAGTTTTTTTTTTACTATTTTGGTTAAAAAGCCTTCCTTCTGCATTAATTATTTATATTATTGTTTTTTGTCTTCTTTAATGTATTATAGTTACATTATGCTACTAGTTTTATTAATCATATAAAGTCAATGATGTGTTACGGTTTGCCTATTCTTATTGAAATAAATACATACTTATTATATACTAATATTTTACATGGATGACAACATCTAATTAATCATGTTGCCAATGCAAATATAATTATTTTCATCCCATTTGATGCATGGGTTGTTCAATACAAGTTAAAACAGATTTTTTTTCATGATGCGCGAGATATGTAACACCAGGTCTTGCCAAAGTTATTAATGTTTATCTTCCGTGTACTGTTGTATTTAGACAATTTCTTTCGTTTCTCTATACTCTTCATCTATTTTCAATTAGTTTTTCGGAGAGGTTTTTTGAATCAAAATTAATTAAATAAATAGAAAAATTTTAAAATTAATTTCTCACCCTCCACAGAGACATCACTAGGTTCCAAACTCACAACTTCTATGTGTGTGGAAAACAGGCAAAATACAAAAAGTGTGTTAGCAATTAAAAATTTATGTACAAAATAAAAATAATTTGAGGTGGGTAGCTTAATCAGGTACTGTGTTTACTCATATGATTTATGTAATTTATTTTATTTGTTGATCATTTTTTAGTTGTTGATCTTGTATTTTGTTTTTTGGAAATCAATTTTTAAATAATAAAAAAGGTTAGCGAAGTATTGATAACTTATTTAATCCTATAACACTATTTAAAGGTCGATCATTCGCATTACGTTACCGAAAAAAAAAAGGTCATTTGTGCTAAAACTTTTCAAATCAAATCAAATCAAATTTTTAAATAAAATAAATCATCATGTTCTTTCTTTTTATAATTAAACCAAATTTAATATTGTTATTTCTTTTTTTTAGTTTTATAGAAAATTACCTTAATTGTAATTATTTTTCTAAAATAGGAAGAAAAAATAATTTTTAGGTTATCAATAATTTTCGCAGTGAATTCAAGACAATCATTTTAGAATAGATACGTCAAAGCTATTGTATGGTTAAGTTTTATCGTTTTATATATTTTATAATTATGCTTTTGGATACAATATCATTTTAAAAAGTCCAATTTACGTAAATAAAATATTTTTCAACCTTTTTATTTAAATAAAAGTAATAATGACTATTTTTTATTTCAATATTTTTCCTGTTTTCATGTGATCCTTATTTTGACAAGATTTTACTTGCTCCTAATTTCTAGCTCTGAGAGCACTCGTAATATATATATATATATATATATAGCCTGATATTTAAATGTACATGAAAAATGATTTATTTTTAATAATTATTTTAAAGACAAACTTTATGAACCAACTCAAACTCCTTTAAAACACTCATAATATGCCAATAATAAATTAGATTGTATTCTTTTGATAATAATTTATTCTGCTTTCTCTCTCTCTCTCTCTTTATTGTAAGGGAGGAGTTGAACTCTGTTATTAGAAGATTTACAACCAATGTTTTTAAAATTAGACCGATCATTAAACCGGTCAAAGCACTGGTTCAAGATTCGATGGTTCAACCGTGGTCAAACCGGTATTAGTAAAATAATAATAATTATTAAATAATACATAAAATAATATTAAAAAAACATAATAG
This sequence comes from Spatholobus suberectus, assembly GCA_004329165.1. NCBI lineage: Eukaryota > Viridiplantae > Streptophyta > Magnoliopsida > Fabales > Fabaceae > Spatholobus > Spatholobus suberectus. The sequence goes on from CM014737.1 coordinate 32,849,703, forward strand.
CATAATTTTATAATACTAAAAATTAAAATAAAACATAATTTTATAGGTTCTTTACATTTACAATATCTACAAAAGTACAAATCAAATATGTCATGATATTTAAGTATAAGTTTTAACAATACACATCAACATTTATTAATAAAAACAAGTTTATATTCAAAATTAAAAAAATGATAAATACTTTAGGTTGGTTTTTATTTTTTTAAGAAAAAAATCAAAATAATATTGTATTAAGCATTTTTCTTTGACTCGCTGTGAACTGATTTTTGGCCAGTTTTGACCGGTTTTGCCAATTTTTGACCGGTTTTTCGGTTCCTTGACCGGTTTTTCTTCAAGCCAGTTTTGTGGTTTATTTGAACTGTTTAAGTGACTGGTTCACCTATTTTTTGGTCTGACTAGCCAGTTCGGTCCGATTTTCACAACACTGTTTACAACTCATGCGTACTACTCAACCAATTGAGCTAGACCCCATGGCTTAACATGCTCTTTTTTAAAGAATGATAAATACTTTCCTTAAATTAATTTATTTTAATTTTTAAATATAAATTCTTCTAAATTAATTGCAAATATTTTTTTTATATTTTTAAATATTTTTAATCTATAATTTTAGATTTTACTTGAATTAATCATACATTTTTATAACTTTAAGAATTTTTCTCTTTTAACTTAATTTTTAATATTTTAAATGATTTTAAAGATAATTGTGTATTACACAAAAATATTGCTAATAATTATAAAAAAAAAATACTACACATATGCATATCACCTCACACCTATAATTAACCATAGAATTATATTCTTCAAAAATTAAAAAAAAAAAAAGCAGAGAATTATAATTGGTCACTCATCAAATTTTGCACAACAAATTCTACTAACTAATCTAGGTGTGAGGTTATCTTTACCTTCCAGTTGTGTATTAAGCACTATCCAATTAAAAAAGTATGTTATTTTTTCAATTTTTTGTTTTATTTTTTGTTATTAAATAACATTGTGACTTTCAATTATTTTGTTTAACATCTAATTTTACACATGCACGAATCATTTTTCCTCATTTTCACATATAAAAAAGAGTTGATTTTTTATGCAATATAAGTGTAAAAGGTTTTACACTACCAACCATTTAAAAATCATTGTTGATATGATTTTTAAAGTAATTATTATAAAAATCAACAAACTTACCATACGTGACAGTTTATGGTTAAATGACAATATAAAAATCCTTTACACTATCAATCTATACATTATTTACTCCATAAAAATTATGACAGCAACATAATTGGTATATATGGAAACAAGGGGTTTCACCCTAGCTTGGGCAGAATTTTGTAGCTAGCAATACAAAGAGATGGAGCAGTTTGTGCATGCCATTGGACAATGATTTTCCAAATTTTCAATGAGACAACTCTAGCCTGGGTGAAACTAATTTAGGACACTCCACAATGTGAGATTATGACCAGACTCTTTGGACAAAAATCATTTTAAGATTCCCACTGTAGATCCAAAAGAGGGTAATGAGTTTTGGAAAGAAACACAGTAGAAAGATCCTTAAACAAGGGAACAAAAGCCACAGCCTAATTTCACAAAACAAGGAAGTTGCTCTGGCATATGCTCTGTCAGCTTGGGACAATTCACTATAGATAGATCTCAAGATGTGGAAAAGATCCTTGCATAGTGGCACACTTGGAAACGACCCAGGTGTGCAAATGAAGTGGTAGTAGACGAGCTACTCGCTTACTACCATGAAACTCACAATCAATAATCAGCTTCCCATCAAGCCCTGTTAGTGATAGATTGTTGAAAGATGGCCAGAAGACACAATTTTTAAATTTTCTAACTTCTAAGGACTCCACATTGGATAGTGAATCATCTCCAAAGTCGAAAACAATCTGGAAATCCTGTACCACCACAGCTCCTTATTGACAACTCTTCCAATTTGAGTCATAAAACCATACAGTACAATAATTAGATGAGAAAAATGGACATTGGAAGATTTTAAGAATCTATACTGAAGAAAACAAAAGATAATATGCTACTTCATTTACCTTTAAGAAAACGAGCAAACCTCACTTGCTAGTGTTAAATCCACCACGCACAATGTTTCCTGGCCTATTTCTGCGCCCAAACTTTGTTTTTGATCCTGCTACAAATGCAGAAGAAATCTTGAAAATCCAATAATTTGAAGTTGGCTATCATTTTCTTCAGTTATCCACATATCTATTAGATGGCTTGAACGTGTCTACCAAAATAGAATTCAAGGAATTTTAAATTACTGTAAAATATACTATTGTAAGAACTAAGATTTCACAATAGCAAAGTCTAATGGTCTCACATTATGTATGCCGGTATGTAAATTGTCTAACATAGTACGTACGTTGTATAACATGCAAACCAGAAACTTGGCAGTCATTCACAAACAACTTTAAAGTTTCATTAGAGTTTCTTCCTGAATTTCCTTCAGAAGATAGTGTTTTGGAATTCAGGAAAATTATGTTATTAACAAAAGGACAGGTACATGGAACGGTAGATTTAGAACATTAACCAAGAAAAACTGAGAGGAGGCAGGGAAAGAAAGCCAACCAATAAAGCCAACTAAGTTCATAACTCATAAGTATGCTTTCACAATGCTTTTTTAGTCTAATTGGGTCCAATTGACTCCAAAATAAAAAGAAAACGTCATAACCAATAGAAAAGATAATTTGAAAGAAAACTGGAAGAGGAAAGAAGAAAAGTCATAACCAAAAAGCATTAAACTTGCTTATTCAGGACTAAAACTTACATATTTTACGTGTAAGGTTAAATGAGCAAAGGTGGACAAGTATAGGGACGAAAGTAATAATCAAACCTCCTTTAACAAATACTAATTAACTTAGGTGCAACTTGTGTTGCTATTGTGAAGAAAAGATTGTATTTCAAAAGTTGTACGGATATTTTGGAGAATTGGCACCTGATGAAAATGTAGATGTATGAAAATCTGAGCACGTGTAATTTTGAACTTGAGGTTCATTATATTAGTTTACCATCAACCCATACGTGTTCAATGTGAATAATCTTTCCCCAATCTTTGCCTTTTGGTTCCAGGCAACGCTGCTTGAGCAATGGACAATTGTCCGGAATTTCGAGAGTTGAAATGGATTTGGGCAGACCCTCCTCTGGTAAGCATTGGAGGCTGGGGTTGTCATGAAGAATCAATTCCTCAAGAGAGGAGAGCTGGCAGAGGCCCTTGTAGTCCAGTATTTTAAGATTTGGGCAATTATAGATTTCTAGAACTTTAACAGAGAGTGGCAGCAAACCTTCATCAGGAAAAGACTCCACATCCAGATTTTTAATAGACAAGGATTTTAGAGAGGTGTTGGCTCCCAAAGCCCCTTTCAGTGAGGCAATAAGTTTGTAGCAATTTGAGAGACCCATCCATGTTAGATTTGATGGCAAACCTTCGTCAGGGAATGACTCAACTTTTGGACAATTGCCAATGTGTAGCTGATCAAGAGATAGAAGGAGGATATGCATGCGTGCAGGAAAGGATTTCAAATTCTCCAATCCTTCAATAGTGAAACTCTTCAAGGAGGGCGCAGATAATCCTTCATTGGGAAATGATTCAAATTGGGGGCACCCATTAATGGCCAGAAACTAGAGATGATTATGAGCCTGCTCTTGTAAAATCTTTTGTAGATTACGACACGTGAGATCAAGCCTACGGAGTTTGGGGAAGAAATCTAGCGGAAAGGTCATTAGAGACTCACAACTACTATTTATTTCCAGCCTTACAAGGAAATCATATGAATGGGTCATGAGAATATTCATATTCGGGCAAGAATAAATGTACAAGGATTCAAGAGAAGTATTAGATATGATGTGCCCCATCGTTTCCAGTGACGATGCTTCCATGCTTTCTCCACTAACGGTGAGATTTTTCAAAGTAGTCGGATGATAATCAAATTGCACCTTTCCACAGTCTCGTAGGTTTAATTGAGAAATTTCTGGAGCCCTGGGAGCAGAGGCCACAAGTTGTTTGCAGTCAGAAATAGATAGAAACTTTAAACGAAGGAGTGGCTCTGGCAGGTGCCCTTTCAGCTTGGGACATTCCCATATAACAAGATGCTGAAGACGAGGAAAAGCACCTGTCACAGATTTACATTCCCATTCTTCCCACTCCTTCATGTCGTAGAACTCCAATATTTCCAAGGATGTAAACGAAGAAGAGCTATTCCCATAAAAATTGGCGTCAACACTCACTATCCCATCAAGCCTTTTAATCATTGGCTCCTTGAGAAATGGCCAAACATCCAAGGGGTGGCAAACATAGGCAATATTTACAGTTGTCTAAACTTAAGTGCACCACATTTGATAATGAATTATCGAATAACATACTTGGAAATTCTGTACCACCATAGTTGCTGATCGACAACTTCTTCAAGTTTTTGGAAGGTAGTAGATTCTCAAGTACTTCCCTTTCTTTCCTTGGATCATCAGGGATCTGGTTCTGGTTCCAATTCCAATTCCATTCTAACTTTAGCTCCACATTTTATGTTTCAAATCTGCTGCTAATGCATCTGAGGGATTCTCAATATTTTGCAGCTCCCCAAGTTGATAGACTTCCATGGAGATTGAGTTCTCCTAGCTGCTGAATACCAAACTCGCTACTTTTGCCAACATAAAACATCCTCAATACTTGAAGATTCCTCAGTTTTCCCAAATGCATTGGCATCTTTCTCACTTTCATTTCTCTAAATTCAAGGCAACGCAAGTTGGTGAGTTTATACAAATTCGAGGGCAGCTCCTCCAGATTTTCACAGCCGTTCAGCTTCAGTATTTGCAAGTTATAGAGTGAACATGTTGAATCAGGTAGTCTTTTTATGGTGGTATAGGAAAGGTCCAAGGAACAGAGATGTTTAAGATTTCCTACAAAATCAGGCACCTCTGTAAGGTTAGAACAACCGGACAAAGATAAGACGCGTAAGAACTTAAACTTGGAGAACAACCCCTGTATCGAAATCTTGCATTGCCAAATATAAATATTGTTCATACTCCGAGTTATTGGCATAAATGTACGTAACCTTTTAGTATCATATAAACTGCAAAACCCATCAAAATATTGAACATGATTGCTTGCAAATGAAAAATGATGGGTCGTTTTTTGTATACTTTTTGCCTTATCATCAACTTCCAACCTTAAACAAATGTCTTCGCATACATATTTTGCCAAATCATTGAGAAGGTCATGCATGACAAACAACGTTTCATCTTAACTTGATTGTTGAAAGAAGGACCTTGATAATAGATCATTGAAATACTGTTCACCAACTTCTTCTGGACTCTTACTCTGTTGAGGGCATAGTAGAAATTTTTCAACCATCCACAATTGAATTAAACGTTCCTTGATAAACACAAAATCTTTGGGGAATAAAGCACAAAAAGCAAAACAACTCTTAAGATGAGTAAGAAGGTGGTGATAGCTTAAAAATAAAGCAGGGATAATTTTGCAATCTTCTTTCAATAAGTCCCATATCTTGCTTGCCAACACACTTTCTCATTCTGAAACAGATGACTTTGTGACTTCCAATTGTTTTCAAAGCCAGAGGCAATCCTTTGCACTTCGTAACTATCTTTTTACCAATGTCCTTTAGCTTTACCTTCAATTGAGGATTATCATCTTGGAATGCATGTCTACCAAATACTTTCCAGCAATGATCTTCTCGTAATTTCTCTAGGTGATGTACTATGTTTGACCGCGAGGTAGAAGCAACCTTTTTACTGCATGTTGTGACAAGAATTATACTCCCCTGAGCCCCATAATTAAGAGGAGTTTGTATAGCTTCCCATTTCTCCTGTTTTTTGTTCCAAACGTCATCCTAAATAAGAAAAAATCTCTTTCCTGTCAATTTTTCTTTCAATTGTCCATGAACCATTTCTAGGTCTCCACCTTCACTTTTTGATCCAGTAATTGCCTCAAGAATTGCTCTTGTTAGCCTCAAAACATCAAAATCATCAGAAATACAAACCCAAGCTTTGATATCAAATTTAGCCTCCTCCATCCTCAGGTCATTGTATACATGCTAGGCAAGTGTGGTCTTACCCATTCGCCCATGCCCACAATAGAAAGTTGTAAAGCACAAATTAGACACAAGAAGGGGGGTTGAATTGTGTTACGGTCAATTTGTGCAATCCTTTCTTCTTTTCAAAAAACAACTTAATTATTGAAGAGAGATCAGAAAGATTTTCAAAATGTTTTTAAAAGGCAGACGAAAGAAGAAAGACCAAAACATAAAGGTACACTAGATTTTATACTGGTTCATCTCACCCCAGAGACTACATCCAATTCTTGGCAACAACCAAGTTCCACTTAACTTTACAAATTACAAGTATTCTTTCCACAAGCCTCTTCAGGCTCAACCCAAGTAGTCTTTCACTTGCCTCTCCAAGCAAACACCCAAGTATTCTTTGAAACAAAGCCTCTTCAGCTTTAACCAATCTCATGAAGAAAGAGATTTGTGTGAGTTTCCTCACTGGGTTTAACGTCTTATCAGACGAATATACAATTGAAGTTCAAAATAGAATTTCAAACTGATTTTACAAAGAATTTTTCTTTTCTCAAAAGTAGTTATGAATACATGGATTCAGTAGCAAGTATATCAACAACACTTGTGAATTCGACAACCATTTGAAGGAGGTCTCTTCTTCTATTTATATACTTTTCCAAAAGTATCCATTGAGTATTTTGTAGAAGATGACCTTCGTTTGATGAAAAGAGTCGTTGGAGGGAGTAGGTGTATAAGCATAATACGTTTTGAGGTAGCTTACACTCTGATTGATATGCAGATCGTTTTAGAACATTGTCATCGTCTGTAAGCATTGTTAGTTACAAAGTTTTATACAAATAATGATGAGACGATATTGACTTGAAAAAAAATGTCGGAAGATATAATGCAAACTAGAGATCAGACGATAATGTGAAGACATATAATTTTAACTATTTGTTATTATCAAAATATTTGAGGACTACAAATTCGTCCTTTGTCTTAACAATCTCCCCCTTTTTGATGATGACAAACAGTTAAAGTTTTTGTAAAACAGTTTTCTATGAAAGTTCTTTTTTATTAGAGAATTGTAGACAAACACTTATTTTATATAGGTGAACTTCAGTTAAGCAGATGTAATATATATATATATATAATGAAGTTACTAAAAGAAAACCAGACGATGTTATTCAAAGCATAAATCATCATTGTATATAAAATAATAAAGGTACTCCCCCTAAGATTATACTTCCCTTTTTCTTCTATTTTTCTCCCCCTTTTGGCATCATTAATCAGAGGATCTAGAGTCTGAGGGTGTAGACAATGAGCCAAGGTCACTTTTGAAGCGCTTTGCCAACTTGGCTAGCAAAACTTCTGCACGTTTTCGTTTTCTGCGTTCTTTTTGAAGATCAGCTTCAAGACGTTGCACAGTCTGCTTCAATTCATTGAAAGCTTGTCTATCGTCTGTAGGTGCAGGTGCAGAGCTGGTAGCTACTTCATCACTTGGTTCCTCTACAAAACATAAATGGAAAACATATGGTACAGGAGGACCATAGAACCAAAAGTGACCGCAAGGAAGAGAAATTTCAAAGATTTCAAAGGAGAAGAAGATATAAGTGAGGGGTCGATTTAGAGACAGTTGGTTTTGGGGTTGGATGTAGAGGTGGAGGGAGATGGAGAGACTTGTATCCAGTGACCCATCGGATGAAGAGCCGCTTCATGACTTAGCACACTCTTTTCATCAGCAGAGAGACTAGAGAAGTATTTGAGCGCTTCAACATGGTCTTGCAACCTTTTGCGGTATGTGCTTCGAAGAGTTGCTTTTCCTTTAAGTTTGGCTAGCTGTGCAGACAATAGGGCTCTTTGTCTGATTATCAGGTGCCTTCGGGGGTTACGTCTGAATTTGGGTTCTTTTCCTTTCCCTATAGATAGATTTTGGCAAGGATAGTTCTTTTGATAGTAGATGCGGAAGGTAGTCCATGGCTTCAAAAGGAGCCACATCTGAGGAGCCATGAATCTAGGCAAGCCTAGTTCAAGGTTTGGACACCTTCGTTCATAAATAGAATGCTGCAAAGAAATCTGCATCTTTTCCCGTAGGAAATTGTTCATCACTCTCCCTAACTCCCAGTCATCATCACTAATCCGCCATTCTTCAAAGTCTAGACTATCTTCTAGATGGATGGCTAGGGGATAAGTCTTGATCATCCCATGACAAAACAAATAAATGATTTTGGGCTTGTAATGGTACGTTTTGCACATGATCAAGGTACTTTGATTAGTTACATTTTAGGATGAAGGGAGAAGTGTGACAGAGAATCCCACGTTGTCTCCAGACTTCATATCTGGCTAGAAATTTGGTTCTGGTTGATGGTGGATAGACGAAGATTGGAGCGTCTGATAGAGTGCTTGTAACCTTCCTCCCAGACATATGGGGTGATGTGCGGCTCATATAACATGGCTAGGGTAGCTTCTTCTTCAATATCAGGGAATTTTTCAGCATACCCATGGCGAACCAAAAAAGGCCATTCTTCTTTGACAAGAGTCGTCCACATCCTTGGATTATTAACTTCGCCCTAATTTATAATTGATTGAAGATTGAAGTAGCTTTAGGTTAAAGGTCTCTGGTAAACAATATTCTTTTGTCGTTCTAGTCTGACGCGACTTAGGTTGCTCAAAAAAGATCATTGTGCGCCTTTGGAGACGTTCAGACGGAGGTGTTTTAGAGCGATAGTCTTTTGGTGTTGTTTCGTCTATCATCGGTCTAGCTCCTCTGGACGAAGTTCCTTCTACTTCTCGGTCCGCGAAGGAAACAGAGAGTGGAAAAGCCCTTGCAGGCTGATCAAGGTTGAGTGCAGTTGTTAAGTCTACAGAAAGACAGTTGAAGACTTGAGATAAAGAAACAGATTGTGGAACTTCCTAGAAAAGAGATCTAGGTAATCTACCTCTTGAGGTAGCAGCTCTGTCCTCTAGAGGCAATAGCTCTTGCTCTTCATGCTCTACAGGGGCTGTTTGTAGCGAGTGCTTAATCACAGATTGAAGCACTGCTTCCTTAATCTATTCTTGTTCTGACTTAGCTAGTTTTTCTGCTTCTACTTTCTTCTTCTTTTCAGCCCTTTATGATTCAGCTCGGGCTCTCCTGAGCTACTTTTCTTCTTGAGCTTTTGTTTTGGTACTGAAATCATTGTGGATTTTTAGGGCTTTTTAGATGGTGGTGCAAATGGAATGGGTTCAGAAGATGTAGGTGGTAGAGGTGGTAGCACTGACGGAGGGGCAGGAATAGTTATGCTTGGAAGAGGGAAAATGGTGTTCATGAGGAGGTCATCGTCTGAGTTGGGTTGGGGAGTTAGTTTGGATCTTAGACGAATGGTTAATGGTTTTTGCTTCTTATGAGGTGGAGACGAAGAGGTTTGAGGTTTGATTTGTTTAGGTTAAGGGTCAGGTTGTGAAGGTCTCTTGATTGGTAACTTAGGTTTTTGCGGTTTGGTCTGTTTGGGTTGGGTTTGAGGTTTCGTCTGTAAAGGAGGTTGAGTAGACGTAGTACCACCAGAGGGGTCTAGCAGACGATCCCATTTTGAATGCAGTTCCAACAACTTCTTCTGGTGGTTCTTCCTTGATCAATGCCAACTCTGGATGTCTTGCAACATATCCAGAGAAGAGATGTGCAATCCTTATCCTCCGGAGGATGGATACATCGATCTCAAAACCTTGTTTCATCTTTTCCAACCCATATTCTTTTATTCCTGCCAGACGAATGATTTCTGTGAAGAGCATGGCGTAAGGAATAGGATGTTTTTGCTTGCTCTGGACACCTTCCTTCGATTTGGAGAGACAGGATCTCCAATTATCTAGAATTAAGGCAAGCAGATTGACCTTCTAACCCATCATCATCTTGTAAATGAAGAATCTGTCTTTGGAGGTTACATTATCCTTTGAGCCTTGTTGGGGTAGAATTATGTGCAACAGAATGTTGCGAAGCAAACGGCATATAGGCTTCATGTTTGAAGCGTATAAGAACTTCCTTGTTCTCAGTTTGAGGTCTGGGCTTTCCACACAATGCCCTGTCAACAGTTTCTGGAGTTATGACCTTTTCCCAGTCTTCAGTAAAGAGGTCACCCTCCTCTTTACAGTCAGACGTTGTTGCAATGGCGTCGATAGAGATGATTATGGCTTTGTTGTCGACAGTTCTAGTGATAGTTTCGTTGACTTCAGATGCAAAGGCCCAGAAGTAGGCGTATGGCTTATGGTACTAAGAAGTTTTCTTCTGCACGAAAGCTTCCCATCCGACGTTCTTGATAAACATTTGCAGAGGAAATCCTTCTTCCTCAAGTTTTTGCAAGTCAACCCATTTTCTGGCGACGAAATCACTTTATAGAAATCTCTCCATGGGCACAAGTTGTTTTTGGGTGGCCATGAGTGTGAGTTTGAAAAAATAAATTTGAGAGTCAGGTAAGGAATAGGGTTTTAGTTTAGGAAGTTTGAGATGTTTTTCAGAGAGCGTAAAGAGGAAGAAAGAGCAATAACTTTGAATAAAAAGAAAGGTTCTGAAAATATTGAAGAGACATGCATTTATGGTGACTTGATGTGGCAGGAAATATGACACACGCTTCTTGGGTGGTTATCGAGAGTAATCAATAGAGGCAATATCAAACCAATGAACTTAAAGACTTTTCATATTCAAGAACCATCATGTTAGTAAGACGAAGTAATATAAGATAAGACGAAATAGAACAAGACGAATAGTAAAAGATAGAATGAGACAATGCATGTAAGACGATTTATTCTTGCAAAACTTTCATGTGCAGGTTTTCTAAGATGAAGTTGAAACGTTCTGCAGGTAGAGCTTTTGTAAAGATATCAGCCCATTGATGGTCTATATCGATGAATTTAATTTCAAAAACACCTTTTTGAACATAGTCTCGAATACAATGATGTCTTATCTCTATATGCTTAGCTTTAGAATGTTGAATGGGGTTTTTAGATAAATTGATTGCACTAGTATTATCACATAACACGGGAATGCTATGCTCAAAGCTAGAGTAATCTTCAAGTTGGTATTTTACCCATAGGAGTTGTGAGCAGCAGCTTGCAACAGATACATATTCTGACTTCAGCAGTGGATAATGCAATAAAGTTTTACTTCTTGTTGGTCCAAGATATAAGACATGGTCTAATGAAGTGACATTTGCCACTTGTGCTTTTTTGTTCAAGTTTATCACCAACATAGTCTGCGTCACAGTATCCTACTAATATGAAATCTTTGTTTTTCTCATAGAATAAACTAAGGTTAAATGTACCAACAAGATATCTAAAAATCCTCTTGACAGCTTTCAGATGAGACTCTCTAGGGTCAGATTGAAATCTGGCACATAAACAAACATTATGCATGATATCTGGTCTACTAGCAATTAAGTAGAGAAGTAAGCCAATCACACCTCTATACATAGTCTGGTCTATAGGTTTACCTGATTCGTCCTTTGTTAAACCTACAGACGGATGCATTAGAGTGCTCATAGGCTTTGACTTATTCATCTTATATTTTATAATCAATTCCTTCGTGTACTTTTGCTGATAAATGTATATGCCCTTCTTTTCTTCTTTAACTTGTAGGCCAAGGAAGAATTTTAATTCTCCCATCATGCTCATCTCAAATTCACTTTGCATCAAATCTGAGAATTCCTTACATAGAGTTTCATCAGTAGCTCCAAAAATAATATCGTCTACATAAATTTGAACTATAATGAAATCTTTGTTGGATTCCTTTCTAAAGAGAGTTGTATCTACTTTACCTCTTATAAACCCATTTTCAATAAGAAAATTGCTCAGTTTGTAATACCAGGCACGAGGTGCTTGTTTAAGACTATACAGAGCCTTTTTAAGTTTGAAGATATAGTCTGTGAAGTTTGAATTCTCAAAGCCAGAGGTTTTCTAACATAGACTTCTTCCTCAATAAAACCATTTAAAAAGCACTTTTCACATCCATTTGAAAAAGCTTAATGTTTTTATGAGCGGTAAAGGCAAGCATAATTCTAATAGCTTCTAATCTAGCAACAAGAGCAAAGGTTTCAGTGAAATCAATATCTTCTTGTTGATTGTAACCTTGAGCTACTAACCTTGCTTTATTTCTAATCACTTTACCAATTTCATCTAGCTTGTTTTGGAATACCCATCTTGTTCCAATGATGCTCTTATGTCTTGGTTTGGGAACCAGAATCTAAACGTCATTTCTTGTGAACTGATGTAATTCCTCTTGCATTGCTATTATCTAGTCATCGTCTGTTAGTGCTTCTTCTATCGTTTTAGGTTCAACTTCTGAGACTAAGGTACAAGACACTTGATTTTTTAATGATGACCTTGTCTTGACTCCTTCTATTCGTTCTCCAATAATTTGATTTTGAGGATGGTAGGTAACGAACTTCCAGTCCTTGTGAGATCCATTCGTCTAATTATCTCTTTGTTGTTGTTGAGGAGTATCGTCTAATTCTTTTTCTTCTCTGTTCTTGTCTGATCAGACGATCCTATTTGTAAATCTACAAAATCTTCTTCCAAATCTGATAGTCTTCTATTAGGGGTTAGTGTGTCATTAAATTTAACATGGATAGATTCTTTTACAACAGAAGTTCTGGAGTTGAATACTCTAAATGCTTTTGATGTATCAGAATATCCAAGAAAAACACCTTTATCAACCTTAGAGTCAAATTTCCCTAATTGATTTCTAGTGTTGAGAATATAACATTCACATCCAAAGGGGTGAAAATATGAAATGTTAGGTTTTCTACCTCTCCACAGTTCATAGGGAGTCATTTTAATTAATGGTTTGATCAATATTCTGTTTTGAACATAACATGATGTGTTTACAGCTTCTGCCCAAAAGTACTTAGGGACTAAATTTTCACAGAGCATGGTTCTTGCCATCTCTTGTAGAGTTCTATTTTTTCTTTCAACTACCCCATTCTGTTGAGGTGTTCTCGGTGAGGAAAAGTTATGGAAAATTTCATTCTTTTCACAGAAGGATTTGAACTCAGCATTTTCAAATTCAGTTCCATGGTCACTTCTGATTGTAGTGATACAAAAACCTTTTTCATTTTGAACTCTTTTACAAAATATTTCAAATACATTAAAAGACTTATGTTTGTGAGCTAGGAAATAAACCCATGTATATCTAGAATAGTCATCAATAATGAAAAAATCATACTTTTTCCCACCAAGACTAAGAGTTTTTGTAGGTCCAAACAAATCCATATGCAGTAACTCTAATGGTTTGGAAGTGGAAACAACATCTTTTGATTTAAAAGAGGTTTTGATTTGTTTCCCTTTCTGACATGCTTCACAAAGAAGATGAGTTTTCCAAGAAATCTCAGCAATCCTTTAACCAAACTCTTTTTATATAACTTCGAAATATGTTTCAAATGAATATGCCCAAGCTTTTTATGCCAAATCCATTTTTCATCTTCTTTGGTCATTAAGCAAGTAACGTTTTGTTTGTTCAGATCTTCAAATTCAATCTTATACAGATTATTGTGTCTTTTGGCAGTGAAAAGAATAGATTCATCATTTCTTTTAACTATACATGATTCTTTGTTGAAGGATACAATAAATCCACTGTCACAAAATTGACTGATGCTAAGTAGATTGTATTTTAATCCTTCAACACATAGAACATTGTCTATTGATGGAAGAGAAGGCTTACCGACTTTACCTATACCAATGATTTTTCCTTTTCCATTTCCACCAAAAGAGGTTGTCCCTTCATGTGATTGGAGGTCTAGGAACATTGACCTTTCTCCCGTCATGTGACGTGAGCATCTACTGTCCAAGTATTAGAATGAATCCCTTCTTTTTCCTATTAAGGATATCTGCAACATGAATTATTTGAGATTTTGGTACCTAGATTCTTTTGGGTCCTTTCATGTTAGTCCCAAAGGTCTTATTTGACCTCTGTTTCCTTTTGTGTTGACATCTTTGGAATGAATGTCGAGATTTTCTACAAAAGTTACAAAAGGTCAAATACGATTTGGAAGACGATGGTTTAGCAATTTTGTCTTCTACAAATCCAATTCCAGATTTGTCAAATGGAGATCTTCTATGTTTTAAAATCGTTTGAAGTTTTGAAGATCCGTCTACAAATTTGGTCAAATCATGTTTCAGACTAATGACCTCTTTCTTTAGTTTATCAACTTCAGAAAGAAGCATTTCCTTTTCAGGATCTGAAGCTAGACTCTTTTGGATTTTCATCAGATCTCTCTTGAGTATCTCATTTTCTAAAAGAGCCCTTTGATATTTTTCTTTATATTTTTTGTACTCAAGAGCAATCTTGTGAGAATTAGCAAGTAGAGTGTTATATGACATATCTTCGTCTTCAGATTCAGATTCACTGTCTTCAGACACATGCATGGAGTTGTTATATTTAGAGTTTACCTCAGACATTACTTCTTCTGCGTCTGCCATGAGACAGATATTGGCTTTTTCATCGTCTGAACTGCTACTGCTACTGTTTAGATCTTCCCAGGTGGTTAGAAGATTTTTCTTCTTGTATCTTTTCTTTGAACTCCATCCTTCCTTTATTTTTGGACATTCAGCCTTAATATGTCCAAGCTTTTTGCACTCATAGCAGATGATCTCATTGTTTTCTTCTTGAGGATACTTTTTGTATCTAATATCTTTCTTTCTGGAAGATTGCTTAAATCAATCTTTCTTTTTAAGCATCTTCTTGAACTTTCTGGTGATAAGGGAGATCTCATCGTCTATTGAGCAGCTAGAGCTTTCGTCTGAGCTCTCGGATTCCTCAGATTGAACCTTCAGAGCTTTGTTTCTTCCTTTTGTTTCAAATTTTTCGTCTGCTCTTTTACTTGTTTCTCCAGTCCTTAGAGCAACAGAGTCATTATTTTTGACTTTGTCTTTTTTGAATAGATGTACTTCATGTACTCTTAGGGCTCCCAATAACTCATCTAGAGTTAAAGTCTTCATATCTCTTGCTTCAACTATGGCTGTAGCTTTAGGTTCCCACACTTTGGGAAGACTGTCCAGGATCTTGAGATTGTTTTGAGCCTTAGAGAACTCAACACCAAGACTTTGAAGTCCATTTAGAATTGTTTGGAATCTTCCAAAAATTTCATCAATGGTTTCAGTCTCCTTCATGGTGAACATCTCATAATGTCTTTGAAAAGTTGCTACTCTCCTGAGACGAACATCTTCCGTGCCTTCATGTGTTATGCGTATAACATCCCACATTTCTTTAGCAGTTCTGCAGCTACAAAATTTATTATATTCAGTTTTTGATAAGGCACAGGTTATAATATACTTAGCTTTTGCGTTTTGTTGTAACAAGTTGTAATCATCTTGATTGTATTCGTTTTCTGGCTTGATTACAACATGATCTCCACCATGTGTGATGATTCTCCAGATACTATAGTGAGTGGACTTGATATACATTTCCATTCTGTCCTTCCACTATGCATAATCTTTTCCATTGAAGGCTGGAGGCCTTAACAGAGAAGCTCCTTCAGGAATGAACTGTCCTTCAATGTGTGCCATGCGGATCTTTTCCTCTAACACTTGTTAAAGTGCTCAACCCTTAGAGGTTGAGCTCTGATACCAAATTATAAAGCACCAATTAGACACAAGAAGGGGGGTTGAATTGTGTTACGATCAATTTGTGCAATCCTTTCTTCTTTTCAAAAAACAACTTAATTATTGAAGAGAGATCAGAAAGATTTTCAAAATGTTTTTAAAAGGCAGACGAAAGAAGAAAGACCAAAACATAAAGGTACACAGATTTTATACTGGTTCGTCTCACCCCAGAGACTACGTCTAGTTCTTGGCAACAACCAAGTTCCACTTAACTTTACAAATTACAAGTATTCTTTCACTTGCCTCTCCAAGCAAACACCCAAGTAGTCTTTGAAACAAGCCTCTTCAGGCTTCAACCGATCTCGTGAAGAAAGAGATTTGTGTGAGTTTCCTCACTAGGTTTAACGTCTTATCAGACGAATATATAATTGAAGTTCAAAACAGAATTTCAAACTGATTTTACAAAGACTTTTTATTTTCTCAAAAGCAGTTATGAATATATGAATTCAGCAGCAAATATATCAACAACACTTGTGAATTCGACAACAATTTGAAGGAGGTCTCTTCTTCTATTTATATACTTTTCCAAAAGTATCCGTTGAGTATTTTGTAGAAGATGACCTTCGTCTGATGAAGAGAGTCGTTGGAGCATTAAATGCAGCATTTAATGCTTTCACCAACTGGTAATCTGATAAGATAAAGTAGTTTGCTTATCTTTTCTATTCTTGTACTCAATCTTTTAGCAGTTGTCTTGTCCGCTTTTCCGTTTTGACATTCGCACACATATTCCTTCTTTTTCGCTAACTTTCCTTGAAAGTAGGTGTATAGGCACAATACGTTTCGAGGTAGCTTACACTCTGATTGATATGCAGATCGTTTTAGAACGTTGTCATCATTTGTAAGCATTGTTAGTTACAAAGTTTTATACAAATAATGATGAGACGATATTGACTTGAAAAAAAATGTCAAAGATATAATGCAAACTAGAGATCAGATGATGATGTGAGCGAGGGATCAGACTATAACGTGAGGACATATAATTTTAACTATTTGTTATTATCAAAATATTTGAGGACTACAAATTCGTCCTTTGTCTTCACAAAAGTATTGATAGCTGATTAGAATTGTCAGCATCAGACGTCAGCCAATTAACGATCATTTCTTTGTCATCATCTCTACCATAAATAACACTGTCAACCACCAAAGATGTTGATGGTAATTTTTGTGACACTTTACTACCAGATCCAGATTCAACCCCAACTCCCCTGGCCTCTTTCAAACCAAGATCACCCTTTAGGCTTGAGAGAAATTCTAGGTTGTCAAGGACTTGTTTCATCCTCGATTCAATTTCCTTATTAAAGGAACTGACAGAAAAAGTATCAAAGAAATTCCACACCTTGCTAGTAGTGGTCTCAGATTCAGCTTCCAGCTCGCATTTCAAGGCTTCATAGTGTATTTCATCTAAGAGATCCTCAACATCTTTGATCTCAAGAAGCAAGTCTTTGACATGTGGATTTCGAATCTGCTTTTGTTCTGCATCATCAACCACAACATTGATGGACAACAGCTTCGCCTTCAACTTGTTCAGCAACTTCTCATCGTGCTTTCTTCCACAAAAGTAGTCCAAAACTTGACGAGAAACGAGCCTGTGGAATATTACCTGAAGAAAGAAGACAGAAGAGCACCGCCAACCAATTCTGCTGCCATGGTAGGAAAGGGAGTGACCGAACAGAACAGAAGAAAGGATTGCTAAAATTGCAAGTGCAGCTTAATTTTGTGAATGAGTGACTTTAGGTCAATGAAGATAGAGCAGAGTTAATGCTAACAAAAGATAAGGTACAGACAATTTTTTCAACAAAGATGACTTAACTTTAAGGTTTGATGCCCAACTGAAGTCGATCTACGGTGGTTTAAACCGTTTGATATATAAATAAATAAAATTAACGGTTAAGATTTGTTGATCTGATTACAATCTCAACGTTGATCTTTTTTATTCATATATCTAATGATTTAAATTAGTAATTTATTGATAAATCACTTAATTTGATGTTTCACTGTAGAAGCTGCCATATAATATATATGCATGCGGATTTCTTTCTTTTATTACCATCTTGCTTTATTAGCTTTATTGACAATAATGAAAATATCCAGCTACTTTAGTCCGTGTAGTCAATTTCAGTACCAACTTATTCATGGATAAGTTCAAGGAATCTAACATAGTGCATATATTTAATCATGATAACGTGTCGGCGGGACTCCAAAGTACCCCAAGCTTAGTCACATTAAAGCATGATAAATTTAACTAATTAAATAACCCAAGCATTGAATAAATCTTATCTTACATCGTACAAGTAAAGCATGATATGATCTATTACTTCGGGAACTCTTACTCTGGCTCCACTGTACAATACTAACTTAGTTAATTACAAGTATTATTTGTATAATAATTTATACAATAAATTTTATAATAAAAAGAGAAAAAGAGAAAGGAAAGAAAAAAAATATGAGATATAATTAATAACGTGATAGAAAAGTAAAAAAAGGTATTGTTATATAAATTGTTCTACAAATATTACATAACACAACTCATAACACAATGTTATTATGCATACGTAAGAATTCATACAATTATGTAAATTCTTATATATGCATAATAGTATTTTAGGGTATGTTTGGGCGAGTTTAAAAATATATTTTTATGATATAGATTTTATAAAATTTTCTGTAAGAAGCTATTATTTCTAGCTAATGAAAAAGTATTAAAACAGTTTTGTTTAAGTTTTTGCTTGTTTCTAAAAAATTATCTAATTATATAAAATTTTTAAAATATATTTTTAGTACAAATGTTCTTTCAAGATAGTACAAACAGGCCCTTTAATACTCACGCTCACGCAGTCACAGGTCGTCCATATCCGTTGCCCTTGTTTGGGTTTTAATATTTTTCTTTGTAACAGAACACACACAATTATACAATTACTATGAGTCATGAATTGCTTACAATTGTACAAATTAAATGACATTGAAACTTGAACTCTGCAAAGAAAGAGTAGTCTATTCAAGTGTTCAAAGTAATGCAGTGTTATTATAAACTCAGGTTCATAATATACGTGGTAGTATATTAATCGCTAAAACTTGTAATATGTAAATATTTATAATTTTACATTTTTTTAAATAATTAATGTTATCACATAGTCTACAAATAACATTCACGTTGTCAAATATACTAGACCTGTGTTCTTTCATTTTTTTTATTTTTTTTAATCTGACTTGTTTTTTCCTTTTTTTTTTAATTAGGACCTTTTTTCTTCCACAGCAGGCAAAGACCTTTCTTCAAATATGGGTAAGCATAAATATGTAAGGTCGCAACCCTTTTTTACTTATACACCCCCACGTTTTTCGTTTTTTCTTTTTTTCAAAAAATGTCTCTTTTCGTAAACTAAACTTTCGAAAGTGTTAAATAACGCATTCTGAAATCCAAATTTTGCAAGTATTAAAAATTTAGTTTCCAAAACATATTAAAATTTTAATACATTTTGCAAACTTAGTTTCCGAAAGCGATATTCCTTCTACTCATCACTGTTAGGTTTCATGATATTCTTCCTCACTTTGGCTTAATCGATGTGATTTGTTCAATCACTTGCGTATTGTTTGGTTGCTTTGGATGATGAAAAATTAAAGTATGGAAAGAAATAAAGTTTGAGGTAGAAGTGAACTGAAATGGTTTTATATCTTTATCACGCAAGCTTTTGGATTTTGTTTCGTTCCTGTTCTCCGTTTACAAATTGTTGAGTGGAGAACAGAAGATTAAAGTAAAAGCTTTCCCACACTTTCTCGGGAAAATGGAAAAAAAATATAAAAAATAAAACAGTGGATCTGTGGTTATAGATATGTATCTTGAAGGGTGGATAAGTTTTAAAATTTTATTATTTTCGGAAATTAGTTTTTAAATTTATATATTTTGGAAATTAATTTTTACAAATTTTTGGTATTCTTTTTCTCAAAAAATGCCTCTTTGCGGAAACTAACTGAATTTGGAAGCATCGTAAAGGAAAGCCCAAACAATACAATGAAGAAGTCACACTAGTTATCTTACATTAGGAATAAAATTGTCATGAAAATAAAGGAAAATCTCAAATATAGGAGAAAAACTCACAAAATGCTAACTAACCTCTCTTATATGTGGTTATAAACCCATAATAAGCATTCTATTTGCCTCGTCTAAAACAACAAAAGAAATTCTAGAGAGGGAAGTGTTGCCTTGTTGTAAGTGATCAAAGAATCTTCCAGAGAAGACAACTGCTATTTTAACTCTAGCTCTTAGTTCAGACCTCTATCATAGAGACCAAAAAGAGAACACACACAAAATCACGTTACCTTCAAGCGGAGCTGAAATGAACTTACAATAAAAATTATTCATGACTCCTTGTGTCTGAAACTTTTGCTTTGTTGAAACACTATTTACAAAGTGCTCGGCACTTGCTTTCAAATTAGCCTTAATCTATGAAACACCGATACTAGCATTTGCTCCAAGTATCAATATCAAACACATATCCATTACCAATGCTCTTGGACAGTGTTAGACACCACCAACTATGTGAAATCTTTATTTTAAATTTTAAAATGGATCACATTATTTTTTTTTCCCTTGTATTTTGCTGCCAGTGGGTGCAACTGTGCAAGACAAAGAAACCAATATAGTCTCTTGATGAATTAGACATTGAAGCTGCCCTCTTTAGGAGGAATTGAAGAAATGAGATTGACACTACTCGTGTTTTTAGGCAATCAGAAGTGATTTATGATGACAATAATTAATCATGTCTATTTTGTTTTTAGTAATGTCCAAAAAATATGTTCTTAGGTTGCATTTGCAGAATTTATAATTGCATATTTATTTTGTTTTATAAATTTTATATATGTAATTATATATGCATCCTGCATGCATTTATCGTATGATTTGTATCCTGTATATTTTAAGAATAGTTGTATCACCGAATTGGGTACACATCATATAAATAACGCTCATATCAACATATCAAGAGAACTAGTCGTGTAAAACTAAAAGCACAGCTTTAACTCATGTCCAAGGAAAACATACATAAAATTGACATTAAAGAATTACAGAAGGTTATACAAACTTAACACGCAAAGACTTGTATGATGCTCTTTAAAGAGTTTTGCAATGGCAACAAGACAAATAATAACCATCACCATTTGTCTTTGTCCAAACTTTCACAAAACTAGCCAAAATAACTAAGAGATAAAGATTATGTCAACATTTAATTACCTGCTTTTCTATGTTAGTTCCGCCTACAACTATGGCAGTTTTTAATGACTCGAGAGATCTGCCAAAAGCTTTAACCTACCAAACATCAAAAATACCATAAAGATTCTTGATAGAATGAAAGCAAAAGGGATATCTGTAGAAAGGGAAAAATAGTAAGAATGAGATGACTTGGTGTAGATCCTAATTTCAGGTATAATAAAAGAATATGCCTAGCACAAAATAAAACAACATATAATTCAAAGTAAGATAGCAAGAATCTTGTACTAACAAATTATTTTTATAAGGATCCAAATTTCAAAAGGTAATAAACATAGAGAATAGACAAGCTGTGAACCAAGGTATATATGAAAAACATTAGGAGATGGTTCTAAAATTATTACTAGAATCGGAGAAATAAACAATAAAATCTTCCCTAGATAACCCACAATTAATTCACAAAAAATTACATGTCACCTCTTTTTCTATTTGTTGAGCAAGTTCTTTAGCACGTAGGAAACAAAACTGATGCCAGGGGACCACCATTGCACCGAATTGGAGGTTGGACCAACTAATGCTAAAAATAGGAAGGAAAAAGAAAATCACAAAGAAAAGGATGATAATTTACAATTGGTTTTTTTTTTCACCGTGCAGTATCTAAAGATATCATCAAAAGGTTCAATCAAACATTTCATGTCTAATAAGTTCAGACCTATATCATAGAAACATGTCATGGCCTGTGCCTGGATTGAAGTTGGCCTGGTGTATTCATGGTAAGAAATATCCTGCATGATACTCGGATGCAAATACTGAGACAAAGAAGTTCACAATTTAAGTTATCAAAAAAAAAAAAAGTTCACAATTTACACATTTGCACTAAATCAATAACACGCAATTCGTAAGTCACCTCTGCTTGATTCCTTATTTCGGGCAATTCATTGCTTCAACCCTCCACTCTTTCCCACCATGTAATTCGTAAGTCACCTTTGTTTGATTCCTTAACTCAAAAAAATCAATTGATTTGTGATGAGCAAAACCGCACATTCCTAACCCATTCTAAAAGGAGAAATAATACTTGTAAAAACAAATTTTACAACCAAGCCAAGAGAGAGAAAGAAAAAAGAGAGAGAGAGAGAGAAATGTTTAAAATTTAATAAATAATGTGATGAAGAGATATAGACACAGAAAATAATGTTGTATAACTTAATGTAAAAATTTAGGAGTGTTCACAGGTTAAATTGGTTCGGGTTTAGATTAAAATTAAATTCAAACCAATTGTATTTAATTGGATTGGTTTGATTCGAGTTTAACTTAATGTAAGAATTTGGGAGTGTTCATAGGTTAAATTGGTTCGGGTTTTGAGTAAAATTAAATCCAAACCAATTATATTTAATTGGATTGGTTTGATTCGAGTTTTGAAATTGTTTTTGGTTAATCCAACCAACCGATTAAAATCAGGTTGGTTTGGTTTAGATCATCAAGTTATAATAAAAGAAATTAAATTACTATATTTTTTTCAAGTTTTTATTACTTATTGTTTATTTTATATAAATATGTAATTTTATATTATGTAAGGTAAAAATATTTCTTTTTTTAATAACTAATTGTTTATTTTATTTAAAATATTTAATTTTTCTTTAGTTATCACTTTACATATATAATTAATTTCTTTACCTAAAATATAATAAAAAGTTTATATAATAAACATGACGAATTAAGACATTTGATAACATTAAATAAGATCATAAAAAAATTAATATAAATGAAAAAGAAAGAAAATGCACAAGTTGAAGCAATTTTTTATTTTTATTTTTTTGGTACAAGGAGTAAAGAAGCAAAAGGAAGAAAAAGAGACTACTACACTAGAATGAAACTTATTCCTATAGGATTAAACAAGAAAAGGGTGTGAAGCTCTTCTAGAGGCTTATGAACCACTAGCAATTAGCAACTAAAATTAGGACCAAGGTTCAACATGAAATCAACATATTGGTTCCCTTCGTAAAAGGAATGGCAAAGGTCCACTTCCCACTCTCTACTAAGAATCTTTTTAATCGTAGCAATGACTGTAGCATATCTATGAAAAGCATCCATCGGAGTCTTAACTAAGGAAATGGCATGCAAAGAATCCGAGACACAAAGAGCTTTCTTGTAATTCTTGTTCCACACCAGTTCCAACCCATTTAGCAAAGCCAAAAGTTCCACTTTCAGGTTATTAGCAATGCTAATATCACCATAAAAACCCAACAACCACTGTCCCATAACATCTCAAAGGATTCCACCGAACCCCACAAGGCCTGGGTATCCTTGTGCACTACCATCCACATGGACCGCCACTTGCTCCCCATGAGCGTGTAAGCAATTAACATAAGTTTCCTCATGACCAAATAGATAGTTGAACAAAATTTAAGCTTTAAGTTTAAAATATATTAATTTAAAAGTTAAAAAATAATTGATTAGATTGGTTCGGGTTGAATCAGGTTAAAAAAGATAAATCTGATAATCAAACCAATTATAATTAGTTTGATTCGGATTTGAAGTGAAAAAAAAATCGATAACCAAACCAATCTAATGAACACTCCTATAAGAATTGTTGTATGTATATTACATTTCTTCTAAAAACTAGTTTCTGAAAAGAGATATTTTTGAGAAAAAAATTACCAAAAATATAAAAATGGGGTGTATTTAGCAATTAGTGAGGTATATTTAGCAATTGTCTACACTTGCGCTTGTGCTTTTTTGCCCACCCTTAACACTACAAACTCAATGTGTTCAAGCTTTCTCGGGTGGTGGACAAGACATTGGTCACATCCCCAAGGACCAAAATAAGGGCTTTTTTGCATGTTTGAATGCTCCACTTTTGTTTAGTTTTAGGCTGTTTTTTCATGGACCCTTTCTTTTTAGTTGTTTCGGCTCTTTTTTATTATAATCGAGATAAATTGAACCTATTAGTATTTAATTCCATAAAAATAATTTGATTTAAACTCAATTTGAGCTTGATAAGAACTAATATTTTTAGCTCAAGTTTAGTTCAATTTAAGTTTACAAACTATCCTCAAAAAATAAAAAAGTTTATAAATTATTCAATTCAAGCTATGTTTAGATAAAAGTTGAAAAGATACTTTCATGGATTTCAATGCACAATTTCAAATTCCAATGCACTAAATGAAGAGGAAAAAATTGTTACTTTAAAAATAAAAGTAGTTTTAAGCTCTCTAAACTGAAAACAAAACATACACTCAATTTATGAGCTTGAATTATTGAATCAAAAGTCAAAACAATTTATATGATAAATATCATCAATCATATTTATATATTTTATATGTCTATATATACAATATTTTCTTATAATTTTAAAAATTAAATATTTTTATTTACTTTTAAATTTTACTTAAATTAAAAATATTCATGTAATATATAGCGTACATCATTATTGCTAATTTTAAACAAAGTAGGAGCCCAAGGTGTTGTCTTAGCACTATTCACCCGTGCATGGACAAATGGAGATGCTCAGGCCCATTATTCATATCAACCCAATTTAACAAATTGAGTTTATTTAGATCTTTAGCATTTTCTTTATGTCTTTAGCATGCCATTCTCAAGTGGTTTCTATTTCTTCTACATCATGTGTGGTCTAAAGGATTTTGGCCTTTCGAATCTTCTTTAGATTATATTGTCAGAGCATTTGTACTTGGTTCGCTTTGCTTATCCATAACACTTTTTTCCTTTTGTCTTGTATCCTTTTTCTTTTGGTTCATATGTGATTATATCCTGGATAGTTGATACTAAGTAATGCTTTGGGCTTGGGTTTTTTCAGTTTTGAGCTTAGGCTTTTTCCAACTCTTATGTATGGACAAATACCCTATTGCTTTATTTTAAAAACAAAAAAAGTGAAACCGCGCTCTTCCTCACGTACGCATTTCCTGCACTAGGTGGCTTGCTATCAATTATCAAACTTGTTAATTTTAGAACATGTGGCAGGTTTTTAAGTTTAAAATTTGATTTTTATTCAGGATCATTATTGAACATTGTTTCCTGCTATAAGAACCCGATTCTTATTTAGAGAAATGTTAATAATACATTATTTAACACATTATTTTTTATATACTGAAATTTATTGAAAATTATAAAATTGTGTAAGTCTCAATTCTTATTTAATAAACCTTACTCATAATTTGTAATTATCAATAAATTTTAACCAATAAAAAAGAGTGTATTGGAATGAGTGTATTAAAGAATGTATTGCTATTATTCCTCTTCTTATATAAGCAACTAGTTCTTATGATTAAAAAAATATTTTGTGAGATAATATGCAAGACCATTTTAAGTTCTTAGATGATTGCATTGTTAGACTAGAAAGTTGTTAAAGGTCTTAAATCTGATGTCCCATGATAATATTTTTAAAATTCTTGAAGATGCTCTTATAGCAAACTTTTAAATTAGTCTTTTATTTAGATAGTTTAATCTTTAATATTTTTAAAATTCTCGTTTAGTTACTAATTTTATATAAAAAATATTTATTTTAACTATTTTTTTATTTTATTTTTATTGTTATTTTGTTTAAAAAATTAAAAATAAATAACGTTTTATGAAGTCAAAAATTAACAAATATTTTTAATTTTTCAAGGATTAAAATGCGCCACTCATATAATCTTAAGGAGAAATTTAGAGATTTATTAATTAATTTTGTTGCTATTCATTGGGCAAGGTGATAGTTGAAGCATACAGGACAAAATTAATTAAGAAAAGAACAAAGCGAAGCTGTAACTCCATGCCACACCTGCAAAGAGAAGGAAGAAAAAAACTCAAAAAGCTGAGAACATACATGAACATATATGGTGAGCTACATTGTAAGCAAGGTAAAAAATAATGCAAGGAAAAAGAATTAACACACACAAAGGAGGTGGAGTTGCACCAGCACATCGGTGCACCATTAACTTATTGTAGTTGGTTGTTAAATTTATATTATTTATTTTTACTCTTTTTATCATTTTCATTTGAAATTATAGTATGGTCCTTTTTGAATGCATACTCAGGGTGGAGGGTAGGGATGGCAATGGGTAGGGTCTGGGTAGGGTACTATGGTACCCGTCCCCATACCTGCCTTTGAAAAAAATCTCCGTACCTGCCCCTATACCCGCGCGGGTAGCAACTTTAATCCCCATCCCCATACCCGCTGGGTACCTATATACCCATACCCGTACCCACTACCCGCACTTTACTTAAGTGTAGTGCCATGAAAAAAAATTTTGTAGCCTTAAGCGAAATTCAAAATTTAATTTAATACAATTTGACAAATCTCATTTTATTTTTGTAGCAATTATGAAAGTATTGATCAAATTTTTATAATTAAGTTTTTTTAATATTTCACTTTCAATATATAAAGGAAAATTCATTTAATCCATCCTTTAACATAGTTATTAACTAATAAAATTTGAATAATCTTACTTTTAAAAAATCTACATTTAACGATAAGAATAATTACAAGTATTTCAATAATATTTAGAAACATGTGTACATTTGAAAAGAATATAATCTTTTCATATAATTTATTTTTAAAGGAGTATAAATTATTTTTGATATTTAATTTATATACAATTGTAGTGCAAAACATTTTACACAGATGTTTAATAAAATTTAATTATTTCATCATATTATCCCATTTATTAATATGATGCAACAGTAGAGTGAATTTCTAGCTTACATATATGTAAAAAAAATTTACAATAACAATGCATATAAATTAAACTCTTATTTTTGTTTATATTTCTTGCAATATCTTTTTTTTTTTAATGAATCAAGATTTTAATATTTTAATACTCACTAGAACTTATTTTTTTAGTATATATATATATATATATATATATATATATATATATATATATATATATATATATATATATATATATATATATATATTTGTGTGTGTGTGTGCGGGTATGGGGCGGGTTGGGTACTATAGTACCCATACCCGCACCCATCCCCATTATATTTTGTGGGTAAATCCCCGCCCCCGCCCCCATCCCCATTGAGCGGGTATTTACCCTACCCATTGCGGATATTTTTTGCGGGTACCCATAAGGTCTGGGTATAATTGCCATCCCTAGTGGAGGGTGCTCTTACTCTTACATAATATCTTTATTATACAATTAGGAAAGTCCGTGACTATTGTTCATGAGCTTTTTTTTTTTTTTTTAATCATTAGCAAGGTTTATGATGGACATTGGAACATTATTTTCATTATTTAGGTTTGTAACATTGCTTAATAACAATAACAAGTAAAAACATAGGAAAAGGGCAAAAAATAAAATGAAATGTTTATGTTTATGTTATTTAAGAAAAAAAATACAAAAACGCGATTACATGGAAAAAAATAGTTAAATAATTGTGTTTTATAATAAAATTACAAAAATGTTCATAAGAAGAAAACAAAATAAAGAAACATCTTAACAAGGATTACAAAGGTTTTTTTTTTTTTATAACTTTTCATTACAAAATTAATCTTTTAAAGGTTTAAATTATTATCATGTTAATATTAGTATGCCTGACTTTACAAATGGAAAAGCATAACTTATAGAATGTGTGGGTTATTGATGTGTAAGGTAAAGAAAAAGTTAAAAGGTGATAGGTTAGTATAAAAATCTTTGTACTTGAACATAGTTATGTATTGTTTATTACAAAAATTATTAATTATGTAAAAGATTAATTATTTAAATCTGATTTACTTTTGAACTAATTATTTATATTGCTGTTTTTTGTCTTCGTTAATCTATTATAGTTACATTTTATTATTAGGTTTTATTAATCATACAAAGTCAATGATTTAAACAGTTTTGCCTATTCTTGTTAAAATAGGTACATAGTTATTATATACTAATATTTTACATAAATAAGAACATCATTTAATTGATTATGTTACTAATACAAACTACACTTATTTTTATCTAGTGTATGTAAACCAGTTCAATACAAATTAAAGGACTTTATTTCATGGCATCTGAGGTGCCTAATAGTGTAGTACCAAGTCCTTCCAAAATAAATAAGAAAATATTAAAATTAAGTCCTTATCCTCGACAATGACATCATCAGGTTCCAAACTCACAACTTCTATGTGTGCATGGTTTTTTTTTAATCTTTAAATTTAGGTAATTATCTTTTTAGGTTAGCTTTCTTTGTCCCATTTGAGCTGCTTTCTTTTTATTTTATTTCCTTTTGATTTGTTTGATTTTTTGTTTTGGGTCAACTACTACTGCTATCTCGGGTCTCCTATTTAGGAGGTAGAGTTTAGTGAATTTAATTACATGATTGTTGAAAATCATGGGAAGGTCATTGCTATTCCTACTTTTTTTTTTTTTTACTTATTCTTTTCACCTCTTACTTTTTCAAAAAACTAGCAAAATACCATTTTACCCTTACCTCTATTTTATCTTTACCTCAACCTTTATTCCCACTACCATTCCCCCATTTCTTCCTCGAGCACCATCCCTCCTCTATTTCTCGTCACTTCGTTGGTCACCACTGCCTCCTCCATTCAACCACCACCGGTCCATTTACTTCTTTCGTGGGTCACATTTAAGCTCTGTAAGCTCAGTCAGCAGGTTCTCTATATTAATAGTCTCCGACAAGTTCTCTTTTTTTCTATGTTTTACAAATTTAATGGAAACACATTTCTCTTTTATAACAAATTATAAAACAAAAGTGTTTCTATTTTGTAACAAGAAAAGTTACAAAATGAAAACAAGTTTCTGTTTTGTAACTAGGAAAATTATGAACCTGCATGCTTATTGGTTGTTAATTGACTACAAGATTTGCGTTATGGACTAAAGTTGGAATACATTTTTTTCTGATAAAGTTAACATGTCAAGTGTTTAGGGGAATATGATTGAAGCAAACAAGGATGCTTTTGAGTATCCGATACAAGCAAGTGACAATGCTTTGGACAATCCTATAGAAGCAAATGAAAAGTATGTGATAGAGAGGCTGGATATGGACCCACAAGATATGTTTTCCCGATTACAGTGAATTTTTCACTACTATAGAGGTATATTGAATAATTAATTGTTAAGTGTTGAAGTTTTGTTTGATATTTATTATGCTATTGAACTAATAAAGGATTATTGGATTCAGGTTTTTGTAGATCGTGATGATTTGTTGAAGTGGGTTTGACAAATCAGGAAAAGGTGCGGATTTGTTATTGTCATAGAAAGGTCAGAGAATGGACCAACGAAGACATTTTTCTTATTGTCTTATGAAAGGGGAGGAAAGTATAAACAATACAAGGACATGTTAACCCACAAGCCCACGTAACTAAGAAATGTGATTACCCCTTTAGACTAAAAAGGAAGTATGTGAAAAACATCGAATGGAGACTTTTTGTAATTTGTGGATTTCATAACCATGATGTAGCTAAAACATTGTTCGGTCATGCATATGCAAGTCGGCTAAGTAGTGAAGAAAAATCTTTGCTAGATGAAATGACCACAAACATAGTGAAGCCTAGTCAAATTTTATTGACAATCAAAAGTCAATACCAGACAAATTAATGCCAACACTATCAATACAATATATAATGCATGACAAAAATATCATCGACATCAAAGGGGTCCAATAACTGAAATGCAATATCTAATGAAGCTGATGAAATGTGATGAATACGTCTACTGGTATAGAAGGGTAAACACCGAAGATGTTGTCAGAGATATATTGTGGTCATATCCACATTCCATCAAGCTTTTGAATGCATTTCCCATTTTGTTAATTATTGATTCCACTTATAAGACGAACAAATATCGGCTTCTATTATTTGAGATTCTTGGTATTACTTCAACTGCGACGACCTTTTTTATGGTGTTTGCTTATTTGGAATCTAACAAATAGATAACTTCATATGGGCATTAACTAAGGTAAAAGGATTGTTTGTAAAAGATGATGTCTTGTCTCAAGTTATTGTCATTGACAGAGACCTTGCTTTGATGAATGCATTGCAATCTATTTTTCGTAAGGGTGTGCCATCTATAAATGAATTTCTAGATGAGTTGCATGATATATTATTCGTACTGTTGATGTGAGATCAAACGAAAATTATGGTTACCAGGCAATTGCAACTTTGCTAAGTAAGGGTGAGGAGTCTTAGCCTCTAATTTGTGATGATTTGATTCAAGAACTTCAGTGGTGGCACGTTGGATATGCTTAACTCTTTGGCACAAAACAAACAAGTAATTGAACAAAAGACCTCTTTGTATATTGACAATGGCACAGTGGCAAGTCATGACAAGTGGATGTTCATTCCCAACATGGGTTATGTTATTGCTAGTCGTTGTAATGTCATGTTGGTCCACTTATCTAAGATGCAAAGTTGAACATTTTTTTTGTTTAGGAGTCGGCCCTTGTAACATCCTCAAAATATTATTTAAATAATTATTTATAATTATTATTTGTTTAATTGTCATGTGATATAAATCAAAAGTATAGATAGATATTTATAAATTTTGAAAGCTTTGATTTAGCTCCAATGAATAAATAATATCTAGATTTAATGGTGATAATAATAATAATAATAATAATAATAATAATAATAATAATTGAAATTACATAAGAAGGCTTAAATAATTAGTAGAGACATTTTTAAATTTATGAGAATTATATTTTAGACTTAAAACAATAATAGAAAGGTATCTAAGAAATAAAAATAATTTTTGGTAATTTTATAAATAAAATTGAATTTATTGCAATTAGTAAATTAGAATAAAGAAAGACAATTAAGAGATAAATCATAAAATAGTCAAAAAAATTAAGAAAAATAATTTTTAAGCTTAGAAAAATGATTAGAAATTTATCATGAATTTTTTAGGGATTTTTTTAGAAATTTTTGTAATTTAGCATATTTAAGTGAAAAGTATCCACAAGCACTTATAAAACACAATTAGAAATACTAATCAGCTTTAAAAATTACAACAAAATTACAGGAGGTTCCTTAGTATGTCTAGACCTTACCTGAACAAGGAAAACACAAATTGAAACCTGTGTAGCAATTTTCTAAAAATAAGTTCATAAATAACTCATAAAATCACTTATAAAACAAACCAATTGTTTTTAGCTTTGTTTGTAGATAAACCTCATATGTGTGACCAGAGCAGGACTAGATTAAGTCTAATTTCATTAATCACAATTCTCAGTAAGCTCGTTGTGTTGAAATTAAAACGAATGCAATAAAAATTTTAATAACTAGATACTTTAGTGACATGTGTCAATACTTACTGGTGAAAAATTAGATTTTCCTTACCCTTAGCTCCATAAATTCACGACCCTCACCTCCCCACCACCAACACACTTCATTTTCTCTTCCTCCTCTCCAAACCTTCTCAATTTCTCTCAAAATCTCTCAAGACCCAAAGCTTCCAAGGTTCTCCACTTCCATTTGTGACCAAGCCAAGGTGAGTGGAAGCTCCTATTCTTCCTTTTTCCTTCTCCTTTCACGTAGCCCACACACCACCACCACCCTCCACCAATCTCTCTTTGTCTCCTCTTAAAATTTCTTCAAATTCTCAAAGGGCTTTTGTTATAAAACACTAATTAAAGCTTATTTTGTCTTGATTGTGCAATTAAGAGCTTGATTAGAGCATGGATGAGCAAAACCTTATCTTCTCCTCTTATAGACAGCCACAGTCGTCAATGGGTAAGGGGGTAGAGACTAGATTAATTTGATTTCATGAATGATAATGGCCTAGATGGTGGTTTTGATGAATTGTGTGTTGTCAATTTCATTTGTATAACTCTTGAGGATTCTACTTGTGATGTGTTTGTATGATTGACCGCATAGAGCTTAGTTGGGCCTTGTATGGTATTCTTGATAATGGAATTGCTTGAAATATATGTCAATTTCTTGATTACAATGCTTAAAGATTAAATTACAAATTGCTGAATTTTTACTACAGTAGAACAACCTCTATTTTTTGTGTATAACTTCCTACGTGGTTGGAATTTTTGCATGATTTTTGGTAGGGAGATGCTTTTATATGTCTAGAATATCTCTGTAAAATTTTGTAATTTAATTGCATGTAATGAATATTTGAAGAATTTTTTATTAACCGCTGTTTTGTCAAATCCTGACAGCAACCAGCCACGAAAAAGTGCTCAATTGAACCCTTAAATGATTTTATAAAAATTAGCAAAAAATTATATTTAGAAACTAGACATATTGAAGGTTAAGACTACAAAATATGGTTGGAAGAAAAATTCATTTGCTATGCCAAAACGATCAACAAAAACAGGGTATCACAATATGATAAAAAACAGAACATTACCTATAATGTAATTGATATTCCTAAAGCTTAGCTTTGTGTTTTATAGTATGGGTAAATACTTAGAATCATCAAATTAGTAATCAAAAGATAATTTGGGATAGAACAAGTGTAGGTTAATTAGTCTCTTTTAATTATAATAAGCATTAGTTTGTTAATGAGATGTGAGTTCTTGAACCAAGAAATGAGATCCTTTTGTTAATTGGCAATTAATAGCATGAATGGTTAATCATCAATGAAAATATGTTTGAGTGAATCAAATTGACTAAATGATTAGTTTAGTCTGTGATGGTGACATTAAAAATGAAATGTAATTGAATTGATGAAAGATGGGATGTAAATGATACCTATAAATGGCCAATTGATTGTGATGACAATTTTAATGAAATGAATGAAATTGTGGAATGGATATGTTGGCCATGGTTTCCCTCTGTTGATTTATTGTCCATGCCTAATGAGAGGTGTGACAGAATGTACCAAAAATAGAGGAGATTTTGCTAAATTTTAAAGAAAAGTATGAATATTTATAATTGAATATATTGTTTTGTGGATGTTCATACATCATATGCATATGTATTAATGTTGTGAACCATGCACTGATGGCATGTGTTATGGATAGGGAAGCCATAGTTTGGTACGCTGAGGAATGAAAGGCAGGGACCCACTTGCAGAGGTCTTAGGGCAAGGTATCGAGTGGTGAACATCCCAATGGCCAGGGTAGCGCCCTTGAGTTGAGATATTCGTCTGACCAAGCTTGATAACCCCAATAACTGCTCAGCATTCTAGGATTGGTATGAGAGTATACCTCTGTTTGTAGTGTGAATATCCTAAGCTGAAAAATTGCTTGTTTCCTCCATGATGATGTGGATTGTACCTTAGTGTGAGAGAGGTATATGTACTCCCAATCACTTCTCATGGATATTGATGAACACTTAGTAAATTATAGGCCCACATGCATTTCATTAACGAGTGTCTCAATAAAACCCCGAATTGGTGTGGTATGGGACGCATCAATTGCAGATGGTAGTAGCATAGACGGACTTATAGTGCTCCATTTGGATTTATTGAGTAACTCGATAGAAATGATTGATGGATTGAAAAGAAAGACAATAGGTCATGCATTAAATCTTTGTTTGTGTGTAGCATGGGAATGGGATGCATTATGTATGCGTAATGACTATGATATTTACATATGCTGTGATAATGTGATATGAATTGTGAATGTGCCCTTTACTGAATACTGTAATGTTTAATACACAATTTTAAAGTTTATTGTATGATATGACTCTGTTAATGTTTGTCATACTAATTGTGTGATATGAACTATGTTTTGGGTGAGTCTCTAGGTTTATTTGATTTCTTGGTTTCAAATTGTCTAGTTCTTGCCCCTGATTAATTTGTCCCTTCTTTCATCTGCGAAAGTTTGGAACAAAATAGGGAGCGAATTGCCTTTTGGTTTGTATGTGAACAAGTACATGGCTTAAAAGTGTGTGGTATTGGCAAGGGAAGCACCTTGGTTAAGAGCTCTATTAGGATTGGAAGTCTTAGAACCCTTAACCAGGATGGTATCAGAGTAGGCGCGGCGAAAGCGTGTATGAAGATGTAGAAGACTTGTTCATTGGAATGATGATCTTAGAGTTTAGTCCTATCACACGAAATGTCGAAAAAGTCTAGTGTGGTGTTAGGGCTAGTATTTCTCTGAGATTAGAATGATAATACTCTAATTTGGAGGAGTATCCAGTTGTGTAGTAGACCGTGCTATAGTGTCATTAGAATGTAATGTAAATCCTTTTCGTGTCAAGAATATGTAGCTGCATATTTGTAGAGTTTTAAATTATATTTCATTTTCATTGGTATTTGTTGTCTTGGTATTTTATTAATGGTTTGGTAATAAAACTCTTATTTCGTTTTACCTAGAATATTTTTTTCACATTTTATATTATGCTACAATTTCAGTTTTAAAGGCTTTTAAAAAAATCTATCTTAATTTCGACTACTGAGCTATTAGAGCTCGAATTTGAGTTACAGAAAAGTTGTCAATTAAGGGTGTTATAGCCCTCACCTGTTAAACATCACCAACTTATTGCTATTGGATTTATTCACAGTTGTCACTTTATGCACATATACATTTTCCAATTATTCTATTATTTAGCATTGCAAGTATGTAAATTTATTCACTAACTTTATAGAATCGTGTCCTCTTATAGGTTTATTTAAAGATTGAGCTCCTCTACCTCCTATTGCACCACAATGGCATAGATACTATAATAACGACACTTGTTCATGGCAAAATTTATACTTGGACTGCATACAACATTTCAATTCTTTATTTCTATTTAGAGGAGATGAATATATAGTAGATATTACTAGAGACTCATTGTAATCATATGCTCATTTACTTTTTCATAGCACACAAACTAATTATTATTAGACTAATTTATTTTATGATGATCAATGTAATGGTATTGATTTCTATTTGAATGGGTTGATATTGGTTTTGGTTCTATTACTTATGTAAATTGCAGTTTCTGTGTCTGATGCATACTGATGTAAATTACACTCTTGGTCTTTGATGCACAAATGTGTAATATGTCAAGATACACAACGTCATTGCGTTTCCATTATGTATTGATATTCAACACATAACAGAAACGCATTTCCATTATATATTAAAATTCAATACATAATGGAAACACGTTTCCGTCAAGGAGTATTTTCAGAAGGAAAAAAAAATAACAAACAAAAGTTAGGGTGAAAATAGCAAAAATTGGGGTGGGAATGGTAGACCCCTCTTGGGAACAATGCTGATATGGGTCAAGGTCAATAATAATTTTGCCTTTAATGGGCTAAGATTAAATAAAATGCAGATAATTGAACATATATGATTAGGAAAATAGGCAAAAATGCAAAAATAAAATGTGTTAGCAATAAATAAAAATTATGAATAGAATAAAAATAATTTGAAATAGCGCTAGGTAGGTAGCTTAATCAAACTCTACTGTATTTATTTATATGATTTATATAATTTTATTTAATTCATGTTTTGTTTATTGGTCAATTTTTAATTGTTGATCTTGTATTGTTTTGGAAAATAAAAGAGTTGAAAATCAATGTTTTAAATAATAAAAAAGGTTAGCAGAGTTGTGATGACTTATTTTATGCTATAAGTCTATAACACTTAAAGGTCATTTGTATTATGCTACCCAAAAAAAATAATAAATCATATGTGCTAAAACTTTTTAATCAAATCAAATAAATCATCATTTTTGTTCTTTTTATAATTAAACCAAAGTTAATATTGTTATTTAATTTTTTATTTTTACAGAAAATTACCTTAATTGTAATTCTTTTTCTAAAAAAAGGATGAAATAAGTATTTTAATTTCTAGATTATCGATAATTTTCATGGTTAATTCGAGACAATACCGCCAAGTATGTTGATCAATTGGCATGAAATTGTTTCAGTTTTAACCAAAGATCTTGAATTCGATTCCTAGGTATGTAATTGTGTTAAATACTAGCAGAGAGGGATTTGTCACCCATGGTGATCTTATCCTACTCAAGTGAGCAAGATTGCCTCCCAATCTAGGACACTTGTAGTCTGTATAAAAAAAGCTTATTCAAGACAATCATTTTAGAATATATACTGTCAAGGTATTGTATGATAAGTTTTTATTGTTTTAACCCACTAGGGTCTGCCTAATGGTGGGAGGTTTAGGTAGTATGTATAAGGTCCTAAGTTCTAATCTTGTTGTCGTCATTGTACACCAAAAAAAAGTTTTATCATTTCATATTTTTATAATCATGCTCTTTGATACAATATGAAAGACCAATTTACCAATGAGCGGCAAGGGATTTTTTTTGCTTAACTAGTAATATTGAGTTTGAGCTCTAAATATGCAGTTGTATTAAATACTTGAAAGAAGAGTTTTGCAGCCTATAGTAATCTCACCCGACTCGAGGATACTTATAGTCTCTATTAAAAAAAGGCCAATTTACATAAATTAAATTTTTTCAATATTTTTATTTAAATAAAATTAACAATGACTATTTTTTATTTTAATATTTTTCCTATTTTCATGCGATCCTTATTTTGACAAGATTTTCCTTGAAAAAATGAAATATTTATATGTGTTGCTTGATTTAAATGTATATGAAAAATGATTTCTTTTTAATAATTATTTTAGGCCAAACTTGATGAACCAAATCAATCAAACTCCTTTAAAAGTTAAAACACTCATAATATACCAATAATAAATTAGACTTTTTGTACAAATAATAAATTAGACTATATTCTTTTGATAATAATTAAATTTATTAATCTGACTCTTTTTTAAAGAATGATAAATATTATCCTTACTTTAATTTATTTTAATTTTTAAACTTAGATTCTTTTAACTTAATTGCACATATTTGTATAATTTTAAATATTTTTAATCTATAATTTTATATTTTACTTGAATTAATCATACAATTTTTAATAACTTTAAGTATTTTTCTCTTTTAACTTAATATTTTATATTTTATGTGATTTTAGAATACTTGTCTATTACACACAAATATTTGCTAATAATTATAAAAAAAAATTACACCTCTACATACACATTACCTCACACCTATACTTTTTAAACCACTAAATTATAATTAGCCACTCGTCAAATTTGACACATCTAATTCTACTACCTCATCAAGGTGTGAGGTCATCTAGTCCTTCCAATTGTACTATTCAATTAAAAAATTTATGTTATTTGTTTTTTTTTTTGGTTATTAAATAGTATTGTCCAGTTTCAATTATTTTGATTAGCATCTAATTTTATACATGCACTAATTATTTTTCCTCATTTTCATATATACAAGATATGAAAGCAACATAACTAGTATATATATTCAACCTAAGCTTTACATCATGTGTTTGGCCTTGCATACTCTCCTTCATAGACACATCGCCACCCCTATAGTGATTGTAGGACTAGAAAGAACTTAGAAAGACTTGGGAAGTTAGGACCACTTGGAGCAAAAGGGAACCATTAATGTTCTAACCAATGGCTAAGCCAGACTCTTCTTAAAAAGTGTAGCATCAATGCATAGTTTGTCTCAATCACTACCAAAGGTTCCAAAGACAAGGCCATTACTAAAGGCCTTATCCATGGGCTCCTGCATACTCTAACCAACAATCATGATGCACATGCATGGGTCTTCAACTTGGTTTCTACATAGCCAATTAATACAAGTGATGTAGGTTGTTCTACATTAGTAGGTGCTTTCCTGTCCTATCACCACATCTTTTAATAATTAAGTCACTTTACTTATTTATGTGAAATTTCTAACTCGTGAGTCTTGATCCAAAAACATCAATTTCATCAAATAAGGGATGAAAACAACCCAAACATTTAATTAAACAAAATAATAAGAAGACAAGTCAAGCTATTGTAATGGTTATTTGATAAGATCCCAATGACTTTTCAATTGTTTATTATACTTCTTTTATATATTAAAGTAACATAAAAAAAACCTTATGATCTATTAAGTTTATTTATATGATTGTGTTTGGTTGGTGGAGACTTCCTATTAAAACGATTTTATTTATAAGAATTTTTGAAAGTATAGATTATATTTATTTTTTAATATATCATTTTACACTAAGTTTTGTTCATTTGAAAAACTAAACGATAAAAAAGAATCATAGAAATCTACATTTAAGAAGGAAACTAACTCTTTTTGGTTTTTTGGGGGAGGGGATGTTCCAAAAAGGGTCATAAATCAAAGGTAGCCACGAAGAAACAAAGTTGAATGGCTCTATCCCTTTTCCAAGAGTAGAAGACTGCAAGTCACATTTTCGCTTAGGAAAGTCCTAAGGGGATTTCCTAAACGTCATAAATTAGGTGACATATTCAGTAAGTGTCTCATGGAGAGGCCTGACTCGGTGGATGGCAAACATATTATTGGATATGCCTAAAATCCACATAAGGGGAAACTTAGTAGCAAAGTGGTTAAATTTGATGATGTGATGATAAATTGTTGGTTGACATGCATTCATGCATAAGTCATCAAGGGACGCTTTGATAAGCGTCAGGAAGGCTAGTGGAGGTACCATTTGGTAGCCTTGGGAATATACTGATGAGTGAATCCACAAGGGATTGGGACCTTGTAAACCCGAGTCATGATGGCAATTATCCACATATGGATATTTTGACAAAGTTACAGACTTTCTAAGATCATGACTGGTGTCGCCTCAATAATTTATGGCACATATCGCTTTTTGGATCTGTGTGGCCCTATGCTATTGTGTTACTGTGTGTTAAAGGATACGTCTGGCTGATCGCTCAAAAGGTGGTTAGGAATCTCCATGAAGTTGAGTCTGCATGCATTGCATGACTGAGTTCATATTATATTAGCATGTATGATTGTTAATATGACAATTGTATGTGTTATTACATAATCTTAATCGTCAATTTTTGTATGTATAATGACTTGATATAAATATTATATTATGAATATATATGTTATTTCACATTTGTTTGACATGCACTAAGGTACAAGACAAGGACAACAACACATGACAAACACTTAAGTTATAAGACAACTTTTTATTCTATACATTGTTTGGTGGGCAATTAAAAACATAAGCAAAATAGT
This sequence comes from Spatholobus suberectus, assembly GCA_004329165.1. Classification (NCBI taxonomy): domain Eukaryota; kingdom Viridiplantae; phylum Streptophyta; class Magnoliopsida; order Fabales; family Fabaceae; genus Spatholobus; species Spatholobus suberectus. The sequence goes on from CM014737.1 coordinate 32,888,476, forward strand.
GCGAAATATACTGCAATACCCTTTTTAATAATTATCTTAATACAATTCATATTAATTATCTTAGTACGATGATGGTGGTGGTGGTAGTGGCGGGAGTGATAGCTACAGCGACGGTGGTGACAACAAAGGCGATGGTGGCAGCGATGACAACGGTGGTGATGATGGCGATGACGACGGTGCTGGTGGAGGCGACGATGGTGGTGATGGCAGTGACAACAATGAGGGCAGTGGCAGTAGTAAAGGTGGTGGTGGCAGGTAACGATAGTGGTGGTGGTGACTGTGGTGGCGGCATCGGCAATAGTGATGGCAATGACGACGATGATGGTGAGGTATTTTTTTTTTCTTTTGGATATTTTGTCCTTGGAACAAAAAGTTGTCCAATGGTTTGTTAAGTGACAAAAAATTGAGTTGTGCTATCTCATGATCCTTTCTCAAATGTGGAATAATTATTTTTGTGTTGTCCAATACCATACTTTTTAACAAATTAAGCAGACACTTCATTTATGTTTTGTATGGTAAGCTTATCCTTGCATTGTTTGTCTATGTGTGTGTGACTATGATGATTGCGATGATTCGTTATCACAGGAGCAGATGGTCAGCCATTGGCATACAGATTTTAACATTGAGATGATCCTCACCATCCCTGGACGTCATAAATGGTGGTAGATAGATTTGGAAGCTCGCAAGGCGTGGTTCGATAGCGTGTTATATCTCAAGCGGAGTCATTGTGTCGTTCACGTTCACGAGATCAGACTATAACATCCTAAGTTTTAATCCTAGGAAGAGAACCTTAGCTAAAGGACAAGTACTTGTCTGCCTCTGAAGCTTGTACTATTACAAGCTCATATAGGTGCATATATATGCATGCTTTGACCTTGGTTTTATGTTTTCACAAACATGGTTTAACTATGCTTTTGAGAAGCATAAAATGGATTTTTGAATTATTATGATTTCTTTATATATATACATATACATATATATATACATAATATATATATATGTATGTACGTATGTATGTTGGATTACAAATAATTATGTTGGATTACAAATACTTTTCCTTAAAGATCTTTATGCTTTTTAAATTAAGGTTATTTTATATATGTGTGGAGCAATAATTCATAATTTGAAAAAAAAAATTATGATAGTTTTAAGCTATAAAGCTTTAGCCTTTGCCAAATTTAGGATGTGTTTTTTATGATTTAAAAAGGAAATAATATACCAGCTATGGGTATTTAAAAGTTATATTTAATTGATTTAGTTTTCAAGGTAAGAACTATCCTTTATAAGTTATCTATTAAGTTGAAACTATTGTTGTAGTAAATTATAAATGTTATAGCAATTATTTTATGAAATATGATTTATAGATATACCTTTTTATATCTTATGAAGGTTATTTAAGTATTTAACCAAGATGATTATCTTGAAAATGTTTCTTATACTAAAATAATCCTTTCTTAAACTATGTATGTATTTATACATATATTGCTATAGTGACTTAGTTTATGAGTTTAAGAATAAAAACCTTTGAAATAGATATTTTTAAATTAAGTTGAGTTGCTATGTGGTTTTTATAAATTAAGTTTTCTTAAAACAAGTGTTTAATTAAAATTACAAGTTTTTATATACTTATATATTTGATTATAAGAAGTTTTAAATTAATTCATGCATGGGCATATAGAGTGCTTAGCTGCGTTATAGGTATGGTTAGTGAATTGCTCACTAACTACTCACGAAGGGATCCAACATGCCCATAACTTCTCTAGAGCTAAGGCAATTCCCTCTGACTTACAAAACTTAAAATGGCTATTAAGAGATTAATTGGTCAACCTTACTAAACCCAAACCCGCCTTATAACTCTTAAGTCATAACTACCCATTCATAATTCTTTCCTTACTTAACTAAATTCCTAAACTCGCATAGAACACACTTTACCCTCCACGGGCATCCACACTTCCTCATTCTATGTACATATATGAAACCCACCTTCCACACCTCTCCCAATTTCTTATTCACAGGCCACTCCCCTTCATATGTCTGTGTGTGTATGTATATATATATATATGTGTGTGTGTGTGTGTGTGTGTGTGTGTGTGTGTGTGTGTGTGTGTGTGTGTGTATTTTAGAATTTCCAAATTAGCTTTTATAAATAATATATTACCGATAAAAAGTTTTGTTTATACATATATATGTGAGAATTGTAGACTCTGTATGTGTCCTATTAGACTTAATTCCCCAAGATGAAAGATAGGTATGTCATAGGACTTTACTTTAAAGGTTGTTGGATGAATGGATTGCACTGGCAATCTAGCTTCTAATCTATGTTCCTAAGTTCCTCGAATTATGTGGGTAGACATCTTGTTCATGTTTAGAGTCTTGATACAATCGAAACTGACTAAAGCAAGCTGGTAGTGTAATTGAGGAAATGGTGTGCTAGTAGTAAAGTACCAACTGAATCAAAGGATACATGCATTAGACAAACGCAAGTTCGAGAACACTAGGAGTTACATTTCTTACCTTTCACCCCAGCTAGAAAATTATGGGGAACGAAATTTTCTAAAGTTGGGAGAGTTGTAACATCCTGTTTTTAGCAATAGGAGAGAGGCTTCAACTAAGTATACTGAGCCGTTGATTAAGGACAGATACTTGCTGCTACCTGGCCTTGTATCATGATGATATAAACTATTATTTATTATAGCTATATGTTCATATATGGACTTAATAATGAAGGGTTAGTTTTAAAAGTCGAAATAAATATACTTTCAAGTGTCTTATTGATTTAAAATATGTTATTTTAATTCTATTAATTATTCTAGCAAACTATCTTGGTTGTTAATTATTATAGCTATTAATTAAAATTTTCATTAAAATAAAGGCTTCCTCAAAATGACTAAATTATATTTCTTAAAGTCATTTAATATGAGTTGCTATAAATATTTTTAAATATCATGCATACATACCACTATAAGTTAGGCAGCGCCATCGCTATAGTTAATGATATTCTATCATTAACTACTCACGATAAAACTCGATAGCTTTCTATGAGTCATCCAAAAATATTAAAATGGCAGTGACGAGTTATTGTTTAATCCCATTAATCCCTAAAATTGAGACTTATTCTTAAACTATCATTTCTATAAATTATGAGTCAATTGATGTTGTTATATCTCTATTCTAAATAATTATTTGATGTTCCTAAATTATTTTGTTGGTGTCCTTAAGCAATTCTATGTCTACCATTGTGTCCCTTATATTTTTTTGGTTACACTTATATGCCTAAATTTATTCTTGCCCATTGTTGTAAAACATATGATACTACCTTAAATTTTCCATTGAGAACTCGTGCTACATTCCCTTATTCTTATTTTTAAATCCACCCATAGCACCCTTAACTTATTTACTAAGTTACCTACCTTCATCTTAACTTCCCAACGTCAACAACACCTCACCCCCTCAACTTTGTGAGCATGTCGCAACCCCACCCCCACATTCTTATTTCACTTTCTTCCTAAGACAACCACAAGACCTACTCCTTATCTCGACATCATCCTTGACATCTCTTTCTCACCCTTAGCTTGTTCTCTTCAATTTGTGACCCAACACTAAGCCACCCTTGGCTTTCCTTCTTCTTCACATGGCACATAATAAGGTCAACCCACGACCTTGCTTTCCCTTGTGATTCGCAAGAGTCCTCCACCATCCATCCAATCCTTTGCTCTCACCTTCCTCCCTCTCACAATTTAAACATCCACCATCACCATGAACCCGAGCTCACCTACATCCTTGCATGCTACTTGGTTTAAGCATTCCAAAGCTTAAACTCAAATTCTGTTTGGTGAGGATCCATCTACTCAAGCTTGTGAGTGAGTCTATGGTCTCGTATCACCTTGGTATGTCTCTGATTTCTCTTGATCTTCCGTTTTTTTTCTTCGTCTCGTTCTTTCTTATTTTCAAAAAATAAGTCTTTGTATGATGTCGTATGATTGAAATGAGTCCATAAGTTTGTTCTTTGCAGTCTCTTGATTATAATGATCGGAGCACTTTTTCAAATCGACACCATTTCTCCATTTTCACTTTTTCATAAGCTTATGTTCGAGGGATTACATGTGGGGCCCACGACTACTTGATCCTACATGCAACCCAATATCTGTATAGTACTCATTGTGCTCTTCGATTTGGCAAGTCTTCATTCCAAGCACTGGTGAGAAAGTTGCACCGATCACAAGTTCGAGGTTTGCAAGGAGCAAGGAACGTGAGAGGAGCTTGGAACATCTTCAAAGGACCTCTCACTAACTCAAGGTAAGAGGGAGTCCCTACGAACAGTAGGCATAGGGAGAATTAGTTAGGAACACCTCGCTCCTAATGACTTATAGCTCCGTTTGAGTGAATTATGCTATTGCCTATCTTGCAGGCGTTGTGAGTGAATTTGTGGATTATGTTTGGAATGTATGTGTATTGTGGATTGTGTTCTTAGGGATGCCTTGGGGATTTAAGGTAAGTCCCTTATGGTCGATGAAGCTATAAGGTAGAGTAACTCATCTACAGGCTACAATTAAAGGCCATAACAACTTGTGATCATGTGTAGTTTATGAGCTTGAAGTGGAAGTGTTTACTATTTTTGAGTTTTCAAGTGTGGACATATATGTATCTAGCTATATTAGGGATGTGAAGAGATTAGTGTTAATCTCTCATAATTTTAATGAACCCCAACTTAGAGCAAGTAATATAATTGCTCAAGAGTAGTAATTGATTTTGTATGCTTTATAAGCATGTGATTTATAAAGATGGATACTATGTGTGCTTGAATCTAAAATGCTCAGATATGAATAGTAGTGATTCTCATGATTTATACATTGTTACTTAAGTATTAAGTGTTTAAAGTAAATTTAGATATGTTGTTGATGTGAAGGTGGAAGTAAATGATATGTGTGATGCTTTGAATCTATGTGGGCTTATATAATTTGTGGGATTGGTTAACAAGTGTGAAGGGATGGATAATTATACTTATACTCTATCCATATCTATGTTAAATAGTTCTGTATGTGTTATTTAAGAAAGTTGAGGGTATACCCTTGAATTAGACATATGATGGCGTGTTCTACATGGAAAGTTGCTGAAATTGTATTATGAATATCTGTTAGTAAAAGTTGTGCTAACTGTATGATGAGAATTTGATGTTGATATTTTATCACATTATAGTCATGTGTCTTAGCTATCAAACCCATTTGGTCTCACTTAAATATCTATTTTTTACAAGTTATACTAATATTTTCTTTGAGACAAGTTTTATATGGGAGAGACACATGAATGAATCGAATACATACCAAAATGAGAGAGATCCAGAAGCTGTGCAAATATAGGACTGTACAGTTGAGGATAGCTTTAAAGGAACTAATAAGTGCTACCTATACCAATAAGATGCATCTACTTTTTGGTAGCCTATCACTTAAGAACTCCACATTAAGCGTGCTTGACTTGGAGCAATTTAGGGATGGATGACCTCCTAGAAAGTTTCCTAAGAAGCGTGTGAGTGAGGACAAAGTATGCTGAAAAGTCTTGTGTTGGTTTGTGCACACAACCTTCGATCCTAAAAGCGGCCAGGTGTTACAAACAACTTAGAGAACATGTGGCTATGGGTGGTTAAATAGAAACTAAATGTGCTACTTGAATTAGGAGGTTACAAATCTGTTTTGGCATGTGGGAGTAATAACCAAGTTTAAGTGATTGAATCTTGAATACCATGTAATTGTGAGTTATGTTTGATGGAGTATATGATAAGTATTAGTGTCGCTATGTTGTGCTGTTATATTTGGCCCTATATTGCGAAAATTGTTGTAATGGCTATAAGCCTTAAATTGATATGTCCTTTGGTGGAGTTTTAAATATATGTGTTTAATTTGAAATGCAATTAGTCTTATCTCATTTTAATTTTTTTTGTGAATTATGGCAATTTGTCTAATGCAACATGTTTTGTTAAACTGTGAATCTAACCTATGGATGGAAATGTGTTGTTCTATATGATTTTGTGTATGATAGTGGTTGCACTATATTTTCGCATGGAAGTAGACATTGTGATGGTTCAAAAGGACTTGGGATCATCCAATTTGCATGAGTAGATCAATAAATGATGAAATCTTAAAGATGGGCATTAGTTGTGAGATTCTGAGTTTGTGATGGTATAAATGGATGTGGATTGCTGTGATTTCTTTCCTTGTTGCGGTGGCCAGTGAGAGGTGCTAGATTATGTGTGGGCCAATTGGTTTCATCCAACGGCATAATAGAAGGTAATGATGAGAAACACTCGATGATGATGAAAGAGGTGGTAATTTTATGAGGTATAAACCAGAAAGGTCTTTTGAGTATATGAAAAGCCAAATTTGGCTATATTTATGAGTTTGAGATTGATACTTCAGTAGTTGAGTGAGAAAGCCCTTTTTCTGTGATAGTTAAAATATTTATGTCAGATTTTCATATAAATGCTTTCCTCACCTAAAGACAGTGGTTTTGAAAGTTTGTTTCTAAAGTTTTCTTTAAAGTTGGCTAATTTTGAATAGTGATTTACGAAACATGATTTTGGTAAGGTTGATGTATAGACTTGTGCGCAAAGTCTAGATGTCCCTCATCATTATTGGTGCCCTTGAATCATGTGGTTTTAGTCTTTTGAAAGAGTTTTGAAAACTAAAACTTTTCCTTGAGTTGCCTAGGGCGATCAAGTGAATTGTTGATGTCTTTTAGGCACTTTCCTGAGTTAAAAAAAGATATCCAAAATGTGGATGTTTTCTGGGTTGAGGAAAGTGATTTGAAGAATGGTGGACTTTTCTCTTAAAATCAATCTCTGCTCCTCTCATCTCGGTATTAATAAAGGGAAAGACGTGAAAATACTTATGTATCATGACATTAAGATTTGTGGATAGGCCTTTATGGATTTACAAGCCCAAAGGGTAAAATGCCTCATACATAAGTGTATGTCCTATGGGAACTTAAATGATGTGATCTCATAATGAGTTCAAATGAATTATGATAATGTGGTCTTATAATGAGTTGAGACAAGTTATGAAACACCTATAGGGTGAAAATGCTTCGTAGCAGTGTAAAATGTCTTATATAGGATGTTGGTGCCAAATTATGATGATATAGGTACCCTATGCACGATTATGTATTAGTGGAAGTAATATAATTGACTTATGTAGGTTTCATACACAACATGCATAAAGGAAACTAACCCCATCATGTGCACTATGACTGATAGGTATGATGTTGTGGATTCGGATGAAATGATTGTCTGTTCCCCATATATGTATGTCGTTCTTTGTGGTATGGTGTACTCGTATAGTGGTTTATATGGAGGCATGATACTGCTTGTGTGTGGCCTTGCCAAGGCAATGATGAATTATGTATGCAATAAGTATAGTTTGTTGAGGTCCTACCTTGTGGTTGTGTATGACTAGTGTATTTTTGTTTTTTATGTGAGACTTTTGCTTGGTTGTAAGCTTCTTGTTTGAAGTGCTATACTCTGTGCAAAAATAATTTATGATGGTGGTAACATGGGGTAATACGTGAGATAAATAGTATCAGTGGGCAATGGTTTGGTGAGGTGAGCCATGTTTGCGTTAGTATGCTTGTATATATTGCCTATGTTTATTAGTTAAAACTAAGTGTTTGATAGGTGTTCTATGGGTGGATTGCAGTAGTAACTCACTCCCTATTTTTATTTTGTTGTGACCCTGCTCGTCATCAAGTAGTAAATAGAAGGATGTAGTCACTCTCCAAGTACTCTTGGAGGCAAGATCATTGACTAGGCTCGGATACTGAAACTAAGAATAATGAGTAGGTAGGCGAGAAACAATCACAACAACCTTTTTACTTATAACCCTAGGAAAGTCTAGGACTTGCATCATTCAATGTTGTAGATAGAGAATTTATTAGTTGAGAACACTGTTGAGCTTGCAGCTCAAATGAGACCTAATGAGAGTGACCCTAGAGTATGCATGAGTCTATATGGCATCCTTCCTTACCAACATGGCAAATGGTGGGAGTTGTAGTTTTGATAGTGTGAGATGAGATTGGTGATGTTCTTAGATGGTGTGTGATGTGTCAGTTTGTTGGGTTAGGACTAGTTGTACTTTAATTTGCGGATTGAGCTTGTGCAAAATGATTATTTAATTGTTTTTGTAAAGCTTAGAACTTGTATTTTAATGTTTAATTACATGTAAGGAATCTTTCATTTCTGAAAGTTGTATAATCATTCTATCCTCTCCCTAAACCTTCTTTATATATACTATCTACAAGGTACATTATAAAGCAAAAGATTTATGTTTTTATACATTAGTTTATTTGAATAAGAAGTTTTATATTTACCAACCTACTTAGGCTGAAGTATATTTATAAATTGCTTATCAGGTACCTACAGACGTTGTCATACTACATGTGTTGGAACCAAAGACGTATGAAGCGTTTAGTCCCTCAAATTTTAAAGATAACAAACTTATTAAGTTTTAAGTCTCTGTTGTAAAAATATCTTTTTTACAACAGTCTAGTGCGTATTCAATATCAAGGTGCCCAACGCGCCAATTTTAATGTGCGTCCAATAGACTCGTATATGACAACCATCCAAGCATAAGTTTATCTCCAAACAACTAAGTGTTTAAAGCTCGCCTATGCGTCTTTCACATATATATCTCATGACTAATGCTTTACCTCTTTAAGAGATCAAACGTTAAAAAATTCAAGCTTTAATTGAAAGATAGATACATATTAGTATATAAGCGCAGTGTTACAGAAAAAGGAAGTCAACTTATCAACCTGCTAAGCAGGTTAAAGAATGATTAGAAAAGCAAACCTCCAACGCAGTCTTGCACTTTCCATTTTAGTGCAAGAGCTGAAGTTACTTTTCTGACTTCTCTGAAAACTCAATACATACGCACTTTGTCTTTGAGCCAAGTCTGAAGCTGGATCCTCAAACGGCTACTTCAAAAAAAGCTATATATATATACCAGCTCAAGAGAGAAGAACATAGATCGAAAAAAGAGAACACATTCATAAGAGAACGACTTTTATCTTACATCTACTGGACGATTTTGAAAACTCTCTAAAGAGAAACTCTTCCACTGTACTTAAACTTTCATACTCTCACATTGTGAGTTAAATTCTTTGTAAACAACTATTTTTTGTGTGTTGTGAAAGACTGGAGAGGCTTAGTGAGAAAGAATACTTAGGCGGTTAAACAATCTAGGTTTATTACTTTGTAAAGCCTGAAGAGGCTGTGAAGAATACTTGTGTAACCTAAGGTAGAGGTGGGCAGCGAAACCACACCCGCCCAAAACCCGAAATATTTGAATCTAAATGGATTAAAACAGATGTTTTTTAACGGGTAAACAAGTGATCGGGTTAAATTATCGGTTTCACATGGTCGAGCTCGGATTTAAAATTGTGAATTTGTTGGTATCCAAACCCGACCGAGTATGCGAATGTTTGAAAAAAAATCCTACGCATAAAGACCTTCTCTAATTGTGTTGGCTCTCATTTTAACCCTAGCACCACACATCTGCCCTTAGCCTCTGTCCCTCAAGTGTTTCGTTGCACCCTAACCCTAGAGTTGTGTAAGTCTTATTCTTTTTCCTCTTTTCTCTTTCTAATTTCCAATTGATCTCAGTCTCATTCCTTCTTTTACTTTCTCACCTCATAACATGTTTGTTTATGAGAATTTTTTTTTTAAAAAGGGCAAAAAAGAGAAAGAGAGAATAATAAGCGTTCACCTTCGTTTGGATTCTCCATTTTTGACTTTATTCCTCGTCTCAGTGCTCATGGAAAAAGGTTACATTCTTCAGCTTTCATGTAGATGAGGTTTTCATTTTCGTTTTCGTTTTCCCTTTCTCGATCATTTGTTTCCTTATATGAGAATAAGACACGGCAAAAGCTAATTGTTAGTGTATGTGTGTGTGTGTGTATGGACTAGATCGTTTTATGCAATAATTTGGGATGCAATGCAAGACCTTTTCTGTTGCATGGTCCTCTCTGTTGCAGGACTTCTAATATTTTCTTTTTCTTATGTTGTAGATATTAGATAATAGTCCAAAGGTAGGAATTTTTTTTTTCTATTTTTAGCTCTTTTATTTTTATTTTGTTTATGTTGCACTTTACTTTGATTAATTTTTATTTTTAGCTTCTATGTCCTCTATGATGCCGAGGTTGCCTTCGTTATTTTCTCCAACCGTGGGAAGCTTTATAAGTTTTGTAGCGGCCTTAGGTACCTATTTTAGCCAAACCCATCAATCTTGTGTGTTCCTTTGTAAGAAATGAGATTTTGCTGTGGTCTGTGAGCAAGTTTTTGTTTTTCAGGTCTTGATTTTCTTTCCCTTGTTTAATGGGTTGAAAAGTTTACATCTTGATGGTAATAATGTGGTTGTGCTACTTGTGCATATATTATCATTAGGGTTTTGAGCATTTTTGAACTCTTTTTTTGATTGCTTTAATTTGTCTCTAGTTTTCTATGTCTAATTTGTAGCTGTTGATGAAGGATGTGTTGTTTGTTTTTGTTTCTTTTAATTTTTTTTTGTCTCAAAATTTTAATTTCTATGTCATGTTTGCTGTATGTTTTGCAAATTCTCATCTTTTTTTCTTTTCACACTTTCTTGTGTTGGATGTCTAAAAAATGTTTACTTGTAGTTGTAGAGGATTTCTTGGTTGAATTTTGTGTTGAGTTTTATGTTCCTTAGCTTCCAAATACAGAAAGTGTTGTGTTGAGTTTTATGTTGAATTTATTCAACAGTTTTCTTCTAATTAAAAGGGATTTTTGCTTGGTTTTCATCTATCCTTTTTTCCCATGTTTCTTAGGCTTGAAATAGAGGGGTGTTGCATTTTGGGTCAAAAGCCTTCCAAAAGGCCAACTTACTTCAACAGGTATGGTGGTGGAGATAATTGAAAGCACAAGTGTTGATATAAAGCAAAAATTGAATAATACTGTAAACTGATATGAAAGCCTTTGATCCTTTGATAACTTCATTTTATGCATATATGTTTTGTTTAAAAGAATAGATTTAGTGTCATGCACTAATGAATAATTTAGTAAGTATCTTATTTATTGTACAAGTGTTTTTAAATATAGTTGAAGTATAAAAAGTAAATTTAAAAATAATTGGTTTAACTAGAATAAAATTTAAAAAGATTTGTCTTGTGATGCATTCCGAGGACGTCTATTAGCTTGGCTTTCATATAGGATTTATTTGATACACTAGCTATAGGCTCATTGCTCCTTCACATCTTTTGGTTTTTTTTTTCATGTCGTAATACTTATGTGGGTGGATCCTCTGTTGGCCACTCCTTGTGCTCAACTCAAGCACACTTATCAGTAATGAATCGTTTTGCTTACTAAAAAAAAACAAGAATGAAATTATGTTCCCTAAACTAGAATGTTTTTCTTGTCTCAACTTCTAATATATATGCTATTTCTAAAGGGAAGCATCAGCTGATTAATTTGGGAATTTTGTTTGTAGGTGGCAATCCTTCAATTTGGGAATTATGATATATGGTATATTAAGATGTATTTTCATCATTCAGTTGCAAGTGTTTTTTAAATGTCTCTCATTTTGTAAAATGTATTTTATTCTTAATTTCTTATTTACTTGAACTGAATGTAATTTTTTTGTTGACTTTTGGATTATTTGAATTACAATTTTATATATTTTTAACATTACAATTTTATATTTTGAATGGCCAATTCAATAATCATGCTTCATTTTAAACTTGACCAAAAACAAAAAATGCTTAGAAATTAGATGAGTCCCAAATAGTATTGGCCCAAATAATCTTACATGATGTTATAACTATATTTGCAATTTTGCATAATTGTAGTAAATATAAAGTTTTAACAATTTTTTGGGCTATTAAAATTAAAATTGAGATTTAAACTTGGTCATTTTGAGAAGAGGACCCATCTTTGGGCCTTTAGTTTAAAAAACTGGAAAAAAAAAACAAAAACGTTGTTAAATCTATATGTTCCAAAAAAAAAAAAGCCCAACCCAAAGTCCCATTGAACCCGTAACTTGCCCAACACCTGACCCGCTCAAATTGTTAGGTTATTTGATCAGAAATGGGCCTAAATGTGAAGCAGTCGGTTTGGCTCGGATTAGGCTTTTTGGGCTCGAATCTAACCGAGCTCGACCACCGCTAGCCTTAACCTAACATTGGTTAGTAAACATCTTGAGATTGAAGGACTAGACGTAGCTCAAGGTTGAGTGAACCAGAATAAAAATTGTGTGTCTTTATTCTTCCTTATCTCTTCGTTAAACTATTTTCAAACTCACTTTTATTTAAGTTTAAAGAAGTTTTTTTAACGCACAATTCAACCCTTTTCTTGTGTGATCCTTGCTCTTTCAATTGGTATCAGAGCTTGGCCTTTTAGGGTTGAGCATCTAATAGTGCAGGGGTAAAAATATCCTAAGAACACATGGATAACGAAGAACAAGCTGTCAATAGACCATTACTCTTCAAAGGACAACATTATGATTACTGGAAGCAAAGAATGATAGCCTTCTTCGATGCTTGCCACATCGACATGTGGAATGTTGTGGAAACAGGAGACTATCAACCTTTGGACCAAAACAAAAACAAATTACCCAGAGGTCAGTGGACAAAAGCATATAAACAGAGGTATCTGCTTAACTCTAAAGCTCAAAATGCTATTATGTGTGCTCTATCTAAATTTGAATATGAGAAAGTGCAAAGCTTAAGAAGTGCTACAAAGATGTGGGATACCTTAACTCTTGCTTATGAGGGTACCTTACAAGTAAAGAGATCTAAACTAAGCTTGCTTGCAAGACAATATGAATTATTTACTATGGAAGAAAATGAAACTATTAAACTTATGTTTGGTAGATTTCAAACCATAATAAACAACCTGAGATCCTTAGGTAAAACTTATGATAATTATGATCATATTGACAAAATCTTAAGGAGTTTGCCTAGATAGTGGAGACCACAGGTTACAGCTTTGAGAGCGTCTAAGGACTTAACAACACTCTTCATGGAAGAGTTACTTAGAACTCTCAAGGTTCACGAGTTGGAACTAAAGTAAGACGAAGGACTGAGAAAAAAATGGTCCATTGCTCTAAGCGTCCAGCGTACAGCGAAAAGATCGTCGTCCAAAGCTCTAAAAGTGGAAGAATTTTTCAAGGAAGCATCCGAAGAAGATGACTCTAATGAGGATGAGATATCTTTCATATCCATAAAAATACAAGCCATATGGAGAAAGAAAGGAGGATCTAGAGCTAGAAACTTTACCAAAAAGTTCAGCAAGGAGCCTAAGAAGAAGAGTCCACTAGTCTGCTTCGAATGCAAGAAACTCGGACACTTCAAAGTTGAATGTCCATGTCTACAAAAAAGAGAAAAAGAAAACCTTTTTCAAAAAGAAAAAGAAAGGACTCATGGCAACCTAGGAAGACATGGACCTATCCTCATCAAGAAGAAGGAGAGGAAGAAGCAAACATTTGTCTCATGGCTGAGACCAGCTTAGAAAGCTCAGAAAATGAGCAAGACGAAGAGGTAAATTTCAATGACATATCTTCTCTTCAAGAAGCATATAATGAATTGCTTTCTAAATCTTCAACTCTTTCAGTAGGTTATAAGGATTTAAAAGGAAGTTTCCCAAAATGTCAAAAAAACTCAATTTACTCAAAGAAAATTATGAAAACATTTGAGAGAGAATGAAAATTAAAACAAAGGATGTTCCAAAAGTGACACCTTCCAATGAAGGATTAGAACTTCAAAGGGAAGTCACTCACCTAAAGGATAGGTCAATACAAGAAATGGTTAGAACCGTGCTTAACAATAACTCAACTCCTAAACACTTCTTAGCTGAAGCTGTAAATACAGCATGCTATTTACAAAACAAAATATATATTAAACCCATTTTGAAAAAGACTCCTTATGAATTATGGAAGGATTAAAACCCAACATATCATATCTCCATCCTTTTGGATGTCAATGTTTCATTCTTAATACTAAGGACAATCTTGAGAAGTTTGATTCTAAGTGTAATGATGAAATATTGTTAGGCTATTCTGAAACGTTCAAGGCATATAGAGTCTATAACTATAGAACCTTAATAGCTGAAGAAGCCATTCACGTTACGTTCAATGATAATAAGCCTGGTAGAAAACTATCAAAGCTAGATAAATCTTTTGCAGATATGAAGTTGGACAACTCCAAGCAATTAGCATCCAAAACTCCTTTAGATGATCCAAAGGAAGAGCAAAAGGAACCAACTGGACGACAATGGCATATGAAAACCTATCATCCAGAAGATCAAATTCTTGGAAGTGTACGTGATCATGTCAAAACGAGATCAACCTTCAAGGAGCAAGCTCCAACTGCACTAATTTCCTAGATGGAACCAAAGATAGTGGATGAAGGTTGGATCAAAGCCATGAAGGAAGAATTAAGTCAATTCAAAAGAAATGACGTATGGAAGCTAGTTCCTTAACCTAAGACAAACCTATAATAGGAACAAAATGGGTTATTCACAACAAGAAGGTATACACTTCACTGAAACTTTTGCACCTGTAGTTAGGCTGGAAGCCATTCACATTTTACTTTCATTTGCTGCTTATAGAAATATGAAGCTCTATCAAATGGATGTAAAAAGTACATTTCTTAATGGCATAATAAATGAGAAAGTTTATGTGAAACAACCTCCTGGTTTTGAGTGTGATACCTTTCCTAAACATGTTTTTAAACTTAAAAAGGTTTTATATGGACTTAAGCAAGCACCTAGGGCTTGGTATGAAAAGTTAAGCTCTTTTCTTTTAGAAAATGGTTTCACAAGAGGAAAGGTAGAGACCATTCTGTTTCGCAAAAACATGGACTCACACTTTATTATTACACAAATATATGTGGACAATATCATATTTGGTGTCACTAACGAAGTTCTGTGTAAGGATTTCTCTAAGCTTATGACAATAGAATGCGAGATGAGTATGATGGGAAAATTAAAATTCTTCCTGGGATTACAAATAAAACAGAAAAACTGTGGCATATACATATATCAAACAAAGTATGCAAAAGAGCTACTCAAGAAGTACAAGATGGACGACGCCAAAGAAATGAGCACACCAATGCATCCATCTTCAGTGCTCAGGTTGGACGAAACATCCAAAAAGGTAGACGAAACCATATATAGAGGTATGATTGGATCTCTACTACATCTTACAACGTCCAGACCTGATATCATGTTCAATGTATGTCTCTGTGCTCATTTTCAATCTGATCCCAAAGAAATTCATCTTACAGCAGTAAAAAGAATATTTAGATACTTAAAAGGAACCACTAATCTTAGTCTATGCTTTAAGTTGAATAAAGAGTACAGGTGAGTTGGATTATGTGATGTTGACTATGCTGGAGACAAAATAGAACGAAAAAGCACCAGTGGAGGATGTCACTTCATTGGTGGAAGTCTTGTCTCCTAGACGAGCAAAAGGCAAGAAATAATTGCCCTATCCACAGTAGAAGCAGAATACATATCAGCAGCATCTTATTGCTCACAAATTCTGTGGATCAAGCATCAATTAGAGGACTACAATATCTACAAGAGTAAAATTCCTATCCTCTGTGATAATAGTAAGAATCCTATATACATTCTAGAGCAAAGCACATTGAAATAAAACATTACTTTATAAGAGATTATGTTCTGAAAGGGGTTATTGATATTCAGTTCATTAATACTAAAAACTAGTTAGCAAGCATATTTACAAAACCACTTCCTTAAGATAAACTTGTCCATATTCGAGATCGTCTTAATATGGAACATATAAAGAAATAGATTACGTTCATGTATGTGTCCATTATCATACAACATCCATTATCATATCATCGTCTATCATGCATGCGTCCATTAGCATTACGATTCATATTCTGTAATGGTTCATATTTATGTGCATAAATATCTTCATCTATACTTAATCATGTTTTCACTGATAATGATTTGAAATAAATGCTTTATTCTTTGTCTGAGTCACTACTATGCTGTAAATCGCCATCGAGAAACATGTGCACCTAAACCAACATTAAATGCACATTATCTCTCTTCAAAATTCAAAAACCGCCAAAACAGAAACCCTTCAGTTACTTCCTATACACTCAAAGGTCTTGCAAACTAAACATTTCTACCATCTCTTTTGTTATCTCTGACAAAACTACTCTTACTCTCTCTCTCGCTCATTTTCCCAAAACCACTTGAACCCTAATCCTCATCGCTTCAACAATAGTGATGGAGAAATCTGATGCCGTTATGAAGGCTGCCGCTTGAGTAGAAAGTTAGAACGAAGCTATTGTATTAATTAAGAGCCGCTTCGACATAGAAGCCCTTGAAGACATGGGTTTCAAGGTGAAAGAAAACTTGATGCGGTGTGGAATCTTGAACTATTTCCACTTGAACAAGATTATTTATCCAAAATTCATCAAACGCTTTTGGAAGACTGTAGAGTTTTCCAAAAACAGTGTGGTTAGCACTGTTCTAAGAGTGAAGGTCACCCTGGACCTGGGGAGCGTCGCTCAAGCAGTTGGTTGCGAGTAAGCTGGCTTTTGCATTAAAAATAGCTGGGAAAATAGTTTTGGAGGACATGAAATTGTGGATGCTGCTTTGATGGGACCAAAAGCAGAAGGTGCTGTGGAGTATAATAAACTACGAAGGAAGGCAAAGTGTACCAGCAGTTTCTAAACAAAGGTATACTTCATAAGGCTGACTTCAAGGACAGTGTAACCTTCCTACACCAGTTCACCCTCTTCTTTGTGGTGACCAGCCAATAGTTCAACCTTCCCCATCTCATCCTCAGCAACACCTTCCAGACAATGAAAGGATGAGGTGAATATGACCAAATCACTTATGCTGCTTTGCTAAACAGAATCTTCTGGCTACAGCAGGTATACCACACTTTCTTTGCCCTATCTAGTGGTGAGCAGATTGAGATTAGAAAGCTAGATGGTGGACATAGGTTCACCCAGCTACCCTTCGGCCGAAACAACATAAGCTAGATGAAGGCTGGGTTCATCTTGAAACCCTTAAAGAAGATTGCTAAGATGATGGACGCCAAAGAAGAACCTGTAAAGGAAGCACCTTAAACTGCACAACAATAAGTTGCCCAACAAACTGAGCAGCTAGACAAAGAAGCTCTGTTCGTCCACCCAATTGCTGCTTCAAGACCGTCCACCAGGAGACAACCATCAAAAGGAAGGTTGTTCAAGGTAACACGATCCAAGGCCCAACCAGTTCCAGCTCTATGTACTCCTCCTGCTGCTGCATCTCCTCCATCTGCATATGCCAAGAGGAGACTTCAATTACAAAAAGACTCTAATGATGAGGACGATGAACCTATCGCAGTCATACTAAAGAAGTAGAGATTGCCATTGTTGCAGTTCCTCCCCAACCACAAGCTCTCGCTTGTCCAACCAACACCCTCACTCAAACGTCCAACTAAAGCTCAACCAACAACTGTAATAACAAAGAAATTTAAGGTATCGACTCCTGCTATTGGTGTTTTATCGAAAGAAGATTTTGTTGAGTCTATTATTATTGAGCCTGCTAAGCAGCTAATCCAAACCCAAACACAAACACAAGCCCAAACACTAACCATGCCATCCAATTACCCCCTATGGTACCAACCAACTTACACCATACCTGAACCAGATATGCTATTACCTGGTGTGATGGTTACACTTGCACCATTCCACCCATGGCCTCACAAAACCATATCTCTCCATTAAACCCCCTTAAGCAATCCTCTTCAACTCCCTCCATGCATTTGGCTATCTCTTTTGCATCCATTGGACGCACAAAAGACTTGGAGAAAACAAAAAAGAAGTGGAACTTATTGTTTGTCCAAGTAAACTAGCAAAACCTAATGGATAACAACATAATGATTTTATGTCCAGAACCTATTCTGGAGCCAGAGTACGGCTTTGACTATTCACCAATATCCTTTGAGCGATATATCAAAGATTACGTCCATCAACCATCAAATGCATACTTGGCTTTGCCTCCAGGAGCTATTGAACACTTGCCACTTAAGTGTTTCATCAGAATGAGGTATCCAAGACTTGTGCTAGCTTGGCACTTTAATGCACACCCTCTTGGAGTACTTCAACATGGAGTACTTCCAGTTGAAAAGATTGAGCAAGTTTTACAACAAAGGCACAGCCAACTGCTGGAGAGAAGGATTCATATCAGGCCTGCTGATTTGAGGTTTAGGCCTTTGGATCCTCTAGAAGCTGGATTCTTCCCTTCACCCTTCGAACAAATATTTTGCAACTCCTTTAAAAGCTCTGCAGAGTTAAAGTTACAGTTATTCATCCCTCCCACTCAACATGTCTCTCCGTCCATCGCAGTTCACATCCAGCTGGATCGCGTTTGCCCAAGGCTCCTAACAATTGATGTAAATGGCTCCTAACAAGTAATGTAAATAGCAAGAAAAAAAGTTGTTAACCAAGCCATCCTCACTTCTTCTATCGTCCAAAGTCGAGTTTCAATAGTATCCTAACCGTCTAATGCAAGAGATAGACGAGGATGATGCTGAGCGTTTCTGGCAACAACACATGTTTAGCTATGAGCAAGAAGCGTCCAGTAGTGGACTCTCTGTGGACAACAAGGCCAACACTCCAACTATAAAGAATTGTAAGTACAAATAGTGTCCAACTCGTGTCTTTCATTTTCTGACACATCAGCAGTCTTCGTCCGTCCAACCGACAAGCGCCCTCTTCTTGGCAAAGAAACATCCATCCGCTACGCTATTATTACTGCCATCACAAATCCCAAAGTTTTCAAGCCGCCTTACCCATGGGTAACCCCACGTCCACACCAAATTCACATTCCATCCCTTAAGTTTGTGGAAGCACCACCTCTACCCTCTGATATCCAACCACCAACGCCTTCTCAACCACCCTCACCAACACCTTCGCCCCCTCCAACTCCCAATTCACAAGCCTCTGCAAACCTTCCCACTGCCCTTCTTGCCCCTCCAACTCTTCCACCCGTTGACCTGGCAATTCAACAATATGTCACCTCCCAACTTCAACCCATTATGACCCTTCTCCAACCAATCCTCCAAAACCAACAAGAACTCTTCTGAACCCCACAACCATCCCCATCTTTACCTCCACCCCCCTCGGCACCTAAGTGACAATGATGTTTTTTTTCTCTCTTTTTGTTTTTTTTTTTTTTTTATAATGACAAAAGGGGAGAAATAAAAAAATAAAGTATGAGTTTTCTGTATACAGTTACTTTCTGTTTGCTAAACTTTGCATCTTTCTGTTTTTTTTTTTTTTGCATCTTTCTGTTGCTTTCTAAATTTTGCATTACATTCATGCATATACTTGATATATAATTTGTGTTTTGTTTGAACTAATATTCTATATGTTTTGAAAGTATGCAAACTTGATTGATATATCGAATCTCGCCTATGCGACGTGTTTTCTTTTTGATATATTTATACTCGCAAAACTTAAAAACTAACAAGGTTTGTCATCATCAAAAAGGGGGAGATTGTTGGAACCAAAGACGTATGAAGCGTCTAGTCCCTCAACTTTTGAAGATAACAAACCTATTATGTTCTAAGTCTTTGTTGTAAAAATATCTTTTCTACAGCATCTAGTGCGTATTCAATATCAAGGCGCCCAACGCGCCAGTTTTAACGAGCGTCCAATAGACTCGTATATGATGACTATCCAAGTGTAAGTTTATCTCCAAACAACTAAGTGTTTAAAACTCTCCTATATGTCTTTCACATATATATTTTGTGACTAATGCTTTACCTCTTTAAAAGATCTAATGTTCAAAAATTCAAGCTTTAATTGAAAGACAGATACACATTAGTGTACAAGCATAGTGTTACAAAAAAAGGAAGTCAACTTATCAAGCTACCAAGCTAGATAAAGAATGATCAGAAAAGCAGACCTCTAACGTAGTCCTACACTTTTCATTTTAGTGCAAAAACTGAAGTTACTTTTCTGACTTCTCTACAAACTCGATACACGCACACTTTGTCTTGGAGCCAAGTCTGAAACTGAATCCTAAAACGGCTACTTCAAAAAAGGTTATATATATATATATACCAGCTCAAGAGAGAAGAACATAGATCGAAAAAAAAGAACACATTCATAAAAGAACGACTTCTACCTTACATCTACTGGATGATTTTGAAAACTCTTTAAAGAGAAACTCTTCCACTGTACTTAAACTTTCATAGTCTCACATTATGACTTAAATTCTTTGTAAACAACTTGTTTTTTTTTTTTGTGTTGTGAAAGCCTAGAGAGGCTTAGTGAGAAAGAATACTGGGGTGGTTAAGTAATTTGGGTTGATTGCTTTGTACAGCCTGAAGAGGTCGTGAAGAATACTTGTGTAACCTAAGGTTGGTTAGTAAACACCTTTAGATTGAAGGGACTAGACATAGGTCAAGATTGAGTAAACCAATATAAAAACTGTGTCTTTATTCTTCCTTATCTCCTCGTTAAACTATTTTCAAACTCACTTTTATTTAAGTTTAAAGAAGTGGTTTTTTTAACGCACAATTCAACCCACCCTTCTTGTGCGATCCTTGCTCTTTCAACATGGCCTTCCTTTTGTTTGTCTTTAAAAGTTTGTTTTGTAGAATGATTATGCTATCAATCCCTTATTGACGAAATTTAAATACAAGTTTATATGAAATATGAAAAAATTTCTCGTTTTTATCAACTTAAAATAAATGATTTATTTTCCAATCCCAATTAATCACTAGTGGAGTTCTAATCCCAACAAGCTAGATCCTTACATCTACTTCCTCTATGCCCACGCCTCTCCTCCAAATCCTACTTCTTCTCTTCAAGCCAATCCCTGAGGAATCACCACCACTTTTCCACTTCCTCTCCCTAAAAAACTTATTCGCCACCACCACGCGAGTTCCTCTCCACCACCACTAACCACCATGCCAAGCCCACCACCCGCACAACCTTCCTCCTCCACGGTCTTTCCTACATCACCACGAGCTCACCACACTGTCACCACCAAATTGAGACCACCACTTCCCTCCATGAGCCATCATCGTGAAACTTCTTTGCATACAATTTCTCTTCTCTCCTCTTTGAAACTAAGCTCTTTCCAAGCTAAGGGAAGTGCTCTTTGTTTGCCTACAAAGCTTGGATCGTGTGAGATAGTTGCCTAGTAGCGTTAGAAACCACGTGAGTAGACGTCGCAAAACCCCTCCCTTTCTCCTTCTCTTAAACAAGTTTTGTGGGCCTTGCATGTAGGCCTTTGGACCTTCAAATGCCATATGCAATGGCATTTATGTGATCTACGCTTCACAAGCTTCATTTTGGCAAGTCCTAATTACAGATCAGACAACTGAGGAAAAAACGGCACCAATTGCAAGATCAAAGGGCAAAAAGAGTGAGATATGCTAGCGTAATCCAAATTGTGACCAACAAACTTTTCACCACCTAAGGTAAGAGGTAATGAGATAGTTTACGTATCAAAGGCACGTAGAGTCAGTTAGGAGCACTTCATTCTCAATAACTTATAGCTATGAGTCTTTAGAATTGTGTATTTATATCCTTATGTGCTTTGTTTTGTGCCTTGATGAACTCTAATGAATGTGTGATTTACTTGCTGCTTTGTGTGTTGTTGGATTTTTTGCCTAATTTTGTCTTATTTTGTTTTAATTTGTCTAGCCAATCCTTAAGGAACCTACCCCTAGTCTTTTGCAATTTTTAGCTTTGAGAGTTTACTTTCAAACCCCTTTGGTCCTATATTTTTCTCTGGTTCCTAGAATATTTGCCTAAAATTTTGGCAAGACATGTTCAACCCTGTTTAAATGTAGGGCAGATTTCACTATTAGAACAATTTAAGTCCATTTGACAAAGCTATGGTGCAATTTCTGTGGTGGGATAGATTCCCCTATATCCACATACTTAGAAGAGTCTAAATATACCCATTGTCATGTGCCAAGCCTTATTTAAGGCTATGTAAAGCTAGAAGTTCAAAACCATTCTAAGTCTACTTGCTGAAATTTCTAGGACAGCACCTGTCCTATATTTGAAAACCTTGTGTGAGTTGTCTTGTTGGAATTAGTTAAAACCCTTTAGTAGACATCTAGCTTTAGGTGTCCTTTTTCAAACCCCTTTAGCCTCACAATTTTTAGAGTCTCCTAAAATATTTATTGAATAAATTGGTGAGTGATGTCAAATATGTAGGAGTACAAGATAGCTTGGTCTCTAGTGGCTATTTTCATCAATTTAAAAGGTGAAATGATGGTGTTCTGTATTGGGGCTATTTCCTTTGTTTTCTCACATCTTAAAGGTGACTAGAATTGACCTTGGCCAAGCCCCTATCCTTACCTAAGTCTAGAACAAATTTGGAAATCTAGACTAAGTCACAAAAAGGTGCTAAAACCTTGCTTTACATAAGGCTCCGTCTTGTTTTCCAAACTGGTATTGATGTAGGGAGGGTTAGCTAAAACCCTTTGGTGATCTTGTAGCCTCATGTGTTAGTTTTCAATGAAACTAGTCCCACCTCAATATGATTGCAGCTTACCATTTTTGACATTTTAATGCTCATGCCTGATGTGTAAGTCTTGGATATATTGTGAGTAATGTCTTCCTTGTGTTAGCTTGATATATCTATATGCTTAGACCATGCCTTTGAATGATTCATATCTTGTTTTAGTATGTACAAGCTTAATATGCATGATTTGTTTTGTTTGCACTACCCATGAAAGTATAATTTTGCCTAAGGCATTGCTTGCTATAAATGAACTATATATGGTCTGTATGTAATTTAGTGGATGATAAGTTATTTATGAGTTATGATGAATTGATTTCTACAACATTTCTGAATGTATAAGAATCTGATATGACCATCCTTGATTGTGCCTGATTGTATAAATTCCTAATGTTGTAGTGCTTTCCCTATAAAGGTAGTCTATAAGAGACATCTAACTATGCTTGCTGACATTTGGTTTCACCCCAACTGTTTTATATAGAGAACAATAATATAAAATTACCTAAGATGATGAGAGAGATATGGTGTTGATTTACTGTATTATGTTATAAGCTAATATTTCTAACTGTATTTTGACACCTAATGTGGCTATGACTTCTAAAATGAATTGTAAGGATTCTAAATTATTTTTGAGAAAGCCCTTCTTAACAGCTTAGCCAAGAACTCTGTTTATACAAGTCTTGATGTTTTCTTTACCCAAGTCATTATTTTAAAAACTATTTTTAATGTCTAGCATTTAGACTTGATTGGTCTTTAATTACGTTCCATAAAACCATGTTTTAAAGAGGTTAATGTCTAAACTTATGCTCAAAGTCCTCACACTTTTCGATATATATTTATTTCATGGGTTTTATGTCAAAAATAAGTTTTAACAAAAGCATTCCTTTAAGTTGTCTTTGGCAATTAGTGACTTCTTATATTTCAAATTCTACTTGAGTCTGAAAATGAATTTACAAACTTATGAATGATTTCCTTTAAGGTTGAAGAAAACAATTCTAAAAATAAGGTTATCCCTATAAGAAGGTAGATGGGCTTTCTTTTTATAAAATCCATCTTCACTCTTCTCATCTTAGCATCTGATTAAAGGAAAGACTTAATGCATGTTTAGGTTAAAGTTTGCAAACATAAGTTTGAATTAAAAGTATGTTGTAAACTCAAGTTTGATAAAAAAAAAATGAGTTTACTATAATGTGATTATGTTTGGATATTTTTTGTTCAAAAGTACGTCGACAAAGTAAAATTTGTTTGGATAATATTAATCAAAAGTACTTTTGCACTTTTATATATACTACCAACAAAAAAATGAGTTTTCAAAAGTAACTCTTATGTTGCTTCCAACTCAAACTCAGTTTAGTGACAAACTGAGTTTTCAAAATTACTTTGAGGGACAACCAAACATGATAAGAAACTGAGTTTAGTGAGGTAAAAGTGTGTTGGAGGAGCCCAAATGAAAATCAAAACATAGCCTTAATAATTCATCATGCATCATGACATCTCTGATTTACTAGTACCCTTTGAAGAGTACAATCCTTTGAAATCTTAAGCCTATATGGCAAATGCCTCGTAACTAGGTCCACAATCCATAAATGGACATTACTGCTAGCATTATCATTGTCCTTATTTTGAATAGAAACCTGATAAACACCCTATAGGGAAATGCTTTGTATGGAGTCCATCAAAATGCCTAGTACGAGGCCCACTTTATGGTGCCATAATATCTGGATGCAAGTACCCTCATACATCATGTGCACTAAATGAAAGATTTAGTAACTAACTGGATAGTTAGCCATGCATTACATGCATCCTGAGTAACTAACCCTTGTTAAAACTTGATTGAGATCTACTTATGCTCATGATGCCAATAGTATCTTGTCTAATTGACTGATTGTTTTACTCTGTGGCTATTGCCTTAGATTGTACTGGTGTATTACCCTAGTTTGAACGTTTTGTGCATTGCGAATTCACTATATGTGACTGTGATATAACAATGTTATTAATGCTTCCTAGTTTATAGATAAAATGATAGGCGCTAGTACATTGTACTTCCCTATTGATGCTTTCAGGTTTATAGATAAAATGATTGTAATTGTCATGCTCCCAAGTTATAATTGTGTTTATGCATTTGTGTGGGTTACTGCCAACGAAGGTGGCATCCCCTCGAACTTGTTGTGTTATGTTTCCTTGATATATACTTTTGTGTCTATTTATTTCACCCTTGTTTTTGTTTCTTAGTTATAGCCTTGCTTGTCACCAAGCAGAGTATGGATGAATGCAAGCTTATGTGGATTACCCGGGGGACAGAGAGTGGATTGAGCATAGTGAATAGCCGATGGAGGAAACTACCAGAGCATCTTCTCGAGAAAGTGACTTTCTAGCATGATGACATTAATAACAATGATCCCAATTGGGCAACTCCAATGGTGTATGACCTACAACTATTTACTCTAGTCAACAACTAGACCTACCAATTTTGAGCCCTTACTCCCTCATCTTCCATAGCCTCTACTGCCTCGATATCCAAGGAGCTAGTGATTAGAGAGAAAGGGAGAGTTGTAGTGATTTTCGTGGCCACTGTTGCGGTAGTAGGGCGTGGTAGAGGCCATGCCCTGATGGGCAACATGGCCCTCCAACCACTAGGCCTAGGGCTGGTAGGACCAAGATGATTGCAAGAAGGCAATCTTCCTTGTATATTCTCTTTCTCTTTGACTGTTGGGTCCTCAAAAGCCCCTAGGGGCATTGTAGAGTATGCAGCCCAAATGGGTGAAGGTCAAAGTGATAGTGAGGGTAATGGGGACTCTTTTAGCAACTCCTCTAATGATAGTGAGCCCAACATGTCCTGCTATGTGGGTCGAGGTAGTCACCCTTCTAGCTAACAAGGCTAGTAATGGGATTAATAGTCCTAGTCAGTTAGGTAAGCCAACGGTATCTAAGGGTTATGGTTTATTGTTAGTTGTTGGGTTAGGATTGTTAGTTCATTTGGATAACTGTACTTATACTTTTTGATATTTACTTTTGAATTATGTAAACATGTTATGACTTCTTTTTGTTCGAATTCAAGTATAGAACCTTTATGTTGAATGCATTTAAGATTTTTATGTCCTCTTTCCCAATATCTCATATTCAACTATTATCAGGTACCAACTGATAATAACTTCAAGATTTTAAAGTATTTAATTTATGTTTCATATTGTTGAGTTTTATGCTCACCTACTTCATCAGGCTGATTTATATTTATGTAATTATTAACTGTCTATTAGGTACTTGCAGATATGGCCACTATATGTGGCCAATATTTTTATGTTTTCCTTACACAAAGGTATTGTAAATTGTTTTCCTTTAACAAGTTCCATATTTTACATATCAATAACACATGTTTATGCAAAATGCAAAAAATTTATCCACATTTCACCAACTTTGAGCAATTAAAGTTTTATTTTCATGAATATAAATGAATATTAATTAAATTCTAATCCCAACTAGTTGGAGCCTTACATAGACTTGGAGGCGCTTCTATTTTGAATGAAAGTTCTTTATACAAGAATATCTCCTATGATGGGAAAGAACATTGGTGGAAGACTTTGAAGACTCTGTTTGGTATTATTGTTGTTTTGGGAAGTAATTTTGTTACGACCAGTGTTAGAAGCTATGGGTTGTTATTAAAGTTATCATTTTAACTGTCTTGAGATATATATGTATACTTTTATACAAAGAAGTAACATTTCAAACAATG
Organism: Spatholobus suberectus; assembly: GCA_004329165.1. Lineage (NCBI taxonomy): Eukaryota > Viridiplantae > Streptophyta > Magnoliopsida > Fabales > Fabaceae > Spatholobus > Spatholobus suberectus. Next base: position 32,914,722 of record CM014737.1, read on the forward strand.
TTGTGTACTGTTGTATATTGGGTTCCATGATGAGATTTGTATATAGATTGGAATTGTTGTTAAATACATAAAGAAGTTATGTAATGTATGTTGTCTATTTGTTGACATGAAATTTTTTTTGCACGTATTTTTATAAATAAATTAATAAATAATTTTCATTAAAAATGGAATTAATTCCACAATTTCACAAATAAGATGTCATGTAGCAACAACGAACCATTACAAGATTGGTTGCTCAATCATAGGGTTCAATATCATTGCTTGGCATGAGAAGTGGCGATGGGTATTTTTATGGTAGCTACAAGTTGCCTCCATCGTTGTGGTCTTTGGATTGTTTTGGTTGTAAAATTTTTCATTCTTTTGTACACTTAAATCATATAAGGGTATTATATGAAATTTATAAATATTTTAATTGTTAAAATATTTTAAATGTTAAAAAGTAACATGATTTTTTGCATTGTTAATAACAAGAGGTAAATGTGTAATGTTTATTAATCATATAAAAAGTTAGATGTATTGTAATTTTTAAATCAAGAAAGGTCCAAGTGTAATTATCTCCTTCCCTACACACTCACACATATAGTGTTTATGTGATAATGCATCCAAACACTTTTAATTTGCACGAGTGCTTTCTAAAGTGTGCATCCAAATGCAAATAACTTGCTAAATTTGTTAGGTGTAAGACAGTTTAACCTTGTACTTTTGATGTATAACAAATAAAATGATTAAATGAATAATCATTTAAAAGCTAATTAGTTCACTTTAAATGTATAGAAATAAAAAAAGGCATATATACATATATTCATACATACACACACGCATACGCACATATGGTTCGAAATATATACAATATTAAAAGGATTGTCCCAAAACCTATACTAGCATAGTCTAAAGACACATTCCTCAAAAAAACTGAGTTCATAGTCTAAACATTCTTTCATCTTAGGACCATCTAGTACCTTTTGTGGTTGGTTAGAATGAGATAAAGTTCCAAGTCTATTTTTGAAAGATAAACCAATGTTGAGCATTGCAACTAACAGGAAAAAAAATAGATGTGACAAGGTAGACTTTTAACTCCAAAATGTCATGTGGTAAATGCTCTACATTCCTATTAACCTTAGAGGAAAAAAATATATGCTTGCATTATGAATATTAACATTAACATTCAAATGCATTTACGTGCATTAAATAAAGACCCAATGTTCACATTTACAAAAGACACTCTTATATTGAAGGATTCCAAAGTCTCTCACCTTGTCTTCAAGTATAAAAAAAAAAAAAAAAAACATTCAATATTGTTAACTACTTCAAAACTACATTAACTTTATATCATTTTTTCGTAGCACTTTTATTGTAAAACATAATGATAGGCTAAAAATACCTATCCTTGTTCTATTATCATATTCATCTTAAGAGATAGTTATATTCTTTCTTCTTTTTTTCCTCTCAAGAAAAGGGTGTGGAGCCTAAAAAGGTTAATTAAAAAAGACATTGGGTTAGAGCTTAAAGACATTTGTGAAAGAATACTAGGGTTGTAAAGATTAAGATTATCCTTGTATTTTTAGAATCATCTTAGTGAAAATATTATGGCCCATTTGGGGTAGTTTTTAGTTGTAAGTTTCAAAAACTACAACCCACTTTTAGTTTTTAAAAATTAATTTTAGTTTTTTTTTCCCTAATTTTTAGTTTCAAAATACACTCATTTTGAAGTTTCTTGTCTAGTTACAATTATTTAAGGGTGTGTTTATGTGGCAATGGTGGTGGCGTTGGCAATTGTGGTGGCGACAGCGGTGATGGTGTCTACATGACAGTTACAATGACAACAATCATAGTGGTGGCGACAATAGTGGTAGTGACGACAGCAATAGCGGGAAGGATCATTATCAAACATAACAAGAATGTGTTTTTTTAAAACTAAAAACCAAACAAATCTTTTTCTCCTAGTTTTGAAAATGAATGTAAAAATATTTTAAAATAGAGTTAAAAACCATTTTAGCTCTACTTTAGCCAAACTCGTTTTATTTTGAAAATTGCATTTAAAAATCAAAAATAAAAAACTAGCAATCATCCCAAACAGATCCTTAACAAGTATTAGTAAGGACCAAACATAACTATGAGTTGTGGGGTGAATTAGGATATAACTCATATTATGCTTCTCTTTCTGTATCTCTTTTGTTTATTTATATAACTAAAAGATAGATTTAATTGTGTAGTTTTTAAGATGCCAAAAAGCCTTTTTTTCTTAAATATTTTCGAAATTATCTTCCTTTTAAGACAATGCATTTTTTTATATGGAAGAATGACCTTCAAAGATAATTTTCTTCCTTTTTAAACAAAGTTTTTGATTTGTCAAATTCTAATTCTTGTTTCTTGTGTTTTGTGATAATTTTTCCTTTACAAAATTTGAGAATTTATCACATTAGCTCTCATATGATAAAACTTTCCATTCAATAAATTAATACTTAATTATGTTATTTATCCAAACACACTTTTGTAATAAATCTCCTACTTCGATCTAAATACAGTTCATCCAACTTTAAGGCACTGAAATAGTATTTAAAATTTTTCATCATCATGGGAACGATATCTTTATATTACTTATACAAAATTACAAATTGAAATGCTTGGCAACGAGTTAAACTACTCATTAATTTAGCAAAATTTTAGTATATAATTTATTTTAATGAGTAAAATTTATAAAATTATTGTTTTAATCTCTTCCATTTCATGCACCTATATTCATGTTTATATGATCTTAATTATTTGCTAGGACATTTACATATTTTTACGCCTTTGGCAAGTGTACCATATCATACAAGTAGTCAAATGATGAGTTGAGTATCATTCCTAACAAAGACTTGCGTAATACTTAGCATAAAACACATAGTTACTATCTAGATGATCAAATTAATGGTTGTTTTGGGAAAAGCACTTAATGGAAGCATAAATGATGATAAAAAGGATGAAGCTGAACTCGTTTTAGTACTTTATCAAACACTTGGTGAGTAGAACTTAAGTTAATAAAACAGAATGAAAAATGTTGAGATTAGACTTCACCAAACTTCCCTTCCATGCAATACAAAGGTTATTCATTCACTTTCTACTTCAAATGTTAACATCAATCCATAAATCCATAAATGCTTTAAGGATAAGGATTATAAGATAACTAATAAACCAAGCTATATTCTTAGATACAAAGTCTATTAACTATTTTACTTTAGTTCAAGGTTCAATATATATTTCCCAATTACAAATTAAACAAAACATCAAGCTATGAAAATCAACCCACAACAAGCATTAAGTAAAGAAGTAAAACATTAACAAAGAAGTATAAAGATGAGTGATGCATCGTATTTTATACCATGTTTGCATAACATTATAATTAGGATGTGTTGCATACTTATGCCTTCTTTTGTTCTATTTCTAGTTATTTTAGTTATTTTTCCTTTTTGTTGGACTAGTCATAGTTTTATTCATATTTTGGTTTTAGGAATAATTTTTTCATTGATTTAGAGCATGGAGTGTGTGCAAGGATTGGATAGCGGTTGAATCTCAATGATAGCGTCAAGTTTGGTTGGAGCTTGAATTGAAAAGAGTTGTAGCAAAGAACCAAGAAGATTAAATTTGTCAGCAAGGATCACAAGCAGCCCGTGAAATACACTGCTGCTCGTGAACCAATCTATTGAGCACATCAGGATCAAATAGCAAAGTTCATGAGCAACCCCCCGTGATCTACCTTTCAGCTCGTGAACCAATCTATGGGTGCACCAGAGTCAAGGCAGCAAGAATCACGGGTAACCTGTGAACAACCTTTTTGCCTGTGACCTGTCACCTACGAACTATTTTAAGTATTTTTGCATTTTTATTTTGTTTGGGATTAGACTCCCATTAGCCCAAGGTTTTAAATAGACCTTTTAGGATTAATTTAAGAATCGGGAACCTTGACATTGACTGTGGGGAGAGAGAGCTTAGGATTATGATCTTCAGCCTCTTTCCCTTTTCTAGTTTGATCTTCTCTTTTTTACTTGTTTGTTTTCTATGGCTATGTCTGAGTAGTCATCTTCATTCTAGGATGGGCATAGCCCTATGAACATTTAATAAATTGATTCCTTTTATCTTTGTGTGATTCTTGTTCCTCTCTTGATTTCTTCTTATTTCTTATTGTGAAACGAATTAGCCATGTTTTACATAACCTTAGGGATTTTGGGAAGTACCGAAAGGTGAACTTAAATGCCGAAACTTAAACAAAAGTACGTGAAACATTTGGGGATTAATTGAATTAACAAAAAGCTCATTAGGGTCTAATTAAACACAACCACCATGAAAGTAGGGGGCTATTTTGATTAGACACCCTTTCGTATCTTGAAAGAGAACGGAGGGTACCTTAAGTTAATTCACCCTCAAGAAGAACAAGTAGGAGCATGGGATAAAGGAATTAATTTAATAAGCATCATAGGGTGAACCTTAATCCTAGAAGTTTTCTTTACTGAATTACTATCAATCTTATTTTCTCGTTTAATTGAATTCTCTATTTTTTTTATTCTTTTACTTTTACTTCAAAAACCTAAATTCCTAATTCAATTCCCTTCGTTTAATTTATATTAATTTGGGATAATCACTAAACCTAACGTACAATCCTTGTGGAAAGAACGATATTTTATTACTCGACGATACCGAACACTTGCGATACTGCATCAATGAATAAATAACTCAAAATTTATACATGAAAGTTTGGTTCAGTTACATCTAACCCTACAAATGGAGATTTAGCTACTCATTGACCTGTAGAGAGCCAAAATCTATGAAGAAATGAGAAAAGTAAAAGAAACAACCATGAGAGAGCTCTAGTAACCAAAAATAGAGAAAAGGATTTTCTATTTGAAAACCTACTCTGATTCATTGGACCCCAATATCCTTTTTGTCCCACTCTAAAATGCCAGCTCATAAATGTTGCGCTTAGCATGCCTATACTTGTGCTAAGTGTGATTATGCAAATCTAAAACCCCAGGCCACTCATGCTAGGTCTTGGCACTAACAGTGTCCAATATTGGTTCTTTGGAAGTGTATTTCACTAAGCGCAAGCATGTTTTGCTTAGCGCAAAAAAAATGGAGTTTTTGTTTCCTTTTCGCTAAGGCGACAAAAGGCCGCTTAGCGTGTCTATGCGAAGAAGTGCTCTTTGTAACACTCCTTTGATTTTAAATATAATTTATATTAATTTAATTATTAAGTCAAGTTAATGAAAATGCGAGTGAATTTTTTTTTGTAATAGAAATTTTTTAACATAATTTAAAATGGAAGTGAAAAAAATAAAAACTATATAAGCAATATATATATATATATATATATATATATATATATATAATTGTACATCATGATTTAGATAATACATAACAGTCATAAAAAGTACATCAAAAGATACTACCTACATCAAAAAGATCCTATATAAAGCAATATCTGTCTACCCTATCCCCTGCTATAATACTAAAGTCTCTAATGGTCCTCATCTGAAGGAGTCCCTTTTGACTTGTCCTCGACTGCATAGTTTGCCTATCCATTGGGTACCTCATGTGGTACCTTAGGTCCAAAAGAGGATGATGAAGAAGAGGTATGCCATTCGATAGTCATCCTTTCTTGGTACTCAATACCAGGGGGGGCTACAGGTGACTCAAAGAGTACTACCTCCGTAGGAGATCCATCATTAGCAGGTACGGGTGCTGGCTCATCCACAACTGGAGTGTCCATAACAAGTAACTTAGGAGGAAGTGGATGGACATAAAAGTGTGGAGCTATCGCAGGAACATCACGATTTACTGGTGATGGTGGTGGTGGTAGAGCATGAGGAGCATACACAAAGTCAGATGTGGAGTGGTCGTGATAGATATGGGTATTATATATGTTAGTGGTGGTATCACAATCCCAAGAACAAAGGATAGGAAGGTCACATACATCAAACCAGTATAAGTCAGGATGTTTGTATCTTCCTAGTATTCCTATGTTCCTTCATCATGGTAGGTTACGTGTAGGTTGAAGAGCACTAGCATTGCCATCTTCATCAACCACGATCAAACATGCATAGAGGAAAACAATGGAGTGAGGTGATTGTTTTAAAATCACTTTAACATGTATGCTAGGAAATCTACCACATAAATAAAACATAATTGACGAAGGGAACCTAAAATTTATTCTAAGTTATACTAAACTACTCTTGACTTGGTATGGATTCATACTTTCCATTAGTGAGTAATGGTTCTCAACACAATATGAGAAGTGACTAGGAGTACATATACCTCTTCAACATTATCATGTGGTATAGTCCTTATCATCAGTAAGGAATAAATAATAGTCAGGACGTCTATTTACAAAGGTGTACTTTCACATCAATCTTGGAATGCTGAGCAGTTGTTGGGGTTATCGAGCTTGGTCAAGTGAATATCCTGGCTCAAGGGGGGCTACCTGAGCTATTGAAACTTTCACCACCCGATGCTTACCCCTAAGACATCCTCAAAAAGGCCCCTACCTTTCATTTCTTAGCGTACCAAACTGTAACTTGCCTAACATGATATTATGTTATTGTATGTCCCTTGCTTTACATTACTCACTAACTTATTAATTCCTAAATTCTTCAATAAATGTTCACTCTAGTCTCATTAAATTTGAGCACAGTACAATTTCTACTAATATCTCTGTCTTATATTACAGAGATTTGGCCATACATATTATTCACATAATTCATAATTTATATTAAAACTCATAATCAACATTTCAATAAAATTAAAGACATGAAATTAAAATAAAGAATGATAATTAAGAAATAACTCATAAAATGGTCAAAATTTCCATAAAAATAATTTTTAAGCTTAAAAAATAATTAGAATTTCATCATAAATTTTTTGAAAATTTTCAAAAAAATTGAAATTTAGTATTTTTTAAGTAAAAAGTGTCTACAGGCACTTATAGAGCATAATTAAAAGTACTAAAAAAACTTTAAAAATTATGAAAATTTTATAAATAGTCTATTAGTGTGTCTAGACTTTACCTGAATGATAAGATCTTAAACTGAAATTTCTATAATATTTTTCAAAAATAAATTCATAAATAACTCATTATATAGTTTTTGTACATAGTTTTACATTATGAAATTAATGGTTTATTTCTTTTACTATTTTTACTAAACTATTTGAGCTTTACTAAAATTTGGCAACATAACAATTTAATTATCTAAATGTGAGCAGTATGACAGTAAATTTATTTTTTTTATCTAAATTTGAACAGTATAACAATTTAGTAATTCTATTATAGTTATTTGAATATGAGCAGTATAACAACTTAATAATTATATTATAATTATCTAAATTTGAGTAGCACAACTACTTAATAAGTGTATTTTAATTATTTAAAATTTAAGCAGCATAACAACTTAATAATAGTTTAAATCTAATACTAAACATTATCATAGAACTTAATAAATTTAAATATTGAAAGGTATAGGGGAAAACCTTTCCTATCAACATGCAAAATAATAGATATTTAGAATCAACCTCACACCCCCTACTACCTCTAGGGTAGTTGTTGAAGACGAGAGAATTATTGGTGCACAACTCCTAGAATAAAAGCTTGATGGAAACTAGTGGAATCTTAGTGTAATTTTTTTTTATGGAGAGTGGTGGCTATGGAGGGCTTTGTCCATTTGGGAGAGGAAGAGGAGGTGCTGAAAAACTATCCTTGGAGGTTGCTATTTATAGGGAATGGAAGGTACATATGTGTTTCTAAAATGACATAAGCCATTATATAAAAATTTCAAATTTTAATTTGTTTTTAACTTAAATTTAGGGATATATAGCCAAATAGGTGATGAATCACCCTTTTCTAGAGCTGGATGTGTTATACCAGCTGTCCAATGTTCCTTGGTATAAATTTTATTTGTAATGTAATTAGTCGGTGCCGATAAAATCGTTTAAACTTGAATAGATTAACTTTTAATATCAAAATAATTAATTCAAATATAAAACTGAACAAATGAATTAATTTCCATCAAAAATAAATTTCTAAAAATAAATTTTTATTTTTATTAATTATTTTGAATTATATATATATATATATATATATATATATATATTGTATTTTTAGGCTAGAAAATTCATATTAAATCCATTTTAATTCAATAAATGCTCAAATTTTTATAAAAATTATAAAATTACATATTTTACCTAGAAATGTACTAAAAATATTATTTTCACTATTTTTGGATCTCAAACCAATACTGGTTTGATTTATTTGACAATTGAGGGTATTTTGGGTCATTTTGCACTAGAATTTTAGAAAATTCTCAAAATTATATTTTAATACATATGACATGATTTGAATTTTTTTCTTATGTTAGTCCTTAATGTTGAGAAATAAAGGCAAAATCGTCATTTTTTTAATTTCTTTGGGCTTTGGCTTGAAAAAATTAATCACAATTCAATAGCTTTCGATATTCTAAGTTTAACTGTAGATAACAGAATTTTGAGATTCCTTCCCGATTTTTTAGAATTAATTATAGAATAAATAGAAAAATAGTTTAATAAACAAAAATAAGGGTGTTACACTTTTCAGTCTTGAACCTCGGGCTAAGCAAGTATCTCTACACATGATGGACAACTTTAGGCCTTCAATTGGGCTTCAAAAAGGATTGCTTCCTATTTCTATTCTTGCACAAAGACAAAAGAAAACGATCTCAATTAAGAGATAACTGAGATTTGAATGTCTACCCCTAATTACTTACCAAAGTAAACAAAAGAGGGCTAAACAAGTCACTTAAGTCATGAAAAGGAGTGAAAAATTGCTTGAATGTACACCAAAAAGATATGGATATTTGACAATTATCAAATATATGCATGTATATATATAGTTTAATTAAGCATAGGTGATACAATTATGCTTAAAATTTACTTGTGTATTTTAAAAATCATATTGTAAGCATAAAATGTTAATTCATAGAGAAATATGTGTAAATTAACACATGTATAACATTGGCAATAGAAAAAACAAAAAACACGGCAGTATGTACGATTTCCAATTGATAGTGAAAGATTGATTCTTTTGAAATATATAAATCATCATAATGGATTTTATTTCTCAAAACAAAGCCTTTTCTATATTAAACCCCTATAAACATACTTAAATGATATAACTATTTATCAACCATACAAAACTTTCTTGATACGTAATATTGACATCGGACCATAAATAAATGGTATCAATCATTATTTAAAATTTACAATTGTATAAAGATTATTTATTGTCATTAGATATATACTTTTTGGTTACATATAAGTAGATATATACTTTAACGCATCATTTGTATTTCTTTAAATTTTTCTTTCAAAAATTATATATTTTTCATTTATAGAATTATTAAAAGGTAATTATTATAAAAAATACTTAACAAATTTTTAATGTTTAAAAATATTTTTTTAAAATTATTTTCTAATCAAAATTTATTTACCTTTAATTTTTTAAAATGATATGTTTTTAATATTTGGTGAATGATTAAAAATATAATAATTTTATTAAATGTAAAATTAAAAATAAATAAATATAAATAAGAATTATAAAAAATATTTGTAGAGACAAAAGTATATTTAAAACATTTTAAATAAAGCATTTGATCATGACATACAATTAGTTGATCGTAGAAGTAGATTAATCAATGTGCACACAACACACTAAGGAGGTCTAGTTCAGTTGTGAACAGTGTGCATGAGTTATTATAAATCTCTTGATACCGGAATTTAACTCCTCCTTTTGAATTAAAAACGTGCGCACGGCGCATAAAACTTGCAATGCTAAAAAAAAAAACACATAAATATAGGCTAGTATTTGTTGATTGCATGAATTTGTCCGAATTCAATTAAATAATAAAAATATAAATTAAATGTAACATATGTTTAAAACTAATAATGTGTATATATATTTGGATTAAAGGAAAATTATTTTTAAAATAAAAATAATACTTGTCATTCTTTAAAAATAAGATTTAAAAAGTAATTCTTAAATAAACATTATATAATTCACTTATATAAAAATGCAATCCAATTTAATAGATGAGAGTGCACTACAAAATAAGAGTTTAATAGTTATGAACTGAAAGCGTAAAGTAGTTTTACACTGTCATCCATTCGCAATTATCATTTATTGTAAATTTGTTGACTTTTATAATAAATATTTTAAAAATCATATTAATGGTAATTTCTAATTAGATGACAGTATAAAATTTTTTATACTGACAGTGCATGACCATTAAACTCACAAAATAATTCACCCTTTTTAGATCATGCCATATAATTAGTTGATCGTAGAAGTAGATTAATCAACGTGCACACAGCACATAATACAATACTACTTCAACGCTAAAAAAACAACATAAATATTGGTGAGTATTTATTGATTGCATGAAATTTTCAAAATTCAATTAAAAAGAAAAAATATAAATAAACTTTAATGTATTTTAAAACTAATAATGTGTATATATATTTGATTAAAGGAAATTTAATATTTTAAAAATAAAATAACACATGTCATTTTTTAAAAATAAATTAAAAAAATTCAGTAATTCTTAAGTAAACATTATATAATTCATTTGTAGAAAAACACAATCGAATTTAATGGATGAGAGTGCACTACAAATAATTCACATTTTTAAGGAATACTATAAGTATTTATTTATAATTACTCTCTGTATTAAAATAATTATGTCCCAAAAAAATTTGTATTATTACTAAACTCGGTTATAAAAATAATTATTTAAATTATTTTAAATAAGAAATTATCAAGTTATTCTTCAAAATAAAATATTTTACGTTTATAATAGTAAATATATTTTTTTTCATTTTACTATTTTGTCCAAGCATTCACTTGAAAAGGGGGAAATGAGTGAAAGTGTGAAACTAGTGAAAAGCGAATCGACCATTTTCGGATTTGCCGTTATTCTTCTTTGCCGTTATTCTTCTTTGCCAAAAGAACTTTGAATCTAACAAATTCTTTTTCTTTTTTCTTCACTTTTTCTTCTTCTTTTGAACAAATATTTTATCATATTTTTTATTTTTAAATTGTTTAATATGTAAAAATATTTTTGAATAATGGGTCCCCATTGAACAAAAAGAGCATTGCACTGCCATTATGGCATTTTTTTTATCATATATTCTAAAAAAATAATGGGTGTTAATATGTAAAAATAATGTATAAAATAAGAGAAATAGGTGTAGTTTTTGAATTAAAAAGAATATAAATGTAATTAACACTAAATCCAATGGAGAATAGTGTAATTATTTCTAATATAAATTAAAATTACAAAGTTGAATTAACATTTATCATAACAAAATATTAATAATATATTCACATATTTTTAATACATTTTGTTATTTAATAAAATTCATGTAAAATTTATCTAATGACGTGATTTTTTTTTATTAACCTAATGACGTGATTTTTGTGGATGCATTACTATCATCTTATATAATAATACTTTTCGTTTTTTAAAATTATTTTTAAAGAAAATTTTGAATTTCATTAATTTATCTATTTCGCTAGTTAAGTGTCTATCTGGAAAATATTTAGAATCAATTTCTTCTCTTGTGACATACATTTTTAATATAAATTTATGAATATAATTCAGGACCACAACAAATTTTACGAATAAGATAAATGATAAAAACAAATTTTACAAAATAAGATAAAGAATAAAAAATATAATTTAGTCTAAAATTTATGATTGAAATCATTTTTTAAACCACATGCATTTTTTATAGGAAACAATTTTGCTTAAGTCGACTATGACTATTATAAGTAGTAAAACTCTTTTCTAAATATTTATTACAATTGTATATCTGGAACTTGAACTTGATACTATCTGTTAAGTTGGAATAATCTCGTGCCATTTGATCTACGTACATGGTGATTGATTAACATCAATTTAAACATACATATTAATTATATTTAATTGTTCGAAATTAATTTTATTAAAATCAATTTCTACTAATTTTAAAACAAATCAACATTAAAATAATATTAATTGTTATTTTTAATAATATATTTCTCAATTTATTTTTTGAATATTTTATACACTAATAAGAAACAAATAATAAATGAAAAGTATATTAGAAATTTAAAAATAAATTTGATATAAATGAAAATATTAATTATATTTTTCAATTAAATTGTGTTATTCACACAACTCATACAATAATTTATATAATATTTCTTTTATATTTCTCTTGATCACATTACTCATTACATCTACTTTCTCTCTCTTTTTTTCTTTTATTATCATAATATTTATTGTATTAATAACATTTTTTTTTCATTTATGAGTTATCATTCAAAATAAACAAATAAAAAACAAAATAAGTATTAACTTGGAGGATAAATTTAATAAAAAAGTATAATTATAGAAAGGAGAAGTACTAAATTAGGATGAGTAATAACAATATGTTTCTTTTCACATACTTTATTACTAGTTAAAATTTATTAAAAATTATAATATTATGAAAAAAAATTATTAAATAAAAAAATAAGATTTACTAAAATTTATAATTTTTAATAATTTTTAATTAATATTAAAATAAATTAAAAATATATTAAAAAATATATTACTAATATTTCTCTTAAATTAAATAGAGGCATTGACTCAACGACGACTTGAACACCTCACCAAAATTTCTTTCAAAATTTAATTAACAGTCAATTCGAACCTTTCCCTTTCCACTCTCTCGATTTCTCATCAACCAAACGCAAAAATCACCGAACCTAACAAAACGCACAGTGGCAAACTCGAAATTTAATCCAACACCAAGGCCAATCTTCTCCGCACCTTCACTTTTCTGATTTTCTTTCCCTTTCGTCCATTTTCTTTTCCTTTCTTTATTTTTCCACTCCCTTTTCTCACTCTCACTTATCAGCCACCGAGCCACCACACTGATTTTTTTTTTTATGCTTGTTGTTTTCCCTCTTTACGCACACACTCTCTCTAACACTCACTTTCTCTCTCTTCTTCAACTTCACAATCAGATCACAGTTTCGTCGGAGATTTTCTCATTCCGATTTTCTCGCACTTTCTCGGTCCAGTGGCACTTTCCCGAGCTCGGCGATCCCGCAATCGCCGGAATCTGTGGAGCGTTCGATCGTGTCGTTCCTCCGCGACCTAGAAGCTTCTTCTGGTGTCGATCGGCGCCGGAGATCGCCGGAGCTGTCGCCGGCCCGGCGGCGCGGTGTTCCGAAGCATTGCGATGAAGACGACGAAGTTACTATAATTGTGCGAATTGGAGCTCGATTATGATGGTGGAGGTTTCGAATTTGAGCGTGGGTGAAGAATTGGGGCGAATTCGGGGTTCAGCGAGGGTTGGGAGGGTTATGGGTGAATGGAGGGTTCGGGCGCGAGAATGGGTGAGTGAGTGTGAAATTGGTGTTTGAATTTGAGGAACAGTTTCTTCTGAGCGGTGAATTTTGTGTTTCGACTGATGTCACGCGCTGATACGATGACGACGACTTCGGATCTTAATAGAACTGGTCCCGTGGAAAGAGACATTGAGCAGGTATATTGGTTAGTTCGTGACTACTGCATTCAAATCGAATTGTTTAATATTTATTGATATTTAATATTTAATAGGTTTTTAATTATTTATTTATTGTTTAAAATTTAAATAATGCCAATAAATGTAAATAAATGATGATGACTTGGTACTGTACTGGAAGTCTGGTGAGTTAACTATAAGTTTGGTTCATTAATTTGCTTGAACTGCCTGCCTGGTAGGGGTTTATCATCAGCTGAAGTTAGTTTTATGGGTTTCCTTTTGCCTTTTTGCTAGTAATGGGTTGGATTCTGCACTGAACATACGTGTGTTCAACAACATCTTGCAATGTGGAAATTCTTTGTAACTATGCTTATTAGTTTGATCTCTGTAATTGTGAATGGTAGGAAATGGGTAAAAACTGAGATTTGGTTCAGTGAGTGGAAATGTTGGGTGCCATTAGTATTTAGTAGTAATGCTTGGAAAAGGGGACAGGCGGTAGGATGCTGTATGATGCATGCTTGCAATCTTTTGTGATTTGGGGGAAATGAACATGTGGTGGAATTTGGAAACTGATGCTTTCTAGATCTTAAAACATGAACATTCTGGTTTCTTATAAGTGTGGGAGGATCATTTCACACATATTGTAGATACTTTAGGGATAAGGACTTGAAGTTGCAGAAGAGCAACGGTTTTGCAAGAGTGTTATATATAGGGAGAGGATAAAATATAAGCATTTTCCAATTGTTATGTCATAGGTTGACAGGACTTTTGTTCTTTCAGTTGGTTGATCTTAGTTTGAGGGTCATGATTTCTCAATGCCATGTCAAGTGTTGTTGTGCTACTTGTTTAAATGTTTTGTTTACATAAACCCTTGCCAGTTTTTGTATCTATGAAGTATAGACATTTCTTGAGTTAATATTCAATTTGGTCTTGAAAAGTGTCTGTTTGCATTGCTTTTGTCTTTGAAAGTGCTTGTCTATACAAATTAGTCCCCAAAAGTGACAAGTTCTGAACTTCATTACAAGTTACTCCTTCTATATATTGGTGTTATTAAGATGTTACAGGAATGTTGAAATGGAATCTTAAGTGCATGTGTAATATTATTTGCCAACTATATTTCCTACATAGAATCCTCAAATGATGTCATCACTTTGGTTAGAGAGTTTTGGGGATTTACTTTGTCATGAGCTAACAATCCAAAAGCTTAAGCTATTAGGTGAAGACACATGAATGATTTTATATTATATTTCTAACATGTCCCCTCAAGCAAGAGCCCTTTGGGCTTGAAGTGTGAACAATGCATAGGCTCAACTACCTTGTGCTGAAATTAAACTTTTTTATTAGAAGAATGGGGGATAATGAGGGTTGAACTCTAGACTACTTAGTCATAGGGGCTTTGATACCCAGTCATGAATCAACAATCCCAAAAGCTTAAACTATTAGGTAAAGATGCATGAATGGTTTTATATTATATTTCTAACATGCATAAATTAGAGATGTTTGTTTGGGGAGAATGGGTGGGAAATTTCAGTCTTCTCCAGTCTACACAGTGATGATGTCATTTAGGGATTTCTTGTCAGCAATTTAGTAGGCAAATGACATTCCATGTGTGTATTTAACATCCACGTCATTGTTTTTGACTTTTTGTTACATGTCACTAACGAATGGATTAACTTGTTTAGTTGTTATGAAGTTGGCACTTTGGGGGGGACCAATTTGTATTGATGTATACTTTCAAGGATCAAAGCAACGCAAGTTGCCACTTTCAGGGACCAAATTACATATTAATCAACAATTTTTATACTGATGTTAGATCGAGTAGTTGATAGCAGCCAAAGCAGCTGCTATTGTGCTGGAATGGAGAGGGATGGAGCTTCCTCGCTTCCAAAAACTTGTGGCAGTGCCCTATTGTTGCTTGAAATATCTTCCATAACAGCTGGTATGCTACACAGGGATGAAATTCTATTTTACCCTAATTTAAAGTCACCTGGCTGCACCAAATCAGGGATTTTATGGTCTACCTTGAACCATTGCACACCAGTGAACTGATTTTAGAGCCTGCTCAAAGCTTCTCAAATATTGAACACACTAAAACAAAATTGTCATTGCACCGGCCTACCTTTTACAATTCACTAAAAATCAGGAAATTTTTGCTCTGCCATGACCCATCATCATGTCTAACACCAGCCTCTTGTTCACACAGAGCCAGCTCTGCTTCCCATGCAATTCTTCCTTCAGCCCATTTCACATGGCAGTGCAGCAGAGCTTCTTCTGGATAAGTATTGTTATTTATTATATAAAATGTTGAATTGAAAAAAAGGAATATTTTTTATTATATCATAAGGGGTATTGTTGTTAGGTCATTTTTGTGTCAATCTAGTAAAAAAGAAAAACTAGTTAGAACAATATTTTGCAACAATTAAGGTTGCGTACATCGACCTTTCCCAAATCCCACCAGGTGGGAGTCTCGTACACTAGGCTGCCCTTATTATCATATAAAACTAAGTTGCTAATTAAATGATATGCATCTAAACAGTGATGTACAAATAACATATAATGACAAAAAAAGACATGACTTTGCTACCATAACACTTTGTTTATTATTATTTTTTAATATTTTAATGGTATAAATTTTATAACTATTAGAATTATCATTTTGGTGTATGCTTTACAAATGTTCAAAATTTTTCATTGCAGCTGCTATTAGGATTCGAACTGTTTGTTCCCTTTTTTATGGTATAATTTTTATTTTTTTAAATTTTAGGATTATCAATTTGGTGTGCTTTACTGTTATGCATTCATGTGCTAGACCATGTGGGCTATATAAGTAAGGGCCAGAAGAGGGATTTTGGTTGTAACAACCTTGCTTAAATGGCAAGAAGGGTAGGGGAAAAGGTTAGAGGCTAGGATAAAAAAGAGAGAAAGATAGGGGACAAGGCAGGCAATCACTGGGTAGTTTTGGAGGACAGAGAATGATACTTCTCTGATATTTATTTTTCTCTATACTTTCCTGCATTTTCATTCTGTAATTAGAGCTCTGTGCTCTGGATTTTACCACAATCCATATCATTTACAATTTTTTTTTCCCATTGTAGCCGCTATCTTTGTTGTAGTGGCTGCACAGTGATCCATAATGCTGTTACAGCATTTTGGGGGTGGTCCCTTTTTGCCTCATTCGACCATTAACTCTGTTGATGTTTGGTGGTATGGACAAGAAGGTGGAGTTTTACTAAGTTGTATCCCTTTGTGTCTTTTGCTTCTTAGAGTGGCAACCATCTAGGCACTGAAAATGATTCACCTTCAGTCCATGTATCAGATTTTTTTTTTGCCTCTTTGGCTAATTTTGACAGAAAAGGGGCATTTGGGTCTGACTGATAAGGAGGATAATGCTACCTCTCCATGAAGGTGAATAAACTAGAAGTAGGTAATTTTGTTTGTTTATATTTATTCACAAGGTGAAAAGGAGCATTGGACCGGTAAATAGATTGCTAAATTTTTGGTAGCGTGTTTGATTATTTATGCCAAGAATGAATATATTGGTGAGAAAGTTGAATTACCATCTATTGAGGAAAAGTTGGTAGAATCGCATCTAAAATGGTTTGAACATGTGAGAAGAGGACTAATAGAGGCTCCTATTAGAATTGTTGATTAGATGGAGGATAACCTAATAACTAGAGGTACAGCTAAACCAAGAAAGATTGATTCTAAGGGAAATGATTAAAAAGATGTAGAATTGTTGAAGAATTGGTTTTGTACAAAACACAATGACATCATTTGACTTATGTAGTTGAACCAGCATAGTGGTAAAAGGCTTTGGTTGTTGTATCTGACTATTTGGTTATTTATGCTTTGATGAGCTCAACACTTCAGTGGATAAAGTTGATGATGAATTACTAAAGGATCTATTGCTCTTTAAATACTGATAGTGATATTTAGGTTGTAGCCAAGAGTGAGAGCAAGTGCTTCTTGAATTTTCCTGTCTGCTTGAGTCCTTTGCTTGTAGAGATGATACTAATTAGCAAATCAGGATAAGAAGGAACAATCTCTGCAGAACTAATGGGTCAATGGTTGTCAAAGAATTTTTTTTTCAAAATATCTAGCTTGCTTTTCATGACTAAATATTTTAGAGATTTTCTAAAAAGGGTGTTGGATAATGATCTCATCATGGTAACGTGCTATAAAACTTTTTCAATTTTCATCTAGGTTGATGTGCATTCAGTCCATTGTTGTTGTGTGGTGTTGAATTTGAGACATCAGGCAGGATACTTTTGTGCTTGCCAAATGTGCTGGCTATACTGACTGAGGTTCTTTATTGGTCTTAACTACAGGCTGTTACTGCTTTAAAAAAAGGGGCTTACTTGCTCAAGTATGGAAGAAGAGGGAAGCCCAAGTTTTGTCCCTTTCGGCTTTCCAATGTGAGTTTTGTGCTCCTTTTTCTGTACATATAGATTAATCCTAGTTAAAGTGTATCTCCCTCTTTTCTTCCTAAGATATGTGTATGCCAATACCATTACTTTGTCCCTGTATTATATTCAAAATCAAACTTAGAGCCTCAGTCTCTATTTTGTTTTAGTTCTGAATTTCTATTTTTTTGTCCTATAAATAGTGGTAACAAAATTTCTTGAAAAGGAAGAAGTAGGGAGAAATATAGTAGAGGGCCTTGAAGTTGATAGATGAAGAGTGTTATTAATTTGTTGAAGAGGTGCAAAAATGTATTCATCCAACAAATTATATTGTGAAAAAGGATGTTTCAGAAGTGCATACTCAAAAAAGTTTCAAATAACTATAGAAAGAATTATCAAATGCTTAACTACAGTTAGATTAGCATGAGATTAGGTTTCTAAAATGTTTGCAGTAACATTGTGAAAATATGGGAAAATCATGGTTGCTATACCTGATCACAAAAATTTAATTGACTAATTAACAATGTTAAAACTTGATATTGCTTTTACTAAACCATGGGGAGCCTTGGCTAGTTTACCAGAAATATAGTTTTCATCACAATAATATTCGTAGTGGAAGATGGGGGAAGGGATTCTCTCAATTATGAGACTGATTGAATCTGTGTTAGACACCCTTCATGCAAATATTAAAAAATGGAAGCTTTGCCTTGCCAATGGCCATATCTATTAAATTTGGAGTTAAGCAAATCAACTGTTACACTGCTGACCATATCAAGATCTGCTGCATGTTGTGGTTATTTATAAGTGCTATTTATAGAATCTGCTTGCTGATATTTCATTGGTCTCTAGCCTCATGCTTGTTTTGTTTATAATATTGCGTATGGTTTGTCTTGCATTACCTTCAATACATTATTTGTTTACGTTAGATACATCAAGCCATTCACATGGTTTTGCTAAACAGTAAGCTTTGAGATAATTGAGTCATGACATACATGGTATCAGAGCTTAGAGCCTCCATGGCCAAGTGGTCAGGACTTGTATCCTTGACACTCCTATTCTTCTAAATAAAAAGTTGAATTTCAGCAGAGGGTAGGTGGGCTTGTGCATTATCCATGCTTTGAGCCTAAAGGACTCTTGTGTGAGGCAGTGTGTTAGATATTAAAACCATTCATGAGCCTTCACCCAATTGCTCTAGTTTTTATGATAGTTCTTGACATAGTATTAGAGCCTCTGCAACCAAGTGGTTAGGAGTTTGATCCTCAGCATCACCATTCTTCTAAATAAAAGCTGAATTTTAGCATAAGCTAGATTGGGCTTGTAGCCTTGTACATTATACACGCTTCAAGCCCAAAGGGTTTTGCATGGGAATGTGTTGGGAGATATAAAATTATTCATCTGTCTTCACCTGGTAGCTTAAGTTTTTGGGATAGTTGATTCATGACAGTTTCCATTTTTTACAGTTTTTTTCCTCCCAAGAATTGTTGGGTTATCAAAAGTTGAAAGTATTTGATTGTCTATTGCTTTCAGGATGAATCTGTTTTGATATGGTTCTCAGGGAAAGAAGAGAAGCGCCTTAAACTAACTAATGTTTCTAGGATTATATCCGGACAACGTACGGTAAGTATTTTAAAATGACAAGGAAATCATTGATACTATTTTGCTGCTTCAGATTTAGCCAACAATAGGATTTCTTATTTGAATAAATAATTGTTGTAAGATAGTTGTGTAATTCGTACAATTAATAAAACATGCATTTTATGTATGCATTGATTGCATTCTTGTGATCATGCAATTTGGTCCTAATCGATGTATATATAAATATGACTTGGCATTCACTGTCCATCTTCTACTAAGAAGCTTGGTCCTGTTGTTATTCTGAATCTTTTCCATTATATACCTGTTTATGGAAATTTTTGGATCCTGTTTCCCTTCAGGAGAGACTTCAGATTTATTATGATTTACTGGCTACTAAGGATTAATTTGTTAGGGTCGTGGATTTTCTCTTTCCCCTGTTATCATTTATGTAATTTTCTAATAGCAACTATTATGCTGTTTCATTCCAGGAATTTATATACATGCTGATGTACTTTTGTGCTGTCTTTTCTAATAAGTTGTCACTTATGTATAAATACACTACACAGTCATGTTGTTCTGGTGAGCATGAGCATGGGTTCATTTAATATTTTTAAATATATTCGGAGTTCCTTTTTGACTTTGAGCATCTGCAGTGAATTCATCACAAGTGATAAGGTTGTCTCATCTATCTCTGTTATGACTGATTAAATGTGACCCCTTTTTTTTTTCAGCCAATCTTTCAAAGATACCCGCGGCCTGAGAAGGAATACCAGTCTTTTTCTCTCATTTACAATGATAGATCACTAGACTTGGTATAAATTTCTATATTCCTCTCCCCTTCCCCCTTTTCTTGAAAAATGACCCATAGATGTGGCTTAGGAAAAAAGTTGTTATTTCAATTCTTGGCTAACCGTTGTTTGACTAACTAAGTATCAATTAATTTAATCAATAATCTGCCTACAGTCAACCACAAATTTGTAAAAGGGGTGGTGGCAGAAATGTGTGGTAGATTTGTGGTTAACTGTGGATAGATTATTTGTTAAATAAAACCGACGCTTGGTTAATCAAATATTGTATAATCACAAACTATAAATGGAAAACTTTTTCCCAAGGTGTTATGGGTCATTTTCCCACTTTTTGGGGGGTTGTGCTTGGCCTGCTGCTTTGATTGCAGATATAATTTATATTACAAGCATTATTGAGGTATTTTGTTTGTAGAAGCTTTATATAATGTTGTGATCTGATTCTTTTCTACTAGATTTGTAAGGATAAAGATGAAGCTGAGGTTTGGTTCAGTGGATTGAAAGCATTAATTTCACGCAGCCATCACCGGAAGTGGAGACCAGAGTCAAGAAGTGATGGTATTCCATCTGAAGCTAATAGTCCTCGGACATACACTAGAAGAAGTTCTCCCTTGAATTCTCCATTTGGTAGTAATGAAAGCTTGCAAAAGGTATTAAATTATGTGTCCTTTTATTTCTCCCTGTTTGACTACATTTCAGTTAAAGATGTTTATTAAGAGGATTTTCATTTTCCATATTCAGGATAGTGGGGATCATCTTCGCCTTCATAGCCCATATGAAAGCCCCCCTAAGAATGGTTTGGATAAAGCATTTTCGGATGTGATTTATTATCCTATTCCTTCAATGGGTTTCTTCCCTCCAGATTCTGCCAGTGGTTCACTCCACTCTGTGTCATCAGGAGGATCAGATAGCATGCATGGTCAAATGAAGACAATGCCTATGGATGCTTTTAGAGTTAGTCTATCAAGTGCTGTTAGCTCATCTAGCCAGGGTTCTGGTCATGATGATGGTGATGCCTTGGGGGATGTTTTTATTTGGGGGGAAGGCACTGGTGATGGTGTACTGGGTGGTGGGGCTCACCAAGTTGGGAGTAATTTTGGTGTCAAGATGGATTCTCTGTTGCCCAAAGCATTGGAATCAGCAGTAGTTCTTGATGTACAGAATATTGCTTGTGGTGGGAAACATGTGGCCTTGGTGACCAAACAAGGGGAAATTTTTTCCTGGGGGGAAGAATCAGGAGGAAGGCTTGGGCATGGAGTTGATTCTGATGTTCCCCATCCAAAGCTTATTGAATCTCTAAATAATACAAATATCGAATTTGTAGCTTGTGGGGAGTATCATACATGTGCTGTGACACTTTCTGGTGATCTTTACACATGGGGTGATGGCACTTACAATTATGGTCTTCTGGGCCATGGAAATCAGGTGAGCCACTGGGTCCCCAAAAGAGTAAATGGCCCTTTGGAAGGCATACATGTTTCATCTATTTCTTGTGGTCCATGGCACACTGCTGTTGTAACCTCTGCTGGGCAATTATTTACTTTTGGTGATGGTACATTTGGTGTTCTGGGTCATGGAGACCGAAAAAGTGTTTCCTTGCCTAGGGAAATAGAGTCCCTGAAGGGTCTTCGTACTGTGCAGGCTGCTTGTGGTGTTTGGCATACCGCTGCTGTTGTGGAGGTCATGGTTGGAAATTCAAGTTCCAGCAACTGCTCTTCAGGGAAGCTGTTTACATGGGGTGATGGAGACAAAGGTCGACTTGGGCATGGTGACAAGGAATCAAAACTTGTTCCAACCTGTGTTGTGTCTCTTGTTGAACCTAATTTTTGTCAAGTTGCTTGTGGTCATAGTATGACTGTTGCACTTTCTAGATCAGGCCATGTCTATACAATGGGCAGTTGTGTCTATGGCCAGTTAGGAAATACTCAAGCTGATGGGAAGCTACCAACCCGTGTCGAAGGAAAGCTTTCAAAGAGTTTTGTGGAGGAGATAGCTTGTGGTGCATATCATGTTGCAGTTTTAACTTCAAGGACTGAAGTTTACACGTGGGGGAAGGGTGCAAATGGTCGTTTAGGCCATGGGGATACTAATGATAGAAACTCCCCAACATTAGTAGAAGCTCTGAAAGACAAACAAGTAAAAAGTATTGCTTGTGGTACAAATTTCACTGCAGCCATATGCCTGCATAAGTGGGTATCTGGCGTTGACCAGTCCATGTGTTCTGGCTGCCGTCTTCCATTCAATTTCAAAAGGAAACGCCACAATTGTTATAATTGTGGACTTGTTTTTTGTCATTCATGCAGTAGTAAGAAATCTGTTAAGGCTTCAATGGCACCAAATCCCAACAAACCTTATCGTGTCTGTGATAATTGTTTTAATAAAATAAGGAAAACTACAGAAACCGATTCATCTCAGTCTTCTATGAGCAGGAGAGGAAGCATTAATCAGGGGTCACTTGAGTTTATTGGTAAGGATGATAAATTGGATTCCAGATCTCATAATCAACTTGCCAGGTTTTCTTCAATGGAATCCTTGAAACAAGTGGACAGCAGATCTTCAAAGAAAAACAAAAAGTTGGAATTCAACAGTAGCCGTGTCTCGCCTGTTCCAAATGGAGGTTCACAATGGGGAGCAATGAATATTACTAAATCTTTTAATCCTGTTTTTGGATCATCAAAGAAGTTTTTTTCAGCTTCTGTTCCTGGATCTAGAATTGTTTCCCGGGCAACATCCCCAATATCTAGACGACCTAGTCCACCTCGTTCAACTACTCCAACCCCAACACTGGGGGGACTTGCATCCCCAAAGATAGTTGTGGATGATGCTAAGAGAACCAATGATAGCCTCAGTGAGGAGGTTATTAAATTAAGATCGCAGGTATTTTATCTTATGCTTTCATTGATAGATGGGTATTCCCTAGCTGAAATAATTTTTCTAATAGAATTTTAATATAAACAAGCTCACATGTGAGCACTGGCACCATTTTTTGTATTCAAACTAGGCTTTTCTTTTTAGTGTGGATTATGTCTGAAGAAAATGACCCCTGCTACCATGGAGAGAAAGTAAAAAAGCAAGAATGGAATTTTTATAGCAGTTGTTACTATTATGCTTTGATTGTTGCTAGCAGGATGTCTATTTAATTGGAAGTGATTTCATTATTTGCTGTATTATCTGTTAATGGTTGAGATCGATAGTAATTTACAAGCCATATAATATAAAATTTAAATGTATGTGCAGAGATGTAATATTGTCATGTAAATTTTAATTTTTAATTATTGTTACATCGGAACATGTGCATGCAACTGTTTCAAACTACAAACTATACAAGACTCGGTTTGCTATAAGCTCAATAATCTAGGCTCGTGAATCCATGAGCTGAGTCTGAGTTGAAAATTAAAATTTTGACTTTGTTTAGTTTTAGAATTTAGGCTTTGGGCCTAACTTAATCCTACAAAACCGGCTTATAAGGTGTGGACTGCCCAAGCCTTTTAAGCCATATCTCTAGTGAATGTGGGACTAACCACCATCCTTGAGGCTACAATTAAGGTAGCCTCCAAAGAGGCCACAACTAAGCCGGGCTGGGGGTGACTTCAATTAAGGTGGCTTTACAGCAATCCCCTTCATGCCCAAGGCTACCGTCCTGAAGTGTGGCAAATGCAAAGACTCTGATATCATCTTAGAATTTGGACTTAGGGCCTAATTCAACCCCACAAAACCAACTTGGAAGATGAGGACTGCTCAAACTTTATAAGCAATTACGGCGGCTTTCCACCACTAACCCTCACGCCTAGGGATACTAGCTTGGAGCGTGGCAAATGTAGGTGGCCCCACAAGGTTCTAGAATAGGTTCTAATACTATTTTAGAATTTGGGCTTTAGGCCTAACTTTTCTTTTTTTTTTTAATTAAACAGAAGTAAAATTTTGAAAGATAAATAAACTCAGATCAATTTGGCTTTTCCCGAAATATTTTCCTACTAGTTCCACAGGCATTAAACATTCTTGAGGCAGAGTCCCAATGTAGTTCAACTTCAGTGAAATTTAGGCATATAAAATCTGGACCTCATCCGGGCTACAGAAAGCTGCTGCTGCATAACCTTAGTTGGATCAGGAATTCTTCATTCCTTCCAGCTTGAGCATATCATAAAGTCTCAGGCTATCTTCAAATTGTTTGGCAAACAAATTAATTTGTGACTCTAACCTGAGGAAAGAAGCAATCAGAATTACACATAAATGGGTTTTGGTGTTCAAAATAATATATCTAGCATATTTGTAATGTTATAGGTTTGATAGTGGGGAGTAATACCAGAAACCTCCAAAAAATAAAGATAGCCTAAATATAAATAAAGCTCAGCTCAAACCTTTGTATCTGGTCTGTTATGTTTGTTTTGGTCTGGGATGTGCTGATAGTGGGGAGGTAGTTATATAGGAGGAGTAAAACTGGAGGGCTATGATTTTTTCGTTCTGTTATCCATCCCATTCAGCTTCTAGCTTGGGCAGGCATAATTTTCTGTGGGGCATAGCTCTGGGTAGGGAGTTAACCCATTTTCTGGTGTAATCTCTCCTACATTCCTATCTTTTCTTGAGTTAAATGAGACTGCTTATACATTTGGCATCCATCAGGCTCATTGCTAGCCCTAGTTTCAGGTGGTCAGGTTCTGTATTTTAAGCTCTTGTTTCACCAAAAGAGATGGTTCCGTAATCAAAGCTGCTCATACTTAGTGATACCTAATTTTTGTTCATTGGTTTTTGTTTAGTTTTGAGTTGATACAGAAATTAACAGTGGACCTTTTTCTTCACCTTTTTTTGCAAGGTTCAATTAATCAATTTTAAAGTGCTTCTTCTAATCACTTGTCAATCATTTTTTTTTCCTTAAACAACTGTTGGCCATTTGGTGTACAGGGTGTCTAATATCTGTATCTTATTGTCATATGATGAAAATGATTTTGTTCCTCTTCTTTCCCTTTTTTCTATACCACCACAAGATGTTTAACTCACTTTCATAGCCTGGAAATAATTTATCTCTTCTCCTGTTCGATTATTTTTCTAAACCACTACTTGATGAAATCTCCGGGCTATCTATTTGTAGTGAGCCTGATGAAATTTTTATCCCCCTTTAGGTGGAAAACCTGACTCGGAAAGCCCAGCTTCAAGAAGTCGAGTTGGAAAGAACAACTAAACAGTTAAAAGAAGCAATAGCAATTGCAAGTGAAGAAACTGCCAAATGCAAAGCAGCAAAGGAAGTGATCAAGTCACTTACTGCCCAGGTAGAAAATTTCAAGCTACTTTTAAAAACTATATTCCTACGGCAGCTAGAAGCTATCACACACTCATAAAGAAAAAAAATGGAGGACCCAAAAAAATTTCATTTTTCATGCATTGCACTGGGTTTGCACACAAGTAGTGGGTAGGTAACCTTTTTTTTTTTTTTCATTTAAAATAAGCTAACTATATCTAGAAAAACCTTATTCAAGTAGATTCTACACCTATTTAAGTTTTCTTAAGTTGTTTGATTTGACCTTGTCTAACAGTCTAACTCAACAGGATGAGTAGAAAAGTTACACTAATGGGTGAAAGTCTTCTAGATGAAAAAATAAATATTATTGCTACTATAATTGTGATTTGGTGCCTGTAATAGAGCCTTATTCCAGGCAAGTAGTTACGAGCCTACGTCTATATACTGTAATTGTCTTTGTTTATCAGAAATAATATCTAGAAAATTTACATTCAAGTACTATTCTAACTTGGGGACCAAGTAGTGTACACCTTAAATTAGTGACCAGCCTCTGGAAAACATGCCTAAATGACCACAAGAACGAGGAAAATCTCACAAAATGGAAGCCTATGCATTGAGTTGACATAACTATACCAAAATTTAATATCCTAATAAAATTTATGAAAATAACTCGGGACTAAAATTAATATTAATTGAATTAACACTATGTGAAAGCATGAATAGTTACAGTTGGGCTCAATTCAACTAAAAACTAAACTGGTGGATTTTTAATTTTAAATTTTAAGCTTATATGGTCTTGTGGATTTGTTTTGGATGTATAAGAACTAGTCTCGCTAATCTTACATTTCCTTGTTTCTTGCACTTAATAGTTGAAGGACATGGCCGAGAGGCTGCCTGTAGGAGTATCTAGGAATGTCAGATCACCCCCCTCTCTTGCTTCCTTTGGCTCAAATCCTGGTTCCAATGACCTTACCAATGCTTCCTTTGATCGATTGAATATTCAAGCAACAAGCCCAGAATCAGACTCAACTGGATCTAATAACCAGTTACTTTCAAATGGATCAAGCGCCATCACCAACCGGAGTGCAGGTCACATTAAACACAGTCAATCAGATGCAACTAGCAGAAATGGGAGCAAAACAAAGGATAATGAAACTGAATGGGTTGAGCAAGATGAACCTGGTGTATACATTACTCTCACCTCCCTACCCGGAGGTGTAATTGATCTTAAGAGAGTTCGCTTCAGGTATAGAATGCTCAATTGTTTTGACAATTTTTTTGGGTCATCTTATATAACTTTATCTCCAAAATTTGGTAATGTAGATTAGAGGAATGCTAGCAACACACTTTCTAATACACTTTTTCTAACACATTCTCTATTATTAGTTGAAATTCATGTGGGTTCCACCATTGTAGGAATAGAACTACTAGTGAGACCTACATGAATTTCAACCGATTGTCTTGGAAAGAGTGTATAATGTGTTGGCTTTTCTCATGTAGAGTATGATATACATAGGGTGTAACCTTAGACAAGCAATTTCCCACCTAAATGCTTTATTGTTTTATTTGGTTTATAATGGGAAAAGAAAGATTTACCAGCAATTCAGATAACTTGTTGCATTTCAAACATTAGCCATATTATAACGTGGGTTTAACCTTTGCATTGGTGAATGCAGTCGGAAGCGGTTTAGTGAGAAACAAGCAGAACAATGGTGGGCTGAGAATCGGGCAAGAGTGTATGAACAGTACAACGTGCGCTTGATTGACAAGTCGACCATTGGTGTTGGGAGTGAGGACCTGGCTCATTGATGTGATAACCTGTAAATGAGGTGTTTTAACCCGTTTTGGCAGGACTTAAAGCATGTGCCATCAATTCCATTTGGCTTCCATCCAATATAAAGCATCAAGGGAAGCTGGGATTGGCATAATAGGAGAGAATAGGGATTTGATTGTGATTTTGTAATTCCCCTTTCATTTTTTTTATTTTTTTTCTAATTTGATTACACTTTCCATTTTTTTCCCTATATGTAGCTTGTGTGGGGGTTGAGGGTGAGAAATGTAAATTCGTAGTGGTTGCTGGCTCTTGTTTAAAGTAGCTGCAATGTAAATTTCATAAGCGAATGCATATACTAATTTTTCTTTTACACCAGTTTATAATACCTTCAGCCATGGGATAGATGGCTTTAAGTAGTTAATATAGATAGCCTCTGGCACATGTTCTATTTTTCATCCTCGTACAGTATTTCATCTATTATTTCCATAGGTTAACATCAGCCAGTTCCAGCCAAAAATTGGTGAACTAGCTAAATCATTAGTTGAGATAACTCGAGCAATACGTAAAGCAAAAAATCAGTGAAGAACCGATTAAATTGGTCCAGGACAATGGTTTGAATTTTTTTTTTTAATTTTTAAATGTTTTTGCTTTTCTAAAAATTATTTATTAAAAACATTGTGAGATAAATAAAGATATGTATGGATTGTTATCTGGGTGAATTTTTTATCTATATTAAAGTTAATGTATGGATTGTTATTATTTAATTTTTTATCTGGGTGAATATATAATATATATATTTTTTATTAATATAAAATTTTACTTAATTATTTTTATTATATTACTTTGCTACTTACCATATTATGTAATATTAAACTGATATATTTAATTATTATTTATTCAAATATGATTTAACTGTAATTTGACACTTGGACCTATTATTTAAAGACTGATTTGGTTTTTAAAATATTGACTCTATATTCAATGAATGAAAGTACTTTCTTTTTCTCGTGTACCAAATGCAAGTCAAAGTTAATTGAAGCAAATCTGATTCAGTAATTTTTGAATTTGATAATAAAAAAAATTAAAAGCAGCAGGGAGGGGGGGGGGGGGTGTGGAGCCGGACAGTTCCTCCTGAACCATTCTAGGTGTGAGTCAGTAGTGAGCTTTCTTGGTTAAACCATTCTCATTTTGTCTGGAGTTGTCTGTTGGTTTTGAGGGAAAAGACCTGTTTTTAGGGAACAACACACAGTATAATAACAACATATGGATACACATTTTCATTTCATATTGATTTTTTTTTTTTATAAGCACTAGTCATATTGAAGTAATTAATTACGTATTTCACAACAAAGTTCAGTCACTTTTTTTTTTCCCTCAAATATTTAAGTTTTTGAGTTTATAATCCCCAAATTATCTCGCCATAAGATTGAACTTTGTTGCTGAGTTGTCCAGTGTTATCCATTTTGTGTGGCATGGTTGTCTTCCATGAACATTGAACAACCATTCTGTGGCAGCTCAAGTGCAAGTCATTTGGGTCAAGAAGGATTGACATTTGTGCTTGGTTGGTTAATTTCCTGGCGTATTTTATTGTTAGCGGTTGGTATTTTAACAATATTTATTATTCTGTGCAGAAAACAAAGGATCTTAGTGCTCTTGTGGAGTGGAGGATGTAGATGAAGAGACCCATCTTTGAAAGAAAACAAAGGATTGACAAATTTTGCTTCATAATTGAGCGACATTTTTAGCACCAGGGAAAGTGCCAGCTAGCCTAATATTTGATGATGAACAAAATAGACTGTTTAATTTTTGAATGACCGAATGCAGTACCTCGTTAAACTATCTCTAAAGCATTTTAATACATGAGTAATTCACACTGGTCAACTAATTAGTTGATTAAAAAGAACATTCAAAAGCACGAGAGGAATAGACCTGTTTTGTCAGTAGAGAGCTTACAAGGTTAAGCCATTCTCATTTTGTCTGGATTGTCTGTTGGTTTGAGGGCATAGACCTGTTTCGAAGGAAGAAGTATTGACATTTGTTCTTCCTAGTGTATTTTATAGTTAGAATTTGGTATTTTTTAAATATTTATTGTTCTGTGCACGAAAATAAAGGATCTTAATGTTCTTGTAAAAGAGAGTATGCAGATGAAGAGAGCCATCTTTAAAGTGAAATGGTTAAGTTACAGCACTCGCAGTAGCATACAAATGAGTGTGCAAAAGTCCCACGTCCCCGAACTTGGGTGAAGTAGTGAGGAGCATGGGCTATAAAAAATATGTGTGTAGTAACATATCACGCTTGTCTGGATGGAGTTAATGGATGATCAAGAATATTCAAGACATAGGCAGTGACTTGTATTGCACTTGGGATTTGGGGGGCGGGGGGGTGACGGAGCTTACATCGTAGTAGTAGTTGTGGTTATGTCAGACGGTAGTTTCTTAAAAGATTAGGACATCTGTTACATGTGCTGTTCGTTTTAAATTTTGTGGTACATAAATTTAAGAATTGTACATAAATTCAATTCCAAGGTTATTGGTAAGTTCATAACTTAATTTGATAGGCTTTATAATTGATGTTACATATTAATAATAGTAAGACTTTTATATTAATGTTGTAATTGTAAAAATTATGTTGTTATACCAAAAGGTCAGGCTCAATTTTACTGTATTTGTTGAAATTTTTTGTTGTATTTGGAGAACATCACTCAAGTGGGCTATGCATTCATCATTCTTCACTTGCATTTGTAGGTTCTTTTTCTTTCTTTCACTTTCTAATTATCCTTCCCCCTTCCCTCTCCACACTTTGCCTCTCCTTCAGGTTCGTCCTCTTTTGCTCTTCATGTCGTCTCTTCACCTCTCCCATTTACCTTCATCGTGCAACAACGGTAGTCCATGCCCGTGTAATGACAATCATTGACGCCAAAGAAACAGTAGTCTTTTGCTGGCCATTTCTTCTCGCTGCCACAATTTTTGAGGGTGCTTTGACAGTAACCCAACCTCGTTACAATCTCTGACGCACACCCAGCCTTTGTGTCACAGATCAGGCTTGTTTGACACATGTCCAACCTTTTCGACGCAAATCGACGACCTCGACATATTTGACTCTGACTGTGATTTTAATTTTTTTCATTATTTTATTTACACATTTGAGTTATATTATTTTTGGTATAGATGTGTTATTTCTGGTCTTTGTGGGTTTTTTTTCAAAAATTATTTTTTGCCTATGCAATGGTAATGGTAGTATCAAAGTAATCTCATTGCCTTTGATTCTGTGAACGATGGTTGTGTTGTGAAGAATGAACCGTTATATTTCTCTTGTCTTCTCTAGTATTTTGTTGCTTTTTTGCCTCAAAAGTGGCTTTTTTATTAATAAAAAATGGTTAAGCAACGTTGCTTATACAAGCAACGATACTTATATAAGAAACGCCACGTCAAATGTTCCAATGATAACTTTTGTTAAGCAACGTATCTTATGCTTTTAGCAACTCCCGTAAGTGACCGCGTTGGAGATGCCCTTATATGTCCGACAAGATAAGATTTAAATTGACAAATTGAATTGGTGGTTTATATGTGTGGCTTTTAGATATTTTAACTTTTGCAATTAGAATTTTCTATTGATTTAAATATGTTTTTGTCTTTATAATATTTCGGTTTTGATTCTTACAGAATTTTTTTTTTAAATTATTCTTGTAAAATTTATATTTTGGTTTTTGTTATTTTGTTTTAGTTCTAATATATCTATTTTTTGTTTTAATCCTTATTTTGGTTCTTGTAAAATTGAATGCTTAATCAATTGTCGATGTCAATTTAGGATTAAAAGTCCATCAATGGTAGGTATATGAAGAAGTCTTATTCAGGATTAAAAGTCCATCAATGACAGATATATGAAGAAGCCCTATAGACTAACCAATGTTATCAAATTGCGAGCATAGCAGTGCTATAACGCTATAATGTCGTGCGTTTCAACGAAAAGCGTAGTTCG
The DNA here is from genome assembly GCA_004329165.1 of Spatholobus suberectus. NCBI lineage: Eukaryota > Viridiplantae > Streptophyta > Magnoliopsida > Fabales > Fabaceae > Spatholobus > Spatholobus suberectus. Next base: position 32,946,039 of record CM014737.1, read on the forward strand.
CACAAAACTGCCTATTTATTTATTTTTATTATTATTATTATTATGTTTTATCAATTGGGCTACACTTAAACTTTAAAATAAAAGCCTAATAGTGCCAACAATGTCTTTTCAATTTTAAAATAAAAGCCCAATACTTCAATCCTTATTTATTCATTTTCTTACCACTTAAGAAGTTCAAAAGTCACTTAACATACACTCTAATTCCTCTATTCATCATCAATTAAGTGTGTTCTTCTTTATCAATTAAGTGTGTTCTTCATCAATTAAATGTGTTCTTCTTCATTAAATCGACCTATTCTTTCAAGGTTATATTACTTTTTATTTTTTTCTTTGTTCTCTCTCTTGACCCTTCCTTTTTTTTTTTAATCTTTTTTTTTTTACTTTTGTTTCTTTTAAAATTTAAGTTTTTTTCCTCCTCATTCTCTCACTTTCTATAAAAATTTATTCTTTTTTAAATTTTTTATCTTTTCCCCCTCTTTTTTTACCTTTGTTTCCAAATTTTAAGTTTTTTTTTCCTTCTCATTCTCTATATATTTTAAAGATTTATTCATTCCACTCTAGCTTTTTTTGATTATATGTCTCACTATTATATCTTCTTTTTGATGTTTTCATCATTATTATGTCTTGAACAATTTAACTTTTGAGTTAATATTATGTCAATATTTTTCTAGCTTAATTTTATGTGTATATAGCTTTCTTTTTATTCATATGTAATTGTTATATATATTATATTTCAACCACTATGTGGCTTTTGCTATTTTCTCACGACACTATCCACTATATAGTATCGCAAATTTTCAGCGTTTTGCGATTTTTCACTATCCACCAATTGACAACATTGAAACCAACTATGCATGAAGTAAATGCTAAATGAAAATACAAGCACTTGGCATTTGAAAAATAACCTATTGCCAAAGTAACAAATTTACACTGAGGCTACTGGCTAAAAACAAGAAGATCCTTCCCAATAGAATAGTAGTGGTCAAGTAAATAAACCATATTAAAGTGAGTTATCAATGGCAAGAAGTCTAAAGTTTGCCTACAGAAGGATGAAATCCAAAGCTGGCCATTACCACTGTTATGTCACTTGATGGCACTAGTAATTGTCATTTTTGTTCTCGGCTACTTGAAGTTTCATTTTTAGGATGTGCAAGGCCTTCTTTCAATGCCCTCATAGTAAGGCGCCTCGAGCTGTCCTTTGTTCCAAGCTTTGACAAATTTAGGAAATAGCTCCTATGCTGACTCAGAAAGAAGGTCACAAAAATAAACATCCTTCCATGGAAAAAATTAGATCAAAGGGATTGGACAAATACTAATAATTTCTTTTTATTAATAAATTTTACACTTATAAATTTATTTACTTTATTAATTTCAGTTAAAAAATTATAATTAATTTATCTCTTTACTAAATTCTTCTTTTACTTCATTTCAAAGTTTTAAATATTCTTTGACACTTATATAACTACATTCTTATATGATCTATTTATTTTAATCAATAACTGAATATTATACATAAAATTTAATATAAATTTGTCTTATATTTTAATAAAACAAAATGCACACATATATTTATAAAAACTTAATTATTTATATATTAATAATTACTTTTCATTTAATAACCCGAATACATATATATGCAACACTTACATTTTCTTTTCTTAAAACTATAATATATATATATATATATATAATTTTTCATTTTCTTTTATAAAATATATGGTATTTTTGTACCTAATTCTGGATATAGTAATATTTACATTGCTTATTCAAACTTATTTATATATATTAAAACCCGATTATAATTATATTTAATGTCTCTCCAATTATTTATTTTATCTTAAAACAGTTTTATATATAGATATATTTATGAGTTAAAATAGTAATATGTATATATATATATATATATATATATATATATATATTCGTATTAGCTAATAAAATATATTTTTTATATAAGTAAACTTAATTAATTATATTTATGTAGATACATAAATATCTTCTATAAAAATGTATTTTTTCAAAAATATAATAATATCTCTTCTTTATAGAAACCGTCAACTATATTATAAATATTTAATCTATCTAACTTTATACCTAAAAATTATAAACACATATAAAATTTAAAAATCATTTTCCATTTAAATAATGACCGAATAGTATTTAACAAAAAGAATCTTAAAAATTTTATTTTAACTTTTACTATCTTAATATGATAAAACTTAATTTTGTAATTATACTAACTATAAAATTGAAACAAAACTCTTTTCACACTTTTATTTATGATGACCGAATATATTTGTATATATTTATACCAAAATATCATTTCTTTCCATAATAACATTCGTAATAAAAAAAGAAGTATGGTTTTAAACTAATTCTGACCGAAAATAAAAATACCTTTTTAAGTCAATACTCTCCCAAATTTTATTAATTAAACCTTCTTATCATTAAATCATAAAAACCAATCCTTTTTTTTCCTAATGATTCTCACCGAGAATCAAAGATAGTTTTTAAACTATGTTTATCAAATTTTTACATAATAATCATAAACAAAAACAATAATAAATATCAATTTAAACATCATCCACCATATCCCCAACACAAATCAAACAAAGCAACATAAAATAAAAATATAAAAATACAAACATAAAGAAAGAAAATTTACAATAATTACAATTATTCAATAAATAAAATTTTTCTATGAGATTTGGGGGCCAAATCTCTCCTATAACCCCTTGTTTAAATGATAACAGAAGAAATTAACACCCAACTCCCACCTACCTCAAGAAGCTTTGCACAAAGAGAGGGATTAAAGGTTGGTTTTGCTTCACTACCAAGCTCCAACAAGTATAAAGAGATGATCATTTGCTCTTAATCACCAACACCTTCTAATTCTTTGTATTTTAATAGAAAATCAAAAGATAGAAGAGGGATGTCAGTGCATGTGCTCGTGAGCTAAGAGAGAAGAGAGGTGAGAGTGTGTGTACATCCGTTTCTTAGTGAGATTTTAGCACCAGGGGTGGGTCTTTTTGTTTTTAATGAGCCACCAAAATAACTAATGTGTGATGTTGTACGTTTTCATCAGGCTCTTAAAAACAAAGCTGAAATTGGCTTGGGTAACAAGTTAAAATTTGAGGTGAAAAGGTGGCCACATTGTACGTGAATGAGTGGCCAATTTTTTGTATTATTCATGGCCCTAAGAGGTGTGGGGATCTTGGTTTGCGGGAGTCTAGGAATGTTAACCAGGCTCTTCTTCTAAAGGCCTGGTGGAAGCTTTGTATTAGACCCAATGATTTGTGGGTAAAGGTAGTACGTGCGAAATATAAGTGTGGCTCGTCGATGAGGCCTTTGATTGATTCTCAGAGGAAAGGTTCTAATCTCTAGAGAGGCATTGTTAATTGCTGGAAGCATGTTAAGGAGAATATTTTTGGAGGGTAGGGAATGGCAAGATTGAAAAGTTTTGGACTAGTTTTTGGGTTTTGGGAAACAGTGTGATCATGGATTGGTGGACATCTCTAATCAAGAGGGGCTTCTAGTTTGTTGTTTTGTTGATGCGAAGGGTCGGTGGGATCATTTAAAGCTTTTAAGGGTACTGCCAGCAAGGGTTGTAAATCGAATTTTGTGCCTTTTCTACCCCTGTGAGGTCAAATGATAATGATTCTATTTCTTGGGCACATGCTCAGGACAGACAATTTTCTTCCAAACTAGCCTATGACAGCTTTTTTTATGATCAGAGTCATTCCAATGAAAGATTGTTTTAAACTATTTGGAATTGGCTTGGCTTGGCCCAGAGAGGGTTTGTATTTTATTGTGGAAAATTGCTAATGTTATTTTGGCTACAAATGACTAATGTGTGCATAAGCACATGGCAAGTGATAGTCTTTGCCCCATGTGTAGGAGTTTGCTTGAGACAATTACTCACGTGCTTCGGGAGTGCAATATAGCAAAAGAGGTTTGGAAGTTAGCATGGGCAAATCAAGGACGTTTGCATAATCGGGAGGTGGACCTTTGTATGTGGCTGGGCACGAACTTGCAGGATAATCATATGGTGGCAGATTTTGGTTGGAATAAATTATTTGGTGTGGTCTTGGACTAACTTTAGTGGGGTAGGAATGTAAAGGTGTTCTAGCATCAGGATTCCTCTCCACTGGAGATTTGGCAAAAAGTCAGGTCTCTACTGTTAGACATACAGCGTGCGGATGAGTGTCAAGCTTTGCTAGTCGATAAAGAAGTGTCTCTTGCTTCCATAAATCAGGTTTGGTGGGAACCTCCCCCAATAGGCGTAGTTAAAATTAATTGTGATGCCGTGGTTAGTCCTCATAATTTGAAGGCAGCATGTGGAGGAGTGTTTCAAAATGAGGATGGTAGATTCATGTTGGGTTTTTCTAGCTCTATTGGTTTTTGTTCCACAGTGGCTATGGAGTTATGGGCTATTATTCATGGTATTATGTTGGCCTTGCAACATGAATTTTCTAATATTATTATTGAGTCGAACTCAAGGGTTGCTATTGATTTAGTGGAGAATCAGTGTAGACCATCCTTGTTATGTGTTGATTGATGAGATACACTGGTTAATAAGTTCAGTTCACCAGTATAAATTCTTACATAACCTTCGAGAGGCTAATCAAGTCACAGATGCTTTTGCTAAGTTTGAGATGTCTATTTCTTGTAAGACCATGGCCTTTACTAATATTCCTTCCTTTGCATTGTTTTCCCTCATGGGTGATTGAATTGTATTGTTTACCCTTGTGGTTATTAATTTTTCTGGGTGCGGGCTTTGCTGCCTCCTTCCCTTCACCAAAAAAAAAAGCGGCCCATTTTTTTTTTTTAAGTTTTTAACCTATTTATATTAAATAAAACGGTTTGTCTTTATCCTTTAAAAATCTAAGCTTATCTCTTTTTAATTGCAGCAGACTTGTGAAGGTCAATGGCTGTCCGTAAGTTTATCTGTTAATTATTTTAGTTTTTTTTATTCAATTAATAATTTAACTAAATTATAACATGCTAAGGTTGGATGTGTGTTTCTCGGTGTGCCACAGGGGAGAGAAAAAGAGATTAGATTTTTACTTGTTTGGTGCAATTTGTGTTACAGATTTAGCTACTTTAGTGGATTAACTTGTGAAAAAAATCTAACAATTTTTTTTAAAATTATCAAAGGATAAAATATTCATTTAATTCAATTTTAATCAAAATAATTTTTAATTTGATAAAATAATTTTATAATATTATTCTACACTTAAATATATATATATATATATATATATATATTTTACATTCGAATAACACTGGTTAAGTTTAACAAACAACAAAGGTAATTTTGGTCATTTTAGACAAGAATTCACAATTATATTTTATTACTTTAATCATTATTCTAAACTTAAAATTATATTTTTCTCACTCTTTTATTTATTTTTATAAATTTGTCATAATATTGTCTTTTAAAGATATTTTAGTTATTTTTACAATTATTTGGCCCCATTCTAGATAAATTATTAAAAATTACAACTAAATATCACTTATCATTCTAAGTTGAGCCGTACCTCTTAGAATTTTGAGATTCCTACTCAATTGTCCAAAAATAAATAAATAAACAAGCATTCAATAAAATAAAAATGAGAGTATTACAACAAACATCTTAAAAGTCATACTAAAAATAATTTTTTAATAATTAATAGTATAAAATTTTTTGCACACCGACACCGGTATTAAACACAAAAAAGTATGCAAGAATGAAAAGTAATAACCTAAGAACATGTTAAAAAACCAATGTTCCTAATAATGGTTCCTTTCAATATTATACTTATAAATTGATCTTTAATTTTTAATGCTCTTATATGGCATGTATAGCACAAGAAATACTTTACTTTGGAATTGATTTTATTTTTAATATGCTCTTATATGACAGTTAAAAAATTTAATAGTAATTTAATTAAAAAAAAAGAAATTTAATAGTAATTTTGCAGCTACCAGTAATTTAATTTCAATTGGGGATGTAGCTCAAATGGTAGAGCGCTCGCTTTGCATGCGAGAGGCACGAGGTTCGATCCCCCACATCTCCAATTTTTAATATTTGTTTTTATTTGAATACAAGCCAAGATTTGTGCATAATGATGTTTATATGATTGTATCTAATTTTGTGGCCGTACATCCAGGCAGAAAGAACAAGATATATAGCCAAGAGGGAAAAAGACATATACCTTTTTTTTTTCCTTTTCTTTTGGGCAAATGATATATACTCAAGAAAAAATAATTTGAAAGACGAGACCGAAATACATTACAGAAGTAGATAGTTTAAAGGTTTAAGGCAATGGCAATGTCTTTTTTTTTTTTTTCTATCGGTACAATGACGGCAAAAAGAGGTTGACCAATTACCTCCTACAAACCATTAAAACTCCTCATCAATAATCCCTTCTAAGTGGCATAAAAAATGTCTTTTGCTTCCAAGAAACTTTGCCTTAATTTGAAGACATAAGCTAATCGAAAATGATTGGTAGATGGAACATTTCTTAGTGTTCCCTTACTCCTCAATGCATCACCTAGCAGAAGGAGACAAAACATTTGCCTTACTCCTTCAGCCTTGATTATGGGAAATATTATGCCTAATGCACAGTTGCACACTGAAAGATATTCATTGGTTAAGAATTACATAACTGTAAATGTGTCACTGTCAAAATATATGACTCCAATAATATTCATGGACACTGCAAAAGAAATCTGGACCTTTGTGAATATATATATATATAAAATGGAAATAAGAATGACACAATTTTTTCTGGTTTGATTGGGTGAAGCAAAAAAGACCTTGTATAGGGCACCTGCCAAAGTATTTATGGTGGATGCCATAGGCTGCAAACATGTCATGGGTTGAAATCCACTTGTTGTGAAGATTAGAGATTCTAAATTTACTGCTACATTTACAGTTATAGATGTAAACATAACCATTCATTTATCTTCAGTTTTACCCTTTCAGCTTAAGCATTTGGAATAGTTGGTTCACAATATGGTATCAAAGCCTTTATGACTAGGTAGTCTAAAGTTTGACCCTTGCCAACCCCGTTCCTCTAAGAAAAAAGTTGAATTTCAGCAAAAGCAGGTTGTCCGCGAATCATCCGTGTTTCAAGCTCAATAGCAGTGTGAAAATTCCATCTTTGAATCACTTGCACTTATGAAGAGCATCAACTTGGGTTGACGAAATCTATTGGTGGGACTCAAATAATCAGAAATATCAAATTACTTATTGCTTTCTATTAGTCCAGCAGACAAACTTCTTCATAAATCGCGGCTATGCAAGAGCTTTTATTTATTTTTATAAGCATCAACTGCAGTAGACAGTTCATGGGGTGAGTTGATTATATGTGACTGCTACTGCTTATTCCTTTCTTAGTTCTTTTGGGGTCAATTATTCCAGTGCAATATTGAGGATTCCTTAGTGTAAAGGCTAAAAGTTAGCATCTTTTCAAAGTTCCTGAATTGGTCAACTTTGAAAGCAAGTAGACATTCAAAGGTATAAGTATCACAATTTTGAAAGAGGTTTTTACTTGACTTGCGAATAACTAATGAAAACCAATTGAAATATATGCAAATAAGCCAATTCAGCTATCAAATTCAAAATCCAGTTTTATAAATTCTTGAAGTATGTTTGCCTTTTGCTTAACAATTTTATGAGCATGTGTGTGTGTTGTGTATTAGACTATTAAGGCTGAAGTGAATCTCAAAATGTCCTTATTGCTGAAGTTTTTGGTCTTTCATGCTTATAAGAAGCAAGAGAATCCCCATTGTCTTATCAGCCTCGGAAGTATGAATAGGAAACTATTTTGTTAACATTGTTATACCATTCATTTTACCACGTTAACCGAGATTTGATTTCCACATGCTTTTAACAGCCATTTTGATAAGTTGACTCCCTTCATCTTTTGAGCAAGCATATAGTAATGTACATATGAATGCTGACTAATCTCTATTGAAATTCATAATTGTGATATTTTTTTGTTGTTCAAAATGTGTGCTCCCTAAAGAAAACATGCATATGAATTTTTGTGATATTCTTTTGTTAGCGTTGCTAATTTGTTAAGGTTTAATGTTAACAGACTTACCTAGGTGTGAGTCAGTAGTGAGCTTACTGGGTTAAACCATTCTCATTTCGTTTGGAGTTGTCTGTTGGTTTGAGGGAATAGACCTGTTTCAAAGGAAAAACGCACAGTAGAATAACAACAGATACATACAACTCGTCATATTTTCATTTCATAATGCACTTGTCATATTGAAATAATTAATTACGTGTTTCACAACAAATTTCAGCTACTTTTTTTCTCAAATATTTAAATTTGATTTTATAATCCCCAAATTATCTCGCCATAAGATTGGACTTCGTTGCTGAGTTGTCCAGTGCTAGTACCATAAATCCATTTTGTGTGGCATAGTTGGCTTGCACGAACAACCATTTTGTTGCAGCTCAAGTGCAATGCTTCCTTAATTTCCTGGTGTATTTTTTCTGTTAGATGGTGGTATTTTCTAAATCCTTATTATTCTGCGCAAACAAAGGATCTTAATGCTCTTGTGGAGTAGCGGACGCAGAAAGATGAAGAGAGCCATCTGTAAAGTAAAATGGTTAAGTTAAAGCACTTGCAGTAGCATACAAATATGAGTCTGCAAAAGTCCCACATCGCTGAACTTGGGTGCAGTAGTAAGAAGCATGGGCTATAAAAAATATGTGTGTGTGATGGTGCAACATACTTACCTGGACGGGGTCAATGGGTGATCAAAAAGGCCTATGGCCTAGGGCAGTGACTTCCATTGCAGTTAGGAGGGGTGCTGCTCTAAGGTCTGCCCAAGTGGCAGAGCCTACGTCATAATTTGTGGTAGAGGGGGCCTGCGTTCGCGCGGCCCCCATCAATTTAGTACAAAATTTTGAAGTGTCTGTTGTTCGTCATTGTGTTTTAAGTTCATTAGTGTTTTTGTTAAAATCGATAGTGTTATTATTCTCTTGGCTGTTTATGAATTTGTTGTTTCTGGTTGTGAATGTGAGTTCAGAATTTGATTAGGAGTTGAATGTTAATTGTCTGCTGAAACGGGCTTTAAAAGCTATTTTGTTCGATGTATATTTTGAGTATGACATAATTTTGTAAAATATTATGAATTTAACAATTAATTGATTTTAAGTTGGATAATTAATAAATTATATGCACATTTCTCTCTATATATCACAAAGCGATCATTATTATTTATTCAGGTATGAATTTATAATATGTCATAGTTTAGGATAATTGTATTTTTTGTAAGGATATACAAAAAATTAACATAAATATAATTTTATTTGGTTTGATTTGATTTTTGCTAGAATCATCTCGCAATAAAATATATATGAATTATAGACTAGTTTAGCGATTAAAAGCAGTTTGGAACCATTTTGATTATCATTACTTTTTGTGCTATTTCTAGTTTTTTTCTTGGAGGAATTTCTTTGAAATAGTAGATATTTGCAAATATTTTACTTATTTACAATACTCATGCTAGTGGGAACTACGAGGATTATAAATTATTGACATTATTTTTAATTTATTTAAACTTCATTTAATTTTTATACTAACTCAATGAGGATGAAATATTATTGATTTAATTTAATGTGTAGATAATCGATTAGTAAAATTTAATTTAAATATTAAATTTTAGATAAGGTTTAGTATTTTATATAAAGAAATTATATATAGTAATATTTGTATATATAAAAATTTGATATAAGAAATTATAAATATTATAGTATGGAAACTAGTGTTCTTATTTTAGTATTTAAAAATTTCACAAAAGTTTTTTACAGAATAAGAGTGGAAGATGTGAGAGGATAAGAAAACAAAAAATTAAAACTACATTTAAAATAATTAGATATATGGTTTTTTACTTTAAAAATTGAAAATTATTGTTTCTAAAATAATTTTAAAAAAGCTCTCTTATTAAGTACTTTTTTATTTTCAAAATAAAGCAATTTTAAAAATAAAAAACACTATGTGATGGATGTATGCGAAAACTTTTATTCTTTGAAGGGGATAATTGAGATTAGACAAGCTTTTGTTTTGGCATTAGATCCAATACCTTCCTCATGTTCGGTAAATCAAGATCTTTCTACACTGGGAAAAGGAGACAGAAGTTACCTTTGCTATTGTTCCTGTGTCAGGTACAATACCACATGCCTCCAGCAATACAATGTGTCCTCCTGCAAGAGGCTGAGAATAATGAAAAGATCAGAGGCAAAGGGCTTGGGTTGCTTATGTTATGTCTGACAAAATTTACAAAAGCAAAAGCAGGACTGCATATCCAAAGCACGGAAAGAAATAACACACGGTGAGAATTTCAATAGAAGCATATATAGTTTATCAGAAAAACACACAGATACGCACACATTTTTCCTTTATTTATTTCAATAGTGGTGGCTTTGAGGCCTGCTTCCTTAACTATATCATGTAGTCCTCTAAACAAATCCTACTGGAATGGAATGAGGACAATGTTGATGCTTTAAGATTGTTATTTTCTACTATTTTCCTTTTCTTTTTCTTTTTTACCTCAATCGTTGCTTTTCAGTTACCGTTTGAGATTTGATTCGAAAACTAAGAATAAATACATGCTTAGATTCTTATTAACTCTTGCAACTTTTGTAAACTTTTAGTTACAAAAGTGTTGTAAGAGTGGAATTCTTCTTAATCAATTTATTAGGGACAACTAATTTTGTGTATGAGCTGTGTAGTGTTGCCTTTGTGTTTTATGTGACAGTGGATTGGTAGTCAATCAGAACATGTTTTTTGAGGGTCATATATTTGCAACTGTTCCCTGTTAGCCGTTTAAGATAGATGATGCGGAGAGGAATAGTAACACCAAAATTTAAGCATCTGAGACCATTTTAGTGTGTGCTGACAGACACAGATAACCAGCACATTGTTGTAAAGAATGGTAATGATTCATTGGATATACTCCAGGTTGTGAATGGGATGTGGTCGACGGGTGGTGGATGGAGCAGAATTGAAAGGGGTGGATGCTTGACTCATCACTTGTGCTACATTTTTAGCACCAGAGAAAGAGCCAATTAGCGTAACATTTGATGATGAACAGAATATACCATGTTAATTTTTTGAATGACCGAATGCAGTACTTGGTATATACTAATTTATTAATATATTCATAAACTATTTTAATACATGCATAAAAATAAATACAAATGCACCGATCAACTAACTAGTTGATTAGAAAAAACATTCAAAAGCACAAGAGAGGGCAGTTCCTCCTGAAACTTTCTAGGTTTGAGTCAGTTCTGTAGTGAGCTTACTTGGTTAAACCATTCTCATTTTGTCTGTTTGTTTGAGGGAATAGACCTGTTTCCAGGGAAAAGAAGGATTGACATTTGTGCTTCGTCAATTTCCTGTTGTATTTTATTGTTAGAGTCCTCTTTAAAGGAGAATACCAGAATGGTCAAGTTGAAAGCACTTGCAGTAGCATACAAATATGAGTGCATAAAGTCCCATATCGCTAAACTTTGGTGAAGTAGTGAGGAGCATGGGCTATAAAATAGACGTGCGTAGATTGCATTCACGTCGTTACCTGAACAGGGGTAACGGGTGAGTGAGAAGCTTTATGGCCTGGGGCGGTGGCTCCAATGCAATGGGAAGGGTTGACGGTCTAGGGTGTGCCCGAGAGACGGGGACGGAGATAATTGGCGTCGTGTAGCCTCTGTCAATTGATTTAAAATGTTTTGCCTTTATTTGCGTTTGTGGATTTTGAAATTTGAGTAAGTTTGTCTTGATGATTTTATTATTAGACTATAGGCTCTCTATTAAGTATTTGGGCTTAGTGTCTGGGCTTGTTTCCTGAGCAACTTATTTTGGATTGAGGTTGGATAATTTTTAAAGTTAAAAATAAAAAGGGTCTGAATTATTAAAAATTAAAAACAAAATTTTTATTAAAGTAAAAGTTGTTTATAAAAAAATTAGAAGTCTAACATGGAAACTGTTGTCATATTTTTTAATTTTTTTATCTAATAATTTTTTAAATTACCTTTTAGATGTATTCTAACAATATTTTAAAAATTATTTTACGGAGATGTGACAGAATTAGAAAATAAAAATTTAAAAAGATTTTTTACTTTATCAAATTTAAAATTTTAAAAAATATTTCATAGTATAATTTTTGTAAGTTACTTTTATTTAACAAGTTTTTATACAATAAAAGCAATTTTAGGTAGCTTTTTATTGTATAAAATTTTATAGTAAATTTTATTATTAAATTGTTTTTAAAATAAAAATATTCAAATATAAAAAATAATTTTGAAAAACAGTTTCATTTAAAATTAATTTTTAACATTCACTCCGCATAATATTTCAGGCTAGTGCTTACAAGCCGGCTTTGTATATTGTAATTTCCCTTGTTTATTAGAAATAATATCTAGAAAATTTGCATTCAAGTACTATTCCAACTTGGGCACCAGTAGTGTACATCTTAAATAAATGACCAATCTTGGGAAAAAATAAATAAAAGCCTAAATGAAAATGATTACGAAAATGAGAAATTCTCACTAAACTAGAAGCTCACATTGATTTGACATAATTACACCCAAATTTAAGTAATAAAAATTTAAGAAAATATCTCAAAGACTAACAGTATAATGTTAACTGAGTTAACACTGAATAGGTACATTAGGGCTCAATTCAATTACAAACTAAAGAGGTGGATTTTCAATTTTAATTTGAGCTTGTCTTATGGATTTGTACTGTTCTATCAGAAATATTCTAGCTAATCTTATACTTCTTTATCTCTTATACTAAATAGTTGAATGGATTTGTTTAAGAGTATATAAACAGTACAACACATGATTGACAAGTCGACCATTGGTGTTGGGAGTGAGGAAAGAAATCATTAATGTGATAACCTATAAATGAAGTGTTTTGGCCCATTTTGGTTGAAGTTAAAATGTGTTTGGCTTCATGTTGGAAGATTCGTCTTAAAGCTTCAATAATTTTCACGTTAGTAAGTATTAGACATGGATTCAAACGCAATTCTAAACATATTGAAAGCAAGAATGTGCCATCAAAGTACATTTGGCTTCCATTCAATACATGTGTGTGCTCAAAAGTACATTCAATAATAATAAAAAAGAAACGCATAAGCTATAGATAGTAGTTTATGTTTGACGCAAATCAGAATGAACGCATCGTGCATGCAAACATGCACTACAAAGCATTAAGGGAAGTTGGGATTGACATAATAAAAGAGAATAGGTTTTTTATTGTGATTTTGTAATTCCACTTTCATAGTTTTTTTTTTTTTTTCCTAATTTGATTACACTTTCCATTTTCCCCCCCTACATGTAGCTTATGGGGGGTTGAGGGTGAGAAATGTAAATCCGTAGTGGGTTGCTGGCTCTTGTTGAAAGTAATTGTAATGTAAATTTCATAAGCGAATGCATTTACGAATTTTTCTTTTACACCAATTATTCAATACCTTCAGCCACAGGATATGTAAGTAGTTAATATAGATAGCCTTATGTAAATACCTTGTTCTATATTTCCGGCTTGTACAATACTTCTCAATATTCATGTTAGAGGTTGTATGTTCTTGATATTTATTATTATTTTGTGCATGGGAGCAAAAGATCTTAATGCTCTTGGAGCATATATAGATAAAGATGAAGAGAGCCATCTTTTTTAAAGCACTTGCAATTAGTGTTTTAAAAAACGAACCAGTTTGGCCAATCAAACCGGTTTGACCAAAATTGGAACCATAGTCAGTCTGATCTAGTATTTAGATTGATCATGCAGTTAACTTGTTAGAAACTGGTCAACTCTGCTTCAAATCGGTGAAAACTAGTCTTGCTAACTTGACTTGGTGACAACTTGGGACATGCAACTATTTTATGAGAAACACTGCTTTGTGCTGATAGAGCTTCACGCTACACTACTCGATGTAACCCCCACTCTCATTTTCTCACATGAAATTAGCAAATACTAGAGTGAAAATGCAAAACTTACCAAAAAAATGCCATAGGAGGAATCAAACTTGGAACTACTTCACTAAATCACACTTTATACTTTATTATATATGAAACAATTATTTTATATATACTATATATATTATTCATGTTATTTTAATTTACACCAGTTCATGTGGTTAAACTAATGACTCCCCTGTCCGACCAATAACTCGTTGACCCATTACCCTTACTAGGTCAATGAGTAGCTCGATTTTGATAACATTGCTTGTAGTAACATACATAGCACCGTGTAAAGCCCCACATCACTGAACTTAAGTGAAATAGTGAGAAACATAGGCTATAAAAGAGGTTTGTGTGATTAAGCAACATACTTACTTGGATCTCCATTTCACTTAGGATTGGTGTTGCTCTAAGGTCTGTCAAGTGGTAGAGCCTACATCATAATTTGTGTTAGTGGGAGCTTGTGTTCGTGCAACTTTTATCAAATATGTTTTAAATTTTTGCTTAATATTTAGATATTTTGACTAAAATATATTTTTGGTCTTTTATTTTATTGTGGAAATTGAAAAAAAAAGTTTTGGTCTTTTATCATTTAAAAAATTTATTTTAATTTTTTAACTTTTAAATTTAAATTAATGTTGTTTTGTCATCTTAAAATTTGAAAGTAAAAGGATCAAACAATTTTTCACAATAAGATAAAGAACTAAAAATATATTTTAGTCATTAGATTAGATTTTAAAAATGACGTGTTTCTCTTTTTCCCCTCTTTTTTTACTTCCCGTCTCCTCCCCCCTTTCGTGATGGGTTTTTGTGCAGTATTGAAGGCGGACTCTCCCATCATTAAGAGACACAAGATGTTAGAGCCTCTAGGGCAAAATCAACATCCATCCATGGTCGCACCAACGAGAGAAAGTGGGGGGTGGGAATGGCGGTAATGGATTGATTTTTTTTTTTGGTTGGATTGATTTTTGGTTGCAAGGTTTTGGATATTTGATCTTGGGAACCATGAAAAATTAGAGTGTGCATTTTTGTTGGTGTGTGTGTGTTTTTTTTTTACTGTGAGTAACGGGTGATTGCGAGTGTGTTTTTGTTGCTGTGAGTTTATATTGAGAATGAGTGAAGCTTTGGTGGGTGAAAGAAAATCAGAAAACCATATGGTTCTGTGTGTTCTATGGATCCTCTATGTGTGTGGGAGAATGAAGGCAAGAGGAAGAAGTGGGAGCGAGTATTGTGATTTGTGAGGGTGAAGAGTGCTTTAGTGTGTGTTGCAGGTTTGAGTATATTGTCCAATAGAGAAGTGAAGAAAGGATCTGTGTGGGTGGTGTGTTTATGAGGAAAATGATGAGATTGTGTCTGTCAGTGATGAGAGAATCCACCTTCGGCGACAATGTGCAACGGTCCATGGCAGAAAGGGGAAGTGGAAGAAGAGAACATGTCATTTTTAAAATTTAATTGCTAAAATATACTTTTAGTCTTTGATTTTATTGTTAAAATTTGTTTTGGTCCTTTAACTTTTAAATTTAAATCATTTTAGTCCTTTAACTTATTGACGGTTTATAACTGTCCCAAAGTAGTGTTTGAAGGGAGAATTCATAGACAAATCCACCCATCTAATCTTTACGTGGTCCGTTGAAGAAATTAGTCAAATTTATTTTTTTGAAATTTCTGCACATAATAGAGAAGTATAAAAGGATGAATCGTAATAATCTAGACATAATGATTATTGCCAATACTTGTGGATCAAATATTTGTGTTAATTAATGGCTTAGGGAACGGGTGAAACATTGACCGCATTGAATCAACATTGGATAAAATTACGAAGTTTCCATTTCCTCACTCTGTTCCCTTCAAGTTCATTTTCAGTTTCAAAAAATGTAAATTATTTTGACATCCAACAGTAGATAAATTTTGAAGTGATTGGTTTTGGCAAACATAGAGAATGCTCATGAACTGAACCAACAATATCACAATCAATCTAACACAATTCTGGTGGAATCTAAAATTAAAATTTTAATAAATATAATTTTTTAACAGTCCACTAAAGAAATTACTTGATACATTGTGGACATGCTACCCAATTTTTTGCCCAGAAATATAGGTATTACGTATAAGATACTATTTGTTGTCATCCAGCTGTTAGAATGTTTGACTTTCACCCATAATACCTAGGTTCTATTGCCGATAACAGAAATATTATACTTTTAAATTTATTTTTATTTGTTATTGCTCTTATATGACAGATACACAGCACACGAAATATTTTACTTTGGAATTGATATTTATTTTTTAGTGCTCTTATATGACAGGTATAGCACGAGAAATAATAGGCAATTTTCCTTTCAACAGTTACCAGAGAATTCGACCTCAACAGACTGTTTCCGTATGTTTACAAGCCAAGATTTGTACATAATGTTTATATCTAATGTTCTGTTTCACAGGTATAACCAGACGGAAAGAACGAGATATATACCCAAGAAAAAAAATAAAATGAAAGACAAGACCGAAATGTCTTCATTTTCTATTCTTCTGGTGCAATGATGTATGCCGAAGGGGGTAAAAATGAAAGACTAGACCGTAATACATTACAGAAGTACACAGTTTTCACTTTTCAGGTTTAAGACAATGTCTTTTTTTCCTTTATCCTTTTGGGACAATGATATCTACCAAAAAAAAAATTGAAAGACGAAAAAGGAATACATTACAGAAATATATAGCTTTTAGGTTTAAGGCAGTGTCTTCTTTTTTTCTTTTTTCTTTTTTCTTTTGGTACAATGTCGGCAAGAGGAGTTTGACCAATTACCTCCTACAAACTAATAAAGCCGCTCACCAATAATCCCTTCTAAGTGGCATAACAAATGTCCTTTGCATCCACTAAACTTTGCCTTAATTTGAAGACAAATTAACTAAAAAATGGTCAGTAGAGGGAGCATTGTAAGTGTTACTTTACTCCTCAATGTATCACCTAGCACGAGGAGCTCTATAAAAAGCTGGTATGGTTGTGGGGAGAAACATTTGCCTCACTCCTTCAGCCTTGATGATGGGAAATATTATGCCTGATGCACACTGAAAGATATTCATCGGTTAAGAACTACAGAACTGTGATTGTCACTGTCAACATATATTACTACAACAATGATCATGGACACTGCAGAGGAAACCCCGACATTTGTGAATATAAATTAAAAAAAAAACGTTGAAATAAGAATGGTGCAATTTTTTATGAACTATGTTGCAGCATGATCAAATTATTGTAAAACTGGTTTCTTATTCAAGCTTTTAGGAGATAAGGAAAACCTAATACAATGAAACTTGTCAGTAGAGAATAAGATTACAGTAAGGCTTCCAAAGCCAAATTCCAGGACCGAGCAATTAAATGGATGGAAGAAGAAACTCACCAAAATTAATCTAGCTCCAAGCCACATGTGTTTAAATGAAGGAAATGGTAAGAGCAAACGGCCAACCCCATAGAATGCAACAGCAAAAAAATGGAGAACTAAACTCCGCGGGCAAGGGTTTAGACCAGAGAGTAAGGAAATGGGTCCACTTGAAAAAGAAGTTCCGAGGCTCAAGTAGTCAAAACATGCTTGGCGCAGTTCCTTTCTGGCTTGATTGGGTGAAGCAGAAAATACCTTATATAGGGCACCTGCCAAAGTATTTATGGTGGATGCCATAGGCTGCAAACAGAATGTCAAGTCATCAGTTGAAATCTACAAGGGGTGAAGATTGGAGATTTTAAATTTACTGTCATATTTACTGTTAGAAATGTAATATAAAACCATTCATGTGTCTTCAGTCTTCACCTAGCTGCTTAAGCTTTTGAAATAGTTGGTTTACAATATGGTATCAAAGCCTCTATGATTAAGTAGTCTAATAAGGAAAAAGTTGAATTTCAGCACAAGGTAGGTTGCCTGCAAATTATCCATGTTTCAAGCTCAAATGGCTCTAGTGTGAAGGGTGTGTTCAAAATATAATATAAAACTATTTGTGAAAAACTAGCAGCTTAAGCTCTGTATGGACCAATTTAAAAGGCGAGATATATAAATTCCAATTTCCCTTGAATAATATATAGGCCAACAAGTAAATAGTGCTCACCTTGCGTAAGATGTAAAAGGATTCAAGATATCTGCATAGTGAGGATGCATCATTCAGGTCACAAATTGGCTTAAGAAGATCCCGCAGCACAACAATATCAGACAGTGCCACTGTCATTCCTCCACCAGTCAAAGGATGACGCATGTTGAAAGCATCACCCATTAACAGAGCTCCGGGTGTAGGATAGGGATCAGCTGGCATGCTACTGTTAGGCATGATTCTCATATTTCCTTTATTAATTGCAGATATAAAAGCCTCATGAAGCTCGGGTGGAATCTGGACAAAAGAAAAATTACACTAGGATACATAGGAAGATGAAGAAGGGAGAAATCAATTATTTTGCCTCTGAGGTAAACAATATTGAATACTTGTAGACTACAAGTAATGAAAAATCACAGCTGGACTATTCCACAAGTCAAGCAGGAATGCAGGATCGCAACAGATACCTGGGAAGCCACTGTAGCCTTCAGGTAGTTGGCCATTCCACCAAGACCAACAGGAGTAACATTTTTACCAGGTATATCAACTAAGCAGCGGACCTCAGTGCTGCTGATACGATAAAATAAGATAGGGGAAGGATCAGCCAGAATAACATGTCCATGATGTTCAAATGGGAGTTGGCAATTCTCCAGGACTAAACCCACAAAAAAGGAGGGTACTTCTACCTGTCAAGTGTTCAATAATAAGCACACTCATGCAAAACTGACAAAATCCTCTAGATTTCACAACATCACTAAACTGTCTTTGAATTGATCATAAGCATGATATCTCACATCGTTAAAAGGAAAAAAATAATATGTTGTCACTCAACTTATTTAGAAGACAGTTCAACCTTGGGGTGGCAGAGAGACCGACGAAGATTTGAGAAACAGCCATCACAAACAATTGTGAGGGGAGCATATGCTTTAAGTTCTCGGCCATCTTTAGTTTTATACTGAACCCCTATAATAGTTCTATTATCCTGTTCAAGAAGAGATGTTACAGTGCCCTGCTCCACTTGTACACTGAACAGTAAACAAAGCAAATGATATTATCAGGCAAAAAGAACACTGCACAAACAGCAATTTCAATGGAAAATTAGCCCGCTTTTTGGCTTATTTAGTAGCCAACTAAATAATTTTAATAATTAAATCAACAATCACAATAGAATAAGGACTACAGGGGCAGAGCAGCAGCTTTTTCTCTCATCCTCTGTATAAACCGTCCATTATGAAAGCTCCTACCAGCCACATCAGCATGAAACTTTTCCAAAGGATAAGGAAGCTTAGTTTTTTTCCCGTCCTTGAAAAGAACATAACCTAACACCTTTTGTGCATCAATTTTCTCCACAGAGTCTGACAAAGAAGAAAGTATGCAGCACATTTTAAATAATATAAGAATAGTATCTTACAGCAAACTTAACTTCCTCCACCATTAAGCATAAGCTAATTTCAGTGGCATATTACATAAAAAATTAAGAGAAACAAATTATGGTCTTGAAAACATTATCATTTATCATAAAAACAAAATTGATAATACTAAATGTTTCTATATACTTTTTCCCTGCTCAAGTGACATCATGAAATTGTGAAGGGTTTAGGAGTCAAGCTATAAGACCACAATTAGTGAATGTTGTGCAGTAAATGCCAACATGAGTAAAAGCTTAGTGTAGTGAGGATGAATATTCCAAGGTGGGTAAGTAGAGGAACACAAGTTTAGGATTAAATGTATCCAAGAGAAAATTGAAGTAGCACTTATGGAGGAGATGACAAAGAGATGCTTAAGATGGTTTAGTCATGTCTAAAGACCAAGAGAGTGAGATGAGTGGGTCCAATGAAGAATCTGAGGTAGAAAAAGACAAACAATAAGAGAAACTACTAATAAAAGCCTTGCTCTAAATGGTTTTGCCATTTGGCTTCGGATAAAGTCTAATGGGATTGATCCATGTAGATGAAACCACCTAATAGGATAAGGGGTTGATTTTTTTTGTTGCTGTTGGGTGATAGTGAATACATAACTCCCTTGAAGAGAGAAGACTTCATTTATAATATAGGTTACAAGATTTACAAGCACAGAGAGGTGATGATAAAATCAAACTAAATAATATAAAAAAATAAAGCAAAACTAGGATGGTTTAACAGCTTGTAAAAATATGAATAAACTGAATATATAACAGGAGCAAAAGAGAAAGGCACAAGTGTCTCCAGACATGATATCAGTTATAAGTTTCATTTCACTTTGTAATAGTAGTGGCAAATGGGTATTCGTGCATGTATAAAATATATGATTAGACAAGAGACCATACCCAACCTCAGTCTTGGAATAATCTTGTTTGCTAGCTAATTTGATACATACCTTCTAACCCTAGTTCAATTAGCTTTAGATATCCTCCTGGCTGGAGAAGTTCACCAACGATTCTGTCTGGCTCTCTCAAGTCTCTCTCAATAACATGGACACGCCGTCCATCCTTCAAAAATTTCAATACATATGTGCTTATGAAGATCTTGATAGTAAACAATCAAAGCATTCTTTTTCCTTATGGTATTAATCTAGTTTCCCCAAGTCAAAGCAAGAAAGATGCTGATCATGGATTGAACAGTCTTTGATAATCCAAATACATAAAATGATAGCAAATTCTAACACACAAACTACAGCGAAAAAGGATTTCCATTTGAAGCCTATCATAACACATGAAAATCATCACCAACATAAAATATACAGCACTATCCCTGTAAGGATACCAAAAAAAATAAATAAATAAAATTCCAAATTGACATCCTTTCTCACACATTATTGTGGTCCTACCTTCTATAGTAACAGGAGGAGGTACTATTTGTAGCTTTTTACACACTCTTTTCATGGTTACAAACAAAACATGATATAGTAAGAGA
This sequence comes from Spatholobus suberectus, assembly GCA_004329165.1. NCBI lineage: Eukaryota > Viridiplantae > Streptophyta > Magnoliopsida > Fabales > Fabaceae > Spatholobus > Spatholobus suberectus. The sequence continues at coordinate 32,966,970 of CM014737.1, forward strand.
TAGGGATGTCAACGGGGCGGGATGGATACGGGTAGTAGCTATCCGCTACCCGTCCCGCCCGATAAAATTTATACCCGTACCCGTCTCATTACCCGCGCGGGTATCTGTTAAGTGAATACCCGCGGATATTTTTAATATCTGTGGATATCCGCAGGTATTTTTAAAAAATAAAAAATAAAAAAAAATAACAAATTTATTTTATGTGTTGTGGATAATTATAAAGTATTGCAAATATCACTTTGAATTTATAAATTAAAGAGTTATAATTTAAAATAATCACTTTAAACATAAATTTTAATTATTCTAACAATTTTTCTAAAAAGAATATAGTTTAAATGCTCACAAATTTATGTTCCTTTTCTCTTGTAATATAATTGTATAAGATTTCTCTCATAATAAACAATCTTTTTGAAAATTTTGAATAAATTTATGTAATTTTATCTATATTAATATGTAAGGGTATTTAAGTAAATATATAATTGCGGGTAACGGGTATCTGCGGGTACGGGTACCATGATATCCATACCCGCCTCGTTAATAAACGGGTAGCGGGTATACCCGTTTAAAATATCTGCGGGTACCCATTTAAAGTACCTATTTTCTACCTGTGGCGCATTTTATCAGCGGGCACGGGTATTTTTGCTATTCCTAGTAAGAGATGACCAAGAAAAATAAGATATACTCATAAAATCTAGTTAATGTTTTAAAAATTGGAGTACTAATTATTGTCAGAGCTCCAAGCATGACAAGCTCCATTATTAAATCCAACAAAGCAACCTTTCCCATTATTGCGTCATCAAGCATATCACACCATTGTAGATGCTCCCAACCTATCTATTTGTAATATATTAAATCTGAAGAGCAAGATCTACTTTTTATCTCTGTTGAAAATCATAATCCTATATTCTGTATTTAATATATAATGGTTTATAGGCAACTCATATCTAGTTTATAGGAAACTCATATATGATTTTAGAGAAATAAAATCTCCTTTAATTATGTGCATTTATTGTAATAAACCTATATAAACGTAGCTTTGTGATGTAATTCAAACACATGAATTCACTTAATATTCTCTCATTTTCTCTCTTTCAACACAGTATCTAGAGCCTAAGAGGCCCGCTGCCCATTGGTGCTCGCCTCCTGCCGCTTGACTTTCTAGCGAATTTCTAGCGAGTGACAATGACTCTTTCGTTGACTTTTCCAACGACACACCTTGTGCTCGTCTCCATTTAGCCCATTGATCAACCCCGGGCAACTTTCAATTCTTATGAAGATTTTCTCTCTTTCAAGTTTAGATATTTTGGGTAAATTTCTTTTTTTTTTGTTTATTCATAATGCCTCCGTTCACCACCTCTACATGGTGGTTTGGCTCTCTTGGGATATGTTTTGTGAGATGTATTGTCCCATCTTTGTCCCAAATGCACTGGCCTTGTCTTTGTCCCAGATGCACTAGCACTAGCCCTCTGGCCCAAATGCACTAGCATCATCTCTGTCCATTAAGTAGTCGCCGACCTTGGGGTTCGATCTAATCAAGAACCCTGTTTTTTTTTTCGGCAACTGTTTTTTTGGTCCAAGCACTGCTTTTGTAGATATCAATTTTTAGGATTTTTATTTATATATTTTATTTGAGGGAGAAAGTATTGTTTTCGTGTAACAAGCTAAAAGCTTAGTAAGTTTTAGCTTGAGGGAGAGTGTTGAAAATCAGAATCATATATTTTGTACCTATTATATAGCGGTTTATAGACAACTCATATCCAGTTTATAGGAAACTCATAACTGATTTGGAGGAACAAAATCTTCTTAAATTTTGTGCATTTATTATAATAAGCCTATATAAACCTAGTTCCGTGGTGTAATTCATATGCATGATTCACTCAATCTTCTCTCATTTTCTCCCTTTCAACAACCTCAAATTTACTATTATGCTTAATCAACATTTTGTTAAGATCTTGGCTTCTTATTCAGAGAATTTCAGTTTTTGTTCTCAAACATTCAGTTTCTTAAAATTTGACGCATGTCACACAAAAGTCATGAAGGAAATGGATCTTAATCAAATTTATTCCTTAGTTTTAATCCTATGGTGAGTAAAGTGTAGAAAAGGGGTTACGTTTTCATAGAATAAGTGAGAGAAATGAAGGCAATAGGCATTGTAGGTGATGCAGTAATCCTCCTTTCATATTTACTGTCCAAATTTTGGAACCAACAGTTTTGAGTTTTCATTCTGCAATGGCTTCATTCTCTGCAATATGCTAAACAAAATCAATTCAGGGACATTCTTAAGATGTCTCCTCTTCCAATTGTGTTTAAAGTTCCTTCCCTTTTCTATAGGATTCCCTGGTGTCTATCATATTTTTGCGCTTTTTCTTTATTGATTTCTTTCTTCACAAAATTTACTTGTATTATATAGATACAGAGAATTCCAACTATTTTCTCCTATCTGATATTTTTATATTCCCATAGATATTGAAAGGATTTCAAGGCTGTTGTCATTGGTAGGTTCATGGACTTCATTACTAGGAAATAAGCAAGGTATTCTTAATTTAGGAAGATGGGATGCTGCACTTGATTTTGCATACAGGCAAGTGAGCTGCTAGGACTGATTAACACACAAAACCCTATAAGTATATGGAATAGTTGTTGAACCTTTGTCAATGTGAAAAATTCTTTTCATTTTATCAAATTAGACAAAGGAAAAAATATATCAATGGCTTGGAAGGACAATTTTGGTTAATCAAGATTCTCCTACAATTAGAGCTAAAAAAGTATCAAATACTGTGTTTTACACATTTATTCCATACTTAATTATTTAAACATTATGATTTACTCTAAAAAGGATTTGACATATGACCATGAGCTTAAAGTCCATCGGTGAAGAACAGGAAAAGTTTCATGCAAATTTCAAGCTTTTCCTTCTCATGGCCTCTAAAAATGAAATGACAAAGGTTGCTTTTTCCAAATTTGAAGACAATTCAACTTTTCATTCCCAATGATTGGCACTATGAATGTTTAGGATTGGGATAGAATGTCTGACACATATTTATAATTTCTAGGCTAGATATTGTAGAAATCCCACATTGACTAAAGATATGGTCAAAGTAGAGCTTATAAACACTTGGGACAACCCTAACCACATGAGTTAGCATTTAGGCTCCCAAACTCAACCCCAAAATGCCTTCAAGATGTACCATTTTGAATTTGAATTTGGGCTTGACCTAACTCAACCCCAAAAGCTAACGCATGAGTAAGGATTTCCAAGCCTTTGTAAGCTCTACTTAGATAGATCTATAGTCAATGTGGGATCTCAATATCCCCTGACATGCCCAGGATTAGATTGGATATCCAGAGCATGGATATTGTAGGAATGATTTTTTTTATATTGCACCAGGAAACCTGTAGGGCCAGATAGATTGCATTGTGAAAGTCTTGGGGGTCAGGTGGACTTTTGACAGTTGAGGGTAGTCCAATATCAGATCTATGATAGGTTCTGCCACCATCTTGAATTTGTGTTAAATCCACCCTCAACTGTCCAAAAATCTACTTAATCCAGTGGTTTTCCAGTGCAATATAAAAAAAACCACTCCTACAATTTTCACGCTCCATATGTCCAATCCTGGGTATGACAGGGATTGAGATCCCAGTCCCACACTGACTATAGATATACTGCCTGACCCCACGACTTTCCCAGTGAATCAACCTAGTCCAGTGGCTTTTCCAAAGCAACATAAAAAAAATAAAAAAATAAAAAATTCACTCCTACAATTTCCACACTCCATAGGTCCAATCTTGAGCATGACAGGGGTTAAGATCCCACATCAACTATAGATATAGCAAAAGAAGACCTATAAAGGTTTGGACAATCCTTACCTGGTGTAAACTTTTGGGGTTGAGTTAGACTCAACTCAAATTCAAGAAAAACGATGAAAATAAATGTGTACTTATTATAGGAACATGATATCAAAACTGCTCTCTCACAAAGCTTATCAAATTTCTTAAAAAAACTATGATGTTGTGAAACAATTGTGAGTAACATTTATTGGAAGCCTTACAATCTTAGATATTATTATGGTTGAGGTACCGTACACTTATAATATTGGAGACATTCTAAGGTAGTTTAAGACTAGGCTTTGGAATTAATTTATGTATTTGGGTCATCACTTCTTACACGCTATCCAATTCCATGGTATAAAATTAAGGACAAAACCTAAGTGTAATATCTTAAATGTATTTAATGTTGTTCTCCAATCTAAACTGAAGTTTCATGTCGATAATTTTTGCAATAAAGGTCAGCACTAAAATGTCGATGATAATTGCTAAGGTAAAATTCTAATTGACAGAAAAAGAAATACCAAAAGCAACTAAGATACTGCTCGTCGGTTTTGTCCTAAAATTGAATGTTAAAGTCAAAAAAATCATAAATCAGTCTTAACTCTCAAATAACTAACGTGTCTTGAGTTGCATGAAGAACATTATGAGAGTAAGCTTAAGAAAGTTTTAAATTAATATCTTAAAATCAAATCTTTCCAAGTGTACTTTCTATAATGAAAAGTATTCAAATCTTGTAGCGAATATAGAAAGAACTTTACCATATTATCATCCGAATGAAACTGCTTAAGCAATTGCTAAAATCCAAAAAATAAAAATAAAATTAAAACCAGTCCACTTTTAATTAGAGCATAACCTAAAAAAAACTAAATAACAAACTGCCCTTAAAAATACTTATACCTAAGAGAACCAATACACTATATTATTTCTTGATATATAAACACCGGTCAATTTAATCCTTAAAACTATATAATTATTGTTTTAATACTAAAATTACTAAATTCGGCCATTTTAGACTCTCAAATGATAGAATTTAGAACAAAAATGCTTGAGGTTTAATAATTTTAAGTACTAAAACGATTGTTATTTGAATTTTGAATGACTAAATTAATTAATACTCATACATTCCAAAGACTAAAATGATGTGTTATCCCATCCATGAGTCTAATTTTCCGAAATTAACCCAAAAAGAAGGTTAAATTAAACCTAAAGTTCTTCAACTATTTAGAAATTTGGCTTAATTATACTTTGTACCACCCAAGTTTCATCATTTTATAGATTTTGCCACTGCATTTTTTTTCTTTCGCATTTTGCCACCCTATTTTTGAAATCTTGCAAATTTTGCCCAATTATGAATTGTTCATTAAATAAAAATTTGCAAGATTGGACAAAATTAGCAAAATTTCAAAAATAGGGTGACAAAATGCGAGATAAAAATGGTGATAAAATCTGCAAAATGATGAAATTTAGGTAGCACAAAGTGCAATTAAGTCAAGAAATTTTTAAATAAGTTCATATACTTTAAAACTTTATGATTAAGTCTCTGGAATTATAAACCATTTTCAATTAGATTTTCATTAGGTTTCCATTAAATACATGCAGTCATGCACTTAATTAAAAAAAATTAAATAGTTCAGAAACCAACTCACTAATTTAATATATACTTAAAAAAGTTTACGTACATAACAGAATCTTAACAGAAATGTAGATAGGCATCCAATTAAAAATAATTTATAAATTCAGGAATTTAATTATAAACTTTTGAAGTATAATATTTGAATAAACTATCAATTTCATTCCTAAACTATTACTTTCTCTTCTAAATAGCCCTAAAGTAAACAAATTATATAAGTAATCTTTCACGTATTAAAAATTATACGAAATAGCCTCTCAAGTATTGAAAAATCTTTCAAATTAGTCCTTAGACGTTGGTAAAATATATCAATGCAGTGATTAAATTAATGGATATTGAGTCTAACTCAACTCTAAAAGCTAGCTCATGGAGTAAGAGTTGCCCCCACTTATATCCTCTATCTTGCCATTATCTCTGGCCAATGTGAGACTTGGATTTCTGTTAATGAATTTAAGATAAGCTCTAATATCATCTTAAAATCTTAAAATAAGCTCTAATATTGTCTTAGAATATGAATTTGTGCCTAACTCAACTCCAAAAGCTAGCTCATAGAGTGAGAGTTGTCCCCACTTATATCTTCTATCTTGCCATTATCTCTAGCCAATGTAAGACTTAAATTTCTGTTAATGAATTTAAGATAGGCTCTAATACCATCTTAAAATCTTAAAATAAGCTTTGATACTATCTTAGAATATGAATTTGTGCCTAACTCAACCCCCAAAAGTAGCTTATAGGATGAGTGTTATCTCTCACTTATATCCTCCATCTTGACACTATTTCTAGCTGACATGAGACTTGGGCTTTTCTCAATATTAGGGATTGCTTATATAATTTCAATACTTTTAGGACTGTTTAGGAGAAAGTAAAACTTGAGAGAACAAATTGATAGTTTACACTATATAGATAATTCAAGGATGTGCGAATTAATTTAAGCCAAAAAGTATGACACGTGAGTTGGCGAATGAGGATCAAAATCGGACGCACCTTGGCAAGGGTGTAGGCGAGAGCGGAACCGACGACGCCGGCGCCGGCGATGATGACGTCGGCGGCGCCGGAGAAACTGAGCGGCGGATGTGTGGCATTGCGACGGAGAGCGGTTGTTGTTCTGAGAAGCGGCGGTGCGATAGGGAGGTTGTCAGGGAAGAGGAGAGGAGTGTGAGGTTTGTTATAACTGAATTTGAACGCCCACCGGCACGTGGCTTCGGCACTGGTTATTGTTGTTTTGTAACTGTAGCTGAGCGAGTGTGAAGAAACTGAAAGCATTGTGGGGGAAGACCATAGTCGATACACATTGTGGTTGTGAAACAAGCAACACCTCTATTTTGTTGTCATCGATGAATAAATATTAATTAAGTTTAAATATGATTTTGATCTTTATAATATGTCACCATTTTTTTTTATTTTGGTTCTTGTAAAATTATTTTTTTAAAATGATTCTTGTAAAATTTATATTTTTTATTTTAACTTTTATTATTTTAGTTTCGTTCTTGTAATATATCTATTTTTTTTACTTTAGTTTCTATAATATTTTATTTATTTTGAATTAGTCTCTTTGAAAAAAATGGTAAGAACTAAAAACAAATTATTTATAGAGAAAATAGGCTATGCATTAATAGTGTAAAGTAATTTTACACTGTCATCCAATCACAAACTACCATATATTGTAAGTTTATTGACTTTTATAATAAATACTTTAAACATCGTATCAATGGTGATTTTTAATTGGTTGATAGTGTAAAACTTTTTACATTGACAGTGCATGACTATTAAACTCTTATTTATATATTACAAAGACAAAAACAAAAAAATTAGTATATTACAAGGACTACTAAAACAAAATAACAAGGATCAAAATAAAAAAAATTAAAGAAACTATTTAAAAAAATATAATTTTGTAAGGACCAAAATAAAAAAAATAATATATTATAGAGACTAAAAATATATTTAATCCTATTAATTATTAGATTTTATTATGAATGGTCAAGATTAAAATAATAAAGTCATGTGAGTTTTTTTAATAATAACATGATTTATTGAAATAGTCAAATTACATTGAATCTTAATTATTTATATATGATTGTAAGAATTAAATTTACTCATCTCACATTCCTAATAAAATGACTTTCTCATTATATATGCCTCCAATCATTATATCTAGTTTATATATCACTTTCAATAAAAATACAGGTATAAAAATATTGATAAGTACTAATACAAATATTACAATAAAAAATAAGATATTTAGTTATTCACCTTATGTTAATTTGAGTTTAATAGATGTGTATTATTAATAACAAAATTTTTATATTATTAATCAATATAAAATAAGAAAAAATAGGCTAAGCACTAATAGTGTAAAATAATTTTATAATGTCATCTATTCACACATTATTATGTATAGTAAGTTTGTTAACTTTTATAATAACTACATTAAAAGTCATACCAATGGTAATTTTTAATTGATTGATGGTGTAAAACGTTTTACACTAACAATACATAGCCATTAAAGTCATAAAATAATCTCTATTATATTTTTTAAAATAATTATTATAGAAGTGGATCAACTTATCTCTATATATTATTTATATAAAAAAAAAAAGGCTATATACCGACAATATAAAATAGTTTTATATTGTCATTCAATCACAGATCATTATGTATGATAAGTTTGTTGATTTTTACAATAAATACCTGAAAGTCATTCTAACGGTCATTTTTGATTGATTAATAGTGTAAAACTTTTTATACTAACAGTGTATAGCCCATCCACTTATCCCCAAGGTCCAGCTTTAAAATCACATTTCTTATCCAGGCACTAGGTTGGAGGCCTATCTGAGTACCAACTCTAGTCACCATCTACCTTACATGCCTACCCGCACACAGCTTGAGGCTCACACAACCTCAGCCAACAACATATGCATGCCAATGCATGTATCACCAAAATAGGCAACTCAACCACAACAATCATCAAATCATATATATATATATATATATATATATATATATATATATATATATATATATATATATGTATGTATCAACATATCACCACGTGGCCTACTCAACACCACCTATGGTCCAACAATCACCATCAACCACAAATCAACCCCATGCACGCCCAAACTGGCCTCTTGCATGGTCAATAGATAAGACAATGTCCAAGCAACACATACTTTTTGGCAATTCTTATACAACAAAATAGAATTACATGCTCGCTTAGCAATCCATATGCTTGCTTAGCGAGTATCTTTCATACAAAGATTAGTAAGAATTAGCAAGTACCTTTCATACAATAATCTTTCTTCAAATGTTCTCGCTCAGCGAGTATAAGTCTTGCTTAGCAAGATCAGTTCCAGAGAGCAAACAAGTATCAGGTATAATTCTCGCTTAACGAACACATGTTTCGCTTAGTGAGACACTTACAACCTTTCAAACAAATCTTCAATAATAATAATAAAGAAAACCCATAAATTAGTTTAGAAAACCATTTTAACATCAAATTAACTTAAAATATACGTTTGACATTTATAGGAATCAATAAAATCATCAACAACCAACAAAAGTAATAAGAAAAAAGAGAAAACTCTGTTTTCCTCTCGCTTGGCGAGCATTTTCGTTGCTAAGCGAGTGTAGCGACTGAAAAATCCGTCGTTGAGCAAACATTTCAGTCGCTAAGCGAATGACAGTTTCCAACGATTGAAATATCCGCCACTAAGCAAACATTTCTGTCGCTGAGTGAGAGCTCAATCGCTAGGTGCGATTTTCGCTTGTTTTCTTCGCAAATCCAACATCAATACCCAATTTTGATCAAATCAATCAACAACAAGCATTACAAAACAATCTTAAACATTTTTAATACCTTTCTAACCGATTATGTAACAATTTTATCAACCAATCATAAAACCCCTTTCCAAAACCCATTTTACAACAAACTCGACCAAATCTCAAACTAGATTCGTTTTCAATCCAAATCAATGCACGAATCACGATTATCAACACACAATCAATCAAGTTACGATCAAAGTAAGCTTCTCTTACCTCTAAAAGTCTCCGAATCCAGATTAGGTTCCTTGAGAATCCAATGTTCTTAAGTCAAAAACTAGCTAGGATCGTTTCTTTCCTTACCACAACTGCTAAACCAATCTCACAACTCTTTTATAGCCTCACACACTCGATAAAATCTAGAGAGAAGCAAAGAGAAAATGAGAGTAGAGAGAGAAAGAAATGGGAGAATAGGGAACTCTCCTCCCTTCTCCTCCTTTTATACTTGAGCTCCTAGAGCTCTCATACAGACTTTTAGCCTACTGAGGCCCAAATCTCACAACCCGCTTCCCTTATCTCAAAACTGGTTTACTCAACTGTTTTTCTCTCAAAATCCAACACCACACTCACAGTATACCCATATTGGCTCAAGCAAGCACATATCTCAAGTTTCCTAAATTCAAATTTGAATTTCAAACAAATAACATAACCATCCTCACATACAACAAACCATACATAACAATAATGCATTTATTTCTTTTAATCACTTAGAGTACATTTTTACTTTTTACTTTTTAGTTATTAAAACACTTAACCACACATTTAAGAAAAACAAGACGTTACAGGCCATGTGGTAGAAATTTTTTTTTTCATACCTAAGAATCCATAATTTATGAGAACAGTGAATCGTAAGTATAACTATTTGTGTAGGTGGTTAAATTTTATTTGGTTAACTATAATTAATCTTAAAAATATTTCCACATATTTCTAGAGAATCTTTGATTTCCATATTAGGTTTCAATAGAACTTTTCCAAGAAAATTAGTTTTTTTTCTTCAGAAATACACTTTTAATAAAATAATTTCATTAGATATATTTCTTAACTCAAATCTTATTATAAAATATTATATTCAATTATAACTCTATGATTCTTTTATAACGTGTGGCTTTGATCAAAAGAATCTTCCTCCTTTTTTTTTTTTTTTTTTTATAGAAACAAACACGTGGAAATAAAAGGAGGGAAAAATGATATCTAGAAGATCTGTTTTTTTTTTTTTTTTTTTTTTTTTCCAAATCGTAAGGATGTAAATAAGTGTTGTTAAAAGAGGACAATTCCGTGGGTTTATTTCTAATTTATTTGGAATCATCTTGTGACACAAGTACTTATAGAAGTGTTTAAAAGAACTTATGATATGTCCATAAACTATTTTCAATTTATTTCAATAAGTTTTATAGGATAGTATATAAAAACAGTTAACAATTTATATAAAAACAATGTAACTTTATTTCTCCTTCAAATTATAAAAACTACTTATACATAAAAACAACTTATACATAAATGTTTACGATACATACTTATCCATAAGTGCTTAATTAAGCAATTTATAAGTAAATTGATGATAATGAATTAATGATCAAATCATTTTGATTGGCGAAAATTGATCAAAATTCTTAAACTAATATATTCATCTAATTGAACCAAATGAATATTATATTTTTTTAAAAATATTTTCTACAGTTCATAAATATTTTCATATATTTCATATTATTTTATGCAAATTATTTTACATAATTCAATTTGACTATTTGATCTAAATAATTAAACCTGAATTAAGTCTCGCTCATTTATCATCTGATTGAATTTTAAAAACAATGGAGTAAATTGATATTGAGGATTAATATGAACACGAAAGTTTAGATTTTCTCAAGTTTGTTTTGAGGCCAATTCATGCACACGTCACTGGTGTAGTTCCATTACCTGAAAAAACCGTGGTCACTAATCACTAGTCACAAACTATTATATTTGCAACACTTTTTCCATATACTTTAATGTTGACGAACATATATACCAAACTCAAACATAAGATTAACTTAATGCTATATGAAGTAACAGTTACCAACCTAATTGCTTTCATGTACAATATTTGGAGTTGCCATTGATAACAAGGCTCTATAGAATAGGAAAATGTTAAAATCAACCAAATTACCTTTATCTTCTTGCAATTGGGGGTGTTTGATTTTCATTATTTTGTCCTAAACACACTTTTTTGGCCAAAATTTCTCGACTTGTGATTATGTTATGAGCTTTTACTGAAAGCGATGTAAATTAATCCAACAACCATATCACTGCTACTGCAGTGGCTTGATTCCTGGGATCAAAATTTATTCATAACCGTTAACAAATTATAAAATAAACCTTGACTGGAAAGCAAATTGATTAATTTTTAAATACGGAAGTATCAAAAAGAACTTTTGACAACATTTATCAAGAAATAAATATACAAATAATCACCACAATTAGTACTTTCCGCCTATATTTTGAATTATTAATTACCACCTTCAAATTTCAATTTTTTCTTTGTTTTCTTCATTCTCCTCTTGCTCTCTCTTTTCCATTAACACATTCAGGCAAACAAAATTTATGGTGAAAAGGAGTTATACCACAGCAGAGAACATGATGGACTATATTTAACTCCTTGGATCCCTGGCTAGCGGAACAGTTTAAGTATAACTTTCCTTCTTTTCCCCTCCCAACTAAATGTTATAATTAATGCAGAAAAGTGATGCCATTATGCTAATACTATTAAACTGCAGAGCAAGCAAGATGTTCCAAAGTTAGAGCTATGTGCCCATGATGAGATATTAGGACAACCTTTGCCCTTTGATTTCTTGTTCAAATCCAGAAACAACACTAACAATCCACACGCACAGGTGCTACTAAATACATTACACACAATTAAGCATTTTGTTCATGTGTGTGTGCAGTGAGGTAGCTATTCAATTAAGCAATAATATGTGTGTATTGTGTTGGATTATTTTGCAGTTGGAAAGGGGAAATCTTGTTGCAAAAATCTTTAACCAAAGGCAGAATATCCACGTAAAGGAGGAGCATGCAGATGATGAGAAGGGGAATCTTGTATCATTAGGACAAATAAAAAGTGTAAGTTGCCTTCTTTTCCCCTCTAAGCTAAATGTTAAATAAATGCAGAAAAGTGATGCCATTATGCTAAAATAATAATTGAACTGCAGAGCAAGCAAAATGTTCCAAAGTTCGAGCTATGTGCCCATGATGAGATATTAGGACAACCTTTGCCCTTTGATTTCTTGTTCAAATCCAGAAACAACTCTAACAATCCACACGCACAGGTGCTACTAAATACATTACACACAATTAAGCATTTTGTTCATGTTTGTGTGTGCAGTGAGGTAACTATTCAATTAAGCAATAATATATGGTGTGGCGTGTATTCTGTGTGTATTATTTTGCAGTCAGAATTGGGAAATCTTGTTGCGAAAATCTTAAACCAAAGGCAGAATATCCACAAAAGGGAGAAGCATGCAGATGAGGAGAAGGACAAACTTGTAACCTTAGGACAAATAAAAAGTGTAAGTTGCCTTCTTTTCCCCTCTAAGCTACATGTTATAATACATGCAGAAAAGTGGTGCCATTATGCTAATACTAATTGAACTGCAGAGCAAGCAAGTTGTTCAAAAGTTTGAGCCATGTGGCACTATCAATGTTGGTTTCCATGATGACAAGTCAGGAAAACCTTTGGGTTTTGATTTCTTGTCCAAATCCAGAAACAATCCACATGCACAGGTGCTCCGAAATACATTGCACACCCTTAAGCATTTCCTTTGCCTCTCATTGTTTTGTTCAATAGGCAGTTAGGCACATCACATAGCTGCAGAGGAGGAGCATTTTTGCTCAAAATTTTGCCATGCTTCAGTAAATATCTACAAAACTGCAAATACATCTCTGTCATAAGTGCTAAAAAAACAATAAACTAATTACATTACCCAACTCCCTTGGGTTAGTTTCAAAGTGGGCCTTCAATCTGAAAAGTGAAACTGAAGAAACATCTTATTAGAATTCAAACCTAAAATGATTAGAAACATCGGGTTAGTTTCAAAGTGGGCCTTCAATCTGAAAAGTGGAACTGAAGAAACATCTTATTAAAATTCAAACCTAAAATGATTAGAAACATCTTTTTAGTCAAGCTACCAAAGAAAGAATTATCTTGACCAGTTGAGTATTGATACCTCAAAGGAAAAGCATCTCCTCTAATGTCATCCAATTGTGTCTCCTTGAGTACAAATAAATAAAACCATTTAATTTCCATTCAATTGAATTGCTTGACCAAATTCTTGTCTGAAATCACACTCCTCCAGGATTTCTCAAGATTTTTATCATTAAGCTTCACTGATGCAAATTATAATTTCTGAGAGCCTCCACCCCATTGGCGTTGTCTAGCCCTCCTCTTCCTCCCATCCTTTTTCTCCTTTGCCTTTTCTTTCAAGTCCCTCTCTCCTCTCCGTTTATACATCTTGAAAGTGATCTGCCTATCAGCTGCCATTTTCCTTACCTTCTCTGTGATCTCTGCTGCAAATTGTCTGTTATATAATTTCCTCAGACCCCGCATAAGCTTTGCAAAAGTATCTGGTTGTGGCATTAAATCCTTATCCATCATGTCTATACAGAATGAACAAGCTTCCTTCACATGTCCTTTTGAAAAGAGTGCATGAATCCAGATTGTCCATGCACTCACATTCAGCTGACACCCTTTAGAAGCTGTGATACAATTCCAAGCATCTTTGGCCATTTCAAGCTTCTCAGCTCTTAGAAGAGAATTCATCAAGTCCTTCAAGGTACCATATTGAGGAGCAGTAAAAAGCCCTCTCCCAACCATCTCCTTGAAATACTCACAAGCTTCAACTAAACAGCCTTGCTCAAGAAACCCATTAATCATGATGACAAAGGTGTCAATGCCTGGACTGAGCCCACTTGATTCCATTTCATTCCAAAGCCGAACACCTTCCTTGACCTCTCCCAACTTGCAAGTCAACCTAATGACTGTATTATAGATGTTAAGATCCGGAGCACAACCAATCTTCTGCATCTCATTCACCAGTTCCATACATTCTTCCAATTCTTCCTTCTTCTCATGAGCCACCATGATATGCTGATAAATAACCTGATTCGGGGAATGCCCTTTCTGTATCATCTCATCCAAAAGCTCATAACCCCTTTTGATTTTTCCCCATTTGCAAAATCCACTTATCAACGTGGAATACGTCACAACATCCTCCTGACACCCATTTCTCTGCATCTCAACAAATACTCGCATCGCCTCCTCCAATCTTTCATGTCTACATAGTGACTGGATCAAAACTGTGTAGGATGCCGCATTCGGTTCACAACCCTTCCTCCTCATCTCTTTCAAAAGATCATAAGCATCCCCCATTTTCCCAGCCTGAGCATACCCACCAAGCAAATTGTTATAAACCACAATATCCGGCTCAATGCCTGCCTCCTTCATCTGCACCAACACATGTTTGGCCTCCATAAGCTTCCCTTCCCTACACCAACCATACAACAACGAAGTAAAATGCTTCACACTCGGTTTCCACCGGTACCTCATGTCCTCAAACAGCGAAGCAGCCTCCTTAACACTCCCATTCTTGCACAACGCATCCAACAAACACCCGAAAACATATTCATCCGGCTCACACCCATACTTGGGCATCTCATCCAACACTTCAACCGCCTTGTGAACCATCCTCGCTGAGGCAAACCTCCTCATCAAAATAACAAACACTTGCGGCGAAATCAAGTGAGGACTCTCCTGCCTCATTTCCTCAATCAGTGCCCAAACAGCACCAAACTGCCGCATCCTACCCAAAACCTTAATCATTGCCTTATAAGCGTCCTGATCGTGTCGATGACCGGATTGCTTAGAGGCCCAGGAATAGAACCTATAGGCCAAATTCCCGGCATCACCACACCGATTCAAGACACGCTCGGTTAATCCAGGCCTCACAACAACTCCAGATTCTCTCAGAGCAAGTTCCAACTTGGGAACCCTAGAATGGTACTTTCTTAATATTCTATAAACCTTTTCCACGTCAGAAGCAAACTCGTCGTGGCTTTGATTATTCATATGGTTTATTGGAGTAGCTTCTAGGTGAACGAGGCCAAATTGGCCACTGTTGGTGTTGCTACTGTCAAATGTTGAGGATTTATGATTATAGTTTTTTGGTGACTGTGAAGAGGTTTGAGAAGAACTTACCTCAGAGGTAGTAGAGAAGAAATGGGATACGGTGTTTTCCTGTCCGATTAACAGTGGTTGTCTCGAGAGAAGGGGGAAAATACCACGTTTTCTGAAGGAAAGCGCCGAAAATCTCCGCATGTTCCTTTGCTCAATTTCAAAATCTACAATCACTACAACCCGTTATTTGCTGCAACCCTAGGAGCAGTAAGTTTGATTCCCAAATCACCAAAAATGGCTTGCCACTGCAGACATTAGGGAGGAACATCTTGAATTTCCTTCTCTGATTCTTTCGGTGTAGGCAATCTTCAGAGATAAAATAAATCAACAGAATAAAAATACTGAAGTTTAAAAAGAACTTTTTTAGTGGTTTTACGTATAATTATTTTTTCAAAAGTGGAGAGAAATATTTACTCTATATAATTTTTTATTTTTTAAAATATTATATAATTTTTTATAACATTAAATATATAAGTAAGAGAAAAAATACACACCTATAATATAACATTTTTTTTATAATATCATTCGATCACAAATAATCATGTATGACAAGTTAGTTACTTTAATAATAATCACTCTAAAAGTTACACAAAATTGATTTTTATTTAGTTAACAATTTATGCTAATAATGCATATCCATCAAATTTTATAAATAATTCATATTTAGAAAAATATAATAGTAAGCATTTGAGTAAATAGTTTATACATTGATAATATAAAAAGATTTTATACTACTATCGAATCATATTCCTACCACTATTTTGACTTTACTAACTTTTGCAGTAATTATTATAACTAGTTTGTTTACCCATGTGATGCATGAGATTTTTTATGTTGTGTGTATATTACAATTATTGTTTAAATTATAATTTATATCTAATTTGTAATTTTTATAAATATTTTAAAATGACTTTTGTAATTGAATATATATATATATATATATATATAAAGTATATTTTTATAAATATTTTGAAAATGACTTTTATATCAAATATATATTTTGTATTTTAATTTATTTCTAATAGAAATAAAATAATTTTATAATATTTAAAAATAAATCTTTCAAATATCTAATATTTTTATTTCAATATATTTATTTTACAATTGTAATAATTTTATCTATTAATTAAGTAATTTTAAAACTACTTTTGGTTCAATTTTTTGTAATTCAAAAATTACTTGTGTAATGTATGATATATTTATTAGTTTAATTTCAAAATTTTAACAAATCACGAAATTAGTTTGCAAAAACAAAAACAAAATACAATAGGAATGAGTGTTTAAACTTTTGAATTAAATAAATTAATATTTATATATTCAAAAAAATCTTATATCATTATTTTTATATTTTAATTTAATTTTAAAATGATGAAAATAACATTTTCATAAATTAATCTATTTCTAAAATTTTTAATCATAATCATTAACAAAATTACCGTCACAATACAAAGAGTATTTATTACTTTAAATTCAAACTTCAAAGAGGAAAAAAAAAATAGAAATAAGGGTAAAAAATAAACACAACAAATCATTGCTAAAATATTTTTTATTAATTAAATTAAATATCACAATTTTAAAGATAAAGAAATTCATTTTTCACAATATTTGATATTTGATTTTTTAGTTTATTTTTTACATTGCATAAAAGTAACCATCTTATTATAGAACAATATTTACCAATTGTATTTCAAAGTTTGAGCAGAAAAAAAAAAAGAAAAATGAATATAAAATAGAAATAAAATGTGATAGAAATTACCATTTTCTAATAATTTTTTTTAAAATTTAAAAAAAATTCAAATATCTTATTAATTACTTTTTTTAAAACTAAAAATTTCAATATCTAAATATGAATTTTTGATAGGTTAAAGTTTATTTTTTAAAACAAAATACGATTTCAATGTCAAAATACATCTTAGTTTAATTTGAAATTTTATAGAGAAAAAATGAAGGAAAAATTGAAAGCCAAACCTAACAAAAATTATTACTTAAAACATTATTTCGTTGATAAAAAAATAATTCTGTATTTTATTGAAAAAAATAACATTTTAAATATGAATGGTTGTAAAAGCAAAAATTAACCAAACCCAACAAAAGTTATTACTTAAACATTATTTCATTGATAAAAAAGAATAATTTTGTTTTTTAATATAAATTTTTTTAACATCTTTAAATATGAATAGTTGTAAAAACAAACTTCCATTACTCAGTTCATCAGTAAAATATTTTTTTATAGAAAAAATTAATTTTAAAATTAAAATGTTTCAAATATCTATTTTGATATTTTAAAATCTAAAATTTGTTTAGTTCACAAATATTTCCGTTAACGTTGTTTAATTGAGAGAGCATTATAAAAGAACAAGTTATATATGTCGTATAATGTTGTGCAAAATAAATTTATGTGACAGACCATTTAAAATTGTGCATACGGTTAACGGTAACACTGGCAACATACTACCAAACCAGTGCATTGCACGGTGTTTTCACTGTAGTACGAGCCGGAAAGTTTTCTCTAGGACAACAAAAAATACCTTGGACTTACCTACTTTTAATATTGTAAGATAAAAAGTTATATTAATGCTGATTTTTAATTGATTGATATTGTAAATTTTTTTATAAAAAGTATATAAAAATTAAATTCAACTTCAGCTTATCCTTGACTAAAAATTCGTGTTCGTTTGTCTCATCAGAAAAATACATTTATAATAGTTCAAGTCACATGCAGTGGAAAGAAATACATTCAGCTTAAATGTTCGTTTGTATCAAAGATTAGATTCGTTATTGAATTCATGCTATCACTTGTCAAACTAAAAATAGAGCTGCTTTTTTACTTATGAAAATTATTATTCAAAGCAAACGAGACTGAATATATACCTCATAATCATATTGGAATCAAACACGATGAATAATAGCCATTGATCACTTACTATCTATTTAAAAATAAGAAAGAATAATTCAAATTCATAATTTAATATTTAAGAAGAATGTTGTAGATATAAAAAAATAATATTTAAGAGTTTGGATTTATAATAATATTAATTTATTTTACTAATTAATAATGGGTTTAGGTAATTTTTTTATTATATTGATCTTATTTTTAATTTTATTTTTTAAACTAATCCCTTGTTTATTATTCTTTTAGTAATTTTATTTTTAAACTGTATATTTATAATTTTATAAAATTCAGTTATTATTTTCTTTTAATACTTGAAAATGGTGCGAGGCACTGCAATACACATTACAGCATACATCAATTAAGCCAAAATACCAAAAACCACATTATTCAAACCACTATTACCTGTGCTGATTCTTATAATTACGCTGAGGCCAGCAGCACACTAAATATTCTGTAGGGCATGCAATGCAATTTTAAAGGTCATATACACTGTTAATTCACCTTTTGGACTGTATATATCTTAATTTTTCAACAATCATTCTTTGTATCTTAATATGGATAATTTTTATTGAATATATTAAAATAAATTATAATTTAGTTTATATCAGTTATCTAGTTTTAAATTTATAAGATATTTATTTTAAAACTTTTAATATATTTTTATGGATTTAAATATCAATACATTGGATGTATTTTTGTGATTCTGATTTAAAATTTTCATTGACAACAGATCAGAACTAGTTTTTTTTCATTACTGTTTCAATACTTCTATTTTTAAATTGTATGTTTATAATTTGATAAAATTCAGTTATTATAAAGTCACTTATTATAAGTTTGTAAAATTTCAACAGGTATATTTGGTGGGATGCATATTTAGCTCAAGTAATAAAAAAAGGGATTAAAAAAAAGCGTAGTACTCAACGTCTCAAGCTTCTGCGTTATCAAAAAGTCAACAAAACGTACTGTTCAGAGCACGTTGGACCCCACCAGTAACTTTCTAAGAGCATCTCCAACGCACTTGCTAAAGAGAGTTGCTAAACGTGTAAGAACGTTGCTTAACCGAAGTGAGCGTTGGAACATTTGAAGTGGTGTTGCTTATACAAGCAACAAGCAACGTTGCTTGTATAAGCAACGCTGCTTAACTTTTTTTGGCAGAAAAAAAAGACACTTTTTAAGCCAAAATAAACAAAAAAGAGGGAAACATAACGGTTACAATACACAATCAAAAACAAACATAATTTGTACTAGTCATAATACAACTATGAAAACAAAATCATGAAACAAATTAAAAAAAAGAGGAAAACTCTGCTTGAGAATGGCCGGATTTGCACCGGGACCGGCTAGATCTGCAACAGGAATGACTGGATTTGCACCGTTAAGGCCCGATCTGCATCGTCTTCACAAACGACGGCGTCATCTCGCTGTTGGAGGTTGGGCTCGCCATCAGAGGTTGGGTTTGGGAGAAAATGCAGAGACGCTGTTCGTCTTCGCAAACAACGACGTCATCTCGCCATCAAAGGCTAGGTTTGGGAGCAGAGAAGGTGCGGGGTTTGGGAGCAGAGAAGGTGCAGGTTTGGGAGCAAAGAAGGGGAGGGGTTTGGGAGAAAACGTGGGGATGCTGCTGGGAGAAGAAAGTGGGGATGAGATTAAACGTGAAAAGTAAAAGGGGGATGAGAAGAAAGTGGGGAGACGACAGCGTAAAGAAAAAATAAATTAAATAAATTAAATGTAAATTGTGCAAATGTAGCCATTGAATAATGTTGGATGCTTTCAACGTTACAAAAAACGGTAACAAAGTTACCGTTGAGTTACAATAGTGAGTTATTTTGAGTGTAAAAATTTCCTATAAATTGCGAAACAAATGTGTTTCAACTCACAATTGATCTCAAGCAAAATTATCTACTATTGTTACTTCTCTCAGTTAATTTTACTCACTGTTATTTTCTGCAAATCTATATGTTTTTTAATCATTTACATATTTAGTGGAGCATATTTGGGAACATTTCAGACACGAAGATAGCGAAAATTAATTTTTTAATTATTATAATGTTATGTACTTGTCATTTATGTGTTTTTTTTATCTTATTGTCATAAATAAAATAAATTAGTATTATTCTATTTTTCTTTAATCATTTACATATTTATTATTTTAAAATTATAATACAAATAATATTTTAATCTAAAATAAAAATATATAAATATAAGTATTAATATGTAGGGTTAATTGTAGGATCCATTTAAATAAGTTAAGAATCCACTTTAAGCAACTTTAACATTGAAGCAGATTTTTAGATAGAGTTTTTAAGCTTAGGTGGCATTGTGAGACCCACAAATTTTATATAAGCAATTTTATATAAACGACCATGGTTGGAGATGCTCTAAGAGCATCTTTGTTTCACCATCTCTCTTTTTACTTTTAACACATTTTAAGTGAATCTCAATGTTACACAAAACTGATTTTTACTTTTTATAATTTAAGCAACTATTTTCTCCAATCCAAAAATTCTAAAATTTTTACTAAACGAGTCTCATAGATAATTTCACATCCTTACATTT
Organism: Spatholobus suberectus; assembly: GCA_004329165.1. Lineage (NCBI taxonomy): Eukaryota > Viridiplantae > Streptophyta > Magnoliopsida > Fabales > Fabaceae > Spatholobus > Spatholobus suberectus. The sequence continues at coordinate 32,987,907 of CM014737.1, forward strand.
CATCTATCATTGATTTTTATTAGTTTTTTTTTCATATTAATTGGACAAAAAAAAGTAAAGAACCGGATGCTTAAAGCACCTACTTTTTGAGAGATGCGCAACTGATCTTATTAAGCATTAATGCTTAATAACAAAAGGAATAATATAAGTGGCCTAAGAAAGAGCCTGAGAATCTAATTTCTAAAGACAGAGTACTGTGCATCATAGCATAGAAACCTCTCAGAAGCATACATGACATGGACACTATATTTACTTTTCTTGTCTAATTTTTCTTTCATACTTGAAAAAGGTCTAAACGTTTTGATCTCATATGCTCTATATAATTGCTGTCAAGAAGCTCTTGTGTTGAAGTAAAGAATCAGTGTATTCTTCTCCGTTGCAAGAAGTTAGATTGGGTCTGTGTAAGGTCTTTTTCTCTATTTCCAATTTTACCTCTGAATAGTAATAATAGATGATGAAATGACATGGCTAATTTGATTTCTTCTTGTTTTCCAACCCATGTTTTAGCTGAAAGAGAATGGGTTAAGGATGTGAATGCTTCCTGAGAAAATAGATTACAGAATTCAAAAGATGAGTGGCTCTATGGTTGTCTAAAATGAAAAATAACCGTTTTTTCTTTTAAAAAAAATATTTGGTGAGACAGCATGAACTTTTCATTGAAGCCCTAAAAGACATGCATCTATAATTCAGATTGATCATCTAAAATTCTCCTCTTTTAAACTAAGGTAGACCTGCTTTCTCTTATCTTAGATTTGTGATTAGTGACTGATATGTTAAGCAAGTGTTAAATGACTAGAAAGCAGAAACAATGCAAACTCCTTGACTTATCATTTGCTGCCATCTGTATTAATGTCTATGCTGATGATCTCAATGCTTTTCTCAGTCTAGGTTGTTCAAGGACAACTTAATGCTTTAGTAGCACCTACTATTATGAATAGAAGTTGAGCCATGCATGTTGGACTTCAACCTGTTCTGTTTGATGAAAAGCAAGCACACATTGGTTATGAACGCATATTTCAAGTTTTAATTCCCGGCCAATCAATAAAAGTTTTATTACAAATTAGACCCAATTCTAAGTATTTCCTCTGTTTTAGCAGTCTTTGCTTTCTGGTCATAAGTAGGGTTATACAACTGAAATCAAGGGTCACATGGCCTATAAAGAAGCTGAAACATAACGGATTCAACTGTCAATATTATAGACTCGTTAAATTCTCTGTTCATCGATACCCCCAGTTTGTATTTAAAGTTGAGAGTATTTTCTAAACAATCCGTCTATTGAACAGCTGCAATGTTGTGAACATACTGCATAATTATCAATCAATGGTAGTTGTCAGAGAGTCAGTTGTTATTAATCTGAATTTGAAGTTTAGGAGTTTAGGTTTCTATCCACACTGCTATAGTGTAATCTGATGTTTAGATTCATTATTCATGTTATTCAGCTTTGTATATCTAATCCTTTACTGAGCTTCTGTTATGTTTTAATGGAACTATCAGCTTTACCAAGTCAAAAGTAATTTTCTAGGATCGCAAAACACCTCAAAATCATATTAGCTTTGAACTTTGAGCTATTTGATCTCTTATTAGACAGATTTATGAATTCCAACTAATAACATTAAGGACAAGTGTCAAGAACACATTGAAACATGAAAGCTTTTTTTTTTTTATTTCTTCATTTGTAGTGTTATAATCATTGCAGTTTGCAGCTGCAGCAATTGGAGTCATAATGGCTGAGCAGCAATTGACAAGTGCTTTTGGTTCTTCCTCTAACTCTTCTTCTATGATGTCTTCTAAAAAATATGACGTTTTTCTAAGCTTTCGAGGTGAAGACACGCGCAAGAACTTCACAAGCCATCTTGATAAAGCTTTGAAGCAAAAGAAAGTTGAAACCTATATAGATGAACGTCTTAAAAAGGGAGATGAAATCTCACAAGCACTCATCAAAGCCATCGAAGATTCTCATGTATCTATTATTGTCTTCTCAAAGAACTATGCTTCCTCAAAGTGGTGCTTGGGTGAACTCATCAAGATTCTAGAGTGCAAGAAGGACGAGGACAAATTGTGATACCGGTATTCTTCAACATAGATCCATCCCATGTGAGGAAGCAGACTGGGAGCTACGAGCAAGCCTTTGCAAAACATGAGGGGGAACCCAACTGCAACAAATGGAAAGCTGCTCTCACTGAAGCAGCTGATTTAGCTGGGTGGGATTCTCAAAATTATAGGTAAATAAAATGAATCAAGGGTGAGCAAATTTTCTGAAAGAAAAATGAGAGAGACAATGTATTGTATTAAATTGAGTTAACCAAATTCGGTTCAAAATTGAGCATACTTCTGTGTTTCAATCACCTTTCATGGTAGTTTGTATAGGAAGTTTGTTGCACAGTAAAAACAGAACAGACTCATTGTCTAGTTCTGTTTTTATTTTTCTTTCGAATTTGTTATAACAAATCGATCATTTATGTCTTTGTTTCCCTTTTTCATATGCTAGGACTGATGCTGAATTAGTTGAGGACATTGTTGGAGATGTTTTGCGAAAATTGCCTCCTAGATACCCAAACCAACGTAAAGGACTAGTTGGAATTGAGGAACATTGTAAACAGGTTGAATCGTTACTAAAAATTGGGCCAAGTGAAGTTAGAACGCTTGGAATATGGGGTATGGGTGGCATAGGTAAGACCACCCTTGCTAATACTTTATATGACAAACTGTTTCGTGAGTTTGAAGATAGTTGCTTCCTTGAAAATGTATCAGACAAGCTCGAAAATCATAGTTTTAATAATTCTGATCTGAGGAAGCTTCAAGGTAAAAAAGCTCTCATTGTCTTGGATGATGTGGCTACCTTAGGAACAATTAGAAAAATTAAGAATACATTATGATTTCTTGGGACCAGGAAGTAGAGTCATTGTTACCACTAGAAATAAGCAAATACTTAGCCTAGGATGACGAAATATATCGGGTCCAGAAATTGAGTTCTGATCACTCTCTTCAGCTTTTTTGTTTGACTGTTTTTGGGAAAAAGAACCTGAAGCTGGATATGAAGATCTATCAAAAGAGTAACTTTCTATTGCAAAGGTATTCCTTTGGCTTTAAAAGTTTTGGGTGCAAGTCTTCGTCAAAGAAGTAAAGAGGCATGGGAAAGTGAATTGAGAAAACTCCAAAAGATTCCAAATATGGAAATTCATGAGGTATTAAAATTAAGTTATGATGGCTTAGATCATTCTCAAAAAGACATATTTTTAGACATTGCATGCTTCTTCAAGGGAGAAGAAAGAGATTGGGTAACAGGACTACTAGAAGCTTTTGATTTCTTTGGAGCATCTGGGATAGAAGTCCTTTTAGATAAAGCTCTCATAACTATTTCAGATCACAATGAGATAGAAATGCATGACCTGATACAGGAAATGGGTTGGGAAATTGTTCGTCAAGAATGTCTCAAAGACCCCGGGAGACGAAGTCGATTGTGGAGACACGAGGAAGTGCATAATGTATTGAAATATAATAGGGTAAGTGGAAGATGCAATTTCTTTTATTTGATAACACATGTATCTTTTTTTGAATGTAGCTGGTATGATAGCCTTTGCTAAGTATTATTCTAATTTTTGTTTGTCAGGGAACCGATGTTGTTGAAGGCATAATTTTGGATTTGGATAAATTAACTGGAGATCTATGTTTGAGCTCCGATTCCCTTGCAAAGATGACTAACCTGAGATTTCTTCAAATTCATGGTTTGGGGTCTGATCACGCATTGTGTCTTCCCATTGGTATTGAGTCCTTGTCTGATAAATTGAGGTACCTGTACTGGGATGAATGCTGTCTTGAGTATTTGCCGTCTAACTTTTGCGCTGAACAGTTGGTAGAGCTTTACATGCGTACAAGCAAGCTTAAAAAGCTTTGGGACGGGGTTCAGGTATGAATGTGGCTATACATACTACATTTATTTTCTTTGAACTTGTAAAGCTACAGGAGAGAGTCGTAAGTGATAACTGGTCTTATGGTGCCTCAAGTGAAGCTCATTCACAAGAGCCACGCCTAGGATATTGTGCTTCTATGTATGCTTAGGTTTCTCTTTTAGTTAAGGCTCATGATTATTTTATTTTATTTTATTGTTTTGAAATAAGTCTCATGATTATGAATTTAACCATTTCTAAACAATGTAATGTATCTTTCTAGTCACAGAATCTTGTTAATTTAAAGATAATTGACCTTGAGGACTCCAGAGACCTGATTGAGATCCCAGACTTATCCAAGGCAGAAAAACTTGAAATACTTTCTGTTTCGGGTTGTAAAAGCTTGCATCAGCTCAATGTTCATTCAAAATCCCTCCGAATACTTCTTGTCAATGGTTGTTCATCTCTCAAGGAATTCTCAGTGACAACAGAGGAAATGACAGAATTGAACTTAGCTCACACAGCTGTAAGTGCATTGCCGGCATCAATTTGGCGTATGAGGAAAAAACCTATTTTTCTTTTTCTAAGGGGTTGTAACAATCTTGTGATTAATATGGACAACATTCTCGACTTATGGTCTTTACAAGTGTTAGACCAATCTGGAACTAATATTGAGAGCTTACCTGCACTTCCACCATTAAATGGTTGTAACAATCTTGGGTTTGTTGGGAACAACATTGTCCACTTATCGTCTTTAGAAGTGTTAGACCTATCTGGAACTAGTATTGAGAGCTTGCCTGCACTTCCACCATCCCTACAATGGTTGATGGCAATTAACTGCACTTCTTTAGGGACAGACTTGGCTCATTTAACGTTACAACACATGTTACAGAGCTGCATACCCTACTTCCACCAACAGTATCCTAATAATCATGCGTATATTAATGGCAGATTCAGATATTTCTGCTTCCCAGGAGACCATGTCACCGACCAGTGTGGGTTTCGTACAGCAAATAGTTCAGTAACTATTCCTTATCTTCCAAAATCTGACTTGTGCGGTTTCATTTATTGCATCATCCTTTCTAAGGAAGTGGAATCATCCAAATATTGGTCGCCTGGTCATGTTTCATGTTCTATCGATCAAGATCACATACATGTTGGCTGGGACAGCAAGATGACATATTTTGCAAATTTAATTTCAGATCATGTGTTATTTTGGTATCATGAGGCCATAACATTTAACAGAATAAGTGAAGTGCATGATCATTTCAGCAACATAACATTTGAATTTGAATATGAATACTTATTTGACAGCAGCAGCAGCAGCATAAAAGAGTGTGGGGTCTTCCCAGTATATGCCACAGCATCGGGGTTTAAGCTGGTTAGTAGTAGCAGCAAGGAAATTTTTGAATGGGAATCCATTACTCAAATCTCTAATAATGAGTCACAACCCAGAGCAATCGAAGTTGGAGGCTCTGATAATGAATATGAAGAAGATAGGGAACAACTTCTTCCCACGGCAAAGAGGACTTCACCATAAATGATAATCTTCCTACTATTATGTCATCGATATCAAACTTCACCCACTCCTAGATTGGAGGCTCCTTATTTAGTGCTTTTTTCATAAATGAAATTAGTCATTCAATTATAGAAATTATCAGTTGGAAATACTCTTGATTCTAAAAAGTAATGCCTAGTATATTGCAATACCATTGTGTTGTACTGACATGGTGAGCAGGTTTTCTTTGAAACATTTATGTAGAATATTGATGGGAAATGAACACTAGCTTGTTGGGAGAGTCAAAGCAGCACTCAGAATTGTTTGATGGTCTATTTCTCTTCCTTCATAAATAAAAAAAGGATAACATTATGGTATTCATTCTACAATATCCTTGGACATAATATATAAGTGATATCAAGTTGTCAAGGTAATGTATTGATGATTCAAAATTTAGACGTAAAAGGGCAGTCATATGTTGCTTATAACTGTTACCTTCTTAGCTATCAAATTGTTGGAATTAATCCTCATTTTGGTTTTATTCTCGGGAGTTTTATACATCATGATAGTCTAGCAAGTATGCAAGTTTTGGCTGTTCATTTATTTTATATTACTTGTCTCACAAAGATCAGTATTAAGCCAAATCAATGGAAAATATCATATTAAGAGATAGGGTATTAACTCAGCTAAAAAGAGGTGACAAAATCCTAAAGAAAACAAAAATTATGGTAATCGGGTCTCAAAATTTTAACATGCTGGTGACAAGTAATAATTTTTTGCCATATATTTCCTTTATATTAGATATCAATAATATTAGTGTTAATTTATTAGCTTTAAAGTCGTGACATGCTTGTCTTTCTAACCCAGAATCATTTTATATAACAATAAGCTAATAATTTTATTGTCTGTCTCTCTTGTATATGGATAGAAAAAAAAGCTTTAAATGTGTATTTACTTAAATAATGTTGTTAGAGATTTGGTGGCATTAGTCATTAGCTTAACTAGATATTGGCTTGTGTGTTGGACAAACATTAATGTTTAAAAGAAAAATAATAATAGAATATATTAAATAGTAAAAAAATAGTACACAAAGATAATTATTATTTTTACTTAGAATTTTATTATATATGTAAATAGTAAAAAAAAATATTACACAAAGATAATTATTCTTTCACTTAGAATTTTATTATGCATGTAAGTTTGGCTTAGTGGTATTTAGAATACGCATTATTTTGGAGTTTGGTTAAGATAATTTTACTTAGATTTGATACTATTTTCTTTGTTTTCACTCTATCTAAAGTCTAGACTTGTCTATCACTAGGATGCAAGAATGTATAGAAAATATTGCTAGGCAATTGGTTTTTGCATTTCCTATTTTTGCTACTTGCATTTTTTTTTTGTCAATTTTTATTCTAATAATAGTTTTATACACAAGTTTAGTTTCATTATCCCGGAATTTAAATTTGAGAAGTCTATTTGTTACACTCAGCCCCACGTGCATTGTTGCCAAACTGCCCCATCCTACCCAAAACCTTTATCATTGTCTTGTACACATCCTGATCGTCTCAATGACCGGATTGCTCAGAGGCCCAGGAATAGAACCTATATGCCAAATTCCCGTCATCACCACACCGATTCAAGACACGTTCGGTTAATCCAGGCCTCACAACAACTCCAGATTGGGATCCCTAGAATGGTACTTTCTTAATATTCTATAAACCTTTTCCAGATCAGAAGCAAATTCATCATGGCTTTGATCATTTGTGTGGTTTCTTGGAGTTGCTTCTAGGCGAATCAGGCCAAATTGGCTTGTTAAGCTATTGTTAATGTTGCTAATGTCAAAAGTTGGGCATTTAGAATTGTAATTTGGTGGTGACTGTGAAGAGGTTAGAGAATAACTTACCTCGGTTCTAGTTGAGAAGAGATGGCACACGGTGTTTTTGTGTCCGATTAACAGTGGTTTTCTGAAGAGAAGGGGGAAGATACCACGTTCTCTGAAGAAAAGCTCCGAAAATCTGCGCATGTTCTCTCGAGGTTTCTACATATGCTCGCTCAATCTCAAAATCTACAATCACTACAACCCGTTATTTTGCTGCATTTTACTGCAACCCTAGGGGCAGTAAGTTTGATTCCTAAATCACCAAAATGTCTTGCCACTACAATTATTGGGGAGGAACATCTTAAATTTCCTTTTCCTCTGATTCTTTGAGTGTTGACGATCTTCAAAGGTAAAATTGAATAAAAGTACTAAATTTCAAAAAAAATAATTCTCTTAGGGGTATGCTACATTATGTCGTTTATATAAGTAACAAATAATTAATTTTTTAAAATCAATAAAAATGGATAAGTTAGTTAATTTTAATTAGTAATGTTATAAATTTAAATTTTATTTCAGAAATACTCATAAAATTAAATAGTTAAAGTGGTGGTTATAATTAATGATACTACTCATAATTTAAAAAATAATTTTTTCCACCAATGAGTATATTTATGTTGTTAATATGTCAATGAATGCATCCACTTGCATGGGAAATGAATAAGTATTTCATTAATAGACTTTACAATAAATTAAGTGTATAAAAGAAAGATGGTAATTAATACATGTTATGTTGCTTATAATTAGGACAAAAAAATACTCCTATTTGTTGCTTATATAAAAGACCAAAGGTAGTATTTGGTAAGAGAATTTTTTTAAGTTCTTATGAATCTTAAATTGGAAATATTAAAATTTTCTATTTAGTATGAGAATTTTAAAAATCATTCCTAAGAATCTAAGAGCGTGTTTAGGGTGATTTTTAGTTATAAGTTTCAAAAATTTCAAAAACTACAATCGATTTTTAGTTTTTAAAAATTAGTTTTTAGTTTAGGGTGGTTTTTAGTTTTAAAATTAGTTTTTTTTTCTTATTTATAGTTTCAAAATAAACTAAGTTTGAAATTCATATTCTATTAAAATTTGTTTAAGGATATGTTTGTGTGATGGTAGCGGTGATGGTGGTTGTGGTGGTGGCAATGACGATGATGGTTGTGGTGATGGTGGAGGTAGCGGTAGTTGTGGCGACGATGGCGATGATGCTAGTGGTGGTGGTGGTAGTAGTAGCGATGCTGATGGTGGTGGATATGGCAGTAGTAGTGGACAGAGGTGGCGACAGTGGTGTTGACGACAGTGGCGATGATGGTGGTTGTAATGGCTAACTTTTCTTTAACCATTTTTTCTAATTTCCAATGTTTTTGAGCTTTGTACTGGATAATGATCTCTAAATTTTGATTGTGCCATTGTGTCTGAAAAGTTGAAAAATGCTTAGGCCAAGTTTTTGATGAAAATTTCCTTTGCCGAAATCAAGTGAAAATACCATTTTGTCGCTGAAATCTCTAAATTAGTTAAGAATAGATAAAAATAATTAATAATTAGAAAAATTTTATACTTAGACTTAAAATTATGTTTAGAATAATAAAATATATTTTTAAATTTTTTTTGAGAATTTTCTAAAATTCTCGCATAAAATGATCAAAATGTCCTTAGAGGCCAGAAAAGCCGAAACAGAGACTTTTTGACCTTCAAAAATTTTGAAAAAATTCCCTATGCTATATTTTTGTGTAAATTATATTGTTCTAAAGTTAAATTATAACTTTTAGACTTTAATAAATTAAAACTTGTTCACGATAGAATTTTAGAGATGTATAGATTTAAGAGCAAATTATACTAACACCCCCTGAGGTTTTTTTGGATTGTACAAAATCTTATATATTTTTTAATGTTTACAACAAATTTTCTTATAGGGGTACACAGTGTAATGTTTTTCAAATAATTAAGAGTGACCAATGTAATGTTTTTCAAACAATTAAAAGGGTTAGTATAAGAGTAAAAAAAAAGGAAGGGTATTAGGTGAAATTTGACGAACCTCAATAGGTCTTAGTGTAATTTACTCTAGATTTAATAAGTAATTGTAGGAGATAAAAATTTTCTTGACTTCCCCCACTAGGCCCCTGAGTTCACGTCCAAAAACAGCTGGACTAGGCCTCCTTGTGAGCCCAAAATTAAGTCAAAGTCCAAATTAAAATAAAATTAAAAATTTGGATGAAAATTACACCTTGATTTCTTAATTAGTTACTTATAGATAAGCTTTAGTTCCTTAGAGATAAGTAGGGATGGCAAAAATACCCATGTCCAAGGATAAAATCCGCCACGGGTAGAAAATGAGTACTTTAAATGGGTACCCATGGATATTCTAAACGGGTATACCCACTACCCATTTATTAACGGGGCGGGTATGGATATCATGGTACCTGTACCTATGGATACCCGCTACCCACAATTATATATTTACTTAAATATCCTTACATATTAATATAGATAAAATTACATAAATTTATTCAAAATTTTCAAAAAGATTGTTCATTACAAGAGAAATCTTATACAATTATATTACAAGAGAAAATGAACATAAATTTGTAAGCATTTAAACTATATTCTTTTTAGAAAAATTGTTAGAATAATTAAAATTTATGTTTAAAGTGATTATTTTAAATTATAACTCTTTAATTTATAAATTTAAATTTATAAATTCAAAGTGATATTTGCAACACTTTATAATTGTCCACAATACATAAAATAAATTTGTTATTTGTTATTTTTTATTTTTTAAAAATACCAGCAGATATTAAAAATATCCGCAGGAATGGAGCGGGTACATGTATAAATTTTATCAGGTGGGGTGGGTAGCAGGTAGCTACTACCCGTAGCCGTACCCGCCCCGCCCCGCCCCGTTGATATCCCTAGAGATAAGTATAAGTTAGTTAGGGATAAGATTCTATTAGTTAGAGATAATTACAAATCTTATTTGACACTATTTTATTTTATTGTATTGTATTAGATTTGCTTTGAAGTGAAGTTCAATAATTCAATACGCTGATTTGATTAGAGAACCTTATTCTTCTATGCATATCTATTTAGTTGATATGGGTGTTGTTAAATCTTCAGGTGTTATCTCATTGGTGCTGGTGGTGGTGGTGTTGAAGTGGATTTGAGGGCTCCTTTTTTTGTTTTTCACGAAAATATTCTGGCCATTGGTTTGAGAAAACATTTTCTATTTTCATTTTGATTTACGAAAATGTTCTTATTTTTATTTATGAAAATGTCACTTTATTTTCACTTTATCTCATGTTCCCTGTACAAATTTTTTAAAACAAGAAATAAAATGACATTTCGGTAATTAAAAGTGAAAACCAAAAGGTATTCTTAAGCCAAACTATACTTGTTTTTAAAGATTTGTACTTTTTTATATTTGTTAGCATGTTTGTTTCAACTCTTGTCCTATTTTCAGTGCATTCTACTAGAAGCAATAAGTTATAGCTTCTGCGTTATTGAACATATTTGACATGATTTTATTAGTATAAGAGTGTGTTGTACATGAGTTCAAACACATAATGTTTTGGAAAATAGGAAATGAAAAAAGAACACAATTTCTCAAAACCAAACTGACCAATTATTATTATAATTTTTGTATAATGTATGGACTATGGCTACACTTGCCTAAGCAACGGATTAAGTGTCCATTCCTCAACATTTTTATTATAGACCAATTATTCTTATGTAAAAATGCTTTGATTGTAAACCAAGAGCTTTAGCCGTTTAGCGTGAGGCAATGTTGTTAAATAATCATTATAGCGCCGCTATAATGCTATAACGTGACGTTTTTGACCCCTCTGCCATAGGCAATTTGTGAAGGGAGGCCGCTATGGTGGTGCCACCGGCTGCGATGGCGTGTTTATATGGCAGAATTTTGGCCTTCAGCCATGTTCCACGATCTACCATTGATAACATTGGCGTGAGAGGTATCTTTTGGGACTAGTTGATATTGCATTGCAATTTCACCAAGGCCGCTTTGTCCTAATTTTTGCCTACATTTTCCCTCTCCACGCTAGGTCTTAGACCTCCTTTGTAACCAAATAAATAAATAGATAAATTTGATGTTGGTTGGATATTTTAGCCCAATTTTTCTATGTTTTGGGTCTCCATTCCTTTGTAATTTATTAATACCAGTTGCAATGCTCTTTTAGTTGTTTTGGACATGTTTTGTATTCCTGGACCTTGAAATAGGACATTGATTATGTGTTATTTTTCACAAGGTTGTTGCAAGAACTTCTAGGAAGTCACTCAAATCTCAGTTCTAGGCACATGCCACATGGGATGTTTGTGTGATGCACCTCTGCACACTAAATATTCTCTAGGGCATGTAATTCAAAAGCTCATATCCACTATTAATTTACCTTTTGGACTGCGTGTATCTTATTTTTCATGTTAGACAATCATCCTTTGTATGTTAACTGGTTAGCCACCCATGCCACGCACAGGATTTTTAACGTTTTTCAATTTTTCTTTTATAAAACAATAATTTTTTAACAAGTTAAATAATAAATATCGATGAATTCAAAATGGATCATATTTTTGAGAATTTTCTAGCAATATAATAACAACAATAGGTACACATATTTAATATTTCATTGTAAATTGAATTTACTTTTATTTTGGATTTTCTTTGGAAAATTATTGGTTAAGATAATTTGTTTTAGCTAGGCCACAAGTATCATTTATATGAGACAATTTTGTTCGAACCATGTAAAACTACTATGGGCAGCAAAGTTGAGTAAAGTTTACAAAATTCTCATGCATTTGTAATATAGTACAACTATTTTTTTTAAACATTAATTTAATCCTCACTAATTATAAATACACAGTGACTAATTACAAAAGTTTAATATACAAATATAACATAAATATTTTATTCAGTAAAAAATAATTAATTAATAAACAAAGATGATTTTCCTATTCTTTAATTGGACTTCAATTAACATGTCTCTTACTAATTTTGTTTGAATAACAAACAATATGAAAAAAATAAATAAGTTATATTGTTTTTCAGATCGAGAAATAAATTACATAAACTATATTGTTTAAATGTCTGCTCTGCTTTGCATTATTAAAACTGCGATATAAGCTTGTTTAAGATATTTATATCATTAATGATAAGTGGACTTACTTATACATTTTTTCATTATTTATAAATTACAATTACCTTATGTTTGTCATGATATAATTTGTTTAGAGAATATGGCTCAAAAAAATACTTTTCAATAGAGAAATAACATATTTTCTAAAAATACATTATTAGAATTTAGTATAAAACTAATTAATGATGTTGTGTATTATTGTCTATATTAATTAACATCAATATATATAAACATATTTGGATTTTTTTTACACCTTTTTCCTAGGTAGACAAACATATATGGATTCATTCAGTAAATATTTATATAATTCTATAACGGTAAACATTCAATGCATAAAGCAAAGTATATAATTCTTAATAATGATCAACATAAAGCCAAGTATCCGTGCTGATTTAACTATTATTTTATATAAATATTTTTCTTTATAGCAATTTGGTCATTTTTTACTAAGTAAAGCTAATTAACATACGAGCATTTATTTTTTATTGATTGAAAAAGTAAAAAAAAAAAATTCCTTTCAAACTTAGATAAATATAATTAACTAATTTATGCGCTAAGTAAAAAAGTTAGTACCATCATCTAATTTTACTAAAGTCATGTAAAAAATATTTTTTTTCTTAAACTTTCCTTCATTAAAATTTGATATCAAGAATAGAAAATGGTCATTGGAAATATAACCTCAATTAAATGAAGGGTATTTTGGAGATGGTATCATTAAATAGGATAAAATTAATTAAGATTTGCTTATATTTTGGTCCATCATTCATGAGATTTTTTTTGTTTACATTTGATTCCGGAAGGAATATAAAAAAGCTACGTAGAGTTTGCACATGTATTAAAACACAAATATTTAATACTTTTTTGTTAGAAAGACTAGTTGGACCAATGTATAAATCATAGGAATGGTGTAATAGTTGAATTGGTTTCTACTTAAATAATATGTACTAGAAAATTTTTTAGACACTTACTTATTATAGGTTCAGAAAGACTTCCTTGAAGACAATATAATATTAGTGGTAGTGCTTAAAGCTCTTCTTTTTAATCGTATTGAGATATTTAACTCTTGCTTTCAACTCTAGAAAGTACCACAAGTAATTGACCATGATTGAACACTACTTTAGGCAAATATAATCCAACATGGCTAGCAATTGACTTGAGACTTATTAATAGTTATAATATATGAGATAACTATAGGAAATTGCTTTCTTATAAGTTTAAAAGGTCATGACAATGGGGATATGGAGACATAACATTTGAGAAATGTAAGTCAACTTTTCAATGTTCTTTTTAGATATGATCTTTGCTTCAATAATATGATTTGCTAGTCAAATTGTAGTCTTAATAGATGCATTATAAATAGTTATTAGAAGTTCTTCCATATTCTATTTTACTCGTTTTCTAGGTGCTACTGTATGGTGCTCACTCATTATGAAAAGCCACACAATGACTCTATCATTTTGGATGATTGCTAAGAGGTGCTTGTGTACGTTATTATTTTGTTAGTAACATTTTTCTAATTGTCATGAGCAAATAAAGAAAATGGGTAAATTCCTATTTATTAATGATACAACATACATGATATCTTGGGAAATTTGCATTCACCATGTTTGAATTTGTTGGTTGGAAAATTAGGCTATCTAATTACCATCAAAGGCCTAATAATATTTACATAAGATTCTTATGTCAGTGTCTTTCTTTATATTTTATTAAACTGTACATTTTCTTTAGAATGTAGTAACTAGTCAAAATTCTCCCACCTTAATTCTCCTCCATAAAAAATAAAACAAGAAAATATAACAAAATTAATTCTTTAAAATTACAATCCAAATACCATTATAAAATACATAATGTAAAATTCAATTTTATTACATTGTAAATATAAAATGTTACTCTCACATTTAATAACATATTACTTCCTCTTGTTCTTTATATAAGAAACAAATAGACACTTTTCTTTTTGGTCCTAATTATAAAAAACATAGACTTACTTTTAGATGTATAAATTGCTAATATCTTTTTATATCCTTAATTTATTGTGAAATTTATTATTGAGAAACCCTGCATTGCCTAACTAAGTAGATGCATTAATCAGCCTATTAATAATATAAATCATAAATAATCATTGGTAGAAAAAATATTTCTTGGATTATGTGTATTATTATTAGTCTTGATGAATTAGTTATTTGTTTCTTATATAAAGGATCAAAGGAAATATCGTATAATTTCATCTTATGTAAAGTAATGATGCATAATGTTTTTAAAAAATTTTAAAATTGAAAATAGAAAAACAAAATTGTCTATAATTTCAGAGAGAACTATTCAGAATTCAATACAAAGAATACTGGAAATATACTTTCAAAATTCAAAATTTGGATTAGTTAAATTAACATTTACAAATTTAAAAATAAATATTTTATATATTATTATATTTATATTTTTAATTTTTAAAATGGTTAAAATATGTTTTCATAAATTAATCTCATTTTCTAAATTTTTAATCATAGTTTTCTAAAAATTAGATGAATTTTAAAATTTTAAAAAATTAAAATATCTTTAAAACAAAAGAAAATATAAAAAAATATTATGCATCTTATCGGTAAAATAATTAATTAAATGAGTTTTTTTAATTTTTCAAAAATAAAATATCAAATAAATATTTTTTTATTTTAATTTATTTCAACTACAAATAAAATGAATTTACAAAATTCAAAAAATAAATCTTTCAATATTTGAAATATTAATTTAAATATATTTATTTTACAGTTGTAATAAATTTAATTTATTATTTAAATGAATTTTTAAAACTGTTCATAGTTCGTACTTTTTAATTCAGAAAATGCATATACAATATATGGTATAATTATTTATTTAATTTCAAAAATTTTAAAAGTCATAGGAAATAGTTTGAAAACAATGATACAAATTGAAGTTTAAAATTTTGAATCAATTAAATTAATATTTGCAAATTTTAAACTGTTTTGAATCAATTAAATTAAATATTTTCAAATATTTTTAATTTAATTTTTAATTCAAAAATACTGATATAATATATAATATACTTATTTATTTAATCTTAAAATTTTTTAAAAGTGACAGAAAATTGTTTGACAGAATAAAAACAAAATACTGTCCAAATTAGTGTTTAAAATTTTGAATTAATTAAATTGATATTTATAAATTTGAAAGTAAATATTTAATTGTTAATTTTATTTTCATAAAATTACCATCATATAACGCAAAAAATATTTATTATTTTAAGCTCAAAATTCAAAGGGAAAAATTTGAATGCAGGTAAAAAACACATAAAAGAAAGCATATCTGAAATATTTTTCTTAAATAAATTAAATTTCACAATTTTAATAGATATAAGTTATTTTTTTTTGTAATATTTGATATTTTAGTTTTTATATTGTATAAAAGTAATTTATAGCAGTAGAAGAATATTTAGCAATTTTATTTTTATGCAGAAAGAATATAGAGAAATGAATATAAAAATGAAAATAAAACATGAAAGAAATGATCATTAATATAGTTTTCTAATAATTATTTGAATGTTAAAACTTTTACACAAATCAAATATATTATAAAAAAGAAAATATTTAAAATATTATAAGATTATCATTGAAATAATTTTTTTAAACAAATTAATTACTTAATTTAAAAAAATAAAAATTCAAATATCAGAATTTTTAGAAATTTATAAGTTTATGTAAAAAAATATGATTTTCATATCAAGATATATC
Source organism: Spatholobus suberectus (assembly GCA_004329165.1). Classification (NCBI taxonomy): domain Eukaryota; kingdom Viridiplantae; phylum Streptophyta; class Magnoliopsida; order Fabales; family Fabaceae; genus Spatholobus; species Spatholobus suberectus. The sequence goes on from CM014737.1 coordinate 33,004,043, forward strand.
TTAACTTAATTTTAAACTTTATAGAGAAAAAATAAAGATAAAGATAAAAAAAAAATGTGAAACAAATAAGTACTTAAATACTATTTCATTGATAACAAAATAAATTTCGTATCTTTTAAAAATAAATTTTTTAACATATTTAAATATGAATAATTAAAAAAATAATAAGTCATTATACTTGATTTATCACTAAAATATTTTTTATTAATAAAATAAAATTGAAAATTAAAAGTTTCAAATATTTATTTTTTTATATTTTGAAATATAACTTTAAAGATTTCACCAAAGTGTCCATGAACATTCTCTAAGTGGGAGAGTATTATAGCATAGAAGTTTCTAGTGGTACTGTTTTTTAAGTTTGTGTAAAGTTGGGTGAAATTTTTTTTATAAGTTGTCACCTAGCAATGAAGAGAAGACTTTTATTATAATATACATTACATAAATAATGCAAAGCCAAGTTCAACAGTTCAAACGCAACATGTGGTTTTGTGAAGCTTCTGTCATCCATTCGTGCGACGCACGAGATCATTAGTATATGAGAATGATTTCTTTTTACCTTCTATAAATATAGATAAATAAAATTTTTTATTTTATTACTTAAAATGCATGTATTGATAATGAATTACCTAAAATATTTTCTTAATTATAATTCAATTATTGTTACTATTATTTTGTTTAAAGTTAAATTTAATATTGTTATAATAAAGTGTTTATATTATTTTTGTTTGGGTGAATAGAGTTTGATATTTATTTTAATGTTACACATTATACTTTTATAATCTTATATAAACATTTATAAAAAAAATCTTATTGATATATTATTAAGTTTAAGGTTAATATTATATATATATAATTTTTTTTTGACTTGATTGTAATATCTAATCTATTTAATTTCGATTGTTCCTTTGGTAAGTTTATTCAATCACAAATAAACATTATCATTAGTTTATTGAATTTCATAATAACTATATTTTAAAAATCACAATTAATCAACGGTATAAATACTTTTACTAATATTCTAATTAGTTGAGAGTAAATGCCTGTCGAATTCTAAAATCTAATTGAAAATAATTTTAATAATTATAGGAACTTTGATTCTTAATCAAATGGAAATTAATAGACTAACACTTGGTATTTATCTTAAGCTGTTCTACTTCGTTATTTCTAATAAAGGAAATTGAAACAACTTTTTAAACAATTACCTCTTTTGTTAAAACCATGGTTGCGCTATCACCACGGTTGTGCCACCATCAACATGGAAAAGTCGAAGGAACATGCACGGTGTGTACAAAAGACACAATGCAGCTTCCAAACACTCTTGCTCGTGTGGAAAAGGACCAATGCAATTCCCATTTTATAGAAGTCATTGAGTAGTTGCACACAACACAATAGCAATTTTAGCATGGAAAATTCAATTTTGACAAGTAATGCAGTACACTGAAAATATGCCATGCCATAGTTTTTTTTTTTTTTTTTATCAGAGTTTCACATATTCCGAGCTGCAGATATGCAAGAGGTGGGACAGATTTTTACAATCTGCAACATGCACAGATTCACAGATGCACATTTGCAAGCGGACAGATCTTTAATTCTTTATAATCTGCAATATACACTTTCATATAATTTCCTACCGTTAACTCTTCCAACTACTATATAATTTCCTACCTTAAAAATTTCAAACTACTGTATTTGACTAAGTACGATTCCTACCTTAAAAATGAGACAAAAATCTCTGTCACAACAGATATATGACATAAGATATATTAAACGTATATACATGTTGATAGTTGGCCATTACAAATATTTAGTTTAATCCAAGTGAAACGGCGTACCAAACTATGACAAATGACACTTTCATATCTTACACTATTGAATAAATCAACCTTCTTCATTCAACTTCAAACAGCACATAAAAATAATCAAAAACCAAAAAGAAATTCAAAATGAATAGTTGAAAAGGTAAATGATAGAAACCCTTGAATCTATAAGTATAGTTAGATAGTTAGATATGTAAAATTTTTTATTGAATATATTAAATGAAAAATGATTTTGTTTAGATTACTAATATAATTTTAAATTTATAAGATATATTTATTTTTAAACATTTGATATATTTTTATTGATTTAAATATCAATACATTAGATGTATTTTTATGTTTTTGATTTAAAATTCATTGACAACAGATCAGAACAGAGTATTTGTTTATTATCGTTTCAGTACTTTTATTTTTAAATTGTATGATTATAATTTAATAAAATTCAGTTATCATAAGTTTGTAAAATTTCAACAGTTATATTTCGTGGGACGCCTATGTAGTCCAACATCAAGCAATAAAAAGGGATAAAAATACATATAGTCCTCAAGCTTCTGCAAAGTGCTGGCCAGAGAATGATGGACCACACTAGAAACCTTCTAAGAGAGCGCGTGAAATTCTAAAGACCGAGTAAACTCAATCGTAGCATATGAGACTTCTCAGAAACATACATGACATGGACAATATATTTACATCTTTTGTCTAATTCTTCTTTCATACTTGAAAAAAGTCTAAACGTTTTGATCTCATATGCACTATAAAATTGGTGTCAAGAAGCTCATGTGTTGAAGTAAAGAATCAGTTTATTCTTCTCCGTTGCAAGAAGTTGGATTGGGTCTGTTGTCAGGTTTTTTTTTTTTTCTCTATTTTCAATGTTACCTATGAATAGAAATAATAGATGATGAAAAGATATGGTTAATTTGATTTCTTCTTGTTTTCCCATGTTTTAGCTGAAAGAGAATGGGTTATGAATGTGAATGTTGCCTAAGAAAATAGATTACGGACTTCAAAAGATGAGTGACTCTATGGTTGTCTAAAATGAAAAATAACTTGATTTTTCTCTTAAAAGAAAAAAATATTTGGTGAGACAGCATGAACTTTTCACTGAAGTGCTTAAAGATGTGCATCTATATTCTTGGTATTACTCGGTCAAGCTCACTTTGGATGTTGCCATTGGTTTTGTTTAATTAATAGTTCTATTTCTAAGGGCAGAGCTTCTAATTGCCATTCAGATTGATTATCTAAAATTTTTCCCTTTTAATCTACGGTAGATCTGCTTTCTCTTAACTAACTGGATTTGTGAATGCGACAGATATGTTGGTTTAATTTTTTAATCCAATGTTGTGTTAGGCAAGTGTTAAATGGCTAGAAATTAGAAATGCAAAAGCTTATCACTTACTGCCATCTGCAATAATGTCTACACTGGTGTGAAAATGTAGCTTCCAAATTTGTGTTCCTTTCCATTTGATGATCTCAATGCTGTTCTCAGTCTAGGTTGTTTAAGCATTATATAATTTCCTAGCGACATCTACTATTATTAATAGAGGTTGAGCTATGCATGTTGGACTTCAACCTTGTTCTGTTTGATAGAAAGCAAGCACACATTGGTCATGACTCATGACACATTTCAGGTTTTAATTTCAGGCCAATCAATAAAAGTTCTATTACAATCTAGATCCAATTCTAGGTATTTCTTCTGTTTTAGCAGTCTTTGCTTTCTGGGTCATAAGTGGGGTTATAAAACAGAAAATCAAGCGCCACTTGGCCTATAAAGAAGCTGAAACATAACAGATTCAACTTTCAGTGCCGTAGACTAATTAAATTCTATGTTCATCGATACCACCATTTTGTATTTAAAGTTGAGAGTATTTTCTAAACAATCCGTCTATTGAACAGCTGCAATGTTTCAAACACACTGCACAATTATCAACCAATGGTAGATGTCAGAGAGTTAGTTGTTTGACAAAAGTCAAAGAAATATTAATCTGAAATTGAAGTTACGGAGTTAAGGTTTCTATCCGCCTGCTATAGTGTAATCTGAAGTTTAGATGCATTATTCATGTTATTAGGCTTTTTATGTCTTATCGTTTACTGAGCTTCTGTTATATTCAAATGGACCATCAACTTTACCATGTCAAAAGCAATTTCCTAGGATCACAAAACACCTCAAAATCATATTAGCTTTGAACTCTGAGCTGTTTGATCTCATATTAGCCAGATTTATGAATTCCAACTAATAATATTAGACAAGTGTCAAGAACACATTGAAACATAAAAGATTTTTTCTATTTCTTCATTTGTAATGTTATAATCAACGCAATATGCAGGTGCAACACTTGGAATTCATAATGGCTGAGCAGCATATGATAAGTGATGTTGCTTCTTCCTCTAACTCTTCTTCTAAGCTGTCTTCTAAAAAATATGACGTGTTTCTGAGCTTTCGAGGTGAAGACACACGCAAGAACTTCACAAGCCATCTTTATGAAGCTTTGGTGCAAAAGAAAGTTGAAACCTATATAGATGAACATCTCGAAAAGGGAGATGAAATCTCACCAGCACTCATCAAAGCCATCGAAGATTCTCATGTATCTGTTGTTGTCTTCTCAGATAACTATGCTTCCTCAAAGTGGTGCTTGCGTGAACTCATTAAGATTCTGAATTGCAAGAAAAACTGAGGACAGATTGTCATACCGGTATTCTACAACATAGATCCATCCCATGTGAGGAAGCAGGCTGGGAGCTACGAGCAAGCCTTTGCAAAACATGAGGGGGAACCCAACTGCAACAAATGGAAAGCTGCTTTCACTGAAGCAGCCGATTTAGCTGGGTGGGACTCTAGAACTTATAGGTAAATAAGATGAATTGAGAGTGAGCAAATTATCTGATAGAAAAAATGAGACAGACAATTTATTGTTTTACATTGAGTTGGCCAAATTTGATTCTCAATTGAGGATACTTTTGTGGTACAATACCTTTTAAGGTAGTTGGCATAGGAAGTTTGTTGCATAGAAAAAACAGAGGCATTGATTATCTTCTCTAAGTCATTGGATTGGCATTCCCCAGTTATATATTTTGTTTTGTTATACTCCATTTCACTACCATATTGATTGTAGATCATGTATAATCATTTGTATAGTTCTTTTTTTTTTTTTTTGAATTTGTTAGACTTATAACATCGATCATTTATTTCTTTGTTTCCCTTTTTCATATGGTAGGACTGATGCAGAATTACTTAAGGACATTGTTGGAGATGTTTTGCAAAAATTGCCTCCTAGATACCGAAACCAATGTAAAGGGCTAGTTGGAATTGAGGAACATTGTAAACGGATTGAATCATTACTAAAAATTGGGCCAAGTGAAGTTAGAACCCTTGGAATATGGGGTATGGGTGGCATAGGTAAGACCACCCTTGCTACGAATTTATATGACAAACTGTCTCGTGAGTTTGAAGATAGCTGCTTCCTTGAAAACGTATCAGACAAGCTCAAAAAGCATAGTTTTGATAATTCTGATATGAGTAGGCAGCTTGGGCGGCTTCAAGGTAGAAAAGCTCTCATTGTCTTGGATGATGTGACTAACTCAGAAGAATTAGAAAAAGTAAGAGAAAGAGTACATTATGATTCCTTGGAACCAGGAAGTAGAGTCATTATTACAACTAGAAATAAGCAAATACTTAGCCCAAGTGACAAAATATATTACATCAAGGAATTGAGTCCTGATCACTCTCTTAAACATTTTTTTCTGACTGTTTTTGGAGAAAAGAAACCTAAAGATGGATATGAAGATCTATCAAAAAGGGCAATATCTTATTGCAAAGGTATTCTTTGGCTTTAAAAGTTTTGGGTGCAAGTCTTCGTCAAAGAAGTAAAGAGGCATGGGAAAGTGAATTGAGAAAACTCCAGGAGATTCCAAATAAGGATATTTATAACGTATTAAAATTAAGTTATGATGACTTGGATCATTCTCAAAAGGACATATTTTTAGACATTGCATGCTTTTTCGAAGGGTATCCAAGAGATACGGCAACAAGACTACTAGAAGCTTTTGATTTCTTTGCAGCATCCGGAATAGAAGTCCTTTTAGATAAAGCTCTCATAACTATTTCAGTCAGCAATGAGATAGCAATGCATGACTTGATACAGGAAATGGGTTGGGAAATTGTTCATCAAGAATGTATCAAAGACCCTGGGAGACGAAGTCGACTGTGGAGACACGAGGAAGTGCATGATGTATTGAAATATAACAGGGCAAGTGGAAGATGCAAATTTCGTTTATTTGATAACACATGTATCTTTTTAGAATATAGCTAGTATGATAGCCTTTGCTAATTATTATTCTAATTTTTGTTTGTCAGGGAACTGATGTTGTTGAAGGCATAATTCTACATTTGTGGAATTTAACTGGGGATCTATGTTTGAGCTTCGATTCCCTTGCAAAGATGACTAACCTGAGATTTCTTCAAATCCATGGTTCGTTGGGGTCTGACAGATTTCATGTGTGTCTTCCTACTGGTCTTAAGTCATTGTCTGATAAATTGAGGTACCTTTACTGGGAAGAATGCTCTCTTGAGTCTTTGCCGTCTAACTTTTGTGCTGAACAATTGGTAGAGCTTCACATGTATAGAAGCAAGCTTAAAAAGCTTTGGGACAGGGTTCAGGTATGATTGTGGCTATACATACTACATTTTTTTTTCTTTCAACTTGTTGGAAATCCCACATCAACTAATGATATGGTCAAACAAATGTATATAAGTAGGGGGCAACTCTCATCTTATAAGCCGATTTTATAAGGTTGAGTTAGGTCCAAACTCACATTCTAATACAACTTGTAAAGTTACAAGAGAGAGTCGTAAGTGATAACTAGTCTTATGCAACCTCAAGTGAAGTTCATTCAGAAGAGCCATGCCTAGGATATTGTGCTTCTATGTATGCTTAGGTTTCTCTTTTAGTTAAGGCTCATGATTATTTTTTATTTTTTATTTTTTTCAGAATAAGGTATTAAAAAAATTAATTATAATAATGGATTAGCATTAATTAGTAATTAAAATATTATTTAAAATTAGTAATTGGCAGTTATGGATTTTACTAATTACTATATGTTAGTTAAGGAATATTAGAAGACAGAGATTTTGTATTAAGAGTGACCTTATAATGGGTGGGTCATTCATCATGCATAGCCCATTGAAAGGTTCCTACCTACTACTATGGAGTTATAAATTTGCTATCCTATGAAGCAATTTTATGACGAACATAACTCTCTAGAAAGTGGGTAGAATCACTCTTAACATAGGATCATATTTTCTCTTTTCAGAGTGGCTCAAATAAAATTAGGAATGAACTCAGGTAATGTCTCAATTTCATGATGTTAAATTAACATACTATAATTTGTATCTACATGTCGATGTTATTATTTTATTATTTTTCATCATAAGGCTCATGCTTATGAATTTAACCATTTTTGAACAATGTGATGTATCTTTCTCGTCACAGAATCTTGTTAATTTAAAGATAATTAACCTTTGGGGCTCCTGAGACCTGATTGAGATCCCAGATTTATCCAAGGCATAAAAACTTGAAACTCTTAATCTTTGGGGTTGTGAAAGCTTGCGTCAGCTCCGTATTCATTCAAAATCTCTCCAAATACTTAATGTCGATTTTTGTTCATCTCTCAAGGAATTCTCAGTGACATCAGATGAAATAACAGAATTGAACTTAGCCCACACCGCTATATGTGCATTGCCGTCATCAATTTTGCATATGAGGAAACTTACTTTTCTTTCTCTAAAGGGTTGTAAGAATCTTGAGTTTGTTGGGAAGAACATTGTCCACTTGTCATCTTTAGAGAAGTTAGACCTATCTGAAACGAATATTAAGAGCTTGCCTGCACTTCCACCATCCCTAAAACAGTTGAGGGCCGTGAACTGCACTTCTCTGGAGACAGGCTTCGCTCAATGGCTTGTGTTACAGCACATGTTACAGAGTTGCATACCCTACTTACACCAACAATATGTTAATAACCCCGCATATACTTATGACAATGTGTGTTTCGACTTCTCCGGGGATCATGTCACGGACGAGTGTGGGTTTCGATCACCAGAGAGTTCAATCACTATTCCTTATCTTCCAAAATCTCACTTGTGCGGTTTCATTTATTGCATCATTCTTTCTAAGAGACCATTCCTAATGGGTAATACTAATGTTGTGTGTTTTATCTATCAAGATGGCATAAAGGTCGACCGGGACAGCAAGCAGCTTTTTTTCGAAAATGTAATTTTGGATGGTGTGTTGTTTTGGTATCATGATGTCATAAAATTTCACAGAATAAGCGAAGTGTATGATCATTTCAGCAACATAACATTTACATTTGAAATTGAATACCCACTTCGCATCTTCGACAACATCAGCAGCAAGACAAGAAACAGAATAAAAGAGTGTGGGGTCTTCCCAGTATATGCCACAGCATCGGGGTTTAAGCTAGTTAGTAGTAATAGCAAGGAAATTTTTGAATGGGAATCCATTACTCAAATCTCTAATAATGAAAATGAAAAGGGCAGGGAACAACTTCTTCCGCAACCAAGAGGATGAGGACTTCACGACAAATGATAATCTTCTTGTGATTACTTCATTGGTATCAAACCTCACCAACTCCTTGATTGTAGGCTCCTTATTTAGTGCTCTTTTCATAAATGATACTAGTTCTTCAAATATAGAAATTATCAATTGGAAATACTCTTGATTCTAGAAAATAATGCCTAGTATATGGCAGTAACATTGTGTTGTACTTACATGTGGAGCAGGTTTTCTTTGAAACACTTGAGGGGAATATTGATGGGAAATGAGCACTAGCTTCTTGGGAGAGTCAAAGTAGCACTCAGAATTGTTTGGTGGTCTATTTCTCTTCATTCAAAAATAAAAAAAGGGATAATATTATGGTATTCATTTTTTACTTTTTTGATAAATATTACGGTATTCATTCTACAATATCCTTTTGGACATAATGTATGAGTGATATCAAGTTTTTATTGTAATGTATTGACGATTCAAAATTTAGACGTAAATGGGCATTCATATGTTCTTATGATTTTTACCTTTTTAGCTATCCATTTGTTGGAATTAATTGTAATTTTGGTTTTATTCTCAAGAGTTTTATACATCATGATAGTGTAACAAGTATGCAAGTTTGGGCCATTCATTTATTTTATATTAGTTGTCTCACAAAGATTGATATTAAGCCACAATAAAACAAAATATCATATTAGGAGATAAGGTATTAACTCGACTAAAAGGAGTTGGCAAACCCTAAAGAAAACAAAAATTATGGTGATTGAGTCTCCAAATTTTAACATGCTTGTAACAAGTTATAATTTTTTGCCATATATTTCCTTTATATTAGATATCAAGAATATTAGTGTTAACCTATTAGCTTTAAAGTTGTGACATCTCTGGCTCAAAATCATTTTACGTAACTATGATCTAACAATTTTGTTACCTTTTTTCTCTTGTATGTAAGTAGAAACAATATGCTTTAAATGTGTATTTATTTAAATAATGTTATTAGAGATTTGATGGTTAGTCATTAGCTTAACTAGATATATGCTTGCGTGTTGGACAAATATTAGTTTTTAAAAGAAAAATAGTAATTGAATAGAATAGATTAAATTGTAGAAGAAAAAAAATTATGCAAAGATAATTATTTTTAACTTTTTCACTTAGAAATTTATATTATGTGTTAATTTGGTTTAGAATAGGCATTATTTTGAAGTTTAGGATAATTTTACTTGAATTTGATACTCTCAACTTTTATTATTCCTTGTTTTCACTCTATCTAAAGTCTAAAGTTGTCTATCACAAGTATGCAAAAATGTATAGATGATATTGCTAGGGAATTGCTTTTTGCGCCCCCATTTTTACTATTCACACCCACCACCTTTTTAAAAAAATAATTCTTATTCCAATAATATTCTTATACACAAGTTTGGTTTCTTTATTCTGGAATTTAAATTTTAGAAGTCTGTTTGTATATTTCGGAATTAAATTTCCAAAAGTTTATTTATTACACATTTCAAAAATAAAATTTTGGAAGTCTATTTGTATATTCTAGAATTAAATTTCTAGAAATCTATTTGTTACAAATTTTAGAATTAAACTTCTAGAATCCTATTTCTAGACCTCCAAAAGTTTATCTCCCAAAAGTGTAACAAATAGACCTTTGGGAGTTTGTCCAAAATGTTTTGCAAAAACTTCTAGAAATTTAAATTCAGAATATGCAAATAGACTTCCAAAAGTTTAATTCCAAAATGTGTAACAAATAGATTTTTGAAAGCTTAATTTTGAAATATATTCGGAATTTAAATTCCAAAAATGTTCTTGATTACTTTCAAAATTCATTTTGTTTTTCATAACTCTGAAATTTAAATTCCATAACAATAAAACCACACTCACTCATAAGCACATTATTGATAAAATAAATAAATTAAAGGAGGATGTGAATAGCGAAAATGGGAGGGGTGCATAAAGCAATCCTCGTATTGCTTGATTTGGTTCAAACGTATTTGAATGATTCATCTAATATGTGTTTTAACATTATGATATGATATGATATGATATGATATATCCATATATATACATATGTGTGTGTGTGTGTGTGTGTGTGTGTGTGTGCTCTAAGTGAAAAAGGGTAGCGCTCTTAGACATCTTACTTCATGTTATAAATGTTTTTAACAAAGAACTTTTCATATGTTAAACTTCATCTTTCGTCCTACATAAAATTATGCATTTTTTGAAAAGATTTGCGAAATAGTTTTGAAAACACAATTCAACTCCTTATATTTTCCTATATTTCACAGTAACATTGCATCCTTTAAGATCATCTTGATCCTTTTATTTGGCTCTTAAGGTATAGCTAACTCTTTTGACGTTCAATCAATCATAACTTATTTTGTTAAGTCATGCAATACAAACATCATAAATTTTGTGTACTTGAAAACTTGGTTCTACTTCTTCAACATAGATATTGGCAAATGACAAAAAATGCCCCTGGCTATGCTTTTTCAATTTTCACTTCACTTTTTCGTCAAAATTTTCACATAACCTAAGAATTCAATTTGCACTTCAATTTTTCCTAAAAAATTTCACATGCCTTAAGAATCTTCACTATCGTATCAATCCTCTTTTTATTTAAAGGATAGGTGTTATTTTCCAAATATTTTCTACTTTTTTGCCCTAATAATTAATTATTTAAAACTAATTACCCTCTAACTAATTATCTTAACTAATTCATTCTACACTTTCTATTATTTTAAAGTTTTATTTTTTTGATTTTAAGTTTTTAATATTTTTGAAATTTGCATTTTTAATTATCTAATTGTTTGATAATTTTTCTAAATAAAATTATAACTACAAATTAAACTTAGTAGTTTTCTCAAGGATTATTTTTTTTAATTTATTAAAAATTCCAAATATTATTTTCAAACCCTAAAAAAGTAAATATGATATTTTTGAGTTACTTTTTGGTTTTTTTTTTCTCAGACTTTACTATTTTATGCGGGCTTAAATAAGCTTACATATTTTCTAAATACTAAAATAGATTTTGCTAATTATCTTTGGACTTTTTAATTTTTTTCTAAATCTTCCTACATGAGACCAATGAATGGTTGAACTCAGGTTTGGTTCGGTAAAAAAATTATTTATATTTTAATTTCTAATCTTTTATTTATTGCAATTTAATCACTAACAAATATTTATTTGATAACCCCTAAATTTAAAAAAAAAAATGCATATTGATTCATCATTTTCCTTATATTGGTCAAATTAATTTGGCTACGCATGCAAACCAAATTTATTCTCAATTTTTTTCATGGCTTAAATCATTAATGATAACATATTTAATTATTTCATAATCATCTAGTCCTATCTCTATATAAATTAGAATAATTATCTTGAATGAGAGTATTTTTAGCAAGGGTTAATTATGCTTTTGGTCCCTCATTTTTTGTTGATTTCCATTTTTAGTCCCTCAAGATATTTTGATCGGTCATAGTCCCTCATCAATTTTCCGTCCATATTTTTAGTCCCTACCATTAACTTGAACCGTTAAGTGATGATGTGGTATTCACGTTGGCAACCATGTGGACTACTAGTCTGATGTGGCAGCCGCATGGCAGTTTTTTTTTTTTAAAATTGATTTAATTTTTATGACAGTTTCACAACTGCTAGAAAATGTAAATTAAGAAAATGGTCCCCCTTTTTATACGATTTCCTTCTTTAGGCCCTCAAAAAAAGTTTGACCGGTTTTAGTACCTCAAAATTTTTTCATTTGTGGTTTTAGTCCCTCCTGTTAACTTGGATCGTTAAATTTTAATAATTAATTAATTATTATTTTCACATAATTTATATTATTATTTTACACTCATTCAAGTTTTTTCCTCAAAATTTATTTAACCTAATAATTTATTAATTAATTATAACTCAAAAGCTTATCATTGTACTTCTCTTACCTCTTCATTGTTAAGCTTCGATAATTCAAGGTATTCATAATCTCTTATGAAATCTAAAGTTTAACAGTCTAAGTTAATAGGAGGGATTAAAAACACGAACACAAAAATTTTGAGGGACTAAAATTGGTCAAACTTTTTTTGAGGGATTAAAAACGAAAATCGTGATAAAATGAGGGACCATTTTCATAATTTACATTTTCTGGCGGTTGTGAAACCATCATAAAAATTAAATCAATTTTTAAAAAATATTTTTGGCCATGTGGCTACCACGTCAGATTAGTAGTCCACTGTGGCAAGCCACATGGATACCACGTTATCACTTAACGCTTCAACTTAACGGTAGAGACTAAAAACACTGACGGAAAATTTATGAGTGACTATGACCAGTCAAAATATTATTGAGGGACTAAAAACAAAAATCGACAAAAAATGAGGGACCAAAAACATAATTAACCCTTTTAGGAGCTATTCTTCAACAAGAGTAATTTTAGTTGTTTTTCTTTAATGAGAGTGTTTTTTGAGCTTTTTCTTAACATCTTATCTCTTTTAATTTATTTTTTTAATTTTTATTTCTAAATTAAATTTTAATATTTAAAAAAAATTATTAATAGTTAAAATAATCCTATATCAATAATCCTATATCATAATATGAATTATTTATCATTAATCTAAAATATAAATTATATGCTTAAAAATATTTATTTATTATGAATTTTAATTATAATATAATTTATATATTCAGAAGTATTGTGCATTGCACTAGTCAAAATACTAGTCAACATAGCTTCAATAATTCAATCAATCATACAAATATTCAAGCTTGTAAAAATAAAATGATGGATTTGTAAAAGATGAAGAAAACAACCTTGTCCCCTTGCTTCCCTTGGTTGGTTGTATAGCGATTGGAGTCCGAAGGAAAAATAAAGGCTTAATTGTACATTTTGCCACACATCTTTCATGATTTTGTGAATTTTACCACCCAACTATTTTAATTGCACATTTTGCTACCCAACTTTCAAAATTTCTCATATTTTGCCACCTAATTATTTTAGTTACATATTTTGTCACCAAACTTTCAAAATTTTACGTATTTTGCCATCTCCTTAGTTGACCACTGACGTGGCAATCATGAAGAGGTTTGAGAAGAACTTACCTCATAGGTAGTAATCTACTAGTAGAGAAGAAATGGCAAATGGTGTTTCCATGTCTGACTACCAATGATTTTCTTGAGAGAAGGGAGAAATACCACATGGTCTGAATAAAAGCGTTGAAAATCTCTGCATGTTCTTTGTGGTTTCTGTTATAACATAAAATATAATAAATAATTTATATTTAAAAAATAATGTTGTAAAAAATTTAATTTATTACAAACTTAGGGTACGGTTGCATTAAAATACTAGGAAGGATCTCATAATAATGCTAAGCAAAATTGTCTCCTATACAAAATACACTAGTTTGCAAACCCAATTCCACCAAGTATACAAATGGAACCTAATTATGCATGCCTTCCAATTATATCTTCCAAATCGCCCACACTTACAATCTACCCTTCTCCCCCAAAAGGTGATTTTAATAAATATCCAAAATATAATACTTGGACTAACGGTGAAATTGGTTATTTTTCTTACTTCTCCGCCTCCCAAAGCTCATGTATCATATATACCTCCAAAGTCACAAGAAATTTATTTTATAAAAATAATTAATTATTGTTATACTATAATTTATTTGAAATAATTACTAAATATTGAAATATATAATAAACTATATAGTCAATATACATTAGCATACAATTAAGCAATTGAATTGAGTATAAAAATATAAATAATTAATGGGATAATTCAATTATGTAAAATTCATTAAATTGTGTGACGTGAAGTACATAAAAAATATAATAAAAAAGAAAATTAACAAATAAGAAATAAAATTGTGATAATATAAATAGACTTTCTTTATAACCTGTTAAACACACACAAAAAATTGTAAGTTGAAGATATAAAGTAAAAGTCAAATTATTAATTTTTTGTTGCTCAAAATAAGAAAAGGTTAAAAATAAATAAATTATTTGACATGTATAAAAACTTGAACGATAATGAACAAAACATAAAATAACATAATAGAAAAATGAGAAATGAAAAAAAAATGAACAAAGGTGATACTTTCAAAGAGAGCAAAAGAAATAATAAAAGACAGAATATGAATTGTTATATATGCGATGTTAAACTAGTGCGTCGGTTCTCAATCCCCATTTCCCATCCTTCGCAAATTCATTGGAAAATGCATTATTGTAAGAACTTTCCTCTCTTATGTACACAAAGTGTCATTGTTGCTAATTAACTAAGACATGTTGAGTGAGATTCTCTTTTTTCTTATGCTAGTTGACCCTTAATCTCAATAGAAGAATATATAAGAGAATAAAGACACAATGATGATTCAAGCGTTTATTTAGTTTTACAAAACTGAATAAGAGTATTTGTTAGTTTTAAAAACAATATATTAGACTTTACAAAGCCAATAGAAAATTATTTATGCATCACAGTAGAAACATTATGTTAATAATAGTGACCTTTAAATTTATTTCAGTTTATTTTTAATAATCTTATTCTTGAACATTGTTTGTGAAAAAAAAATTATTTCTATTTTCTATGTCTAGAAAACTCCTATATGATCGTATATTTTATAAACTTCTTATTTCTATTTTACATTTTTTTCTTTTATTGTTTTCTTCTTTCTTTCTTTCATATTAAAAAACTCCAAAATATACTTTTTTGCATATCAAAATAAAAATTTCAAATTTTTTTATTTACTTCAATTTTTTATTCATTTATAAGATTATTTTATATTGTATTTAATTTCTTTTTAATAATTAATAAAAAAACTTATAGGGGATTCCTTTCTTAGAGAATTAATTAGACGTAAAAATAGTACATTGACTTTACAAAGGCAATGAAAAATTAATTATCCATCAAAGAGCAAAACTATGTTAATATCAATGACATTTCAGTTTATTTTTTAACTTTTTAAAACACAACCATTGAAAAAAAGCTTTTATATAATTTAAATTTAATTTCTTTTTAACATTTTAAAACCCACCCATTGATCATTGAAACACTGCCTTTTTCACAAAATGCAAGAATCAAACAACCTTCCAAAAACATTTCTTATATCAGGGAGGATGACGTTCTTTATGACCTATACGCCTCAGAGAACTCTTGTGTTGACCATGGTCTCATTGCTATGACGATCCCTTCCTTGGTTAATGATGAAGACAATTGCATGCTATCCAATATCCCCACTTTGGAGGAAATAAAGAAATGCAGTGTTTTCGATGAGTGGAGATGATGCTCTTGGGCCAGATGGATTTGGGAGCTGTACCTTCTAAAGGTTTTGGGGTATTGTTGCTGCTTGCCTCAGATGTCTTCAATTTTATTAATCAGTTCTTCGCCTCTGGTTGAATTCCTCCTAACTTTAATTCGAACCTTGTTGTTTTCATTCTGAAAGTCCAAGGAGTAGATAATATTGTCAGTTTCAGACCTGTTGTTCTCGCCAACTTTCAACTTAAAATTATCACTAAAGTCTTAGCTGACAGATTAGCTACTGTTGCCCATAAAATTATTTTGCGCGAGCAGCGCGGTTTCATTAGAGGAAGATAGACCATGGACTATATTTTGGTTTCTGCAGGCGATCCAAAAACAACCTTGACAATATTACGAATCTCTTTCGGTTATGCGGGGAAACTTCTGGTCAAGTGCTTAGCTTGCCTAAATGTAGATTCTACACGCAGGTTGCATTTCTACCTGCTGGATCACAAACTTCAGGTGCTTACTGGGATTTCCTAAAGGAAGACTTCCATTTAAATATTTGAGAGTCCCGATCTTTCAAGGAAAGCCAAGCAGAATTCATCTCCAACCTCTGGCAAATAAAATTAAAGCCTAACTTGCCGCTTGGAAGGACTCTTTTCTCTGCATCATGGGGGCGCGTACAACTAGTGAATTCTATTATTCATGACACTCTTATTTATAGCTTCCACTCCCATGCGTGGCTAGTTTCGCTCCTCAAAGACATTGATCACTGGATCTGTAATTTCATTTGGTCTAGGGACATCTACAAGCAGAAATTAGTCACAATTGCATGGCACAAAGTTTGCACTCCTTTCCTAGAAGGAGGGCTCAATCTTAGGTCCCTTCGCGCTATCAACAAAGCTACCATTCTCAAACTCACATGGAATTTGCTTTCCTCCAATGATCAATGGACCAGCTTCTTCAAATATCATTTCTTCCGGAATAATTCTCCAAAATCTTCCTATGTAAAGTTCTCTATATGGTCAAGGATCAAATCTTGCATCTCATCTGTCTTGGAAAATATGGCGTGGCAAGTTGGCGATGATAAACAGATATGTTTTTGGACTCCTATTTCCAGAGGCTCTTTCTTCTTCTCCCCCACGAATATCATCTTGCTATTGCATTTTTTACTGTACTGCATCCCATTTCATTACCCTTTGGAGTATTGAATCATTGTACTTGAAGCTTGGCTCTCCAAGCCCATGGTGGACTTCCTCAACATTCCCTCCTCGCTTCATAGCTCCCTTAAAGCCATAGTTTGTGATTTCATCAGCAATCAATGTTGGGCAATCCCATCATCTCTAGCTACCATCTCCCAAGAGCTTGTGACTGAAATTCAGAGTATGGTTCTCCCCATGGTTCCTTGCGATTATTATGCAGTTTGGAAATGATCAAATTCTGATGACTTATCTTTTAAAGATGCTTTCTCATTTCTTGCTCTAATAAATTCGCCTACAAGTTGGGGTAAGCTTATTTGGAGATCTTTGATCCCCCCTCCGTCCAAATCCTTCCTATTTTGGAGACTAGTCCACAACAAACTCCCAAAGGATGAAAACGTGCAGAACAAAGGTTTGGCCATGACTTCTATGTGCAATTTCTGTGGCGCATATTCTGAATCCTCTTGTCATTTATTCCTCAGTTGTAAATTTGCTCAAGAAATTTGGCAATGGTTAGCCCAACATATCAATTGCTAGATTAGACACTTTCTCTCCCTTGGCTTTGCTAACAGTCTACACATCTAATTGTAGCCCTTAGTTACAAGATGTTGTATTAGCAGCAATTCTCAACTCCGTCTGGTTCATCTGGCACAACAAAAACATGAGTAGATTCAATAACAAAGTTTTGACTACAAGAAGTGTCATAAACTTGATAATTCCAGCAGTGTCCCTCACAAGTAACACTTCCATAGGCTGCATGAACTTCTTGTTATCAAACTTTACCATGCTTAAGTCATTTGCAGTAGTAAATGGTCATGCTCCAAGGCACCGAAAAATTATTCAAGTTGTTGGCATCTCCCGCTATATGTGTTAGAGAAATAAAGTCCCACATCTGACCAAATAAGTCACGGTCAAAGTGTATACAAGGATAGAGAGATCAAACCCAATGTTGAATTTCTTTGGTGATTATCCTCCTATCCTTAGCATAATTTAAGTCAAATCTACACTCTGATTACCATGTTATAAATGTCGTTTGGCCCCACTGAGAGAAGTTGTAGATGGGATTAAATGTGTATCAAGGATAGGAGGTGATACAGTTATAATATGTAGTGCGGGCCCAATGACGAGAGGGTAGATTGGACTTCTTAAAGGTATCAGGCTAGAGGTGTATCCTCAAAATATCGAACCAAGTTGGGTTTTGATCTCTTATCTTATATACACTTTGACTTGACTTTATTTGCCCGATGTGGGACTTTAGTTTCTAACACTCTCCCTCAAGTCCAGCTGGATTGTTATAGTTGTGACTTGCGTACCATCATTGAATAGGCCATAGATCATTTTTTTTTTGAAACTTGGCCTTTTTTTTGTTGGCTTGTACTCAAGTCTGCCTTAGAGGCCTCAAGTCTATGCTTTTTTTTTTTTGTTAGCCTGCCTAGGCTTGTGCTTCTTTAGTCTTAGAGGCCTAATTTTTTTTTTAATTTTTTTAAAATTGGTACGGACTTTTACGTCATCTGGGCTTTGATACCATGTTAGAATATGTAGTGCGAGCCCAATGAGAGAGTGCGGATTGGACTTAGATGTGTATTAAGGATAGGAAGTGTATCACCCAAAAGATTCGAACCAATGTAGTGCAGGGCCCAATGAGAGAGTGTAGATTGGACTTAGATGTGTATCAAGGATAGGTGGTGCATCACCCAAAAGATTTGAACCAATTGGGTTTGATCTCTTTATCCTTATATACACTTTGATTTGACTTTATTTGTCCGATGTGAGACTTTAGTTCTCTAACACTCCCCCTCAAGTCCAACTGGATTGTTTCAGTTGTGACTTGCGTACCATCATTGAGTAGGCCATAGATATTTTTTTTTTTAACTTGGCTTCTACCTTTTAACTTTTTTTTTTTGGCTTGTACTCAAGTCAGCTCAGAGGCTCAGGTCTATGCTTTTTTTTTTTTTGTTAGCCGCCTGGGCTTGTGCTTCTTTAGTCTTAGAGGCCCAATTTTTTTTTATTTTTTAAATTGGTACGGACTGGTTACATCATTTGGGCTCTGACACCATGTTAGAATACAGTAGTGTGGGCCCAATGAGAGAGTGTAGATTGGACTTAGATGTGTATCAAGGATAGGTGGTGTATCACTCAAAAGATTCGAACCAATTGGGTTTGATCTCTTTATCCTTATATACACTTTGACTTGACTTTATTAGTTCGATGTGGGACTTTAGTTGTCTAACAATATGGGTGGATAAAGGTCAATACGGATGGTGCTGCTAGGGGCTCTCCTTGAGTAGCATCATGTGGTGGGATTTTCAGGGATAAGCAGAAGCAGTTCCATGGGTTGTTTTGCTCTGAACCTTGGCACTTCTATTGCTCTCCACTGCTGAGCTTACTGCAACCATTGTTTCCATTGAAGTGGCCTGGAATAAGGGTTGGAAAAAACTATGGTTAGAATGTGATTCAATTTTGGTGGTACAAGCTTTTAATTTTCTTAAGGTTGTCCTCTGGTAACTCTGAAATCGATGGCAAAACAGTATATCCTTAACCACCAAAATGGACTTTTGCTTTTCACATATATACAGGGAAGGTAACTACTATGTAGATAGGTTAGCCAATTTTGGAATTCACACACAAGGCTTCACATGGTGGGACCCCATTCCCAACTTCATCCGTGAAGATTTTTTCACAAATAGATGCTTTATTGCCTAACTACAAATTTACTTAATTGTTGTTCTTTCTCATGGGTTTTGGTTTATGTCCTTCCATGATCCTTTCCTCTTGTATTCTTTTTTCTCATATTAATAAATTTGGGGGTGCTACAATTGATGGGTATTGTCTTAGGTGCCAACCTCGTTAGGATCTCTAACAACATTGTGATGCCTTAGCACACCTGATTCATAAAAAAAAAAAAAACTAATATAACCCAATTAAATGCAAAAATTAGAGATGACTAATATATCTCTAGTTTAGGCTAAATTGTTCTAGCAATCTTTCTTTAATATATGTACCGATAAAGACTATATTAATATTTATGCTCAAATTTATTTTATTTGAATTAGTTGCTTTAAAACATGTTTTATTATTAATAATAATAATAATAAATAAATATTTAATACAAATAAAATCAAAATTAAGATAAAATATTTTAAACAATAATTATGCATAGAAATTAAGAAATAAATTGTTATATGAGTCCATTTTATTACAAAATTATATATATATATATATATATATATATATATATATATATAATAAAATATACCTTAAAATTTATTATATTATTATGTTTAAAAAATAGTTTATAAAACATAATTTAAAATAGAAAGATGTAAATATATATTAATAACACACATCTGTGTGTATGTGTGTGTTTGTGTATGTATATATGCATGTATATATATATATGTGTGTGTGTGTGTGTGTGTGTGTGTGTGTGTGTGTGTGTGTATATATATATATACACACACACACACACACACATATATATTAATTTTTATACTTAATTATTATTCTAAATAAATTATTTTAAATTTACCTAAATTCCATTAAAATCCTTATTTTTAATTTTTATTGTTCATAAATATATTTTAAAGAAACTAAATTATAGAATAAAGGCTTAAATATACTTTTAGTCCTTTATCTTTTTATTAAAATTCATTTTGGTCCTTTGTCTTTTAAAAGATTTATTTTAGTCCTTTAACTCTCAAATTTAAGTCAATGTTGTACTTTTGTTAACAGTGATCATTTTCAATTTTGGGACACAATTTTGAATCCTTTTTTGATTGATTCAAGACCTAAAATTTGATTCACCTACATGAAAACTATAGAACCAAACCAATGTTCAAACCAAAAGGGTCATAAACATGATGAAAAATGCGTGAAAAGTGACTCCTACGAGCAATTGAAAAAAAATCTAGTGTTTTAGTTGCTCGTGAGACTCACTTTTCATGAATTTTCACCATGTTTATGGTCCTTTTTGGTTTAAACATTGGTCGGGTTTGGATAGTTTCATGTAGATGAATCTAATGGAACAAGTTTCAATTCTTGAATCGATCAAAAAAGAATTCAAAATTGTGTCCCAAAATTGAAAACAACTGTGTTAATGAAAGGATAATATTGACTCAAATTTAAGACTTAAAGGATCAAAATGAATTTTTTAAAAGATAAAAGACTAAAACAAATTTTAATAAAAAAATAAAGGGCCAAAAGTATATTTAAGCCTAGAATAAAATATACTTTTGAATATACATAATAATTTATTTTTAAATTTCTATCCATAATTATTATTAAAATAAAATATTATGAATCCTTTAAATTTAACTACATGTTTATAAAATCTTTGTTAAAAATATTATTACAAATTTAATGTTAATGTAGTATTATTTATATAATATTAAAAAATTGTGTAACAAAAATACATAATATACATTATTCATTAAATATATTTTCAAGAAACTAATTTAAAAAAAAAATTGAGCATAAGTATTAATATAATATTTAAAGTTATTATTATAGTATGTATATATCTAACTTTTTCTATCATCTTTCTATTTATATATATATATATATAGATTCTAATGAAAAGTCATACATTTAATAAATTTATATTTTAATTATTAAATTTAATAAATATATTATATGTAATAAATACAATATTTAATAGTATTTAAATAAAATATTTATTTATATATTTTAAATAATACTACATTAAAACATTGTGTGTTACATGAATACCTATGTAATAAATATCATTAATGTGAACAATTTAATTTTTCATTAAATAAAATTAATTCTGTCAATTTTTTTAGATTCAACAGTTATTATAAAGTTTAAGTTTACATCAATGGCTTATATAAGTTCAAATCTCCTTTACTGTATATATAGATGTAGATAGATATAGATATAAAGTATACCAAAATTTTTTATTTCATGTCTCATGAGAGAAATACATTTATAATAGTTCAAGTCACAATGGTAAGAATGTGAATGGCACAAAAATTTGCCCTGTGAATATTCGTAGATAAAATTCGCTACAGGTAGAAAATGAATAGGTTTAATAAGTACCCATGAGTAATAGGCGAGGGACAGTATCATGGTATCTATACCTGCGGATACTCGTGCCTTTTCTTGCGTTTCTCTCCTTATGTTTGTTTTAGTTGAAATAGAGTAGAAGGGAAAAGGAATGAGAGAAATAAAATAGAAATACTAGATTTCGATTATTTATTTGAGAAGAATAATAAGAAAGAAGGAAGTTATTTCTGTGAGAGCTTCCAGAAAACATTTTTCCCCACTTGAGAAATGAAATGAGAAGGAAATGATCTCTCATTTCTTATTTTTCTGGTTTAATTTTAAAAAAATTATAATATAAAAAATTAAAAAATAATAAATATTTTTATGTTAAGAAGATATATTATATTAAAAAATTACATTTTTAATTATTATAAAAATATTTTTATATATAATTCATTTACTTCTTTTCATTCTCTTTTCCATTCATCCAAACAAGTGAAGAGAAATTCTCCCACTTCCTTCATTCATAATTCTATTCATCCAAACAACATATATTTAGTATTTTATTTCTTCTCTATTTATATCAATCTTATTTCATTCCTTCCTATTTCTTTTCTCTCTATTTCACTTTTCATCCAAACAAGTGTAAACAGTTATATATGAACTAACCGTATATCTAAAATTACCCCGCTATTACGGTAAATTTCTATAGATAGAAAAAACAAAGCCCTTCTGTTTCATCTCTAATTGTGAATTGAATATTCAATCACTAAAGAAATTCAATAAAAAAACAAAGAATTCAAAGAATGGTTCCAAATTTAAGGTAAGATAAGAACAAAGGTTATACAGATTCACAAAAATAAACCACGTAGGTAGAGACAAAAAAAGAAATCTCGAAGTAACTCGTGTAGTTCCATACTATAACTATTACTATTTTCAATTGGAATTCTTCTTAATTACTTTAACATAATAAACCTTGGTAATTGAATAATTAAGTCATAATTTATTGGTTCATTATATCATTAACTATTTCTTTATTTTATATTTAGGTTACGAGGAAATATTTATTGTATATAATTTTTTTCCACTTTTTTAAATATTAAATAATATTTTTATAACATAATTATATAAATAATTTATACTTAAAAAATAATATAATAAAGTTTAATTTATTTCAGTTTATCCTTGACTAAAAATTCGTGTTTGTATCTTTCATCAAAAAAATACATTTATGGTAGTTCAAGTCACAACGGAAAGAAGTATCTATTTAAGAGACTATAGTTTTTCACATGAACTAACGACGGAGTCTAGCGTGCACAAGTAACGAAAGTCACGCATGGTGCACAAGTAGATAGGGACTCTTAGATATAAGACCCGAAAATGTGTGGCTGCGATTTTAGTAAGCACACTGGCTTGTAATAGGTTTTCGAAATGGTTTTTTAAAAAAAAATAGAAATTCCATGTGGTCGGATACCCTTGGCACTGTGTGGGGTTCACCTTTACTATTTCAGATCTTCGTTCTTAACCCTCCTGATTTCGAAAGTTCTTTCTAGACCTCCGTTGTTAGTGTTCTGTGGTGGTATCTAACGATGGACAATGGGACAACCCATGCTTGACAACTTAAACAAAGATTAAAACCTCACCCTTCGCCACAATTTCGAAATCGTTTAAGGAAATTTCAAAACAAGCAGTGGTAAAAGGGACAGCGAAAGGCGATTTTCGAATTAGTAAAGGCAAACCCTACACAGTGACGGACAAGGGTATCCATGTGGATTTTTTTTTTTTTTTTTTCCAAAACACAACTTTAACAACTGTGTCAACTGGTCTACGTATTACAATCGTAGCCATACAAAATTTGCGACTCATATCTAACAGTGCATATTAGTTACACCCCATGTGGGACTTGTGTTGCTTGTGCATGTTAGACTCCGTCGTCAAACTAAAAGAAGTTTAGCAGGATTGCTTTTCACTTTATCCAAGGTCATATTCATTATTTAATGGTTTAAATAATATACTGCTTTTTTTCATATGGTATGATTTTTTCTTTATAGTATACTGTTTTCTTGATCTTGGTCCATGAAAAATTATTTTTTTAATAATTTTCGTAAAATTTATTTTTTTAAATTTTAGTCTTTACTATTTTGTTTCAGTCTTTGTAATATATTTTTTTAGTTTTAATTCTTATAATATTTTGTTCACTTTGAGTTAGTCTCTTTGAAAAAAAATGATGGGACGAAAAGTAAATTATTCACATATTACAAAAACAAAAATGAAAAGATGAGTATTTTACAAGACCTAAAACAAAATATCAAGGATCAAAGTAAAAAAAATTAGTAGGACTATTTAAAAAAATAATTTTTTAAAGACTAAAACCAAAAAAGTGATATATTACATGGATCAAAAGTATACTTAAGCCTTATTCAATTCATGCTATCACTTGTCAAATGAAAAATAGAGTTGCTTTTTTACTTACAAAAACTATTATTCAGAGCAAATGTAATTGACAAAGAACACATAAGGCATAAATACCTACAAATCATAGTAAAATAAAGTCCATTGGTGCACCTCATAATAATAAAGTGTATTGCTAGTACTCTTTCTGCAATGCCAATACAGGTAGGCACAAGTGATTAAAGGTCTGGTATGAACTCCCATTTTGGTCGGCTTCGGTTGGCAACCCCAGCATACAATTGGCACCTTTTCCGTTATGCATAAAAAAAAAAAAGCATACTCTTTGGCAATGTTTGGTAAGGCATTTGAGCTAGCTTTTAGCTTCTTTTTTTCACTAGTTGAAAGGCTTATTTGACCTTGTTAGTAGTGTTTGATAAATAAGTTTTTTTTAGTAGCATATAGTATTTTTTAAGACGCTACTTCAAATAGCGTTTTTTTAAAACGCTAGCTTCTACCTTCTAGCTTATTAAGTTTATTCCCTTTTTACCCTTAAAATATTTATTAGGTTTCCTTTTTAAATAAAGTAAGATTTTATTATTTATTTGGCTTCTTTTTTTTCACTAATTTACACATCCAAAGCAAAATCTGCTAACTATCAAAAACCCGTTTTTTTTTTCTATTATACTATTTATTTTAACTATTACACTATTTGCCTTATTTATTCTATTATTGTTAACATTACTTCAAGATGTTGTAACGATTATACTAATTAGCATAATAAAATTATAACATCTACTTAAGTGTATGTTGTTTTTACTTTATTTTAAACTTGATTGAAAATATTTTTAGATATAGTATAAGATTAATAATAGAATACATAATATGAAAAAAAGATAATGATTGAAACTAAAAAAATGTAATTAAAACAATTGATCTATAAATAAAAATTACAAGAGTTTAAAATTATTTAAAAACTAAAATTATAAATGTCCCAAAATATATTTTTATAAATAAAATAAATTAATATTTATATAAAAATATCATGCAAACATGTCTATTTTTGTCATTTTATATTTATCAGCTACTTTAACATATAATTTTACCAAACACTCATTATTTAATAAGCTAGCTTAATAGCTTTCAGCTGCAATTTAGCTTTCTAACTTCTAGCTAACTTTTCAACTAGTTTTGCTAAACATAGCCTTTATGCATTGAATAATAGACATTAATTACATACTATCTACTAAAAAAATAGCAAAGAATAATTCATAATTTAATATTTGAGAAGAAAGTTATTGGTATGAAAAAAATATATTTAAGACTTTGGATTTATAATAATATTAATTTCTTTTAATAATTATTAGCAAGTTTAGGTATTATATTTTTTTATCATATTCATCTCATTTTTTATTTCATTTTTTAAAATAATTATTTCTTTATTATTCTTTCAATAATTTTGTTTCTAAACTGTATGCTTATAACTTAAAAAATTTAGTTATTATTTTCTTTTAAAAAATGGTGCAAGCCACTACAATACACATTACAACTTACGTCAATTAAGCCAAAATACAAAAAACCACATTATTCAAATCATTATTGCTTGTGCTGATTCTTATAATTATACTTGTTGTGTGGTGAACACAAGAGTGCGTCTCTGGTGAGCTCCCATGGTGGTTATTGGTGTCTCCAGTGGTGGCGCCTGCAAGGACTCCGATGTCTAAGTCAGTAAGGATTTAAGTGTGAGTGAATATGAGACAGAGCATGTGTACCTAATAGGTATAGAGTCTTTTATATAGTGTGTTTTGAAGGGAAATTCTATTAGAGTTAGGTGCAACGTGGCAGTGTGCGTTTGGGTGTCTTATTACATACGTTCCTTGCCGTTAGGCGCTTCCCATGTTGTGCCGGGATAGAGGTGGAGTCAGTTCGAGATAGCAAGGGTTTATAAGTCGAGGTATCTGCGGCCGTGTCGGCCAAAGTAGATGAGATAGGAGCCGACTTAGAGCTATAGGTCTGAGTAACCTCTAGAACAGTTGCCTCTAAGCCAGTGATGCTTAGAGAAGCATCGTCGGCTTAAGTGCTAAGTTGGCCCCACAATAATTGCCCCCAAGCTGATGATGCTTGCAATAGGCATCATCAGCTTAAGAGTCTAAAAGCGAGTCTGGGATGATGTTGCCCCCAAGTCAGTAAGACTTTCTACCGAAAAAAGGATTGTCAACTTTGGAGCCGAAAGGTTCGAGTGTCTTTTCATTTTTCAGATAGCTGCGTCGTATCTTTGGCGTGGCCGAGGTGCATTAAATGCATAATAATTTGATATCTTAAACTCCGTAGTGCTTCGAGTTCCAAGAGATTTTGGCGATTATTTGGATTATTACACTTTCAAATTTATGGATTTGGGCCTAACCTGGTTACATGCCCATTCAATATAAGCTCAGGCTCTCGCAGTTTCAGTATGCTTGCCCTCATTCTCCTACTAAGACTTTCTTTCTTCTTCATGAGAATTCTTTCTGCCTCCTGTGTCTTCCTCCCCCGATGAGAAGTATAAAGCATGTTGTTTTTCTCGATTATTCTTCACCACCAGTCGTTTTGTATACTAAGGTAGCATTCTCGTTCTCGTCTTCGCTTTAAGTAGTTCCTTTGCATTATGGTTTTTTCTATACTGTATTGTGTTTTTGTTTCATCGACGATGGGCTTGCATAAACGCATGCTTCGTCTTCTGCTCGCAGCAGTCGTGGCAGTCGCCATGAGCAGTTTTGCCATTAACTGGTTGTTTCGGTCTCTGGCGATGCCTCCATCTCACCGCACTAGTCGTCATGGTCATGAGGGTGTCACTGGCAGTGCTAGTTCTTCAACTGATCCTATAGCTACATGCCGAGGGGGGGGGGGTAGCGATCCGGGTAAGATGGGTAGGCAAAGGTCCGCAAGGAGGATTGATAATAGCCGACCCAAAGAAACCTTTGACACCTGCGATTGTTATCTGGCTTGAGCTCCTAGAAAAATGTTAGAGCCACTTAAAAGCCATAGGGATGCCATACGGCCCCAAACGAAGTATTGGAGTACGCTAAAACTTGGGTGCAATATCCAGACTTAATGAGGATTCCCTCCGGGTTGGGCAATATTTCCAAGGTTAAAAAGTCAGTGAAAACTAGCGATGGGGTTAGGTCACAGTTAAAGTCCCAACCAGCCCATTCTAACCCTTCTTCTAGTGTTTATGATAGGGAGATGAGAAAAATCATAAGAAATGTGGAGACTACTCCAGAGGCCTACTACGACGCGACGGGTCTAAATGTTGACTGGGTGGATAAGGAAGTGGCCGGGACTCGGTCATGCTTCAATCAAAAGGCTCTAGATGCATTGGCAGGTTGTCTAGAGCTGAGCCAAGGTGTTGTTGAGATGTCTTTTGACATAGTGGCCCCGAGGAATAACGACCAAATTTGTTTGCAAGGCCGGAAAGATAATATGGGGACCCTATTGGATGAGACTGAGGCTGCAGCGGCGAGGTACTTGTACTCTAATTTTCTGCCTATACATTTAACATTTTTTGAGCACCTTGGGATTAAGCTGCCATTGACGAAGTTCTAGGTGTCTATCCTCAACTTCCTCAATGTTGCTCCCTTATAACTTTAACCCAACTCTTTGGCCTTCCTCATGGCATTTGAAGGTCTGCGCAACCGAGAAGGGGTTGTGTGTAGCTGGAACTTATTTTTTGTATTATTG
Source organism: Spatholobus suberectus (assembly GCA_004329165.1). Classification (NCBI taxonomy): domain Eukaryota; kingdom Viridiplantae; phylum Streptophyta; class Magnoliopsida; order Fabales; family Fabaceae; genus Spatholobus; species Spatholobus suberectus. The sequence goes on from CM014737.1 coordinate 33,031,956, forward strand.
TACCCCCATTTGACAGACGTATAATGATAAATTTTATTCTATCTCCCTTCGAAGCGTCCGCAGTTGGGCTCTGCTAAAGCCCTTCCAAGATTCTTACAAAGACTACAAAGACAAGTTTTTCTTCCTTCACCTCCGCGCAAAGAGCTGGGAGGCTTTTTTCATGGTTCCTAACACAGGGGAGAACGTCATTGAGCCTCGGTTCCCTTATACTAGTTGTGTGACGATTATTGCTTGGATCCTAAAAGGTTTTTGGTCCAAGATAATGACCTAATCCTGGAAGAGGCTCAAGCCGGGGACCATTTTTTTGTTATGATAAAGAATCTGCAAGATCACATCCCCTGTCAGTGGCTAATTGGCACCACTCTTTCTGAGTATCACCAAATTTTTGGTGTGTTTGTGTGAAGACATTGTATGTTTATTTTTTGATTATCTTGATACTTTGTGCATAACTTGACCAGGTTCATGTTTTTTTGCAAATACAATGGTGAAATCCAAGATGGCCGACTTTACCTTACCCTTCAACAGGACAAAACGGCAAAGCAGAAAGAACTGAGAAGGGCCAAGGGGAAGTTGAAGGTTGTCGAGAAAGCAAAGGCGCTCCCCCCGACCCCTACAACAGTCAAAGGAATAGTCATCAAGGAGGTCGAGGACCGGCATGCGCCTGTTGTGACAGCTCCAACCGAGGTAGCCGCCCCTGAGGTGGCTTTTACCGAGGTTGCTGTTGAGGCTATCCATCATGATTCCCACGGTGTTGGGAAGAAGGCTGTGACTGACGTTGCGTGAAAAGAGGAACAACCTTTGAAGAGGCATCGAGATGACCAGCCTTCTCCTTCAACGGTGGAGTTAGCAGATCAACACATTCCAGTCGGGAACGTGACTGTGTTTGAAAACAAGATCTAGGGTGAGGTGCACACCATGCAAGGTGAACTGGGCACCCTACAAGACGAGCTTGAGGGGTTGGGTGCTCTCTTCAGCCATATGTTTTATGGCTATAACCAATATGTGCTGATGAAGGAGGCTTTTGGCAACAAAAACCCTTTAGACGTCATGGCAGAGAGAGAAGTGATCATATCCTAGTACAAGTACGCCAAAGAAGGGGCACGCATGGCCAAAGAGGAATTTGGCCAAAGAATCGTTGAGCTGGAGGAGCAACTGCAAGCCTTGAAGGGGTAACTAGTGGAAGAGAAAGCTGATAAACTGCAATTGGCCAAGATTGAAGCTATCCTCCAAGTGAAGTTGTCTACCGCCAATGCCAAATATGCTGAGCTTGATAAAGATCTATCCTCTCAACTCCAAGCTTTATAAGACAGACAAAATTTTGGAAGTTATGGTGTAGGAGTTAAAGGTCGGTATGGCAGCTTCTTAGGAGGAATCTCTTTTAATGCGCCACCACTGGATTAAATCCATCCAGTTGTCCTTTGAGAATACAATGGACTAAGTGCGCTTCCTCCTCCATAGAAAAATGGACCTTGTGTGCGCCCAGCCAAATTGTGAAGTAATTGACAGTATTTGGCACACGAACATAAATCGTGAAATGACATTGGTGGATCCTGCCATTCCCATAGTTGATTCCGACGCTGACAATGACGTCGAGGAAAATGAAGTCGGTATAGGGCATCAGGGTGTTGAGGTCGATTTCGTGTCCTAGGGGGATAAGCTAGATGCCACAAAGGAACTCGCATATAGCTTTATATCGACCCCGCAGGTGACACCGACTATCCCTCCTTCTACTGAGGTTGTGATCCTAGGTGATGATCCTAAACCTGGAGATGCCGGTGTCTCTAAAAATGCTACCAACGTCGGAGAATGAAGGGTTGAGATGCCAATTTTGGTTGTAAAATTATTTGTTTATGTTTCCATCAGACTATGTATACATTTGAATACTTCGAATATAAATGACAAACTTCGATGTTTTCTTTGAATGTCTCACTCCTTGAGTACAATTTAGTGTGCGTGCTTTGCTTTGTATATAGATTGTTCTTCGCGCTTTAGTTAAACGCTTTCATGCTTGCTCGACTTTATCTTTACACACTTCTCAATTTCCATCTTCATCTTTATCTTCATTTTTAGTGATCTTCCTACCCCGGCTGGAGTGAATCCACGTACACGGGGTAGTTCGCGTTTATTTTTCTGTCTTTAACAATCTTCCTATCCTGGCTGGAGTAAATCCACGTACGCAGGGTAGTTCACATTTACTTTTCTTCATCTTTAGTGATCTTCCTACCTTGGTTGGAGCAAATCCACGTACGCAAGGTAGTTTGCATTTAATTTTCTTCGTCTTTAGCAATCTTCCTACCCCGGCTAGAACGCATCGATGTACACGGGGTAGTCGCATTTAATTTTCTTCGTCTTTAACGATCTTCCTACTCTGGCTGAAACGAATCCACGTATACGGAGTTGTTTGCATTTAATTTTCTTCTTTGCCTTTTACTTTTGTGTATTCATTCAGCCCTGTATTTAGCTTTATATGGCAGGAAAGCTCTCATTTTATTAATCACGTGAGGTAAAAAATGTTACAAGAGCCATAAGTTATAGTATGCGACTCTGTCCAGCTATATTACATGCTTAAATAACTACAAAATCAAAATTAACATTACCAATCACACCTCAACTATAGTACTGTCTGAGGTTGCCTGCATTCCGTGTCTGTGGGATGGCAATCCCAGGTAACGTCTCCAGAGTATATGCATCTGTGCTAATCTTTGAGGTAACCCGGTATGGGCCTTCCCATTTCTTAGTGAGTTTTCCTTGTTTGGCATTTCTCCCTTCTATATCAGCACGCCTCAACATCGGATCACTGAGCTTGAAAGCGCGATGCATGACCTTCTTGTTATATCTCCCTGCAACCTGTCTTTTTAAAGCAGCCTCTCTTATGGCAACAACTTCCCTCCTTTCTTCCGCTATATCTAACTTTGTACGCAATAGTCTATCATTATCCTCCAGCCTTGGGTTAGCCACTCTCCACACCATCTCTCCAATCTCTGTCGAGATCATTACCTCCACACTGTAAGTAAGGCGAAAGGAGACTCTCCAAGGGAGGAGTAGGGGGTTGTGCAGTATGCCCATAAGACATGTGGTAGTTGCTCAACCCAACACCCCTTCGCTTCATCTAAACACTGTCTAAGCCCTCTAAGAATGACTAATTTGCTGCCTCCGCTTGCTCGTTTGATTAGGGATGTTCAACCAACGTAAAGTGTTGCTTAATCTTCAACCCAACCAAGAACTCCTAGATGCTCTTGTCTGCAAACTGAGTGCTGTTATTTGACACTAGAACATCCAGTGCCCCAAATTTAGAAAAATATGCCGAAATACAAAGTTCTCGACATTCCTTGCCATGATGGTGGCTCATGCTTCTACTTTGATCCACTTGGTGAAGTAGTCAATTGCTACGACCAAATACTTAACCTGGCTGGGTGCTTTAGCAAAGAAGCTGAGTATATCAATGCCTCCCCATATAAAAGGCCATGGGGAAGTAATCATATTCAAATATTCCAGGGGCCAGATGAATGTTGGAGCATTTTTGGCATCTGCCACACTTTTTAATGAACTCTATAGCGTCATTTTCTAACGTTGGCCAATAATAGCCCGCTTAGAGTATCTTCTTAGCTAATGCTCTGCCTCCCAAGTGTTGGTCACAGCATCCCTCATGTATCTGGGCCATCACGTATTCAGACTCCGACTTTTTCAAACATCCAAGCAATAGTTATGAGAAGCCACGCCAATATTGTTTATTATTCACTATGCAAAAATGAGTTGCAGACCGCTCTAGCCTCCTTACTTCTTTTCTGTCTTTCGAGGTCATGTCTTCATTTAGATAGTTAATAATTAGGGACATCCAACTCTGCTTTGATTTAATTGCCAATACGAGATTAGGCTCACAAATTGTTTGTTAAATGATCGTCCTATTATTATTGAAAGACTTCATGCTAGCCAACTTCGATAAAATATATGCCTTGACATTCTTCTCTCAAGGAATGTAGACAAAGTCTATATTATTAAACTTTGCAATGAGAGTCTTAACTTTTGCCAGATACTTCTGCAATATCGACTCTTTGGCTTGATAGGCCCCATTAATATGCGAGATCATCAATTGGGAATCACTACATACGTGCAGCGACATGACACCAGTGTCAGCCGCTTTAGTGAGTTTAGCTATGCATGCCTCGTATTCTGCTTGATTATTGGAGGTGGGAAACGTAAAAGTCAATGACTGCTCCAACACAATGCCGTCCACAGACTCCAACATTATGCCGGCTCCGCTTCTTTCTCATTGGATGACCCATCTATAAAAATAGTCTAGGTTAAATTTTTGGATAAGGATTCTGCCGAAGTCAATTCTACTACAAAGTCAACTAGCGCTTGGGCTTTCAGTGCCTGCCTTGGTTCGTACTGAATTCCATATTTTGATAATTCTATGGCCCAGGTCATCATCCTCCCTACTAACTTGGGCCTATGTAGAATGTGTCGGATTGGCTGATCGGTTCTTACTATAATCTTATGTGATTGGAAGTATGGCCTTAACCTTCTAGCTGCCATTACTAGAGCAAACACAACCTTTTCCATCTTAGGGTATCTCAATTCAGCTCCTTGGAGAGCTCTACTTACAAAGTAAATTAGCTTTTGCCCTTCGGGTGTCTCTCGTATTAGCACGACACTCACAGCTTCATCGGTCACGGCTAAGTATAGGTACAACACTTCACCTATCTCGGGTTTAGTGAGTAGAGGGGAGAGGATAAAGTTTCTTTCAACCTTGTGAATGCAACTTTGCAATCATTTGTCCATTCAAAAGGTTTGCCCTTTCTCAAAAGTCAGAAAAAAAAAGGAGAGCATTTTGTGCCGATCTGGCTATAAATCTCATCAACATAGCCAAATGCTCGGTTAATTTCTAAACCTCCTTCATGTTCTGAGGGCTTTTTATCTCCAGTATAGCCCGACACTTCTTTGGATTTAACTCAATCCCTTTTTAGATAACATGTACCCCATATTTTTTTCCGTTGAGACACCAAATATGCACTTGTTGGGGTTTAGCCTCATGTTAAATTTTTCTAACTAGGCAAAAGTTTCTTCCAAGTCTTGAAGATGTGCTAAAGGGGTTGCACTTTTCACGATCATATCATCAACACATACTTCCAGATTTTGCCCTATCTATGCCTCAAACACCTTCTTTATCATTCTCTGATACGTGGCCCCGATGTTTTCAACGTGAAGGACATCATCTTATAGTAGTAATTGGCCTTCTTAGTCATAAAAGTTGTTTTCTCCTGATCACCCAAATATAGAAGGGTCTGGTTGTATTCGGAATAAGCATCCATAAAAGACAGATAACAGAATTCGAATGAACTGTCCACTAGCTTGTCATTGTCAGGCAGAGGGTACGATTCCTCCGGGCAATGCTTGTTTAGGTCAGTGTAATCAACACACATTCTCTACTTGCCATTTTACTTCTTCACAAGCACCACATTATCTAGTTAGGTGGTATACTTCACTTCTCGAATGAATCCGGCTTTCAGCAACTCCTCCACCTGCTTATCAATCTCCTGTAGGCTTTCAGGGGCTATCTTTCTCCTTCTCTAACATATCGGTGTCATGGAGGGATCAACCTCTAACGGTGGCAAAAGAGATTGGGGTTTATCGTGGACATGTCTGCTGGCTTCCACATGAACAAGCTGGCATTGTTCTTTATAAGCATCGATAGATCCTCCTTCATTTTTTCATCTAGGTCGGCACCAATCCTCATGACTTGATCCTTCTCCTTCCCAATCTGAATCGGGATGCATTTCCCTTCAGGCTTTGAATGGGGTATCCAGGTATCTCTCTTTATCTCATCTTGACAGTCTAATTCTGTTAAGAGTACTTCGCCTTCTCCGGGATTGGGTTTATAGTCTATGTTGGGGGTTGTGGCTGACTTTAAGGGACTCATTGTAGCATTCCCTTGCTTTCCTCTCGTCTCCCCGAAGGGTGACTACCTCTATATTATCATTGACAAATTTCATAGCCAGATGCGAGACCGAGATAACGGCCCTTAAAGCATTCAATGTCGACATGCCCAAAATCACATTATATGAGGACTTAGCATCGGCGACTATGAATCACATGGTTACGATTTTTGTGCATGGCAGCTTCCTAAATGTTATGTGCAACTTTATGTAATCCACCAGCATTATGTGATGTTCGGAGAATCCTTTCAGATCTTCATTGTACGACATTAACTCAGATTTCGGGATTCTCAGCTTCTTGAAAAGTTCATAGAACATAACATCAGCAGAACTACTGATGTCTATCAGCAGCCTATGTACTTCCTTGTTTGCCATCAAAGTGTTCACCATTAGAGGATCATCGTGGTTTGGCATAACGTCGGTGTAGTTAGAGTCATCAAAGATCTCGCAGGACTATGTCAGTGTGGTGATCTGTCACTCCGAGGTGGAGAGCGCCCTTTCCTCGGGCTCCTTGATTTGTCTCCTTGGTGGTGAAAGGCATTGTCCTCTATCACTACGACCCCCATTCCACTTGACAAAGCTGTCAAGTCTCCCTCGTTTGATCAGTACTTCAATTGCATCCTTCAGCTAAAAACATTCATCAGTATTATAGCCCGGCGCCCTATGAAATCGATAATATTTGGATTGATCTCCTGCTTCTCTGTTTCTTATTGGCTTCAAGGGTTTTATTCCTTCTTCCACAAACTCGTTATATACCTCATTCAAAATTCTTGCTCTAGAGGCATTCAACGATGTATATTCTTCAAACCTCGAGCCTCTTTTGTATAAACCCCAATTCTCATGACATGATGGTTTATTGGCCTTTGCTTGTAGATTCTTCTTCTATAGTGCGATCTCGGCTGCTTTCACCTGCCTGGTCTCCAACACGTTTTTATAGTTGATGTATTTGTCCTCCTTCTTCAAAAACTCCTCCATTGAAGTCAGAGGTGTTGTAGCAATTGACGTGAAAAAGGGCAAGCCTGGTCTCAACCCATCCTTAGCCAACATTAAAACCACTCCAGGTTGCAGATTTTCAACAGTCTTTGCCTCTTGGTTAAATCTGCTGATGTAATCTCTCAATGGCTCATCCACGCCCTAGTAGATCCTCCTCAGGTCGGCCTCAGTCTTTGGCCTGCCCTTGCTAGTCGTAAAGGCAGTCTTGAATTTTTCTCTTAACATCATCCATGAGTCGATAGACCTTGATTCCAGAGATTGGAACCACTTCAACGCCACTCTCTTCAATGAGAGTGGAAACGCTCTACCTGTTAACGAGGCTGACGCTCCTTTGTACGACATTGCTGACTCAAACATTGAGAGGTGGTCATTTGGATAAGCAAATCTATCATACAACTTCAACGAAGGTAGCTGCTGCAGTTGCTTTGGGACCTACAAATTTAGGATTCTTAGGGAAAAGAGAAGGTTGAACAGAATCATCTCATCTTCCCCGTCTAACTTCGTTGTCATATGTGCATCATGCATCTCTAGCGTAGGCTTTAGAGTGGATGCAATAGACCTCTCAGTATGGTCGTAAGTGTTCTTTGTAACCTTCTTACTGCCTCTCTCCGCCCGAAGTTCAGCGATGATCTTTTCCTGCTCCTTCAACGCCTCTCTCTGTTGCTGCAGCAGCACAGCAAGGTCTGCCATGGTGATTGACAGTGCTAGAACAGCGTTCGCATTAGGACCCGCCTCAGGAGTGGCAGAAGCAGCTTCGCCATCCTTAGGCGACTGTGGTAGAAGCTTCAGTGGTGAAGGTGCCACAGCGGACTTGCGGTTTCTTGTGCTAACCATCATGATCTTTAGATAACGAAGAAACGAAGGAAATGGAGAGAATTAGAAAATGATTCCCACAGACGGCGCCAATGTTTATGGTGAACACAAGAGTGTGTCTCCGGTGAGCTCCCACAATGTTTGTTGGCGTCTCTGGTGGTGGCACCTGTAAGGACTCCGATGCCTAAGTTAGTAAGGATTCAAGTGTGAGTGAATATGAGAGAAAGCGTGTGTACTTAATGGATTTAGAGTCCTTTATATAGTGTATTTTGGAGGGAAATTCTGTTAGAGTTAGGTGCCACATGGCAGCATGCGTTTAGGTGCTTTATTACACGCATTCCTTGCCGTTATGTGCTTTCCATGTTGTGCCGGGATAGAGGTGGAGTCGATCCGAGATAGCAATGGTTTATAAGCTGGGGTATTCGTGGCTGTATCGGCTAGGGTAGATGAGATGGGAGCCGACTTAGAGCTGCAGGACCGAGTAACCTCCAAAACAATACTAGAGCCAACTGCATACTAAATATTTTGTAGGGCATGTAATATAAAAGGTCATATCCAGTTATCCACTAATAGTTTATACCTTTTGGACTGTGTGTATCTAATTTTCCATGTTGGACAATCAATCATCATTTGCATGTTAAAATGGATAATTTTTTTATTGAATGTATTAAATAAAAATGATTTAGTTTATATTAGTTATTTAATTTTAATTTTATAAGATTTATATATTTTTAAACTTTTAATATATTTTTATTAATTTAAATATCAATACATTAGATGTGTTATGTTTCTGATTTAAAATTTTCATTGACAACAAACAGATCAGAACTAATCATTTGTTTATTATCGCTTCAATACTTTTATTTTTAAATTGTATGATTATAATTTGTTAAAATTCAGTTATCATAAGTTTGTAAAATTTCAAGAGGTATATTTCGTGGGATGCATATGTAGTTCAACTTCAAGTAAAAAAAAGGGACAAGCATAGTTCTTAAGCTTCTGCGTCGTCAAAAAGTCAACAAAACCTGCTGGCTAGAGAATGTTGGACCCCACTAGGAACCTTCTAAGAAAGCGGGTGCAATTCTAACTGTTAATCATAGCATATAAGAAAGGAAAGAGTAAAGTTGATCATATCATAGCATATGAAACTTCTCAGAACAATACATGACATGAACAGTATATTTACATCTGTTGTCTAATTCTTCTTCATACTTGGAAGAAGTCCACACGTTTTGATCTCATATGCACTATACAATTGCTGTCAAGATGCTCTTGTGTTGAAGTAAAGAATCAGTGTGTTCTTCTCTGTTGCAAGAAGTTGGATTGGGTCTTTGGTCAGTTTTTTTTTCTCTATTTTCAATCTTACCTCTGAATAGAAATAATAGATGATGAAAAGATGTGGGCCACGTGGCTAATTTGATTTCTTCATGTTTTCCCATGTTTTAGCTGAAAGAGAATGGGTTATGAATGTGAATGTTGCCTGAGAAAATAGATTACAGACTTCAAAAGATGAGTGACTCTATGGTTGTCTAAATGAAAAATAACTTGATTTCTCTTTTAAAAAATATATATATATTTGGTGAGACAGCATGAACTTTTCACTGAAGTGCTTAAAGACGTGCATCTATATTCTTGGTATTATTCGGTCAAGCTCACTTTGGATGTTGCCATTGGTTTTGATAAACTAATAGTTTTAAGGGCATGAGCTTCTAATTGCCATTCAGATTGATCATCTAAATTCTTTGTATTTTAATCTAAAGATAGATCTGCTTTCTCTTATAAGATTTGTGAATGTGACTGATATGTTGATTTAATTTTTAATCCAATGTTGTGTTAAGCAAGTGTTGAATGGCTAGAAAGCAGAAACAATGCAAATGCCTTGACTTATCACTTGCTGCCATCTACATTAATATCCATACTGGTGTGAACATGTGGCTTCCAAATTTAAGTTCCTTTCCATTTGATGATCTCAATGCCTTTTTCAGTCTAGGTTGTTTAAGCATAATTTAATGTTCTAGCAGCACCTACTATTATTAATAGAAGTTGAGCCATGTATGTTGGACTTCAACCTTGTTCTGTTTGATAGGGCAAGCACACATTGGTCATGACACACATTTTCAGGTTTTAATTAATTTCAGGCCAATCAATACAAGTTTTATCACAAATTATTTCTAAGTATTTCTTCTGTTTTAGCAGTCTTCGCTTTCTGGGTCCTAAGTCGGGTTATACAACTGAAAATCAAGTGCCAGTTGGCCTATAAAGAAGCTGCAACATAACAGATTCAACATTCAATGTCATAGACTCATTAAATTTTCTGTTCATTGATACCACTGGTTTGTATTTAAAGTTGGGAGTATTTTCTAAACAATCTGTCTATTGAACAGCTGCAATGTCTTGAACACTGCATAATTATTAATCAATGGTAGATGTCAGAGAGTTAGTTGTTTGACAAAATGTCAAAGAAATATTAATCTGAATTTAAGGTTTAGGAGTTTAGGTTTCTACCCACACTGCTATAGTGTAATCCGAAGTTTAGATTCATTATTCATGTTATTAGGCTTTTCATATCTTATCGTTTACTGACCTTCTGTTATATTCAAATGGACTATCAGCTTTACCAAGTCAAAAGCAATTTCCTAGGATCACAAAACACCTCAAAATCATTTTAGCTTTGAACTTTGAGCTATTGGATCTCATATTAGACAGATTTATGAATTCCAACTAATAATATTAAGAACAAGTGTCAATAAATATAAAAGCTTTTATTATTTCTTGATTTGTAGTGTTATAATCATTGCAGTTTGCAGGTGCAGCAATTGGAATTCATAATGGCTGAGCAGCAATTGATAAGTGCTGTTGCTTCTTCCTCTAACTCTTCTTCTATTCTGTCTTCTAAAAAATATGATGTTTTTCTAAGCTTTCGAGGTGAAGACACGCGCAGGAGCTTCACAAGCCATCTTTATGAAGCTTTGATGCAAAAGAAAGTTGAAACCTATATAGATGAACATCTTGAAAAGGGAGATGAAATCTCACCAGCACTCATCAAAGCCATCGAAGATTCTCATGTTTCTATTGTTGTCTTCTCAGAGAACTATGCTTCTTCAAAGTGGTGCTTGGGTGAACTCATCAAGATCCTGGAGTGCAAGAAGGATCGAGGGCAGATTGTAATGCCAGCATTCTACGATATAGATCCATCCCATGTAAGGAAGCAGACTGGGAGTTACAAGCAAGCCTTTGCAAAACATGAGGGGGAACCCAACTGCAACAAATGGAAAGCTACCCTCACTGAAGTAGCTGATTTAGCTGGGTGGGATTCTCAAAATTATAGGTAAATAAAATGAATCAAGAGTGAGCAAATTTTCTGAAAGAAAAATGAGAGAGACAGTGTGTTGTATTAAATTGAGTTAACCAAATTCGATTCAAAATTGAGCATACTTTTGTAGTTCAACACCTTTCATGGTAGTTTGTATAGGAAGTTTGTTGCATAGAAAAAAAAGACACATTGATTATCTTCTTTAAGTCACAGGATTTTCATTCCCCAATTATATATTTTGTTTTGTTATTCTCTACTACACTACCATATTGATCATAGATTATGTATAATCATTTGTTTAGTTCTTTTTTCTTTTTTCTTTTTTCCTTTTGAATTTGTTAGACTTATAACACATCGATCATTTATTTCTTTGTTTCCCTTTTGCATATGCTAGGACTGATGCTGAGTTACTTAAGGACATTGTTAGAGATGTTTTGCGAAAATTGCCTCCTAGATGCCCAAACCAACGTAAAGGACTAGTTGGAATTGAGGAACATTGTAAACAGGTTGAATCATTACTAAAAATTGGGCTAAGTGAAGTTAGAACGCTTGGAATATGGGGCATGGGTGGCATGGGTAAGACCACCCTTGCTAATACTTTATATGACAAATTGTCTCGTGAGTTTGAAGGTAGTTGCTTCCTTGCAAATGTATCAGACAAGCTCGAAAATCATAGTTTTGATGATTCTGATCTGAGGAAGCTTCGAGGTAAAAAGGCTCTCATTGTCTTGGATGATGTGGCTACCTCAGAACAATTAGAAAAATTAATAGTAGATTATGATTTGTTGGGACCAGGAAGCAGAGTTATTGTTACAACTAGAAATAAGCAAATATTTAGCCCAGTTGATGAAATATATCAGGTCGAGGAATTGAGTTCTGATCACTCTCTTCATCTTTTTTGTTTGACTGTTTTTGGAGAAAAACAACCTAGAGATGGATATGAAGATCTATCAAGAAGAGTAATTTCCTATTGCAATGGTGTTCCTTTGGCTTTAAAAGTTCTAGGTGCAAGTCTTCGTCGAAGAAGTAAAGAAGCATGGGAAAGCGAATTGAGAAAACTCCAAAAGATTCCAAATATGGAAATTCATGAGGTATTAAAATTAAGTTATGATGGCTTAGATCATTCTCAAAAGGACATATTTTTAGACATTGCATGCTTCTTCAGAGGACAAGAAAGAGATAGGGTAACAGGAATACTAGAAGCTTTTGATTTCTTTGGAGCATCTGGGATAGAAGTCCTTTTAGATAAAGCTCTCATAACTATTTCAGATCACAATACGATAGGAATGCATGACTTGATACGGGAAATGGGTCGGGAAATTGTTCGTCAACAATGTATCAAAGACCCTGGGAGACAAAGTCGATTGTGGAGACAAGAGGAAGTGCATAATGTATTGAAATATAACAGGGTAAGTGGAAGATGCAATTTCTTTTATTTGATAACAAATGTATCTTTTTTAGAATGTAGCTAGTATGATAGCCTTTGCTAATTACTATTCTAATTTTTGTTTGTCAGGGAACTGACGTTGTTGAAGTCATAGTTCTAGATTTGCGGAAATTAACTGGAGATCTATATTTGAGCTCCGATTCCCTTTCAAAGATGACTAACCTGAGATTTCTTCAAATTTATGGTTGGGCGTGCGATCATGCATTGTGTCTTCCTACTGGTCTTGAGTCATTGTCTGATAAATTGAGGTACATCTGCTGGGATGAATGCTGTCTTGAGTATTTGCCATCTAACTTTTGTGTTGAGCAGTTGGTAGAGCTTCACATGCGTAGAAGCAAGCTTAAAAAGCTTTGGGACGGGGTTCAGGTATGAATGGGGCTATACATACTACATTTATTTTCTTTCAACTTATAAAGCTACAGGAGAGAGTCGTAAGTGATAACTGGTCTTATGGTGCCTCAAGTGAAGTTCATTAACGAGAGCCACTTCTAGGATATTGCGCTTCTATGTATGCTTAGGTTTCTCTTTTAGTTAAGGCTAATGATTATTTTATTTTATTTTACTTTATTGAAATAAGTCTCATGATTATGAATTTAACCATTTCTAAACAATGCGATGTATCTTTCTTGTCACAGAATCTTGTTAATTTAAAGATAATTGACCTTGACTCCTCCCGAGACCTGATTGAGATCCCAGACTTATCCAAGGCAGAAAAACTTGAAATGCTTTCTCTTTCTGGTTGTAAAAGCTTGCGTCAGCTCCATGTTCATCCAAAATCCCTCCAAATACTTGTTGTCAATGGTTGTTCATCTCTCAAGAAATTCTTAGTGACAACAGAGGAAATGATAGAATTGAACTTAGCTAGCACAGGTACATGTGCATTGCCGTCATCAATTTGGCATATGAGGAAAAAACCTACTTTTCTTTCTCTAAGGGGTTGTAACAATCTTGAGTTTCATGGGGACAACATTGTCCACTTATCAGAAGAGTTAGACATATCTGGAACTAATATTGACAGCTTGCCTGCACTTCCACCATTAAATGGTTCTAACAATCTAGGGTTTGTTGGGAGCAACATTGTCCACTTATTGTCTTTAGAGGGGTTAGACCTATCTGGAACTAATATTGAGAGCTTGCCTGCACTTCCACCATCCCTACAATGGTTGATGGCAATTAACTGCACTTCTTTAGGGACAGACTTGGCTCGTTTAACGTTACAACACATGTTACAGAGCTGCATACCCTACTTACACCAACAATATCTTAATAATCATGCATATAATAATAGCAGATACAGATATTTCTTCTTCCCAGGGGACCATGTCACCGACCAGTGTGGGTTTCATAAAGCAAATATTTCAGTAACTATTCCTTATCTTCCAAAATCTGACTTGTGTGGTTTCATTTATTGCATCATCCTTTCTAAGGAAGTGGAATCATCCGAATATTGTCCTGGTCATGTTTCGTGTTCTATCAATCAAGATCGCATGCATGTTGGCTGGGACAGCAAGAAGATACATTTTGTAAATTTAATTTCAGATCATGTGTTATTTTGGTATCATGATGTCATAACATTTGACAAAATAAGTGAAGTGCATGATCATTTCAGCAACTTAACATTTGAATTTGAACATGAATACTTATTTCACAGCAGCAGCAGCAGCAGCATAAAAGAGTGTGGGGTCTTCCCAGTATATGCAACAGCATCGGGGTTTAAGCTGGTTAGTAGTAACAGCAAGGAAATTTTTGAGTGGGAAACCATTACTCAAATCTCTAATAATGAGTAACAACCCAGAGCAATCGGAGTTGGAGGCTCTAATAATGAAAATGAAGAAAATAGGGAACAACTTCTTCCTGCAGCAAAGAGGACTTCACCATAAATGATAATCTTCCTACGATTATTTCATCGGTATCAAACTTCACCCATTCCTTGATTGTAGGCTCCTTATTTAGTGCTTTTTTCATATATGAAATTAGTCATTCAAATATAGAAATTATCAGTTGGAATTACTCTTGATTCTAGAAAATTATGCATAGTATATTGCAATAACATTGTGTTGTACTTACATGTTGAGCAGGTTTTCTTTTTGAAACACTTATGGAGAATATTGATGGGAAATGAGCACTAGCTTGTTGGGAGAGTCAGAGAAGCACCCAGAATTGTTTGGTGGTCTATTTCTCTTCGCTCAGAAATAAAAAGAGATAACATTATGGTATTCATTCTACAATATCCTTGGCCATAATATATAAGTGATATCAAGTTATTACGGTAATGTATTGATGGTTCAAAATTTAGACGTAAAAATGCAGTCATATGTTGCTTATGACTATTACCTTTTAAGCTATTCAATTGTTGGAATTAATTGTGATTTTAGTTTTATTCTCGGGAGTTTTATACATCATGATTGTGTAACAAGTATGCAATTTTTAGCCGTTCATTTATTTTATATTAGTTGTCTCACAAAGATCGGCATTAAGCCAAATTAATAGAAAAGATCATATTATGAGATACAGTATTAACTCAGCTAATAAGAGTTGACAAAATCCTAAAAAAACAAAAATTATGGTAATTTAATCTCAAAATTTTAAGATGCTTGTGACAAGTTATAATTGTTTGCCATATATTTCCTTTATATTAGATATCAAGAATATTAATGTTAATCTATCTATCTATTTATAATATATAAATCCTAACGTACGAATTAATGTGCTTCCAAGTCATTATCATAATACTTGCCATGTCAGATTATTTGCTGATTTGTCATTACCTCACATATCCCTTAACTTGTACCGTCTAACACACCTCTCCCTCTTCCCCTCTTACTGCCCACTGTAATAGTAAAGCTGCTAGGACCACAATTAATGCTTGGTGGTTATGCCCTCAATCAATGTTTGGTCGGTTATGTAGACCAAAATAAAGCCTTCTCCACATATGGTGTTGCAGTCCATTACCTATACCTTCCATTATGTCACCTCATTCTATATCCTCTAAAACTCTCCCCTTCCATCTTCTGTGAAACGGCCCCTTCCATCCCCTATCATTCCCCATATGTTTTTTTCACCTATTTAACTTTTTTTTTTTTTAACTCTTGTGCATATCTTTGTGCTCCTTTGTCTATTTGTTTACTTCTTTCCTTCTACCATTTTATTTGCATAGGGGGAAGAGAAGTTGTTGGAGGTGAAGAAATTGCCATGGGAGGATTGTGTCTTTCACAATAACTAGCAAATGTGCTCAACAAAATTTCTATGTCTAATTTCTCAATTATGAATAAACAAGGAAAGTTTGAAACTCTCAAATGTCTATCAAGTGAGTTGGAAAATAAGGTAGACTTGATAAAAAATTTTAAGGTAATTATCTGTCCTATGTTGTTATTTTTATATAAATAGAAATTTATGTAATTGGAGGTTGAAGATATGCAACAATTAGTCTTGAACCCAAAGTCAATTATGGACAAACAAGCAAAGATTGAAGGTCTCAAGTGTCTATCAAGTGATCTGGAAAGCAAGGTAAACTTTACAAAAAATTTTAAGATAACTATGTCCTATGTTGTTATTTTTATATAAATAGGAATTTATATGGAATTATAGGTTGAAGATATGCAATACTTAAGTCTTAAACCCAAAATCAATTCTCTTTGAGATCCTAAGAATAACATCTATCGAGATGAGCAATGGCAAGGAATCATCTCCAAGAACAATGATCTCCTTACAGTAGGCTACTATTTTGGATAAATATGTTTGCCTAAGACTGAGTCTATCATGTGATCAATTTTAGTTGTAATATAGTATTGTCCTTTATCTCATTATTATATTTATTGTTCAAACAATAAATATGGTAATGAGGAAAAGGACAATACTTTATTAAACCTAAAATTAATCACATGATAGATTGAGTCTTGGGCATACATATTTATCCCCAACAATAAGTCAAATATGATAATGAGATAAAGGACAATACGTTATTAAACTAAAATTGATCACATGATAGATTGTGAGTCCTGGATATACATATTTATCCCCGACAGCTATTACCGAAATGTTAGTTCTATTTTTCCTTTTCTATTTATGATGAAGTAATAATTAATTTCCAGGTTTCCCTTTTCTTTAAGAAAATATAATTGTTTCTGTTACTTTTTCTGCTTTCTATAGCATATATGAATATTATAATTCATATAATATCTTTTCTCTAATTTTTCATTTTCTCCATTTTGAATTCTAAAGGATGTCTTTTATTTCCAACCACAACAACTAACTTTTTTTCTGTTACAACTACAACAATGAGCTTTGATTGCACTATAATAATGACAACAACTGTTATTTAAAATTCAAAACGAATATATTTTAATTTGCATTGAATTTCTTGGTTTGCATTGAAATAATTTTAAATGTCTGTGATTCAGAAATTTAGTTAAACTTTGATAAAATTTGAAGAATTTTATAGGATGTAACTTTAAAATTTAAAGGAGGAAAAGTATGGAAATTTTTTTTTGGCTTAATTGCACTTTTTACTTCTAAAGTTTAACAATGTCACGAATTTTGCCTTTAAATAATTTTTTCACTAATTTTATCCCCATGTAGAAAAACCACCACAATTAAGACAATTTTATGATGGTTTTTGCTTTAAATTGCCACAATTTTCTACATAGAGAAAAATTCACAATATTTTGTAAATTGATGAGCAAAATTTGCAAAAAATTATTTGGGGACAAAATTTGCAAGATTGTAAAACTTTGGGGACAAAAGGTGCAATTAAGCTAAATTTTTATTTTAGGGAATATTTGATTAGTGACTTTTGTGCAGAATTTTTAAATTAAGAGAAAATAGGTTATACACTAATAATGTAAAGTAGTTTTATACTTTTATCTAATCACAAATTGCTATGTATAGTAAGTTTGTTGACTCTGATAATAACCATCCTAAAAATCACACTAAAGTTGATTTTGAATTGATTAGTAGTGTAAAAGTTTTTACACAAACGGTGCATAGCCATTAAACTTTTAAATTAAAATGCTTTAATCAATTCACTTTATGAAAATTTGAGTGAAAGAAATGAGAATTTAAAGATTTTAGGTAAAAGAAAATTAAAATGGAACCAAATTTATTACTTAATTTGGCTTGAAAAAATATAAAGACCAAAATTAAACACAATTCAAATTAAAGAACTAAAAGTATAATTAAACCTTTTACTAAAGATTCAATGTAATTAATTATCAACAAAATTGTTGTTTCACAAGACTAGAATTAACACAATACATATTTACAATATGAAGAATAATTTTCACGAATTTATTTACAATATTAAGCTAATATTTTTCAATAACTAATAGATAAAGTTTTCAATGATTTTATTTATATAGTCGTGCATTGCGTGGGTCACAATCTAGTTAGCTTTAAAATTGTGACATGCTTGTCTTTCTAACACAAAATCATTTTATATAACAATAAGCTAACAATTTTGTGTTTTTCTCCTGTATATGGATAGAAACAATATGCTTTAAATGTGTATTTATTTAAATTAAAATAATTTTGGTAGAGATTTGGTGGCATTAGTCATTAGCTTAACTAGATGATGGCTTGTGTGTTGCACAAACATTAATGTTTAAAAGAAAAATAGTAATAGAATATATTAAATAGTAAAAACAAATTACACAAAGATAATTATTCTTATACTTAGAATTTTATTATATGTGTAAATTTGGTTTAACGGTATTTAGAATATGCATTATTTTAAGGTTTGGTTCAAATAATTTTACTTAAATTTGATACTCTCAGCTCTTATTTTTCTTTGTTTTCACTCTATCTAAAGTCTAAACTTGTCTATCACTGGTATACAAGAATGTATAGATAATATTGCTAGATAATTGCTTTTTGCATTTCCTATATATTTTTGCTATTTACATTTGCCATTTTTTTTTCAACTTCTATTCCAAAATTTCTATTCTACTGCTAGACAATTTTTATTTTTTTCAATTTCTATTCTATTGCTAGACAATTTAAACTTGTCTATCACTGGTATGCAAGAATGTATAGATAATATTGCTAGACAATTGCTTTTTGCATTTCCTATATATTTTTGCTATTTACACTTGCCATTTTTACATTTTTTTTATACACAAGTTTAGTTTCATTGTGTTGGAAGTTAAATACGAGAAGTCTATTTGTTACACACACAACCATACATGCATCGTTGCCAAATTGTCACATCCCACCCAAAACCTTAATCATTGGCCTGTACACGTCCAGATTGTGTCAATGACAGGATTGCTTAAAGGCTCGAGAAAAGAACCTATATGCCAAATTCCCGGCATCACTACACTGATTCAAGAAACACTCGATTAATCTAGGCCTCACAATAACTCCAGATTCTCTCAAAGCAAGCTCCAATTTGGGAACCCTAGAATGGTACTTTCTTAATATTCTATAAAGAGATCTGATACATGTACAATAATTCTTATAACAATTTATACAACATCATTTTTTGTGTCTATCTCTCTCAATCATATTATTTATTACATTTTAAACTTCTCTCTTTTTCTCTCTTTCTCCTCCTAGTTATATAATTTGGTGCACAATTTATTATACAAGTATCATTTGTCAACCTTTTCCACATCAAAAGCAAACTCATCATGGCTTTGATTGTTTGTGTGGTTTATCAGAGACTCTTCTAGGCGAATCAAGCCAAATTGGCTTGTTAAGCCATAGTTGATGTTGCCATATATTGTCAAATGTTGGATTTAGAATTATAATTTGGTGGTGACTGAGAATGGTGAGAGTTGCAGACACCTTTCTAAGCATATTGATGGCAATAGCAAAATTTGACTCCACTATGATCCTTCGGTATCCCTGCTACCAAGATACTCGAATGCCATGAAGGATTCCACAAAGTTCACCACGAACAATAGAGGCCCACCAAGGCAAACTGAATAAACCACAATAAACTAACCATCCTGGTCACACATCAAACCTCCACAAGTCGCTTTCTAATGAGCTCTTGAGAACGCTTCATCAGCATTCAACTTTGGAAGACCTGCTTTTTTGCTAATTTGTGAATAAGTAATTGAATACTTTAAAAGAGGAAATTAAATTCAATTTCTCTATTAATAATAATTAAAAATAAGTATTTGTTTCTATGAGAATTTTTGTAGAAAGTTTCTACAAGAATTTAGTATGTTTGTTAACTGGCAGTGTAGAAATTCTTTGTGATAGCTGATAAGCAATGTAATAACCTGAGAATTTAGTTATAATTAATTTAATTTAATTATAATTAAGTTCATTTGTTGTTTCATTAGTTTTAGTTCTTGTTGAGTTGACAGTGAAGTTTTACCAGGTTTTTAATCACGGTTAAGGCACAAACTTTAGTGCAATAGGCTACAAACATCAATATTCCACCAGAAACATCCCAATATCACCTAAAGTCATTTTAAATGAGTCAAGATTCATTAAATATTTCATTTTGAATAATGGACTTTTATTGAATTCACAAAATTCGCAAAATCCAAATAGAATTCTCCGTGAATTATCTGTACATTATCTACTAGTGTACAAATTAAAATTTTTATCTTCCCTAATCCCATTTATGTGTGACACACCCACCCATAGCCAATTGGAAACAAATTGCTTGTTTTAAATTAACTAGTTGAATCTAATTAGAATTGTAACTAAAGGTACTATCTTAAGTACATACAATCATTTAATTCCTTACACACTTGTACCATACCTTATAAAAATCAATTTTTGACCTGAAAAATTCCCACCCATTGGCTTAGCTCGTAAGTTGTCTACCTTTTTACCTTTGTCTTTTTTACCTTACTTTTTCTTTTTATCCAAGGGCATTTGAGTCAAAACACACCCACTCTTTTGTTTTTTTTGAATTGGCCGAAGCCCCCTTCCCTCATTTGGTATCTCATTTTATTTGTTTCTCTCTTAGTTAGTGTTGGTGGTAGGAAGCTTCCAAGCTAAGGTGAGTTCCTACTTCACTTCCCTCTTCATTTCTCTCATTTTTCTTCATTCCTCCCTAAAACTAGCGTGAAAGGTGAGCAGGGATTTATCCCTTAGTTTTCTATTTATATATATATATATATTAGGTGTAAAATAATTTAATTATATATTAATTAGAATAATTTAATTTGGGTTTTATAAAATGGTTTTGGACTTCCATTGGGCTGCAACGTCCAAGCCAAGTAAAACAGATTTTTATAAATATATCTTTTATAAAATTTTATTTATTATATAATTATTTATAATTATTTTATGTAAAAATGCTAAATAATTGTTTAATAAATCATTTTTATATCAAATAATTTCCATTTTCAAAAAAAAATATTTTTTTTTCTTTAAATAAAACTTTTTAATTAGAATAGACATATTATAATTTTTTCGAAATTGTTTTGATCCAAAAGTATCTGATTAGCCTTTTGTAGTCAATCAAGGGTATTTTTGTTCTTTCACACAAATAAATTCAATTAATTCCCAAAAAAATTTTAAAATTATATTTTATTATTCTAAGCATTTGTATAGGTTAAAAATAAATTTTAAATTTTTTTATTTATTTTCTACCTTGTTAACGTTTTACTAGTTTTTAAGGATGTAACAGGTATTTTATAACTTTCCAGGCCCTAATCCGGAAAAATTATTAAAAATCTACACTAAAGTATATTTGTTATTCTGAATGCAACTTCCTACTCAAAAATTTTAAATTCCTACCCAAATACTTAAAATAATGATTTAATAAATAGAAAAATAATAGGCAAAAATGAGGGTGTTACAGTTTGAGGCTTGAATTCCAGTCCCCAAAATACCTCTAGTGGTCTTCCATAACCTGATGAAAATCCTGATTAGTAATCCAAGCAGCAAGGAAACGATAAGGCCTCCTGCTAGTATTTGGATTCGCCCACCCCTGGCATTGAAGATACAAGGGACTGTGGTCATACTTAAAAGGTGCCAAATGACAAACCAAAGCCTCTGGAAAGCGAATCCTCTAATTGGAATTCACAAGGACTCAGTTTAGTCTTTGATGAAGTCCCCTCTATTCAAAATAAAAGTGAACCCTACAAAACCAAATGCCAAGTAACCCACAACCAGAAACCATATTCTTGAAAGAATTCATACCTTGCTGGGAAAAGTTTTGAGACCCTCCTACTCTCTCATGAGGCTGAAGGATATTATTAAAATCACCCAATACAACCCACACACAATTAATCTACAAGGATAGGTCTACTAGACAAGACTGCAACTCTAACCTTTTGCTAGGAATAGGACTAGCATAGACTACAATCATGACCCAAGTATCTCTATTCTGAAAACGAATAGACATATGAACCATCTACTGGTCATGTCATAAAACTTTTACCTTCCACAACTAGGTGATCCACATACACCAAATTCTACCAAACTGACCATATGCTTCAACAACAAAAAAACCATCCAACACAATACGCTGGATAATCTTCTGAAACTTCACCTTATTGCCATGGGTCTCCACCAAAGATACAAATGAAAAACGGTATCCATTCGCTACGTCCCTAATAACAGAAGCAAAACCATGACCGCTGGTACCCAGACAATTCTAACAATGAAGATTCAATAAAATTAACTCGCATTTTGACCAGCAGCAGCCTCCTCTATAACATGCTGAACATCAGCTTCCCCACTTCTCTCACTTTGACTCATCTCAATTTCCACGTCAACACCCTTCCTTGGAGGTTTCATAGACACATATGCTCCAATCGGTCTATATATAATTATTGATAGCACCCATCACCGTATCCACATCCATAACATGAGTAGCAATTGGGCTCATGGCTGGCAAGGACTATGTTTACGCCATTAGGGTACAAATTCTCCATCAATTTGATACAACGTGGCACTTCATCATATTCCTTTTGCTTTTGCTCTTGGGATTTTGGTTCCACTGCTCCATGAACCATTACATTCTTATTCTTGCCTTTGCTATCAACAGACAAGGTATGTTTAGCACTACGTAAAGGGGCTTGGTTCACTTGCGTCACAGGCGCACCTTGTTTCTGTTTCACTGACGCATGTGATGGTGTTCCATGCATATTAGAATTAGGTCCTTTGCCATGCACACTTACTTGCTTGTTCTTCCTACCCGACTTGTTTCTGACCTGAATCTCTTTATTATGTGGCCGTTGGGATTTGGAATTATGCCCAATAATCACCTCATTATTGCCATCATCAACGATTGATCATTATTTGTCTCTTCCTCCTCAATAACATCGTACCTAGACCTACTCCCTCTAGCATTATTAAGCGCATTAAAAGACCCTCTATTGTTGGAAACTACTTGGATCCCATGCATCATGGGATTACATTTGCAGATAGGGCGCCTCACTATCATCCAAGGCCCATAGAGTTGCTTTTTAACTTACGAAAACTATTATTCAGAACAAATGAAACTGACTAGGAGCACACAAGTCATACATACCTACAAATCATAGCAAAATGAAGTCCATTGATGCAACTCATAATAATAAAGTGCGTTGCTAATACTCTTTATGCAATGAATAATAGACACTAATTACTTACTATCTGCTAAAAAAGTATAAGAAAGAATAATTCATAATTTAATATTTGAGAAGAAAGATATTGGTATGAAAAAGTATATTTAAGAGTTTGGATTTATAATAATATTAATTTGTTTTAATAATTATTAACGAGTTTAGTTATTATATTTTTTTTATCATGTTCATCTCATTTTTAATTTTATTTTTTACGCTAATCATTTGTTTATTATTCTTTCAATAATTTTATTTTTAAACTGTATGTTTATAGCTTTATAAAATCTAGTTATTATTTTCTTTTAAAACTTAAAAATGGTGTGAGGCCTGCAATACACATTACAGCATACGTCAATTAAGCCAAAACACAGAAAAAAGAAAGAAAAAAAAACCATATTATTCAAACCACTATATTACCTGTGCTGATTCTTATGATTATAGTGGAGCCAACTGCACACTAAATATTCTGTAGGGCATGTAATTCAAAAGGTCATATCCACTATTAGTTTGCCTTTTGGACTGTGTGTATCTAATTTTTCATGTTAGACAATCATCGTTTGTATGTTAACTAGTTAGCCACCCGTGCCACGCACAAGATTTTTAACATTTTTCAATTTTTCTTTATAAAATAATAATTTTTTTAATAAGTTAAATTATAAATATTGATGGATTCAAAATGGATTATATTTTTGAGAATTTCCTAGTTATATAATAACAATAATAGGTACACATATTTAATATTTCATTGTAATTTGAATAAACTTTTATTTTGGATTTTTTTGGAAAATTATTGGTTAAGATAATTTGTTTTAGCTAGACCACAAGTATCATTTACGAGAGACAATTTTGTTCAAGTCAGGTAAGACTACTATGGACACGGCAAAGTTGAATAAAGTTTACAAAATTCTCATGCATTAGTAATATAGTACAACTATTTTTTTTAAACATTAACTTAATCCTCAATTAACATCAATATATATAAACATATTTGGATTTTTTGTTGACCTTTTTCCTAGGTAGACAAACATATATGGATTCATTCAGTAAATATTTATATAATTCTATAACGGTAAACATTCAATGCATAAAGCCAAGTATATAATTCTTAATAATGATCAACATAAAGCCAAGTATCCGTCATGATGCACGGGTTGTCATAATTTTGTTTTATGTTATTTAACTATTGTTTTATATAAATATTTGTCTTTATAGCAATTTCGTCATTTTTTACCAAGTAAATCTAATTAACATATGAGCATTTTTATTATTTTTTATTGATTGAAAAAGTAAAAAAAAAAAAAATTCCTTTCAGACTCAAAGATAAATAAAATTAACTAATTTATGCACTAATTAAAAAAATTACTACCACCATTTAATTTACTAAAGTCATTTAAAAAATATTTTTTCTTAAACTTCCGTTCATCAAAATTTGATATCAAGAATAAAAAATGGTCATTAAAAATATAATCTTAATTAAATGAAGGGTATTTTGGAGATTATATCATTAAATAGGGTAAAATTAGTTAAGATTTGCTTATATTTTGGTCCATCATTCATGAGTTTTTTTTCCCTTACATTTGATTCCGGAGGGAATATAAAAAAGCTGCGTAGCGTTTGCACATGTATTGAAACACAAATATTTAATACTTTTTTTGTTAGAAAGACTAATTGGACCAATGTATAAATCATAGGAATGGTGTAATAATTGAATTGGTTTATGCTTAAATAATATATACTAGAAAATTTTTTAGACACTTACTTATTATAGGTTCAGAAAGACTTCCTTGAAGACAATATAATACTAGTGGTATTGCTTAAAGCTCTTCTTTTTAATCGTATTGAGATATTTAACTCTTGCTTTCAACTCTAGAAAGTACCACAAGTAATTGACCATGACTGAACACTGCTTTAGGCAAATATAATCCAACATGGCTAGTGATTGACTTGAGACTTGTTAATAGTTATAACATATGAGATAATTATACGAAATTGTTTTCTTATAAGTTTAAAAGGTCATGACAATGGGAATATGGAGACATAACATTTGAGAAATGTAAGTCAACTTTTCAGTGTTCTTTTTAAATATGATCTTTGCTTCGATAATATGATTTGCTAGTCAAATTGTAGTCTTAATAGATGCATTATAAATAGTTATAAGAAAGTTTTTCCATATTCTATTTTACTTATTTTGTGGGTGCTACTGTATGCTACTCACTCATTATAAAAAGCCTCACAATGACTCTATCATTTTGGATGATTACCAAGAGGTGCTTGTGTAAGTTGTTATTTTGTTAATAACATTTTTCTAATTTTTCTAATTGTCATGAGCAAATAAAGAAAATGGGTAAATTCCTATTTATTAATGATACAACATACATGATATCTTGGGAAATTTGCATTCACCGTGTTTGAATTTGTTAGTTGGAAAATTAGGCTATCTAAATTACCATCAAAGGCCTAATAACGTTTATATAAGATTCTTATGTTAGTGTCTTTCTTTATATTTTATTAACCTGTACATTTTCTTTAGAATGTAGTAACTAGTCAAAATTCTCCCACCTTATTTCTCCTCCATAAAAATAAAATAAGAAAATATAACAAAATTAATTCTTTAAAATTACAATCCAAATACCATTATAAAATACACAATGTAAAATTCAATTTTATTACAATGTAAATATAAAATGTTATCCTTACATTTAATAACATATTACTTCCTCTTGTTCTTTATATAAGAAACAAATAGATGCATTTTTTTGGTCCTAATTATAAAAACCATAGACTTACTTTTTGATGTATAAATTGCTAACATCTTTTTATATCTTTAATTTATTGTGAAATCTATCACTGAGAAACCCCACATTGCCTAAGCAAGTAGATGCATTCATCAGCCTATTAATAATATAAATCATAAATAATCATTGGTAAAAAAAATATTTCTTGGATTATGTGTATTATCCTTAGTTTTGATGAATTAGTTATTTTTTCTTATATAACGGATCAAAGGAAATATCATATAATTTCATCTCATGTAAAGTAATGATGCATAATGTTTTTAAAAAATTTTAAAATTGAAAACAAAAAAACAATATTATCTATAATTTCAGAGAGAACTATTCAGAATTCAATACAAAGAATACTGGAAATATACTTTCAAAATTCAACATTTGGATTAGTTAAATTGATATTTATAAATTTAAAAATAAATATTTTATATATTATTATATTTATATATTTTTTATTTTTAAAATGGTTAAAATATGTTTTCATAAATTAATCTCATTTTCTAAATTTTTAATCATAGTTTTCTAAAGCTTAGATGAATTTTAAAATTTTAAAAAAATTAAAATATCTTTAAAACAAAAGAAAATATAAAAAATATTATGCATATTATCGGTAAAATAATTAATTAAATGAGTTTTTTTTAATTTTTCAAGAATACAATATCAATATTTTTGTATTTTAATTTATTTCAACTACAAATGAAATGACTTTACAAAATTCAAAAAATAAATCTTTCAATATTTGATATATTAATTTAAATATATTTCTTATACAGTTGGAATAAATTTATTTATTATGAAAATGAATTTTTAAAACTGTTCATAGTTCGAACTTTTTAATTCAGAAAATGCATATACAATATATGATATAATTATTTATTTAATTTCAGAAATTTTAAAAGTCAGAGGAAATAGTTTGAAAAAACAATGATACAAATTGAAGTTTAAAATTTTGAATCAATTAAATTAATATTTGCAAATTTTAAACTGTTTTGAATCAATTAAATTAAATATTTTCAAAACTGTTTTTAATTCAAAAATACTTATATAATATATAATATACTTATTTATTTAATCTTAAAATTTTTTAAAAGTAACATAAAATTGTTTGAGAAAATAAAAATAAAATACTGTCCAAATTAGTGTTTAAAATTTTGAAGTAATTAAATTAATATTTATAAATTTGAAAATAAATATTACATATTTCATTAATTTTATATTAAAAATTTTTAAAATGATAAAAATAAATTTTAATCATTAATTTATTTTTTATTAAATTACCATCATATAATGCAAAAAATATTTATTATTTTAAGCTCAAAATTCAAAGGGAAATTTTTGAATGCAGGTAAAAAACACATAAAACAAAGCATGTCTGAAATATTTTATTAAATAAATTAAATTTCACAATTTTAATAGATATAAGTTATCTTTTGTAATATTTGATGTTTTAGTTTTTATATTGTATAAAAGTAATTTATTGCAATAGAAGAATATTTAGCAATTTTATTTTTATGCAGAAAGAATATAGAGAAATGAATATAAAAATGAAATAAAACATGAAAGAAATTATCATTAATATAGTTTTTGAATAATTATTTGAATTTTAAACTTTTAAACAAATCAAATATATATATAAAAAAGAAAATATTTAAAATATTATACAAATTATCATTTAAATAATTTTTAAATAAATTAATTACTTAATTGAAAAGAATAAAAATCCAAATATCAGAATTTTTTTATAATTTATGAGTTTATTTTAAAAAATATTATTTCCATATCAAGATATATCTTAACTTAATTTTAAAATTTATAGAGAAAAAATAAAGATAAAGATAAAAACAAAATGTAAGAAAAATAAGTACTTGAACACTATTTCAATGATAAAAAAATAAATTTTGTATTTTTGAAAATAAATTTTTTTAACATCTTTAAATATGAATAATTAAAAAAAAATAATTCATTATATTTGATATATAACTAAAATATTTTTATTAATAAAATACAATTGAAAATTAAAAGTTTCAAATATTTATTTTTATATTTTGGAATATAACTTTAATAATTTCACAAAAGTGTCCGTGAACATTCTATGAGTGGGAGAGTATTATAGCACAGTAGTTTCTAGTGGTACTGTTTTTCAAGTTTGTGTAAAGTTTAGTGAAATTTTTTTATAAGTTGTCACCTAGCAATGAAGAGAAGACTTTTAATATAATATACTTTACATAAATAATGCAAAGCCAAGTTCAACAGTTCAAAGGCAACATGTGGTTTTGTGAAGCTTGTGTCATCCACTTGTGCGATGCACGAGATCATTAGTATACAAGAATGATTTCTTTTTACCTTCTATAAATATAGATAAATAAAGATTGTTCTTTTATTACTTAAAATGCATGTATTGATAATGAATTACCTAAAATATTTTCTTAATTATAATTCAATTATTGTTACTATCATTGTTGTTTAAAGTTAAATTTAATATTGTTATAATAAAGTATTTATATTATTTTTGTTTGGGTGAATAGAGTTAGATATTTATTTTAATGTTACACATTATACTTTTATAATCTTATATAAACATTTATAAGAAAAATCTTATTGATATATTATTAAGCTTAAGGTTAATATTGTATATATATAATTTTTTTTGACTTGATTGTAATATTTAATCTATTTAATTTCTATTGTTCTTTTGGTAAATTTATTCAATCACAAATAAACATTATCATTAGTTTATTGAATTTCATAATAACTATTTTAAAAATCACATGAAGGATGATTTTAATCACTGTTTTGAAAACCGGACCGGACCGGCCGGTCGGACCGGAAAAACCGGTGAACCGATCACCTGACCGGTTCAAATCAACCACAAAACCGGCTTGAAGAAAACCGGTCAAAGAACCGGAAAACCGACCAAAAACCGGTTCACAGCGGGTCAAAGAAAAATGCTTAATACAACATTATTTTGATTTTTTTTCTTAAAAAAAATAAAAACCAACCTAAAGTATTTATCATTTTCTTTTTTATTTTAAATATAAACTTGTTTTTATTAATAAATGTTGATGAGTATAATCAAAACTTATACTTAAGTATCATAATATATTTGATTTGCACTTATAGGTATTGTAAATGTAAAGAACCTATAAAATTATGTTTTATTTTAAATTTTTAGTATTACAAAATTATGATATTATGCTTTTTTAATATTATTTTATGTATTATTTAATTATTATTATTATTATTTTATTAATACCGGTTCGACCACGATTTAATCCCAGTTGAACCATTGAACCTTGAACCAGTGCCTTGACCGGTTCAATGACTGGTCCAGTTTTAAAAACATTGATTTTAATTAATCGATGGTATAAATACTTTTACTAATATTCTAATTAGTTGAGAGTAAATGCATATTGGACTCTAAAATCTAATTGAAAATAATTTTAATAATTATAGTAACTTTGATTCTTAATCAAATGGAAATTTGGTATTTATCTTATGCAATTCTACTTCGTTATTTCTAATAAAGGAAATTGAAACAACTTTTTAAACAATTACCCTTTTTGTTAAAACCATGGTTGTGCTATCACCACGGTTGCGCCACCATCAACACGGAAAAGTCGGAGGAACGTGCACGGCGTGTACAAAAGACACAATGCAGCTTCCAAACACTCTTGCTCGTGTGGCAAAGGACCAATGCAACTCCCATTTTATAGAAGTCATTCAATAGTTGCACACAACGTACACAGTCGCATGGAAAATCCAATTCAGAAATGTAATGCAGTACACTGAAAATATGCCATGCCATGCTTCTTTTTATCAGCGTCTCACAGATTCAGAGCTGCAGATTTGCAAGCGGCGGGACAGATTTTTACTATATAATCTGCAACATGCGCAGATTCACAGATGCACATTGCAAGCGAACAGATCTTTATAATCTGCAATGTACACTTTCATATAATTTCCTACCATAAACTCTTCCAACTACTATATTTGACTAAAAACTTTCAACTACTATATAATTTCTTACCTTAAAAACTTCCAACTACTATATTTGACTAAATACAATTCCAACAAATGAGACAAAAATCTCTGTCACAATAGATATATGACAGAAGATATATTCAACATATTGCCATTAAAATTATTTAGTTCAATCCACGTGAAACAGCATACCAAACTATGACAAATGACACTTTCATATTTTTTACTATTGAATAAATCAACCTTCTTCATTCAACTTCAAACAGCCTATAAAAATAATCAACAACAAAAAAGAAATTCAAGATGTATAAGTAAAGATAGATAGATGGATATGTAAAATTTTTTATTGAATATATTAAATGAAAAATGATTTGGTTTAGATTAGTAATTTAATTTTAAATTTCCAAGATTTATTTATTTTTAAACTTTTAATATATTTTTATTGATTTAAATATCAATATATTAGATGTATTTTTATGTTTCTGATTTAAAATTTTCATTGACAACTGATCAGAACTAAATATTTGTTTATTGTCGTTTCAATACTTTCATTTTAAATTGTATGATTATAATTTGGCAAAACTCAGTTATCATAAGTTTGTAACATTTCAACAGATATATTTAGTGGGATGCATGTGTAGTTCAACTTCAAGTAATAAAAATGGATAAAAAAGCATATTACTCAAGCTTGAGTTGCCAAAATGTCAACAAAACATGCAGGCCAGAGAATGTTAGACCCCACTATGAACCTTCTTGGAAAGCGCGTGAAATTCTAAAGATAGAGAAAACTCAATCAGAGCATATGAAACTTCTCAGAAACATACATGACATGAACGGTATATTTACATCTCTTGTCAAATTCCTCTTTCATACTTGAAAACAGTCTAAACGTTTTGATCTCATATGCACTATACAATTGCTGTCAAGAAGCTCTTGTGTTGAAGTAAAGAATCAGTGTATTCTTCTCTGTCGCAAGAAGTTGGATTGGGTCTGTGGTCAGTTTTTTTCTTTTTTTTTTTGTCTATTTTCAATCTTACCTGTGAATAGAAATAATAGAAGATGAAAAGATATGGCTAATTCGATTTCTTCTTGTTTTCCCATGTTTTAGCTGAAAGAGAATGGGTTATGAATGTGAATGTTGCCTGATTAAATAGATTACGGACTTCAAAAGATGAGTGACTCTATGGTTGACTAAAATGAAAAATAACTTGATTTTTCTTTTAAAAACAAAAATTTGGTGAGGCAGGATGAACTTTTCACTGAAGTGCTTAAAGACATGCATCTATATTCTTGGTATTATTCAGTCAAGCTCACTTTGGATGTCACCATTGGTTCCGTTAAACTAATAGTTCTGAGGGCATGAGATTCTAATTGCCGTTCAGATTGATCATCTAAATTCTTTGTATTTTAATCTAAAGATAGATCTGCTTTCTCTTATCTAATTAGATTTGTGAATGTGACTGATATGTTGATTTAATTTTTAAATCCAATGTTGTGTTAAGCAAGTGTTGAATGGCTAGAAAGCAGAAACAATAATGCAAACGCCTTGACTTATCACTTGCTACCATCTGCATTAATGTCTATACTGGTGTGAACATGTGGCTTCCAAATTTATGATCCTTTCCATTTGATGATCTCAATGATTTTCTCACTCTAAGTTGTTTAAGCATAATTTATTGTTCTAGCAGCACCTACTATTATTAATAGAAGTTGAGCCATGCATGTAGGACTTCAACCTTGTTTTGATTGATAGAAAGCAAGCGCACATTGGTTAAGACAGACATTTCAGGTTTTAGTTCCAGGCCAGTCAATAAACTTTAATTACAAATTAGACCCAATTCTAAATATTTCCTTTGTTTTAACAGTCTTTGCTTTCTGGGTCATAAGTGGGGTTATACAACTGAAAATCAAGCACCACTTGGCCTATAAAGAAGCGGAAACATAACAGATTCAACAGTCAATGTCATAGACTCATTAAATTCTCTGTTCATCGATACCACCAATTTGTATTTAAGGTTGAGAGTATTTTCTAAACAATCCGTCTATTGAACAGCTGCAATGTTTCGATATACTGCATAATTATTAATAAATGGTAGATGTCAGAGAGTTAGCTGTTTGACAAAATGTCAAAGAAATATTAATCTGAATTTGAAGTTTAGGAGTTTAGGCTTCAATCCACACTATTATACTGTAATCTGAAGTTTAGATTCATTATTCATGTTATTAGGCATTTTATATCTAATTGTTTACTGAGCTTCTGTTATGTTTAAATGGACTATCAGCTTTACCAAGTCAAGCAATTTCCTAGGATCACAAAACACCTCAAAATCATATTTGCTTTGAACTTTGAGCTATTTGATCTCATATTAGACAGATTTATGAATTCCAACTAATAATATTAAGGACAAGTGTCAAGAACACATAGAAACATAATTTTTTTTTTTTTATTTCTTCATTTGTAGTGTTATAATCAATGCAGTTTGCAGGTGCAGCACTTGGAATTCACAATGGCTGAGCAACATATGATAAGTGATGTTGCTTCTTCCTCTAACTCTTCTTCTATGTTGTCTTCTAGAAAATATGATGTTTTTCTAAGCTTTCGAGGTGAAGACACGCGCAGGAACTTCACAAGCCATCTTTATGAAGCTTTGATGCAAAAGAAAGTTGAAACCTATATAGATGAACATCTCGAAAAGGGAGATGAAATCTCACCAGCACTTATCAAAGCCATCGAAGATTCTCATGTGTCTATTGTTGTCTTCTCAGAGAACTATGCTTCCTCAAAGTGGTGCTTGGGTGAACTCATCAAGATTCTGGATTGCAAGAAAGACCGAGGACAAATTGTGATACCGGTATTCTACAACACAGATCCATCCCATGTGAGGAAGCAGACTGGGAGCTATGAGCAAGCCTTTGCAAAACATAAGGGGGAACCCAGCTGCAACAAATGGAAAGCTGCTCTTGCTGAAGCAGCCAATTTAGCTGGGTGGGACTCTCAAACTTATAGGTAAATAAGATGAATTGAGAGTAAGCAAATTTTCTGAAAGAAAAAATGAGACAGGCAAAATATTGTTTTAAATTGAGTTGGCCAAATTTGATTCTCAATTGAGCATACTTTTGTGGTACAACACCTTTTATGGTAGTTGGCATAGGAAGTTCGTTGCATAGAAAAAACAGAGGCATGGATTATCTTCTCTAAGTCATTGGATTTTCATTCCCCAATTATATATTTTGTTTTGCTATTCTCCACTACTCTACCATATTGATTATAGATTATGTATAATCATTTGTATAGTTCTGTTTTGTTTTTTCTTTTGAATTTGTTAGACTTATAACACATCGATCATTTGTTTCTTTATTTTCCTTTTCATATGCTAGGACTGATGCTGAATTACTTAAGGACATTGTTGGAGATGTTTTGCAAAAATTGCCTCCTAGATACCCAAACCAACGTAAAGGACTAGTTGGAATGGAGGAACATTGCAAACGGATTGAATCATTACTAAAAATTGGGCCATGTGAAGTTAGAACCCTTGGAATATGGGGTATGGGTGGCATAGGTAAAACCACTCTTGCTACTACTTTATCTGACAAATTGTCTCATGAGTTTGAAGGTAGTTGCTTCCTTGCAAACGTATCAGACAAGCTCCAAAATCATAGTTTTGATAATTCTGATATGAGAAGGCTTCAAGGTAAAAAAGCTCTCATTGTGTTGGATGATGTGGCTACCTCGGAACAATTAGAAAAATTAAGAATACATTATGATTTGTTGGGACCAGGAAGTAGAGTCATTGTTACCACTAGAAATAAGCAAATACTTAGCCTAAGTGACAAATATATCAAGTCGAGGAATTGAGTTCTGATCACTCTCTTCAGCTTTTTTGTTTGACTGTTTTTGGAGAAAAACAACCTAAAGATGGATATGAAGATCCATCAAAAAGAGTAATTTTCTATTGCAAAGGTATTCCTTTGGCTTTAAAAGTTCAGGGTGCAAGTCTTCGCAGAAAAAGTAAAGAGGTATGGGAAAGTGAATTGAGAAAACTCCAAAAG
This sequence comes from Spatholobus suberectus, assembly GCA_004329165.1. Lineage (NCBI taxonomy): Eukaryota > Viridiplantae > Streptophyta > Magnoliopsida > Fabales > Fabaceae > Spatholobus > Spatholobus suberectus. The sequence goes on from CM014737.1 coordinate 33,065,792, forward strand.
ATTCCAAATATGGAAATTCATAATGTATTAAAATTAAGTTACAATGGCTTAGATCATTCTCAAAAGGACATATTTATAGACATTGCATGCTTCTTCAAAGGGGAAAATAGAAATTGGGTGACAAGACTACTCGATGCTTTTGATTTCTTTGCAACATCTGGAATAGAAGTCCTTTTAGATAAAGCTCTCATAACTATTTCAGTTGACAATAAGATAGAAATGCATGACTTGATACAGGAAATGGGTTGGGAAATTGTTCATCAAGAATGTATTAAGGACCCTGGGAGACGAAGTCGATTGTGGAGACATGAGGAAGTGCATAATGTATTGAAATATAACAGGGTAGGTGGAAGATGCAATTTCTTTTATTTGATAACACATGAATCTTTTTAGATTATATCTGGTATGATAGCCTTTGGTAATTATTCTAATTTTTGTTTGTCAGGGAACTGATGTTGTTGAAGGCATAATTTTATATTCACATAAATTAACTGGAGATCTATGTTTGAGCTCTGAGTCCCTTGCAAAGATGACTAACCTGAGATTTCTTAACATCCATGCTTGGGGGAGTTCTCACAAACTGTGTCTTCCTAATGGTCTTGAGTCATTGTCTGATAAATTGAGGTACCTTTACTGGGAAGGATGCTGCCTTGAGTCTTTGCCGTCTAACTTTTGTGCTGAACTGTTGGTAGAGCTTCACATGCATAGAAGCAAGCTTAAAAAGCTTTGGGACGGGGTTCAGGTATGAATGTGGCTATGCATACTACATTTTTTTCTTTCAACTTGTAAAGCTACGGTAGAGAGTTGTAAGTGATAACTGGTCTTGTGCGGGCTCAAGTGAAGCTCATTCACAAGAGCCACGCCTAGGATATTGTGCTTCTATGTATGCTTAGGTTTCTCTTTTAGTTAAGGCTCATGATTTTATTTTATTTTTGAGAATAAGGCTCGTGCTTATGAATTTAATCATTTCTGAACAGTGTGATGTATCTTTCTTGTGACAGAATCTTGTTAATTTAAAGATAATTGACCTTTGGGGCTCCCGTGATCTGATTGAGATCCCAAACTTATCCAAGGCAGAAAAACTTGAAAGACTTTCTCTTTATTTTTGTGATAGCTTGCGTCAGCTCCATGTTCCTTCAAAATCCCTCCAAATACTTAATGTCAATGGTTGTTCATCTCTCAAGGAATTGTCAGTGACATCAGAGGAAATAACAAGTTTGAATTTAGCTGGCACAGCTTTATGTGCATTGCCATCAACAATTTGGCATATGAGGAAACTTACTTTTCTATCTCTAAATGGTTGTAAGAATCTAGCGTTTGTTGCTAACAACATTGTCAACTTATCATCTTTAGAAGATTTAGTCCTATCTGAAACTAACATTAAGAGCTTGCCTGCACTTCCACCATCCCTAAAACAATTGATGGCCATTAACTGCACTTCTCTGGAGACAGACTTTGCTCAAGAGCTAGTATTACAACACTTGTTGCAGAGCCACATACCCTACATACACCAACAATATCTTAATAATCACGCATACAATGATGGCAGTGCATATTTCTCCTTCCCGGGAGACCATGTCACTGACCAGTGTGGGTTTTGTACAGCAGACAGTTCAGTAACTATTCCTTATCTTCCAAAATCTGACTTGTGTGGTTTCATATATTGCATCATCTTTTCTAAGGGAGGGTCCAGATATGGTCCTGGTGTTCTATCTTGTTCTATCTATCAAGATGGCATAAAGGTCGGCTCGGGATGCAAGCAGAAATATTCCACAAATTTAATTTCAAATCATGTGTTATTTTGGTATCATGACGTCATAACATTTGACGGAATAAGTGAAGTGTATGATCATTTCAGCAACATAACATTTATATTTAAACATGAATACTTATATGGCAGCACCAGTGTCATAAAAGAGTGCGGGGTCTTCCCAGTATATGCCACAGCATCGGAGTTTAAGCTGGTTAGTAGTAGTAGCAAGGAAATTTTTGAATGGGGATCCATTACTCAAATCTTTAATAATGAGTCACAGCCTAGAGCAATCGGAGTTGGAGGCTCCAAAAATGAAAATGAAGAAGATAGGGAACAACTTATTCCCGCAGCAAAGAGGACTTCACCATAAATGATAATCTTCCTGCGATTATTTCATCGGTATCAAACCTCACCCCATCCTTGATTGTAGGCTCCTTACTTGGTGCTTTTTTCATAAATGAAATTAGTCATTCAAATATAGAAATTATCAGTTGGAAATACTCTTGATTCTAGAAAATAATGCCTAGTATATTGTAATAACATTATGTTGTACTTACATGTTGAGCAGGTTTTTATTTTTAAACACTTATGGAGAATATTGATGAGAAATGAACAGTAGCTTGTTGGGAGAGTTAGAGAAGCACCCAGAATTGTTTGGTGGTCTATTTCTCTTCGCTCAGAAATAAAAAGGGATAACATTATGGTATTCATTCTACAATATCCTTGGCCATAATATATAAGTGATATCAAGTTATTACGGTAATGTATTGATGATTCAAAATTTAGACGTAAAAGGGCAGTCATATGTTGCTTATGACTGTTACCTTTTAAGCTATTCAATTGTTGGAATTAATTGTGATTTTGGTTTTATTCTCGGGAGTTTTATACGTCATGATAGTGTAACAAGTATGCAATTTTTGGCAATTCATTTATTTTATATTAGTTGTCTCACAAAGATTGGCATTAAGCCAAATTAATAGAAAATATTGTATTAGGAGATACGGTATTAACTCAGCTAATAAGAGTTGACAAAATCCTAAAAAAACAAAAATTATGGTAATTTAGTCTCAATTTTAACATGCTTGTAAAAAGTTATAATTGTTTGCCATATATTTCCTTTATATTAGATATCAAGAATATTAATGTTAATCTATCTATCTATTTATAATATATAAATCCTAAGGTACGAATTAATGTGCTTCCAAGTCATTATCCTATTACTTGCCATGTCAGATTATTTGCTGATTTGTCATTACCTCACATATTCCTTTGCTTCTACTGTCTAATACACCTCTCCCTCTTCCCCTCTTATTGCCCACTATAACAATAAAGCAGTTAGGACCACAATTAATGCTTGGTGGTTACGCCCTCAATCAATGTTTGGTCAGTTATGTAGACCAAAACTAAGCCTTCTCCACATATGGTGTTGCAGTCCATTACCTATACCTTCCATTATGTCACCTCATTCTATTCCCTCTAACACTCTGCCCTTCCATCTTCTGTGAAACTCCCCTTTCCATCCCTTATCATTCCCCATATGTTTTTTTTCACATATTTAACTCTCTTTTTTTCACTCTTGTGCATATCTTTGTGCTCCTTTGTCTATTTGTTTACTTCTTTCCTTCTACCATTTTATTTGCATAGGGGGAAGACAAGTTGTTAGAGGTGAAGAAATTGCCGTGGGAGGATTGTGTCTTTCACAATAACTAGCAGATGTGCTCAACGAAATTTCTATGTCTAATTACTCAATTATGAATAAACAAGCAAAGTTTGAAACTCTCAAATGTCTATCAAGTGAGCTGGAAAATAAGATAGACTTGATAAAAATTTTTAAGATAATTATCTGTCCTATGTTGTTATTTTATATAAATGGAAATTTATGGAATTGGAGGTTGAAGATATGCAACAATTAGTCTTGAACCCAAAGTCAATTATGGATAAACAAGCAAAGATTGAAGCTCTCAAGTGTTTGTCAAGTGAGCTGGAAAACAAGGTCTTGGGGGTAGGCATTGAGTGGTAAAGGTCCCAATGGTCAGGGTAGCGCCCTTAAGCCAGGATATTTGCCTAACCAAGCTCGATAACCCCGACAACTGCTTAGCATTCTAGGATTGGTTTGAGAGTATACCTCTATAAATGGATATCCTGACTGTTATTTTCCTCAATGATAATGAGGATTGTACCACGTGATGATGTTGAAAGAGTTATATGTACTCCCAGCCACTTCTCAGGTTTTGTTGAGAACTATTACCCACTAATGGGAAGTACGGATCCATACCTAGTCAAGGGTAGTCTGATACAACTTAGAATGACCTTAGGATTCCTTTTGTTGTTAGCTGTGTTTTATCTTTGTTTTATAGTAGATTTCCTACCATACATGTAAAAGTGGTTTTAGAACAAAATATCTCACTCCATTATTTTCTTCTGTGTATGATTGATCGTGATTATTGAAGACGATATTAACGCCTTGTGATGCTAAGTACGAGTTAGAGGACATCTCAACGGGGGAGGACCTGAACTCCTATAGTATTTTTTTTTTGTATGAAGAATAGGATAGATGAACACTATTCTATATAGGATCTTTTGATGTATTTTTTTTTTTATAGTTTTTTTTGTATTATCAAATCGTGATGTACAATTTTATGATATATATGTATATACAGTCTTATCTTTCATCTTTTACTACCATTTTCAAATTCTGTTAAGTTTGGAATTTTTTTTAAAAGTGGAAAAATTTTACACCCATTTTTATTTACTTAAACTTAATAACTAAATTAATATGAATTGTATTTAATATGAATGAGTGTTACAATCTACTCCCACGTTAACGATGTGATCATCACAGGCATGAACTACATGTGCAAATAGTGCAAGGGTAAGCTTACTTGAAACAATATAACATATAGTATAAAAAAGTAATATGAAGTCTCTTACTCATACATCAACAGGTAACACACATCTACTATAGGAATCAACACCTTCATTTCAATACATACATACATAGAATCCACATACAATTTCATAATACATGACCACATCATAAAACATAAACATCAATCATCATGCCAATGCATGAGGACACTACTCTCGAGAGATTTACAACATTTTGAGCGACCAGCACAAACATGTTCCTTAACATATCACCATCCATAGCTATTGGGGAACACTGTAGCTCTGTTCTATGGATAAAATCAAGTGGTTGATCAGGATAGATATACGTGGGTAGTGGCTCACCACGACACAAGACTTGCAACGACCTTACCCCTTGTGGAATTGCCCATCTACCTACCCCCCAGGTCCTAGGTGCAATGACTCCCATTGAACTTTCTGACACTAGGTTGGAGGTCCGTCTGAGCCTCAACTCTTGTCAACCAACTAACTTACATGCCTGCTCATAACGTAGTCACCACTACGAACTTATGCATGAATGCATATACAACACCGTCCACCATCAATCCAACATCAACTATTTAATAAAATTTAACAACAACAATTTAACAAAATTTAACAACAACACCATGTGGGCTCAATTCAACACCTCACATGGTCAACAAGTACAACTAACCCTATGTAGGCTCAATTCAACACTTAACATGGTGAACAGGTTAGGCCCTACCCAAGTAGCCTATACCTCTTTAGGATTTCATTAACGAATTCTCTCAACAACAAGTGAAGGTCCTATTTAAGCAACATTCCACTTCAACAACATATCAAGATTCTTAAATCCTTTAGAGCAACAACACCATCAACCAACAACAACAAAGCTCATACACATCAATTTACACACCAATACAATAACATTAGAAAAATCAAGCATACAAGATGAATATATCTTTGCTTTGAAGCTAGACATTTCCCCAATGTTATAAAAGGTCGCACACAAAGTTAAATCCTTGGAAATCAACACCACTTCACCCTTTTCCATGGACTTAACTCAAATGGGTCCACGCTAAGTGCCACAAAACTAACGCTTAGTGCCACTACAACAAGGAAAATTAGGTCTTTCGCTCAGCGCCATAAATTTGGCGCTCAATGCCACATCGCTCAGTGCTAGAATTCTATCACTCAACGCCAAACTACTAGCAACTTTCTGTCATCACACACTTTCTTGACGCTCAGTGACAACTGCGAACTCTGTAGTTCGCAAGAGGATGACCCAAGGCCATTTTTGACACAACAATCAACACTAAACATATCCAAATACTCCTAGATACTTCTAATACCTTTCTAATTGATTGCACAATAATAAATCACCAAGATCTCATCCCAAACCCATTTTCATCAAGATTTTCACCATAACTCAACACACATCCAGATTTTCAACCAATCTAAGGCACAAAATCAGTACAATTACAAATATCAAACCAAAAACAACAATCTGTAAGTTTCCTTTACCTCTTGGAGTTTCTAGAAATCTGAATTTGGGGAAGAAGAGAATGAGAAGACAAAACCCTAGAGCCAAATTTGGGGAAGAAATTTTTACAATAACAAAACCCACACCAAAATCCACCAAAGCTTAGTAACAAATCATAATCAACACAACTTTCCCATACCCTAACATGGGTTCCACAAAAAATCAAAAGAGAGAAATGGGAACTTACCCACTTGCAATTACAAGGCTACACAAAAGAAGGAGAAGGGAAGGTTGTCTTGAAATCTTGTGCTATTTGTTGGGAGATAAAAGAAATAGATTGAGGGAGTTTTGAGAGTGCCTAGAGGGTGTCTTGCAAAATGAGAGAAATAGAGTGTTTTGCAACTTAAAGAGGGTTTATGGGTTCTAAGAGACCTTGGGCTCACTAAGGCTTAATAACCACCCATTAACTTTCTATGGCCCAAACTAGCCCAATATCATTGCTAAATTACCAAACCAACTAAGACATCACCAATAGGGATATTTGGCTCAAGCAACCTTTTCTCAATTCCCAAAATTCAAAACTTGAAACTACCAAGACAACTCAATATAAAACAACTAACATATAACCACAACTCATTTGTTACATTTTAATTACAAAAATCCAAATTTAATTTTCACTTTCAATTATTAATTCACTAAATCACACATTAGGACAACACTGGTGTTACACCCACAAAGATGCAAGTGAGGCATATGATAGAGGAGGTGCCAAGCTATAGCATATGCTTTTAGTGCCCATGGAGTTTGCATCGCTAACAGAGGTGTATGTTGTAGATGTTGTCCTTGTACCACATTGAAGAGATCACACCAACATGCAACTTGCCTATGTCCTCTTCAAAGAGTCCCTAGTTGTAGAGGATGATGGCCTATGGGTCCTCATTATTAAGAAATGTCAAAAAAATCAAAAGAGGGAAGAAGGAGAGGTAGGGAAAAACTGAATAGGTTGTGGCCATGAGAGGAAAGAACATCAGGCACTTAGGGAGAAGAAGAAGAAGGCACGTGCACAATTTTCATATCAGTTGACCTGGAGCATTTATTTTAATTTAATAGTAGTTATTTAATCTTCCCACCTTTCACAATAAGGCACTCCTCTCATTTGATATGTCTTCTCTCTCTCTCTCTCTCTCTCTCTCTCTCTCTATATATATATATATATATATATATATATATAGGGAGCGACTCATGTGAGAACATTTATTTATGTACGAATATGAGAACAACTAAAACAACCTTTGAATCAAGATTAAAAATACACTAGTACAAAAAGTAGTTTTTAAAGCAGGCTTTTAAAACATTTTTTTGTGACCCGATCTAAACGAAGACCATGGTGGCTCTTTTGTAAATAATTGTAACTAATTTAAATAGGTTGCTTACAAACTGATTTAGAAGCTTGTTTTTTAAATTAGTTATCTGTGTAACCAATTTAAAAAGGAAGTTTTAAAATCGGTTAACTAATAATCGATTTACAATCACATGTTTTTAAATTGGTCACTCATGTAATTGAATTAAAATTATGTTTAAAATCAACCCTTTCTTCGAGCAAGAGCAATGAATCGCACCTCCACAAATGCTCTCACCCTCAGCAGGACCAACAACTAGAGTCGCCCCAACCTTCCCAAGTGAGTCACTATCTCTATCTCTTTGCTCACTCATTCCATTTTCCTAACATAACCATTAATGTGATAGTGAAGAGGCAAAGGAAAAACCTTTAACACTACGGAGATTTGTAAGGATTAGGCAACGACCATGGGGCAAATGGGCCTTAGAGATTTGCGACCCAAGAAAAGGGGTTCATGTCAAGCTCACCACCTTCAACACCATTAAAGAAGCCACCAGGGCCTACGGCAAAGAAGCCCTCCAACAAGGATGACCACTGATGAGAATTGCAATATGAACCAAACATATATATTTTTCCTTTTGTCACAATAGATCGCCATGGCTTTGTCACGTTTATCCCATCGTTGCATCGAATCCACTCTTCTGAAACCCTTCTCTGTCGTCTCCTCCCATCCAATCTCATCCAACAACACCTTCTCGCCATCGAGACCTCAGTCCCCTTCACCGCCTATAACTGCGACCCTCCCTCGCACACCGTCTCCACCTCCCCCTTGGAGCTCGTCTCCTTCTTTTGTGATGTGATGTGTCGTCAACTCCCTCTACAAGGCAAAACTCATCTGCGTCTGACACTCGTGTGTCTTTCCGATCTGTCATTCTCCGGAGATTCCTGGAAGGACGTGTGTGGCGGTGGTTGCGATTCGCTAAAAATCACCATCGCTTGGTTTTGGGGTGAATTTGTTGTTGGAATTGGTTTGGTTTGAATTTGTTCTGGGTGCATGTGCTATCTGAAGAAGATTCCAAGTGCTTTTTAGATCAGTTGTAAACACAATTGAGTAGAAAAACTTTTTTTAAATTGGGTGAGAGTTCGTTCTAAAACTCCCTACTTTCTATGCCGACTATATTTAAATCGGTTCTACAACCAATTTAAAATGTCATTTTTAAACAATTTAAAAAGTCTTTTATACAATAACGATAATAGATCGCTAAGATTAAAACTCAATTATAAACACCTTTTATGATACCACCAACAATGTCACCACTCAGGCCAACGTAATGTTGATTGGTGATATTTACTAAAAGGATGACGTGGTTTATTGTTGAAAATATGCATGATAAAATTATTCCTAATAGTTTATATATCCAGGTTCATGCATGAATTGTTCCAACTAAATTTTTACTAATTTGGATCATAAAGATCCCATAAATAGGAAAATAAAAACAAAGAACTTATGTATGTATTTTTATAATGTTAAATTTTTTCTTTAATTTGTATTTTATAAATTTTATTTGAATTAAATATAGATTTTAAATAATTATAACCATTTTAATTTTAAAAAATTTCCTTTTAATTTATATTTTGCATTATAGCTGAATTTGAAAATATTAGCATGATAATGCATGTCGTAGCTGCTAGTAATAAATTAAATCAAAAGGCAATCACTCCCTTTCTATGTGTGTGTGTGTGTGTGTGTGATCGTGCGCACACTCAAGTATATGTGTGTGTGTGTGTATATATATATATATATAGCGATCAAGTTACTCTAAGAGTAATTTGGTTGGAGTTACTCTACTTAATAACTATTAGTATATATTAAATTTTAACGATCTAACTATTGAATTCAAAGTTCTTATTAAATAGATTAAGTCTACAAATTTTTATAAAGTTTGAAAACTATTTGATACTTCATTAAATAAATTCAAATTAACATAAAATATACTTTTCCAAAATTGAAGTAAATGCTGACTATAAGATTATCTAACTACAAATGTTCGATTTATCTAAAATTTGGTGTGCGTGATCGTTGAGATAATATTTAAATATTCAACGATTGGATCATTGAAATTGAATATATAACAAGAGTTATTAAGTGGAGTAACTTTAGCCAATGTTACCCTTGGAGTAATTGAGGAGGAATAAGTTAGTCCAAGAGTGATTCTTAATAAAATTACTTCTTTTAATAATATTTTGTACATATTAAATTTTATTAATCCAATCATTTAATTAAAGTTTTTATTGAATCAATCAAGTTTACAAATTTTTATAAAAATTTAAAACTATTTGACAATTCATTAAATAAATTTAATTTAACATGTAATATCCTTACCAAAAAAATTTAACATATAATATACTTTTTTTAAATATAAGTAAATGTTGATTATAAGATGATGTAATTACAATTGCTTGATTTATGTAAAATTTGGTGTCCACAATCATTGAGTCAATATCAAAATGTTCAATGGTTTGTAATTCCATTTATCCAACATATGTTTTTACTGCCCACAGAGATGCAAGCGAGGCATACGATAGAGGAGGTGTAAGCTATAACATCTTTTTTAGTGCCCATGGAGATTGTGTCGCTAACGAAGCTATATGTTGCAGGTGTTGCCTTGTACCATATTGAAGAGATCACACCAACCTGCAACTTGCCTGTGTCCTCTTCAAAGAGTCCCTAGCCATAACGGATGATGGCCTCTCACCTGATATGTCCTCTCTCTTTCTCACTCGCTATATATGTGTGTATGTATTTATGTATATGTATAGGAGCAACTCCTTTGAGAACACCATTGTTTGTGAGAACATGAGAACAAACAATAACAACCCTCGAATTAAAACCCAATTATAAAGACCTCTTATTAGACCACCAATGTCATCGCCACCACCATTACTATTGCACCACCACCTCCGTCCCCACTACTGCCACCACCCCATGTTGCGGTGGCAACAATGGCAATGGGAGTAGAGGTGTTTATAATTGAGTTTTAATCTCAACGGTCAATCATTTTTAATATTTATCCAATAGTTATTATTATTTGTTCTCATATTTTTACAATAACCAAGTATTCTCACAAGAGTTGCTCTATATGTGAGAGCAACTCCTGTGAAAACACTCACTTATGTGAGAACATAAGAACAACTAATAACAACTCTTGGATCAAGATTAAAAATAATAGATTACTAATATTAAAATCCAATTATAAACACCTTTTATGATACCATTAATGTCACCACCACCGCTGCCGACCCTACCACTGCCACAATCTCCCCGCTGCCACGTGCTGATGGTGGTGGTGGCAGCGGCGACGGTGGTGGGAGTGGTGACGGTAATGGTGGTGGAGATGGTGACAATAGTCGTGATAGTGACGACATTGATTATCTCATAAGAGGTGTTTATAATTGAGTTTTAATCTCAATGGTTTATTAATTTTAATCTTAATCCAAGGGTTGTTATTAGTTGTTCCCATGTTCTCACATAAGCAAGAGTCTCTCCCTATGTGTGTGTGTGTGTGAGAGAGAGAGAGAGAGAGAGAGAGTATGTGTACATGTACACACACGTTTCAAACAAATCAAGAAATATAAGGATTGCTTTATGCACCCTCCTATTTTTGCCATTTACAACCTCCCTTGATTTTTTTTTTAAATTTTCTTATCAATACTGTGCTTACGAGCGAGTGTGGTTTTATTGTTACGAACTTAAAATTTCAAAATTATGAAAAACAAAATGAATTTCGAAAGTATGTAAGAACATTTCTAGAATTTAAATACCGAAAGAATGTAAAAATACATTATTTGTCACACTTCCGGGAGTCTTTGTATAGTTTGAAAATTAAACTTTTGAAAGTCTATTAATTTTTTACACATTTGGGAATTAAACTTTTGGAGGTCTATTTGTATATTCCGAAATTAAATTTCTAAAATTTTTTTTGTTACACATTTTAGAATTAAACCTCTGGAGGTCTATTTGCTACACATTCGAGACATAAACTTTTGGAGGTCTACAAATAGACTTTTGGAAGTTTAATTCTAGAATTTGTAACAAATAGATTTCTAGAAATTTAATTCAAGAATGTACAAATAGACTTCCAAAATTTTATTTGTGAAATGTTTAATAAATAGACTGCTAGAAATTTAATTCCAAAATATACAAATAAACTTCTGAAATTTAAATTCCAGTATAACGAAACCAAACTCATGTATAAGAACATTATTGGAATAAAAATTAGCCAAAAAAAATAATTGGGCGGGTGTGAATAGCAAAATGGGGGATGCAAAAAGCAATTGCCTAGCAATATTCTACTCATTCTTGCATGTTCAAATAAATTTATTCTAACCAAGCTTCAAAATAATGCATATTCTAAATACCACTAAACCAAATTTACACTTACACAAAAAATTCTAAGTGAAAAATTAATTATCTTTGTGTAATTTTTTTCTACAATTTAATATATTCCATTAATATTTTTCTTTTAAAAATTAATGTTTGTCCAACACGCAATGTCATCAAATCTCTAATAATATTATTTAAATAAATGCACATTTAAAGCCTATTGTCTCTACTAATATACATGAGAAAAAAAAGGCAATAAAATTGTTAGCTTATAGTTAGGTAAAATGATTTTGGGCCAGAGAGACAAGCATGTCACAACTTTAAAGCTAACTAGATATGGATCCGCACGATGCGCCAGTAAATAAGTGAATTATTTAAATTAGCAGTAATTAAAATGTATGTTGGAACATATTATTTTATCACTTGATGTCTAATTAACACTAATATTCTTGATATCTAATATGAAGGAAATATATGGCAAAAATTTATAACTTGCTACAAGCATGTTAAAATTGGGAGATTCAATCACCATAATTTTTGTTTTCTTTAGGATTTTGCCCACTGTTTTTAACTCAGTTAATACCCTATCTCCTAATATGATGTTTTCTATACTTTGGCTTAATATTGATCTTTGTGACATATAATGTAAAATAAATGAACGGTGAACACTTTATACTTCTTACACTATCATGATGTATAAAACTCCCGAAAATAAAACCAAAATCACAACTAATTCCAACAATTGGATAGCTTAAAAGGTAACAGTCATAAGCAACATATGACTGCCCTTTTAAGTCTAAATTTTGAATAATCAATGGATTACCATAACAACTTGATATCACTTATATATTATGTCCAAGGATATTGTAGAAATGAATCGCATAATGTTAACCCTTTTTTATTTTTGAATGAAGGGAAATAGACCACCGAACAATTTTGAGTGTTGCTTTAACTCTCCAGTCTCTCCCAGCAAGCTAGTGCTCATTTGCCATCAATATTCTCCATAAGGGTTTCAAAAAGAAAACCTAATCACCATGTAAATACAACACAATGATACTACAATAAACAAGACATCAAGAGTATTTCCAACTGATCATTTCTATATTTGATGGACTAATTAATTTCATTTATGAAAAGGGAACTAAATAAGGAGCCTACAATCAAGGAGCGGGTGAGGCTTGATACCAACGAAGTAATCAAAGGAAGATTATCGTTTATGGTGAAGTCTTCTTTGCTGCGAAAAAAAGTTGTTCCCTATCTTCTTCATTTTCATTATTAAGGCCTCTAACTCCAACTCCAATTCTGATTGTTCTAGGTTGTTATTAGAGATTTGATTAATGGACCGTTCAAAAATTTCCTTGCTATTACTACTAACCAATTAGGGCTGGCAATGAATCGAACCAACTCGAACATAGTTTGAGACTCGATTCGACAATTGGCTCGTTGAACTTGGTTCACAAACTAAATGAGCTGAACTTGAGTTAAAATTTGAGCTCATTAAATAAACGACCTAAACTTGAGTTATATATAGTTCGACTTGATTGATTCATGAATCACCTCAATATATATATATATATATTAACTAATATATTTTACATTATTAAATTCATATAATTAATTTCATATTAATTTTTATTTTTGTATGAAATAAATAAATAAATAAAAATATGTAAAATAATTATAATTTTGAATCGAATCGAGCTAATGAGCTGAACCGAGTTGTCTGCAAGCTTGAATCTAGTTGAGTTTGAGCTGAAAAAATAAATTCATATCAAACTCGAGTCAAGTTTCGTGCTGAGTCAATTATGAATGAATCAAATCAAGCTTGGTTCAACTTGACTCGACTTGACTCATTTCCAGCCCTAACTAGTTTAAACCCCAATGCTGTGGCATATACTGGGATGACCCCACACTCCTTTATCCACTTTTTCATCTTGCTTCCAAATGAGTATTCATGATCAAATATAAATGTTATGTTGCTGAAATCATCATACACTGCATTTATTCTATCCAATTTTATGACGTCAAGATACTAAAATACCACATGATCTGAAATTAATACTTTGAAAAATATCTTCTTGCAGTCCCAGCCGACCTTTATGCCATCTTGATAGACAGAACACGAAACATTAGAAGTACCATATGGGAATGATCCCCTGGAAAGAATGATGCAATAAATGAAACCGCACAAGTGAGATTTTGGAAGATAAGGAATAGTTATTGAACTCTCTGTTGTGCGGAACCCACACTCGTTCGTGACATGGTCTCCCGAGAAGAAGAAACACACATTGCCATAAGTATATGCGGGGTTATTAAGATATTGTTGGCGTAAGTAAGGTATACGACTCTGTAACATGTTTTGTAATGCTAACCATTGAGCAAAGTCTGTCTCTAGAGACGTGCAGTTCATGGCCCTCAACCATTGCAGGGATGGTGCAAGTGCAGGCAATGTCTGAATATTAGTTTCAGATAGGTCTAACGCTTCTAAAGACAATAAGTGGACAATGTTGTTCCCAACAAACTCAAGATTGTTACAACCCCATAGAGAAAGAGAAGCAAGTTTCCTATTACGCCAAATTGATGACGGCTATGCACATATAGCTATGCGAGTTCAGTCCAATTCTGTTATTTCGTTGTCACTGAGAATTCCTTGAGAGATGAACAACCACCGACATCAAGTATTTGGAGGGATTTTGAATGAACATGGAGCTGACGTAAGCTTTTACAACCCCAAAGAGAAAGTCTTTCAAGTTTTTCTGCCTTGGTTAAGTCTGGGATCTCAATCAAGTGTCGGGAGTAGTCAAGGTCAATTCTCTGTAAATTCACAAGATTCTGTGATAAGAAAGATACATCACATTGTTCAGAAATGGTTAAATTCATAATCATGAGCCTTATTCTCAAAATAATAATAATAATAATAACCATGAGCCTTAGCTAAAAGAGAAACCTAAGCATACATAGAAGCACAATATCCTAGGCATGGCTCTTCTAAATGAGCTTCACTTTAGGCGGCACAAGACCAGTTATCACTTACGACTCTCTCCCGTGGCTTTACAAGTTGAAAGAAAAAAATATAGTATGTATAGCCACATTCATACCTGAACCCTGTCCCAAAGCTTTTTAAGCTTGCTGTTAACCATGTGAAGCTCTATCAACTGTTCAGCACAAAAGTTAGACGACAAAGACTCAAGACAGCATTCTTCCCAGTAAAGGTATCTCAATTTATCAGATAATGACTTAAGACCAGTAGGAAGACACACATTAAATCTGTGAAAACTCCCCCAAGCATGGATTTGAAGAAATCTCAGGTTAGTCATCTTTGCAAGGGAATCGGAGCTCAAACATAGATCCCCAGTTAATTTAGTCAAAATCTAAGATTATGCCTTCAACAACATCAGTTCCATGACAAACAAAATTAGAATAATAATTAGCAAAGGCTATCATACCAGCTATATTCTAAAAAGATACATGTATTATTCTTAAACTTTTAAGAAAAAGGATAGAAAATTGGGAGAAAATAGAATGCTGTATTTTTGGGTTTTTTTTTTTGTATATAATACAAGGGGATCCTTATATATAAAAGGACCCAGGTGTAGAAAAAGCAAAATACACTATATTACATCAGATAAAACTAAAGCAAAATAACTAACTAACTGACTCAGCAAATAATAGACCCATGACCCAATATGTGACTCCCCTTCACACTTCCTTTGCACCCTTGATGCGTGTCACCTAACTCAAGCAATTCCTCATCACCAATCATGTGGCTGTGATTAAGGAAAGTTTCCAAGTTTAACACCCCCCCGCAAGTTGGAGCATGGTATATGTCCAACAAGCCTAGCTTGGAAATGAAAGGAACAAAAGTACTTGGTGGCAAAGCCTTGGTAAAAAAATCTGCCAATTGGGACTTGGAAGGAATAGGCAATAACCGTAAAGTCCCCTTTTGCACCTTCTCTCTTACAAAATGGCAATCAACCTCAAGGTGCTTAGTACGCTCATGAAACATAGGATTAGATGCAATATGCATGGCACTTTGATTATCACAATACAAAACCGGAGGTCTATCACACATTATTTTTAAATCTGCCAAGAGGTATAACAGCCATTGGAGCTCACAAGAAGCAATGGGCAAGGCTCTATATTCTGCCTCAGAAGATGATCTTGACACTATATATTGCTTCTTTGTCTTCCAAGAGATCAAAGAGGTACCAAGAAAAAAACAGTAACTTGAAACCAATTTTCTGGAGTTAACACACCTCGCCCAATCAGCATTCGAGAAGCCAAATAACTGCAAAGCATAATTTCTTGGGAAAAATTGCCCCCTGCCAGGACTGCTCTTCAAATATCTAATGATTCTACAAGCTGAATTAAGATGAGTCATTATAGTAGCATTGAGAAACTGACTTAGTTGTTGTGTTGCATATGTAATATCCGGTCTTGTGGTTGTCAAATACAACAGTTTGCATATGAGTCTTCTATATCCAGCAACATCTTCATAAGCTTTCCCTGAGTCTTGATGCAACTTGATGGAAGAATCAAATGGAGTCCTTGCCAGTTTGGAACAAAGTAAACCTGTCTCATGAAGCAAATCAAGACAATATTTTCTCTGACAAACTAAAATTCCCTACTTTGAATGTGCCACTTCCAACCCAAGAAAATATTTGAGTTGACCCAAATCCTTGATTTTAAAAGATGAATCAAGGACCCTCTTTATTCTAACAAACTCCACTAATGAATTTCCAGCCAAAATCACATCATCTACGTATGTTAAGAGGGCTGTGAATGAACTAGGAGTACTGAGGATGAACAAAGAATAATCAGAATGTGATTGACAGTACCCTTGCTCTAATAATAAAGAGGTCAGCTTCTCATACCACTTTCTACTAGCTTGCTTGAGTCCATACAATGACTTAAACAACTTGCACACTTGATTAGGCTTCTCACTTGTGACTCCTTGGGGCAAAGTCATATAAACATCTTCTTCCAAATCACCATGTAAAAACACATTTTTTATATCAAGTTGATGTAAATGCCAACTGTGAATAGAAGCCAAAGCAAGAAGTACTCTCACAGTTGTAAGCTTTGCAACTGGGGAAAAAGTGTCAAAGAAATCCAAGCCCTCCACTTGATTGTAACCCTTGGCTACCAATCTAGCCTTGTACCTCTCAATTGTGCCATCTGCCATATGCTTTATTTTATACACCCATTTGCTGCCAATAAGTGTGACATTAGCAGGTAGATCAACCAAAATCCAAGTACCATTTTTATCCAAGGCATCTAATTTTGCCTTCATAGCCTCATTCCAGCAAGCATGTTGACTGGCTTCTACATAACTTTGTGGCTCATTCTCAACAGATAAAGATAATGAAAAATGTTGTTGTGATGGTGATAGTTTGTCAAAAGAGTGGAAGAGAGAAATAGGATAAGGTTTACCTGGTGATAGTTTGTCAAAAGATACATGTATTATTAAATAAAAGAAATTGCATCTTCCACTTACCCTGTTATATTTCAATATATTATGCACTTCCTCCTGTCTCCACAATCGACTTCGTCTCCCAGGGCCTTTGATACATTCTTGATGAATAATTTCCCAACCCATTTCTTGTATCAAGTCATGCATTTCTATCTGATTGCCATCTGAAATATTTATAAGAGCTTTATCTAGAAGGACTTCTATTCCAGATACTGCAAAGAAATCAAAAGCTTCTAGTGTTCTTGTTGCCCTATCTCTTGGATACATTTTGAAAAAGCATGCAATGTCTAAAAATATGTCCTTTTGAGAATGATCCAAGCCATAGTAACTTAATTTTAATACATTATGAATATCTATATTTGGAATCTTTTGGAGTTTTCTCAATTCAATTTCCCATGCCTCTTTACTTCTTTGACAAAGACTTGCACCCAAAACTTTTAAAGCCAAAGGAATACCTTTGCAATAAGATATTACTCTTTTTGATAGATCTTCATATCCATCTTTAGGTTGCTTTTCTCCAAAAACAGTCAAACAAAAAAGCTTAAGAGTCAGAACTCAATTCCTCCACCTGATATATTTTGTCACTTGGGCTAAGTGTTTGCTTATTTCTAGTTGTAACAATGACTCTACTTCCTGGTTCCAAGGAATCATAATGTACTCTTTCTCTTACTTTTTCTAATTGTTCTGAGTTAGCCACATCATCCAAGATAATGAGAGCTTTTTTACCTTGAAGCCGCCCAAGTTGCCTACTCATATCAGAATTATCAAAACTATGATTTTTGAGCTTGTCTGATATGTTTTTGAGGAAGCAACTATCTTCAAACTCACGAGACAGTTTGTCATATAAAGCAGTAGCAAGAGTGGTCTTACCTATGCCACCCATACCTGATATTCCAAGGGTTCTAACTTCACTTGGCCCAATTTTTAGTAATGATTCAATCTATTTACAATGTTCCTCAATGCCAACTAGTCCTTTACGTTGGTTTCGATATCTAGGAGGCAATTTTTACAAAACATCTCCAACAATGTCCTTAAGTAATTCAGCATCAGTCCTAGCATATGAAAAAGGGAAACAAAGAAATAAATGATCGATGTGTTATAAGTCTAAAAAATTCAAAATTCAAAAGAAAAAAAGAACTATACAAATGATTTATACATAATCTATAATCAATATGGTAGTGTAGTGGAGAATAACAAAACAAAATATATAATTGGGGAATGAAAATCCAATGACTTAGGGAAGATAATCAATGCCTCTGTTTTTTCTATGTAACAAACTTCCTATGCAAACTACCATAAAAGGTGTTGTACCACAAAAGTATGCTCAATTGAGAATCAAATTTGGCCAACTCAATTTAAAACAATACGTTGTCTGTCTCATTTTTATTTTTAGAAAATTTGCTTACTCTCAATTCATCTTATTTATGTTAATCAAGGATCCGTTATTATTATTGTTTCCTTTTATATGGTGAATAGAATCAGCCTCATAATTGTATATAATTAGAATTCCTATTTTAACTTGTACAAATTAAGAATTACATTAATTTGTCATTAAGAGCTGCAATTGAGAATATATTATTCATAGAAGAGAATGCAATGAAAGAAGGGCAAGAAGCCAGAATATGTTGACAATTTACCTATAAGTTCGAGAGCCCCACCCAGCTAAATTGGCTGCTTCAGCCAGAGCAGCTTTCCATTTGTTGCAGCTGGGTTCCCCCTCATGTTTTGCAAAGGTTTGCTTGTAGCTCCCAGTCTGCTTCCTCACATGGGATGGATCTATGTTGTAGAATACCGGTATCACAATCTGTCCCCGATCTTTCTTGCAATCCAGAATCTTGATGAGTTCACCCAAGCACCACTTTGAGGAAGCATAGTTATCTGAGAAGACAAACAATGGATACACGAGAATCTTCAATGGCTTTGATAAGTGCTGCTGAGATTTCATCTCCCTTTTCGAGATGTTCATCTATATAGGTTTCAGCTTTCTTTTGTATCAAAGCTTCATAAAGATGGCTTGTGAAGTTCCTGTGCAAGTCTTCACCTCGAAAGCTTATAAAAACGTCGTATTTTTTGGAAGACAACATAGAAGAAGAGTTAAAGGAAGAAGCAACATCAATTATGCTGCTCAGCCATTATGAATTCCAAGTGCTGCACCTGCAAACTGCTTTGATTATAACACTACAAATGAAGAAATAAAAAAAAGCTTTTATTTTTCGATGTGTTTTTGACACTTGTCCTTAATATCATTGGTTGGAATTCCCAAATCTGTCTAATATAAGATCAAATAGCTCAAAGTTGAAAGCTAATATGATTTTGAGGTGTTTTGTGAGGAAATTGCTTTTGACTTGGTAAAGTTGATAGTCCATTTGAATATAACAGAAGCTCAGTAAAGGATAAGATATAAAAAGCCTAATAACATGAATAATGAATCTAAACTTCAGATTACGCTATAGCAGTGTGGATAGAAACCTAAACTCCTAAACTTCAAATTCAGATTAATATTTCTTTGACATTTGTCAAACAACTAACTCTCCGACATCTACCATTGATTGATAATTATGCAGTGTGTTAGAAACATTGCAGCGGGATTGTTTTAAAAATACTCTCAAGTGGTGGTATTGATGAACAGAGAATTTAATGAGTCTATGACATTGACAGTTGAATCCGTTATGTTTCAGCTTCTTAATAGGCCAAGTGGCACTTGATTTTCAGTTTTATAACCCCACTTATGACCCAGAAAGCAAAGACTGCTAAAAGAGAAGAAATACTTAGAATTGGATCTAGATTGTAATAAAACTTTTATTGATTGGCCTGAAACTAAAACCTGAAATGTGTGTCATGACCAATATCTGCTTGCTTTCTAACAAACAGAACAAGGTTGAAGTCCAACATGCATAGCTCAACCTCTATTAATAATAGTAGATGCTGCTAGAACATTAAATTATGCTTAAACAACCTAGACTGAGAACAGCATTGAGATCATCAAATGGAAAGGAACATAAATTTGGAAGCCACATGTTCACACCAGTGTAGACATTAATGCAGATGGCAGTAAGTGATAAGTCGAGGCATTTGCATAGTTTCTAATTTCTAGCCATTTAATACTTGCTTAACACAACATTAGATTAAAAAAATAAACCAACATATCAGTCACATTCACAAATCTAATTATATAAGAGAAAGCAGATCTACCTTATATTAAAATAGAAAAAATTTAGATGATTAATCTGAACAGCAATTAGAAGCTCATACCCTTAGAACAATTAGTTAACAAAACCAATGGCGACATCCGAAGTGAGCTTGAGTGAATAATACCAAGAATATAGATGCACGTCTTACGCACTACAGTGAAAAGTTCATGCTGCCTGACCAAATATGTTTTTAGAAGAAAAATCAAGTTATTTTTCATTTTAGACAACCATAGAGTCACTCATCTTTCGAAGTCCGTAATCTATTTAATCAGGCAACATTCACATTCATAACCCATTCTCTTTCAGCTAAAACATGGGAGAACAAGAAGAAATCAAATTAGCCATATCTTTTCATCATCTATTATTTCTATTCAGAGGTAAGATTGAAAATAGATAAAAAACACTGACCACAGACCCAATCCAACTTCTTCCACCAGAGAAGAATACACTGATTCCTTACTTTAATACAAGAGCTTCTTGACAGCAATTGATAGTGCATATAGATGAGATCAAAACGTTTTGTCTTTTTTCAACTATGAAAGAAGAATTAGACAAGAGATGTAAATACACTGTCCATGTCATGTATGCTTCTGAGAAGTTTCATAGGCTACCATTGAGTTTACCCGTCTTTAGAATTTCACACGCTTTGTTAGAAGGTTCCTTGCGGGGTCAACGTTCTCTCACCAGCGCGTTTTGTTAACTTTTTGACAACGCAGAAGCTTGAGTATTATGCTTTTTTATCCCTTTTCACTACTTGAAGTTGAACTACAAATGCATCCCACGAAATATACCTGTTGAATGTTTACAAACTTATGATAACTGAATTTTATCAAATTATAATCATACAATGTAAAAATAAAAGTATTGAAACGATAATAAACAAATATTTTGTTCTGATCTGTTGTCAATGAATGTTAAACCAGAAACATAAAAATACATCTAATGTATTCATATTTAAATCAATAAAAATATATTAAAAGTTCAAAAATAAATAAATCTTATAAATTTAAAATTAAATTATTAATCTAAACTAAATCATTTTTCATTTAATATATTCAATAAAAAATTTTACATATCTAACTATATATCTAACTATACTTATACATTCGAGGGTTTCTATCATTTACCTTTTCCACTATTCATCTTGAATTTCTATTTTGTTTTTGATTATTTTTATGGGCTGTTTGAAGTTGAATGAAGAAGGTTGATTTATTCAACAGTATAAAATATGAAAGTGTCATTTGTCATAGTTTGGTATGCTATTTCGCGTGGATTGAACTAAATAATTTTAATGGTCAATATGTTGAATAGATTTTTGTCTCATTTGTTGGAATTGTATTTAGTCAAATATAGAAGTTGGAAATTTTTAAGGTAAGAAATTATATAGTAGTTGGAAGAGTTTATGGTAGGAAATTATATGAAAGTGTATATTGCAGATTATAAAGATCTGTCCGCTTGCAAGTGTGTATCTGTGAATCTGTGCATGTTGCAGATTGTAAAAATCTGTCCCGCCGCTTGCAAATCTGCAGCTCTGAATCTGTGAAACTCTGATAAAAAGAAGTATGGCATGGCATATTTTCAGTGTACTGCATTACTTTTCTAAATTGAATTTTCCATGCTAAAATTGCTATTGTGTACGTTGTGTGCAAATACTGAATGACTTCTATAAAATGGGAGTTGCATTGGTCCTTTGCCACATGAGCAAGAGTGTTTGGAAGCTGCATTGTGTCTTTTGTACACGCCGTGCATGTGAAATGGTTCCTGCAGAAAATTGGAAATAACAGAACGAAAAGGTCTCCAAATGAAAATTCAGCTAGTATTCAATCTCCCAATAAGCTTCAAGTACAATGATTCAATACTCCAAAGGGAAATGAAATGGGATGCAATACAGTAAAAAATGCAATAGCAAGATGATATTCGTGGGGGAAAAGAAGAAAGAGCCTCTGGAAATAGGAGGGGGGTACTGTTTTCTTTTTCCTATATTCCACACCCCTCTTATTCTATTTTCTAAATATATATATCCCCTCAGTCCCTAAAACGTGATAGTATTTTTGGAATTCTGTTGCTTCTCCTAACAACTTCTTGTGCGCTTTCTTCCTTTTCAGGATCAATAGACACGTGTCCTGTTAAAATTCCCCTTGCAACATTCTTCACCGTAATAGCATGTTCCTCCGACTTTTCCGTGTTGATGGTGGCGCAACCGTGGTGATAGCACAACCATGGTTTTAACAAAAAGGGTAATTGTTTAAAAAGTAAGTTGTTTCAATTTTCTTTATTTGAAATAACGAAGTAGAATTGCATAAGATAAATACCAAATTTCCATTTGATTAAGAATCAAAGTTACTATAATTATTAAAATTATTTTCAATTATATTTTAGAGTCCAGTAGGCATTTATCCTCAACTAATTAGAATATTAGTAAAAGTATTTATACTGTCGATTAATTAAAAATCATCCTTCATGTGAATTTTAAAATAATTATTATGAAATTCAATAAACTAATGATAATGTTTATTTGTGATTGAATAAACTTACCAAAAGAACAATCGAAATTAAATAGATTAAATATTACAACCAAGTCAAAAAAAAATTATATATATATACAATATTAACCTTAAACTTAATAACATATCAACAAGATTTTTCTTATAAATGTTTTAAAACATAGTATATAAGATTATAAAAGAATAATGTCTAACATTAAAATAAATATCAAACTCTATTCACCCAAACAAAAATAATATAAATACTTCATTATAACAATATTAAATTTAACTTTAAACAACAATGATAGTAACAATAATTGAATTATAATTAAGAAAATATTTTAGGTAATGCATTATCAATACATGCATTTTAAGTAATAAAAGAACAATTTTTATTTATCTATATTTATAGAAGGTAAAAAGAAATCATTCTCATATACTAATGATCTCGTGCATCGCACGAGTGGATGACACAAGCTTCACAAAACCACATGTCGCGTTTGAACTGTTGAACTTGGCTATGCATTATTTATGTAAAGTATATTATAATAAAAGTCTTCTCTTCATTGCTAGGTGACAACTTATAAAAAAATTTCACTCAACGTTACACAAATTTAAAAAACAGTAGCACTAGAAACTACTGTGCTATAATACTCTTCCACTTACAGAATGTTCACGAATACTTTTGTGAAATCTTTGAAGTTATATTCTAAAATATAAAAAAATAAATATTTGAAACTTTTAATTTTTTAATTTTATTTTATTAGTAAAAAATATTTTAGTGATAAATCAAGTATAATGAATTTTATTTTTTTTAATCATTCATACTTAAAGATGTTAAAAAAAATTATTTTCAAAAAATGCAAAATTTATTTTTTATCAATGAAATAGTATTTATGAGTAGTGAAAGTCCATTTTGGTGGTTAAGGATATACTATTTTGCCATCGATTCTAGAGCTGCCAAGGGACAACCTCAAGAGAATTAAAAGCTTGTACCACCAATACTAAATCACATTCTAACCGCAGTTTTTTCCAACCCTTATTCCAGGCCACTTCAATGGCAACAATGGTTGCAGTAAGCTCAGCATGGAGAGCAGTAGAAGTGTTGAGGTTCAAAGCAAAACAACCCATGGAACTGCTTCTACTATACCTAAAAATCCCACCACATGATGCTACTCCAGGAGCTAGAACCCCTAGCAGACCTTTATCCACCCATATAGTGAGTGATGCCAAACAACTTGAATAATTTTTGGTGCTTTAGGAGCATGACCATTTACTGCAAATAACTTAAGCGTGGTAAAGTCTAATAACGAGAAGTTCATGCAGCTTATGGAAGTGTTACCTGTGAGGGACACTGTTGTAATTATTAAGTTTATGACACTTCTTGTAGTCAAAACTTTGTTATTGAATTTACTCATGTTATTGTTGTGCTAGATGAACCAGACAAAGTTGAGAATTGCCGCTAATACGACATCTTGTAACTGAGGGCTATGATTAGAGGTGTAGATTGTTAGCAAAGCTAAGGGAGAGGAAGTGTCTAATCTGTAGTTGATATGTTGGGCTAACCATTGCCAAATTTCTTGAGCAAATTTACAACTGAGGAATAAATGATAAGAGGATTCAGAATATGCGCCACAGAGGTTGCACATAGAATTATGGCCAAACCTTTGTTCTGCACGTTTTCATCCTTTGGGAGTTTGTTGTAGATTAGTCTCTAAAATAGAAAGGATTTGAACCGGGGGGGGGATCAAAGATCTCCAAATAAGCGTACCCCAACTTGTAGGTGAATTTATTGGAGTAAGAAATGCAAAAACATCTTTAAAAGATAAGTCACCAGAATTTGTCCATTTCCAAACTGCATAATCATCGCAAAGAACCACAAAGAGAACTATACTCTGAATTTCAGTCACAAGCTCTTAGGAGATGCTAGCTAGAGATGATCGGATTGCCCAACATTGATTGTTGATGAAATCACAGACTTTGGCTTGAAGGGAGCTATGAAGCAAGGAGGGAATGTTGAGGAAGTCCACCACGGGCTTGGAGAGCCAAGTATTAGTCCCAAAACATATTTGTTTGCCATCACCAACTTGCCACGCCATATTTTCCAAGACAGATGGGATGCAAGATTTGATCCCTAACCATATAAAGGACTTTACATAGGAAGATTTTGGAGAATTATTCCGAAAGAAACGATCTTTGAAGAACCTGGACCATTGATCATTGGAGGAAAGCAAATTCCACGTGAGTTTGAGAGTGGTAGCTGTGTTGATAGCATGAAGGGACCTAAGATAGAGACCTCCTTTTAGGAAAGGAGTGCAAACTTTGTGCCATGCAATTGTGGCTAATTTCTGCTTATAGATGTCCCCATACCAAATGAAATTACAGATCCAGTGGTCAGTGTCTTTGAGGAGCGAAACTAGCCATGCATAGGAGTGGAAGCTATAAATAAAAGTATCATGAATAATAGACTTCACTAGTTGTATGCGTCCCAGATGGAGAGAAAAGAGTCCTTCCAAGAGGCAAGTTTGGCTTTAATTTTATCTGCCAGAGGTTGGGGATGAGTTCTTCTTGGCTTTCCTTAAAAGATCAGGACTCCCAAATATGTGAATGGAAGTCTTCCTTCAAGAAATCCCAGTAAGCTCCTGAAGTTTGCGATCCCGCAGGTAGAAATGCAACCAGCGTAGAATCTACATTTAGGCAAGTTAAGCACTTAACCAGAAGTTTCCTCGTATAGCCGAAAGAGATTAATAATATTGTCAAGGTTGTTTTTGGATCCCCTACAGAAACCATAATATCATCAACATAGAAAGCATGAGATGGAGTCTGAGAACCTCTAGCACCTACCATTGGCAGAATGTGTAACGACCCTCTGTCACTACAGTACCAGTTACTACTTTATACATTACTAAGATGTTCAATAATAAATAATCAATAGGCTATTATAATCTCATTCATACCATAAAGTATATGTGTATATACAAGATATGAAATAATATAATATACAAGCCAAAATATACAAAACCAAGGGAAAGATACAAAAAGAAACTCCCGACAGCTGGTCTACTATACAACATATACAAAAGACATCAAAAGGATCTTCTCAAAAAGGTCCACCTAAAAAGGGCCTTCAACCTCTCCAGTTGAGACCTTAATGCATCAACTGTGGGAAGCTGGGTCTGTTGAAGCTTCACCCTCTGCTCCTACGCCAAACGACGTGATCACTATAGTCACAGCAACACACATAACCACAACTAGTAATAACAGCAACCATAATGAAACAAAACAATAAGGCAAGGGTAAGCTTACAAAACAAAGATAAACATATAATATCAAATCCATTTCATCCAATCCATCAACATACTAATTTGGCATTCAATTCATCAAAGGAATGAGTTTACATACATTACGACACAACACACCATGCTTTCAACATCCACATGTCAAATGCATGAATGACACGACTCTCGAGAGATTTACTACATTTCGGGCGATCAACCAGACCTTACCCCCTACCATGGCCTTCTAAGCACTATTCAGGGATTGCCAAAACTCTGATCTACGAATAAGCTTAGTGGTTTGTCAGGATAAGTGAATGTGGGTGATGGCTTACCGTGACACAAGGCTTGTACCACCTTGGCCCCCTGCGAAATTACCCATTCACTCATCCCTAAGGCTCATCTTTTCGACCTCACGTCTTATCCAGGCACTAGGTTGAAGGCTCGTTTGAGCCGCAGCTCCTATTAACCAACCAACTTACATGCTTACCCGCACATGGCTTGAGGCCTACACAACCTCAGCCAACAACATATGCATGCAATTGTATAATTCACCACAACATCAACTCAATCACAACTATTCATCAATATCCATACATATATGCATATGGCAACACAACACCACGTGGCCTATTCAGTGCCACCTGTGGTCCAACAATCACTACCAACTCCATGCAGGCCCAATCCAGCCCCATGCATGGTTAACAGGTAAGGCTCTAGCACATATATACCTCGTGAGAATTTTCACACAACACTGGGACCTACATCCCCTGTGAGACATCTCACCACAACAACACAGCATAACCAGTGGAAGTTCTATCTAAGCAACCTTCCATGCAACTACCACTTTCCAACCATTTATCAAACAAATCCACAACAATAATAAAGAAAAACCAAGAGCCAGTTTAAAAAAAAACCATTTGAACATCCAATCATCTTAAAATATACATTTAACAACCATAGGAGTCAATAAAGTTATCAACCAACAACAACAATAATTATAAAGCAAAGAAAATCCTTTTATTCTCTAGCTGAGCGCGAATTCCATCGCTGAGTGAGAGATCTGTCGCTAAGCGACATTTTCTATCACTAAGCGACATACTCTATTTCAGCATCCGTCGCTAAGCGAGATTTTTCGTTGCTAAGCGACAGATTTTCCAGAGAGCTTGCAACATTCGTTGCCAAGCAACAATTTCCGTCACTAAGCGACACACTTATAGGGAATTTTTTAGAATCTATCGCTAAGCAAATTTTCCTTCGCTAAGCAAGTGACAAACTTTCATTGAATTTTCAGGATTCGTCGCTAAGCGAATGACTTCCAGAAAGTCATCAAGATCCGTCACTAAGCAATAGAATCCGTTGTTGGGTGCGAGTGCGATCTTTTTGTTCACAAATCAATGACCAACAACCATTTTCGACAAAATCAATCAACACCAAGCATCACAAAACAATTTTAGTTACTTCTAATACCTTTCTAACCGATTACATAACAATTTTATCCATAAATCATCAAAAAATTTCAAAAACCTCCTTTCAAAACCCATTTTTACCAATAACCATCTATATGACAATCTTCATAAAAATTCAACCATTTATACAACATGAACACTAACAAGAAATCAACCCATAGTAAGCTTCCCTTACCTCTAAAAATTCCTAAATCTAAATTTAGGTTCATTGAGAATTTGGTGTCCTGAGCCAAAACCTTCCAAGAATCGCTCCTTCTCTTACCAAATCATTGAATTAAGCTTGAAAACCCCTAGGACACCCTTAAAAACTTGAGAGATTCTAGAGAAAGATAAGGAGAAGAGAGAGAATGAGAATGGGAGAATAGGAGAAAGTCTCCCTCCCTTTTTCCTTTTATACCTGACCCTCGAGAGCTCTCATACAGACTTTTAGGCTAACTGAGGCCCATGACTCATCAAACCACTCCCCATATCTCATAATGGGTCTAACTTAACTATTTTCTCTCAAGAGCCCAAAATCATTCCAATAACACACTCAAATTGGCTCAAGCACATATATCAAATTTCCTAAATTCAAACCAGAATTTCAAACAAACCACTCACACCCATCATCATATACAACAAATCATACATAACAACAATTCATTTATTTCTTTTTAATTACCTAGATTACATATCTAATTTTCACTTTTTAATTATCAACGCACTAAATCATGCATTAGAAAAACAAGGTGTTACAGAATGGATCTATCTTGGACAAAAAGAGAAATTACCCTACTTAAAACATCTTCTACAAGACAAAATAGAAGGGGTGATAAAGGATCACCCTACCTTACTCCTCTTTTACAAGAAAAGAACCCCATGGATTTGCCATTGATAGAGAAAGAAAGCTTGGTCGAGCTGAGAAATGCCGAAATCTAGGAGCGGAATTTCTATCAAACCAAAAGAATGTAAGACATTTAAAAGAAATCCCCAGTCAAGAGTATTGAAGGCCTTACGGATATGAAAATTTAGAGCAATGTTTCCTCCAAAGGATTTTTGCGAGAGAAGATTAATTGCCTTAGAGGTTACGCAAATATAGTCCGTGGTCTATCTTCCTTTAATAAAACCGTGCTACTAGCACAAAATAATTTTAGGGGCAACAATAGCTAATCTGTCAGCTAAGACTTTAATTTTAAATTGAAAGTTGGCAAAAGTAATAGGTCTGAAATTGACAATATTATCTACTCCGTGGACTTTCAGAATGAGGACCACAAAGTTCGAATTTAATTTAGGAAAATTCAACTAGAGGTGAAGAACTGATTAATAAAATTGAAGACATCTGAGGCCACAATATCCCAAAACCTCTAGAAGAAATAGCCCCCAAATCCATTTGGCCCAGGAGCATCATCTCCACTCATAAAAAACACTGCATTTTTTACTTCCTCCAAAGTGGGGATATTGGATAGCATTCAATTGTATTCATCAGAAACTAAGAAAGGGATTTTCATAGCGATGGGACCATTATCAATACAAGAATTCTCTGAGGCGTATAGGTTAGTGAAATGCTTGATCACAATTCCCTCAAGATCAGCAGGAGCATCATAAAGAACATCATCCTCCCTAATATAAGAAATGCTTTTGGAAGCTTGTTTGATTCTTGCATTTTGTGAAAAAGGTTGTGTTTCATTGATCAATGGGTGGGTTTTAAAAAGTTAAAAAGAAACTAAATTAAAATTATAGAAAAGCTTTTTTCAATGGTTGGTTTAAAAAGTTAAAAATAAATTGAAATGTCATTGTTATTAACATAGTTTTGCTCCTTTGATGGATAATTAATTTTTCATTGCCTTTGTCAAGTCAATGTATTATTTTTACGTCTAATTAATTCTCTAAAAAAGGAATCACTTACAGTGTTTTTTATTAATTATTAAAAAAAACTTAAATACAATATTAAATAATCTTATAGATGAATAAAAAATTGAAGTAAATAAAAAAATTTGAAATTTTTATTTTGATATGCAAATAAGTATATTTTGCATTTTTTTTATATGAAAGAAAGAAAGAAGAAAACAATAAAAGAAAAAAATGTAAAATAGAAATAAGAAGTTTATAAATATATGTGATCATATAGTAGTTTTCTAGACATAGAAAATACAAGTAATTTTTTTTTCACAAACAATATTCAAGAATAAGATTATTAAAAAATAAACTGAAATAAATTGAAAGGTCACTATTATTAATATAATATTTCTTCTTTGATGTATAAATAATTTTCTATTGTCTTTGTAAAGTCTAATATATCATTTTTAAATCTAACAAATTCTCTTATTCAATTTTGTAAAACTTAATAAACACTTGAATCATCATTGTGTCTTTATTCTCTTATATGTTCTTTGACTGAGGTTTAGGGTCAACTAGCATGAGAAAAAAGAAAATCTCACTCAACTTGTCTTAGTTAATTTGCAACAATGACACTTTGTGTGGATAAGAGAGGAAAGTTCTTACAACAATACATCTTTCAATGAATTTGCGATGGATTAAAAATGGGGATTGAGAACTAACACACTACTTTAACATCACATATATAACAATTCATACTCAATGTCTTTTATTATTTTCTTTGCTCTCTTTGAAAGTATCACCTTTGTTCATTTTTTTTTCATTTCTCATTTTTCTATTATGTTATTTTATGTTTTGCTCATTATCGTTCAAGTTTTTCATACATGTCTTTATATTTTTTCCTTTTACTACTATATTATAAATAATTTATATATTTTTAGCCTTTTCTTATTTTAAGCAACAAAAAATCAATAATTTGACTTTATTTTATATCTTCAACTTACACTATATATATATATTTTGTGTTTAACAGGATATAAAGAAAGTCTATTTATATTATCACAAATTTATTTCTTATTTGTTAATTTTCTTTTTTATTATAATTTTTTATGTAATTCACTTAACACAATTTAATGAATTTTATATAATTGAATTATCCCATTAATTATTTATATTTGTATACTCAATTCAATTGCTTAATTATATGTTTATTTATATTGACTGTATATTATAAATTTCAATATTTAGTAATTATTACAAATAAATTATAGTATAACAATAATTAATTATTTTTATAAAATAAATTTCCTGTGAGTTTAGAGGTATATATGATACATGGACTCTGGGAGGTGGAGAAGTAAGAAAAATAACCAATTTGACCCTTAGTCCAAGTATTATATTTGGATATTTATTAAAATCACCTTTTGGGTGAGAAGGGTGGATTGTAAGTGTGGATGATTTGGAAGATACAATTGGAAAACATGTATGATTAGGTTTCATTTGTATACTTGGTGGAATCGGGTTTGCAAACTAGTGTATTTTGTATAGGAGACAATTTTGCTTAGCATTATTATGAGCTCCTTCCTAGTATTTTAATACAAACCTAAGGTTGTAATAAATTAAATTTTATACAACATTATTTTTTAAATATAAATTATTTATTATATTTTATGTTATAAAAAATATTTAATATTTAAAAATAAAAAATAAATACAATAATTATTTCTTTCCACTTTATTCCAAAAAAAAAAAAAAAACTTCATAAATTTTGTATTTTTATCCTATTTTGCCTGTGAAGCTTGTCTAGACTCTAAGAATCAGAGGACAAGGAAATTCAAGATGTTCCTCCCCAGTAATTGTAGTGGTAAGACATTTTTGGAGATTTAGGAAGGTTAGCATCAAACTTACTGCTCCAAGGTTGCAGCAAAATAACGTGTTGTAGTTAATGTAGATTTTGAAATTGAGCATACGCAATAGAAACCACAGAGAACATGTAGAGATTTTCAATGCTTTTATTCAGAACATGTGGTATTTCCCCTTCTCTCAAGAAAATCATTGGTAATTAGACACAAAAACACCATTTTCCATTTCTTCTCTAGTAGTAGACTATACTACCTATGGGGTAAGTTCTTCTCAAACCTCTTCATAGTTACCACCAAATTACAATTCTAATGCTTAATATTTGACAATAGCTACATCAACAATGGCCAATTTGGCCTCATTCACCTAGAAGCTACTCTAATAGACCATATGAATAATCAAAGCTGTGACGAATATGCTTCTAATGTGGAAAAGGTTTATAGAATATTAAAAAAGTATCATTCTGGGATTCCCAAATTGGAGCTCGCTCTGAGAAAATCTAGAGTTGTTATGAGACCTGGATTAATCGAGCATGTGTTGAATCGATGCGGTGATGCCAGGAATTTGGCGTATAGGTTCTATTTCAAGGCCCCTAAGAAATCCGGTCATCGACATGATTAGGATGTGTACAAGGCAATGATTAAGATTTTGGGTAGGATGCAACAGTTCGGTGCCATTTGGGCACTGATTGAGGAAATGAGGCAGGAGAATCCTTACTTGATTTCGCTGCAAGTGTTTGTCATTTTGATGAGAAGGTTTGCCTTGGCAAGGATGGTTCACGAGGCGGTTGAAGTATTGGATGAGATGCCCAAGTATGGGTGTGAGCCAAATGAATATGTTTTCGGGTGTTTGTTGGATGCGTTGTGCAAGAATGGGAGTGTTAGGGAGGTTGCTTTGCTGTTCGAGGACATAAGGTACCACTAGAAACTGAGTGTGAAGCATTTTACTTCATTGTTGTATGGTTGGTGTAGGGAAAGGAAGCTTAAGGAGGCCAAACATGTGTTGGTGCAGATGAAGGATGCAGGCATTGAGTTGGATATTTTGGTTTATAACAATTTGTTTGGTGGTATGCTCGGGCTGAGAAAATGGGGGATGCATATGATCTTTTGAAAGAGATAAAGAGGCAGGGTTGTGAATCGAATGCGATGTCCTACACGGTTTTGATCCAGTCGCTATGTAGACATGAAAGGTTGGAGGAGGCAATGCTAGTATTTGTTGAGATGTAGAGAAATGGGGGTTAGGCGGATGTTGTGACGTATTCCACGTTGATAAGTGGGTTTTGCAAGTGGGGAAAAATAAAAGGGGTTATGAGATTTCGGATGAGATGATACAACAAGGGCATTCCCAGAATCAAGTTATTTATCAGCATATCATGGTGGCTCATGAGAAGCATAGTAGTTAATCGCTGATAGCGGCACGTAGTGATTGCCCTCGAATGCGCTATAGCAAGATAACAGATAACAGGATGACTGCTATTTTGATCTCTAAATAGATTTATATTACACAATGTATAATATATATGTATATATATATATATATTGAAAAATAAAGAAAAAACACCTAAATATAAAACATATTCTATTAATACTTATAAGTTGCATAACCAAAACAGCAATCAACATATCATATTGTCAATTGCATTAAATGAAACCATCAAATCAATTCAAAAATGTTTTAAGCCTTTAAGGCTTAAAGGCTTAGAACAACTACTAAACATTAAATCATTCAAATCATCCTCAGGTACAATGTTTGGCATCACATCCTCAATCTCATCTTCATCACTTTCATCACTCTTATTGATTTGTTCCTCCTCTCTTCCTCCTCCTCCTCTTCTTCTTGCGGCTACCATAGACTACCACAGCTCCCCAAGTTAGATCATCAAACACCAATTCATCTTCTTGGACAGCCTCTTCATCTACATTGACCATTTCTCCTAATATCCATTCATTACTTTCATCAACCTCATTAAATACAATCAGATCCACCACATCATGGTAGTCAAAATGCTCCTTAAGTGATTGGTTATATTTTATTTACATGCTCTTTTTAAAATGCTTAAGCCTACTTCCCTTTTTAAAATGAATCTATTTTATATAAAAAAAAAATGTTAGTTTCACATTCTTACATGAAACTCTTTAAAATTAAAGTAATTTGAGAATTACTTACATGCTCAAGATCCAGTCCTCTCACATCAGGATAACTGAAATAAATTATAATTTTATTATATTATTTTTAAGTATAAATTATTTATGTAATTATGTTATAAGAAAATTATATAATATTTAAAAATAGAAAAAAAATATTATACATAAAGGGAAAAGTTGAATGTCCCGTTTAGTTATGTACACTCAGTGTCCACCCAAATGTATGGTTAATTATGTGCTCAAATGTGGTTAATTTTGTTTTATAAGTGATTTCTAATAAATAAATGTAATTGTATAATATTATTTATGTGGTTAATATTAACCACTTGTGAGGTGACGTTAACCATTATTAGACATTTTAATAATCTCATGATACTATTAACTACTTGTAAAAGGTAAAGTTAACCACCATTAGACATTTCAATAATATTCTAACACTATTAACCACATATCGATAATTATATATAATCACATACATTTACTTTAACGATTTGTGAGACAAAGTTAGTCATATTTATACATGTTAACCACGTGTGTCTCAATAACTTATGACACTATTAACCACTTGTGAGGTAAAATTAACCACTATTATATTTCTCAATAACCTTATGACACTATTAATCACATTAATAAATGTATACAATCATGTTCAACCATTTTGTAATATAAGGCAAGAATGTTGATTGTACTGGTGCTCAAATTAAATAAGACTAGGAAAACCTCTACTTGAGAAGTTAGAAATTGATAAATTAGTGAATAATGTAAAGCAAGTGACATGTAGTAGCATGATACCCTACTAGAGAAGTTACTGTTTGGTACACTAAGGAATGAAATGTAGAGACCTACTTGTGGAGGTCTTGGGAGTAGGCATTGAGTGGTGAAAGTCCCACTAGCCAAGGTAGCACCCATGAGTTTGGATATTTTCTTGACCAAGCTTCATAACCCTAATAACTACTCAACATTCTAGGATTGGTATGAGAGTATACTTCTATAAATAAAAGTCCTGACTGTTATTTGTTCCTTATTAATAATGAGGATTGTACCATGTGATGATGTTGAAGAGGTATATGTACTCGCAATCACTTCTCGGGTCTGTTGAGAACTATTATTCACTAATGGAAGGTATGGATCCATACTGAGTCAAGGGTAGCACAACTTAGAATAAATCATATACTCCCTTCTATTGTTAGCTGTGTTTTATCTTTGTTTTATGGTAGACTTCCTACCATACATGTAAAAGTGATATTAGAACAAAACACCTCACTTCATTATTTTTCTTCTGTGTATAATTGATCACAATTATTAAAGATGACGGTAACGCCTAGTGATGTTGAGGATGAGTTAGAAGATATTTTGATGGGCAAGGATCTATAGACCTAGTTTATAGTATTTTTTTTTTGTATAAGGGATAAGGTAGATTGATACTGTTTTGTATAGGACCTTTTTTATGTATATATTGGGTTAGATAGTATTTATCTTTTGATGTACTTTCAGTCTTTTGTATTCTATGACTCTTATGTATTACCAAATCATGATTTACAGTTTTACAACACACACACACACACATATATATTACTATCATTTCTAAATTCTGTTAAGTTTGAAAATTTTCTATCATAAAAATGAAAAAAATTACCCGCATTTTCATCTACTTAAACTTAACAACTAAATTAATATAAATTATATTTAATATGAATGAGTGTTACAATATTTAGTTTAACCTAAATTTTAGGTTAGACAGTGATAATAAAGAATAGTATAGATAAAATCTGCACAATAAAAATTTTAATAGAACTCGGCAAAATAACCCTGAATAAATAATCATAAGATCATTAAATAATAAAATTAAATATATTAGAATTAATTTGCTAAAAAATAATTTTTTAAGAAAAAATTTAATTATACAAACAATTCCAATTATACCCATAATAGCGTAGGAAAAATGTTTTTTTTAGAAAGGGGGGTAGCGAGGAACATCAAGTTATCCATGTCTCTTCACTCTCTTCTAAGTATTCTTGATAGTATAGCTATTTAAATATGACTAACTTGTTTAAGTGAACTAATTATATTATTACAAAACTTCTCGATCTTAGTCATCCATTTCTTCTCATAAATAAGAATGGTCTTTAGAAAACCACACATGAAAAGTTAATGACCTCATTCATCTTACATCAACTTCATGAACCATATATATATATATATATACCAGGTGTAAGTTAGTCAAATTACACTTTCAATAACTCGTTGTAAAATACAAATTTAACCAATCCAACCGTTAAATTATATGATATTATCTTCATGAACATGTATATCAAATTTCATATCATTTGGACTTTGCTAGATATATTACCTAACATTGAATATTACATATAGTTTAATATTATATTGTATGCTGAAATAAAGTAATGAGATGAACTATTAAATAATTTTGAATTATATGAAATTTTGTATAGTTAATCTAATTAATAAGAACATAAAATTCAACGGTTGGATTAGTTAAATTTAAATTTTACAAAAAGTTATTAAAAGTGTAATTTGACTAACTTTGACACCTAGTGTCAACGGATTATATATATATATATATATATATATATATATATATATATGTATGTATGTATGTATATATTGGTTACAAATAATGAGAAAACAAAAGAAAAGGAAACAAGCTAAGCTCTAGGATAGTAGACCCCCATAGCATCAGCTTGAAGCAAATAGATTTGGAGTATTACGCCAAATACTCCAAAGGCTAATGGGGATAATTATCCCATGATTATTGCAAGCCTCACGAATCCAATTTATATATCCACTCCAAAGGCGACACAGGATGACGAGGCAGAGTTGAGAAATTCCTGCCCCAAGCATGCCAAACGGCCAAAGCAAAGTGACTTCGAAACAGGCAATGGCTTATGGTTTCATTATGCTGATTGCATACTGGACAAATATCAAAACCTGAATGATGCCACGATCTTTCAACGAGTGTGCAGGGCATTCAGGTTCCAATCATCCCCTGTCCACACATCTTTGATGGCATGCCCTGCATCATGAATATCCACATATGGAACTTTAGTACAAATTGGCTCCTTGAAGGCCCACTGTACGTACCAAAAGCTAGTGTCACCATCACCCACTTTATAACCAAATCCATCTTCTAAGAAGACCTTTAGCGCTTGTGTGATTGAATTCCAAATTTGTGAACCCTTCCTTTTCCTGGTCATGAGTATGTTCCCTTCTGACATGTATTTGGCGTTGATGATAGAAACCCGCAACTTATTGGAGGGCTGAAGGAGATCCCAAATCGGCTTCCCAAGCCAAGAAGTGTTTTGTGCGCGAGCAATATGAACTAAGGGTGGGCATGGATATTTTAAAATCCAATCCTTAGCGAAACCATATCCACTTAAATGGATTGGATTTAAAATCCATATCCATATTTTTTTAAAAAACTGGTTTTGTTTTTTAGAACTGGGTTTATGGTTCAAAACTAGTTTGATTTTAAACCGGCTTGGTTTTAAAATTGGTTTTGAACCATGAACCGGTTTTAAAACCAGTTTTAAAATAAATTTTATTGTTGCTTTAAAAATTGAACCGGATCGATTGGTTCAATCAGGAATTAATGTAGTAATCGTTTGTTAACTCCAAAAAATAGCTCATCTCAGAACCGATAAAAAGCTTGTTGAACCAGTCCAAAATCGATGAAAACCAATGTAGAAAATCAGTTTGAAATAGCATTTTGAAAATTTCTATTTTTAATTTAATTTAAAACACTTATATGAGAAATAAAAACATATTTAAGGATTATACATAAGTATAAATTATTTTTCCAATTATTAATTTTTTATCTTATAAAACATATAATTTAGTCATTTATGTAAATTTAAAAATTTTTACGTCTAGATTTCTTATAATTTTACATTATTTTATTACTTAAAATATGATATAATATGAAAAATACAAATTTAATTATTGCTAGGTCAACCATGGCTCAATCGCAATTGAATCAATAAACCATGAATTGGTGCTTTCACTGGTTCCATTACCGCTCCAGTTTTAAAAACATTAAATTTTATGGTTCAAAACTTTTAAAAACCGATTTGAAATCAATTTTAAAACCGGTTTATGGTTCGAAACCTTTTTTTCAAAACTAATTTTAAATCTTAAACCATTTTAAAACTGGTTTTGGATCCAAAACCAGTTTTAAAACCAATTTTAAGTTTTAAAACCGGTTTAAAACTTAGGAGAGTGGCCTAAAATCTTAACATTAGACTTTAGATAGAGTGAAAACAAGGAATAATAAAAGTTGAGTATCAAATTCAAATAAAATTATCCTACCCAAGCTTCAAAATAAGGCATATTCTAAACCAAATTTACACGTAAAATAAAATTCTAAGTAAAAAAATGATTATCTATGTGCAATTTTTTTTCTACAATTTAATATATTCTACTACTATTTTTCTTTTAAAAATTAGTGTTTGTCCAACACGCAAGCCTATATCTAGTTAAGCTAATTACTAACCATTAAATCTCTAATAACATTATTTAAATAAATGCACATTCAAAGCATATTGTTTCTACTCATATACAAGAGAAAAAAGGCAATAAAATTGTTAGCTTGTAGTTGTGTAAAATGATTTTGGGCCAGAGAGATAAGCATGTTGCAACTTTAAAGCTAACTAGATATGGACCAGTGCATCATAAATTAGTAGTGATTAATTAAAAAGTATGTTGGAACATATTATTTTATCACTTAATGTATTAGTTTTAGATGTGATTTCTTTAAACTATGCAATGTAAGCTTATAAACACAAATTTCTTGGTCTTCACATTGAAATAATATTTATAGCAATATCTTTATTAGAAACTCATCGATTAGTTCATAATGTATGAATATACTATATTCTTAAGTTTTGCACAACATTATTTGTGTCAATATCTATATTTTAGAAACTCATCTATTAGTGTCATTCTTCATTAATGTAAACCCCTACTAAAAATAAAATTTTAAATGCACCATTAAGAGAATAAATAAATTGAAATCAATCAAGATATTCAAAACTTGTTTAATTTGTCTAGTCTTATAGTAGGACTTGAAGCTTTGCATAAGTTGAATCACATAATATATTGAAGTTATTTTTTGTGTAGTAAACTTTCTTTGAAGAAAAAACATTTACAATTAAACACAACCAAAAGGAAGATGATTCATGAGAGAAGCTGAAATTATCTTAGAATAGGTTTTTAATATTTATCAATAGCTCTTTTTAAGGATGATGTAAATAATTTAACCAAAAATGAAAAAGATGCATATATGTGCACAAATAAAATTGAACAATATAAAGTAAGAGTTTAATGATCATACATTGTCAGTATAAAAAGTTTTATACTGTCAACCAATCAGAAATCACCGTTGATATGACTTTTAAAGTATTTATTATAAAAGTCAACAAACTTACAATAAATGGTGGTTTGTGATTGGATGACAGTGTAAAACTACTTTACACTGTCAGTGCATGACCTTTTTTCTCTATAAAGTAATATGTGTTCAAAACAACAACACAATTGTGTTGGATATAGAAGATATCATGATTGTAAGGTGGAAGCATAAACATATATAAATGAAACAAAATTATGTGGCATTCTCATACTTTCAAATTTGGCACTTCCCAACTAAAGTGAATAGCCTTAGTATTTAAAAGAAAAATATGTTATATTTCATTACTAAGATTGTGAAAATAGTTTAAAATGGATATTGAATTATTTTTATATATTTTTAATAGGGACTCCTTTATTGGATTAAAAAGAGAATAATAATAGACTTTATATTAGAGCAAACCAAATATAGTTTCAAAGAATTACAAAATTAAATATCTTGTAGAACCATTCTTTTTATTTTTGAAGCAAATTTGTTTGTAAATATATCTATTACTTTTCATTTAATATATAAAGTGTAAGAAAAGATTAACTCACAAAATTATTTAAAAATAAATACATCCTTAATTACTTGAATGGATGAACTTATTTTAAGTAACTTTTTCCCCCATCATTTTATATGTTCTATGACTTTGAATTCAAAGTTTCTTCTACATATACATACATACATACATATATACATATATATATATATATAATTTTAAGGAGCAAAATATTGAAATTATTATATGTTGTTTCTATCATGTGCTGCAAATCAAAGTTAAAGGTATATTGTATGTTATTGTCTCTTAGCAACTACATATACGAATAAATTGTAAAGCATTATTCTATTTAAACATTACATTATTATATGTCTCATAATTTTTTTTACATTTATTGGAATGTTATTAGAGTGTGCCTCTTTGCAATTAAATTCTAAGGCAGTTTGTGTTAACATTTTATCAAATTGGAAAATTGATAGAATATGTAACATGCTTATCTTTTTTTCAAATATGTAACACATTATTTATAAATTCAATTGACATATAAGGCTAGATTTTTAGGTTTTCCAAAAAAAAAAAAAGGCTTTGATGTTGTTTATAATTAATAATTTTTACATACTATTTATTAATTTTTTTCCATTACTTACGTTTTAATCAAATTCAGTCTCTTAATACCAAATTAATATAATCATTAATATAAACTACTAATTAAATACAATTTCAATTTATGTTACTCAATACTAATTGCAACAACATTATAGTTTGGGTCAAAAATATTTCCTTTTCTATTGATTATAATGAATAATAATTACATACTATATATTATTTTTCCCATAACTTATGTTTTAATTAAATTTAGACTCTTAATTACAAATTAATATAATCATTAATATAAAACTACTAATTAAATACAATTTCAATTTATGTTACTCAATAGTAATTATAACAACATTATAGTTTTGGTCAAAAAAAATTTCCTTTTCTATTGATTAAAATTAATTATAATTATGTACTATTGTTTTTTATAACTGACATTTTAATTAAATTTAGCGTCTTAATTATAAATTAATATAATCATTAATATATAACTACTAATTAACTACAATTTCAATTTAAATTACTCAATACTAATTGTAATAACATGGCTATGTTTGACAAAACTAGCTGGACGTTGAAAAGCTAGTTAGAAGCTAAAAAACTAACTAGTAGTTGAAAACTGGTAGTTGGTAACTGAAAGCTATTAAACTAGCTTATTAAATTATGAGTGTTTGGTAAAATTTTATGTTAAAGTAGCTCATAAATATAAAATGACAAAAACAGACATGTTTATATGATATTTTTATATAAATATTAATTTATTTTATTTATAAAAATATATTTTGGTATATTTATAATTTTAGTTTTTTAATTAATTTTAAACTCTTGTAATTTGTTATTTATAGATCAATTATTTTAATTCCATTTTTTAGTTTCAATTATTATATTTTTTCATGTTGTGTGTTCTATTATTAATCTTATACTATATCTTCAAATATTTTCAATCAAGTTTAAAATAAAGTAAAAATAACATGCACTTAAGTAGACATTATAATTTCATTATCTTAATTAGTGTAATCGTTAAAACATCTTGAAGTATAATGTTAAAAATAATAAATTAATAATGTTGATTGAAAAAATGTTATTAGAAAGAGAAAGAGAAGGGGTAACGAATGAATGCTACGAGAGAATAAAATGTTGATGTTGGCGTTGTGATAACAATTTCATTAGCATTGTATTAGAAACTTATAAGGAAGATCAAGAAATTAATTAAAAAAAATAAAAATGGTATTACTGGAGAAACCAAAAGAGAGGATGAGCAAGAAGGGCGATGACCAATCGATGGGTTTTTGGTTCGAATGTGTAAATTAGTGAAAGAAAAGAAACCAAATAAATAATAAAATCTTACTTTATTTAAAAAGGATAATAAGGAAACTTAATAAATATTTTAAGGGTACAAAATAAATAAATATAAAAAGCTAGAAGTTAGAAGCTAGCGTTTTAAAAAACGCTACCTGTGACACCCATTCACATTGAACACAACCCATACTTATTTACTTATTTAAAAATGCGAGTAAAATTTTTCTCTTCTTTTAATAATAGAAAATTTGTAAATTTAACAGAATTTGAAAACGACAATAAAAAAATAAAACCTGTATGTATTTATCGTGGAGTAGTACATCACGATTTCATAATCAGAAAAATAAATGAAATACAAGGAGATTGAAATATACATAAAAATAGTTACTACTTATTTCTAGTACATCAAAAAGATCCTAGTCAGAGCAGTGTCTGTCTACCCTATCCCATAAAATAACAAACTATCAGAGTAGCCTTATAGGTCTTCATCAATAGCCGGGTCTTTATTAACCATGATCAATCATGCATAAAAGAAAAAGTAATGGAGTGAGGTGATTTGTTCTAATATCACTTTTACATGTATGGTAGGAATTCTACCACACAATACGGATAAAACATGGTTAACAATAAAAGGAGAACCTAAAGTTTATTCTAAGTTATACAATCATTGACTCAGTATGGATCCATACTTTCCATTAGTGGATAATAGTTCTTAATAGAACCTGGGACGTGACTGGGAGTACATATACCTTTCTCAATACCATCACATGGTACACTCCTCGTCGTCATTGAGGAACAAAATAACAATGTAGGATATCCATTTATAAAGGTATACTCTCAAACCAATCCTGAAATGCTGAGCAGTTGTCAGGGTTATCGAGTTTGGTTAGGCAAATATTTCGGCTCAAGGGCACTACCCTGGCCATTGGGACCTTCACCACTCGATGCCTACCCCCAAGACCTCCGCAAGTGGATCCCTGTCTTTCATTCCTTAGCGTACCAAAATGTAGCTTTCCTAGCAGGTGTCATGCCACCGCATGTCACTTGCTTTACATTACTCACTAAATTATCAATTCCTAACTTCTCAAGCAAAGGTTTCCCTGGTCTTAATTAATTTGAGCACCAATATAGTCAACATTTCTGCCTTATTTTGCAAAAATTACACAATACCAAAATTTTAACAAAATAACAATTTAGTAATCATATAAAATTTTAGTAGAATAACGACATAGTAATTATAATTTAATTACTAAAATTTTGGCAGAATAACAATTAGATAAATACATTTTAATTTTCTAAATTTGAGCAGAGTAACAGCTTAGCAAGTGCATTTTAATTTTCTAAAATTGAACAGAGTAACAGCTTAGCAAGTATAATTTAATAATTTAAATTTGAGCAGAGTAAAAATTTAGTAATTATGATTTAATAATCTAAATTTGGGTAGAGTAACAACTTAGCAAAAATTAAAGTTTAACATTAAACAATAATAACAATAATAAAACTTAAGCCTAAATGGGTTTAGGGGAAAATCCTTCCTACTAACATGTAAAGTGACAGTAATTTAGAACCAACCCCACTCCCCCCATTACCTCTAAGGTGGTTGATGAAGATGATGGAATTGTTGGTGCAAAACTTCTAGGAGGAGAAATT
Organism: Spatholobus suberectus; assembly: GCA_004329165.1. Taxonomy (NCBI): domain Eukaryota; kingdom Viridiplantae; phylum Streptophyta; class Magnoliopsida; order Fabales; family Fabaceae; genus Spatholobus; species Spatholobus suberectus. Next base: position 33,108,781 of record CM014737.1, read on the forward strand.
CTACTAGTTAGTAAAATTTTAACATAAAAACTAAAGAAGAAGAATTTCTCGAGAGAGAAGATTTTAGAGAGAGAGGCTCTCTAGCTTATGGAGGAGAAGGATGGTGAAAATATTTTCCATGGATGGTGGTATTTATAGAGGAAGAGGGGGGCTTAGGTGTCCCACCATTTACATCATCCATTATGTCATTATTATGTCATAAATCTAATTTTTATTTATTTTTAATCCAATTTAGGGACACATACACCATTTAGGGTGGTGAATCAGCTATTTCTAGGTTGGGGACGTGCTCCCTTAGCTGTCCAGCTTCTAGATGTTAATTTTATCTGCGGGTAAATTAACCAGTATCGATAAAATCGCCTAAACTTGAAAAAATTGACTTTTAATATCAAAAAAATTAAATTAAATGTAAAACTGGACAAATATATTATTTATCATCAAAAATAAATTTCTAATAATTAATTTTAATTTTTATTAATTTATTTCAAATTTTATCTATTTATTTTGTATTTTGAAGCTAAAAAATCATAATAAATCCATTTTAATTCAATAAATACCAAAATTTTTATGAAAATTATAAAATTAAATATTTCACATATAAATAAACTGAAATTACCATTTTTACCTTTTTTGGATCTCAAACCAATGCTAGCTAGCTTATAGGACACTTAAGGGCATTTTGGTCATTTTACACAAGAACTCCAGAAAATTTCCAGAAAATTTCTAAAATTATATTTTAATATATATGACATGATTCCAAGCTCAAATTGACATTTTAATGTCAATTAAATTTTTTTCTCATGTCAGCCCTTAATATTGAGAAAAGGGACAAAATCGTCATTTTCTAATTTCTCTGGGTTTTGGGTCGAAAAAATTATTAAAAATCACGACTAGATAGATCTTGAAATTTTGAGCATGATGGGGGGAATCAGAGTTTTGAAATTCTCTCCTGATTTTTCAGAATTAACTAGTCAATTATTAGAATATTGGTTGAAAAGCTGAAATAAGAGTGTTATATTTTTTACTATTTCTCTTTCAAAATAAAATCTTTATAATTAAAATATACCTAATATAAATTTTTCAAAATACTTTAAAGTCAAAAAGTCTTTGGTCTGCTCTCGTCGTTAACTAGGGGTATTTTGGTCATTTCACAAAAATTGTCTTAATAAATTTTTGAAAGATTTCTAAAATTATTATTAATTATTCTAAGCACATAAATGACTTAAAAACAAATTTTAGACACTTCTATCTATTTTTATCTATTTTCTCAATTATCTAGTCCTTCTAGAGGCAAAATAGTTATTGTACCCTTTTCCAAAAATAGGGGTGTTACACTACCTGAAGTAACTGTCTTAAAAAACACTACAAGCTACTAAAAAAACCTTGTTTACCAAACACTACTAATAAGGTCAAATAAGCTTTTTAGCAAGTAAAAAAAGCTAGAAACAAGCTGAAATGCCTTGCCAAACATAGCCATTATAGTTTTGGTAAAAAATAAAATAAATCCTTTTCTATTGATTATAATTAATAATAATTACATACTATTATTATTATTTTTATAATTTACATTTTAATTAAATTAAATCTCTTAATTACAAATTAATATAATAATTAATATATATAATTACTAATCAAATACAATTTCAAATGATTAGTTACTCAATACTAACTATAACATTATACAATTGGTACCAATTACACATCACAATATGACACACTTCTCATCACTTCTCATAGTTATAATTTTCTAAAAATTTGATTGGATTTTTACAAAAACATTCAAGCTTTATTTGGTTAGAAAGTAAACTATAATTTTATATATACTTTATATTAAAGAATTAAGTTAGATTGTTTAGTTATCTTAAGTTAATTAATTGTAAAAATTTAAATAATAAAAAAAATACATATCTTAACCCTAAAGCAGAAAAATAAAATAAAATGTTAGTAATGCAAGAAGAGTAAAGAAGAAAAATTTAAAACAAGAAATAAGAAAAGAAGAGAAGAGAGATTCATGAAATAATGAGTGATGTGATAGAGAGATAGAAAAAATAATATTGCAAAAAGTATCATATAAATAATATAACTTTTGTCAATTTTAATTTCAAATAAAAACAAAAATAAATAAATAAATAAATCATATAGGCAATGAACATGCAAGTAGGGGTTATGGAATATATGTTTGGACAGAAGAGATGAGAGAATTAGTTTTATAAATATTACAAAGAGAGAGTTGACTTGTGGTCACGTTTGATTGGTTTGCTAGCGAGGTTTGATGTGTATAGTGTGGCGGAGAAGATGAGGCGACACAAAGATGAGTATTGTCATGGTATCAATGACTTTTAATAGTAGTAAGATGCAATTCCATTTTAGTTATCTTTTTTCCCCTCATAAAACAACAAAAACAACAACATTGTCCTAATAATGTTAGTAAACAAAGGAAACTTCTCCTTTCCTTCTTGCATTTCCAATTTCAAACCCAACACTATTAATAACTCACTAGGAATCACATGGCATTTTCAGAAACAATAATGGAAAGAAAGAAATTAACACATTTTGCACTAAACATGTTAATTTGTTTCCTTGTTTTTTGTGTTATTTTGCATGACTTCCAACAAAGAACTGAAGCTCCATTTCAGGCTCTTGGTGAACAAAGAAAGAAATCACATGGTTGTACTTGAAGCAAGTATAGACATTTTATTCAATTTTCTCACTAGAAACTGTAACACCCACTATAATAAGACATATGTTCATTTTATTTAATTATTCCTTAATTCATTTGTTAGAAATGTCGTATGAATTAAAACTTATACGTACTTATTTTTCGCAAACATTTAGTAAATCAAAGAGACATTATATAAATAATCATGATCATGAAATAAACGTCATCATATAATATATATGCATCAAGTCTTACACACATAAGGAATACATCAGCAAATACATCAAAAGGACATCCTAGATACCCGCCCATAGTTGTACAACAAAATGACCTATGTCAGAGCAGTATAAGTCTACATTAGGCCACCCTATCCTATAGAATCTACAAAATGTCGCATGTAGAGTCACCATCACTGCGAGTCCTCAGAGTCCATCGCATCAGCATCCTCAAAGTCCATCATGTCCTCATCCTCGTCATTTGAAGGTACATGACCATTAGGCAACTACCCAAGACCATCGAAGCTGCCAACACTACTAACCTTGAAAGAGGGAGACATGCATCCATAATTCTCATCTGGGTAGTAAAAGGGACCGAATGAAGACTCAGTAGTGTCAGGATAAGGTGGAATCACTAGTGGTGGCTCATAGTACTGGAGGTATGGTGCAGGAATCACCATGATACCAACATCTAGACCATTGTCCATCTGAGGAAACGGGGTGTCATCCATATCAATATCTGCGCGTGATGGTGGAGGGACTGTGGCCTTGTGATAAAACTATGGGGACGATAGTAGACAAGGTCATAAGTAACGTAAGTTGTTGCATCAGCAAGAAAACATCTAGAATGGGAGACATGAATGTGAAGTCACATGCCCCTAAAAGGTAGAGTACTGGGTGAATAGGTCATAGACCCAATGACCTTGGGGACTGTACGATACGTGCATGTTTGCCATGTAACTATCTGTTGCTGCTACATGACAACATTTCTACTTTTATCTTGGAAGGCTCATTTTAATAAAGATATAGGACTTAGATATTACAAAAATATGCCTTTGTTTTTTGCCTTTCCTACTTTCTAGAAAATCATAAAGAAAACTGTCCAATTGAGACTTCCAACATACACATATATAACCATCATTTATGGAATTTATTCATTCCAATGGAGACAACTACACCAATGTATACCTCAATAAATCAAAATGAAATATGGATACCAACATTAATAACATATTTATATCAACAGATGAGAGATACAAAACATATTCTCTATAGCTGGTCACTCTATACATCACGTCAAAAGAAATAAACAACATAAAGGAATAGTCAATTCCTCGAAAAAAGAAATAAAAGAATGATTCTCCATACTTGTTACATTTCTTCACTGGCTAGAGCGAAGCATCATCATCAACTGAGAGAAGCTAAATCTGTAGAAATCTCAACATCTACCCCCACGCTAATGACGTGATCATCACAAGCATGAACCACACGTGCAAACAACACAAGGGTATGCTTACTTGAAACAATATAACATATAGTATGAAAGAAAAGTAATGGGAAGTCTTCTACTTATGCATCAACAATCAAACAATAATATATAACAACAACAACAACAGTAGTAGCAACACCACCACCACCACCACTACCAACAACGATAAAATCAAAGAGAAGGTAACAACAACAACATCACAACCACCACCACCACCACCAACAACAAGGTAACAATAGCAACAACAACACCAATTTCATACATAATATAAGATGTATGCAACAACTACTCCATGGAGACTTAACTATTGAGGGATCAGGCGGATTATTCCTTAATCATGGTAAACAACAACAGTGAACCTCTCGGATCCTCAACATGGCACATGCCAAAACCATTTAGGGAATATCTGACACTAATCTGTGGAAATGATATAGCAGCTTGTCAGGATAGATAAACGTGGGTGTTGGCTTTACTACAGCTAGGATCTGCAGTAACCTTGGTCTATATGTAGGATTCGCCCGTTCGTCTATCCCCAAGGAAATCCATCCTCCACTAACCTTTCCCACACTAGGTATGTGGCCTCACCTAGACTAGCCAACATACTTATGTGTGTCCTCTTAGGTACAACATAGCCAAAGCTACAAACTTATGCATGTATGCATGTAAATCACCACAACCACAACTTATAGTTCATAATCTAACTTTTTATCATCAAATTTATAACAAAATCATACAACACCAACACTCATCCTACCAACATTGACAATCAAATTCAATTATCAACCAGTTTTATTAACAACACCATGTGGGCTCAATTCAGCACCTCACATGTTTAACAACCACCATCAACTCCATGTAAGCTCAATTCAACACCTAACATGACAAACAGGCAAAACCCTATCTAAGTAGCCTATACCTCTTTAGGATTTCACCAATAAATCACTTCCATAACAAGTGGAGGTCCTATCCAAGCAACCTTCCACTTCAATAGTACATCCAACATCAACAACAATTTTGAAATCAAAACGGTAACATGTGGAGGTCCTATCTAAGCAACCTTCAACTTCAATAGCATATACATCATCAACAACAATTTGAAATCAAAACCCTTTTTAAAACCATTTAAACATTCAACTTATCTTGAAATATACATTTGATATCCTTAGGAGTTAATAACATCATTAACCAACAACAAAAATCTTAGAAAATCAAGCATACTGGGTGAATATATCTTCTCTTTGAAACTAGAACATTTCTCCAATATTCTAAAGGGTCGCACTTAGCATTACATCTTAGGAATCAACATCGTTTCACCTTTTTCTTGGACCCAAACTCTGATGGATCCACGTTCAGCGCCACTAAACAAAGAAATCCCTAGTACTCCGTCTCTTAGCACCATTTCCATCACTAAGTGCCAGAATTCTGTCATTAAGCACCAAACTTCCAGATAGTTCTCTATCATTCGTCGGTGAGCACCAAAATTCTGTCGTTAAGCAACAAATTCTTTGCTAAGAGACAAACCTCCAGACAGCTCTCTGTCCCCTGATGCTTAGAGCCAAAAAACTGGCACTCAGTGACAACTGCGATTTTTGTAGTTAGCACGGGGATGATCCAAGGCCATTTTTGACACACTAATCAAAACTAAGCATACCAAAATACTCTTAGTTACTTCTATTACCTTTCTAACTGATTATATATCAACAAATCACCAAGATCTCAAATTTTCCCCTAAAACCCATTATCATTCATGGCAACATTCAAAGGGATTTAATCATTTCAAAGCATGGAAATTAACATACCTTCAATCACTAACATAGAACAACCAATAGAAAGCTTCCCTTACCTCAAAGTAGTCACAAGGTTAGGGCTCTTGGGAGAGAAGAGAGTTTCTTTGAGCTAAAGGGAAAAGCACCACACCAACTGGTCACCACTAACTCAAAAGAGGAAAATCTACTCTTGAAAAGAAGAACCAAAGCTGGACCATACAAGAACTTGGGAGGATTTTCTTTGAGAGGAAGAGAGGAAATGAAAGAATGAGAACGTTGGGGGGCTGCTATGGGTTTTTATAAAAAAAAGATTTTATTTTATATTAACCCCTTCTAATTACTACTAATTCTTTTTAAAACACCTTTTATGTCCTCAGGGTCTGAAAATAACTAAACTCATTATTAGATTGATTTTAGAAAATACTCGAGGTATTCAGAGATAAAAGAAAATGGCTTAAGGAAACTTTCTCAGCTCACAGAAATTTCCAACTTATGAACTACGTAGTTTAATTAAAAGACTACTATTCTAATCAAAGATACCCAAGCAACAGTACAACTTGCATAGAAGTTTAATTATGACTAGAATTGACTAATCATAAATAAATTCGCAATACTTTTGAATGTTTGCTCACTTTCATAGTGTACCCTTACACTGTCAGTTCACAAGATAGTCCTAATTTTGTTAGAATCTTCTACTGAAACTTGCACCAAAATTCACCAAATATTCATTTATTACATTTTTTATGAAATAAAATTTAAATTTCTCTTGTAATTATTTTAAATCACTTAAAATACAAATTAGGAAAATAATTGGTGTTACATGCTATCCCATGAAAAAGATTCATCTGCTCGTATCATGATCATATATGAAAAAAAACAAAAGAAAGGAGTGAGGTTTTTATAAAAGCCTCGTTCATTTTCTTAATTGGCTACAAACAATAAATTAAATAATTAATTGTGCAAATTCTAAGGTTTAACCTACGTTATTTTCACTCCTATAGACCTTTACTCGACGTATGGATCCATACCTATCTTTGATGATTCACTTTAACCACCAGGAATCACTGGGAAGTGATTGGGAGTTCATATAATCCTCACAAGGTATAGACATTCATGTCGTAATCATCATCCTTGAGAAAAGGGCTACACACCCATCAAGGATATACACTTCACCAATTATGGTGATGCTGAGTAGGCGTTAGGGTTACCAAGTTGGTTTGCGTGATTTATCCCAGCTCAGGGCACTAACTTGACCATTGGGATGTTCACAACTTAGCACCTTTACCTTTAAGACCCCAACAATGGTCCCTGCCTTTCATCTCGCAGTGTACCAAATTGTTACTTTCCAGACATAAGCACTCATGCTTCTCAGCATGGTTATAACTCAACTGGGGGTTTCTTATGTCTTTGTTTCTAAGTTCAAGGCACACTCTCTAGATAATCCAATAGAGTTTAGAATCATTCTTCAGAAAGATATTCATTCATCACATTTATAATACTTAGAAATAATTCAAATAGAAATTATAACAAGGAAATATCAACAATCAAAGTTGTATACATACTTTTAAAAGTAACTTTTCAATTTAATTTCTTTGATTTATCCTTCTCCTTTTCTAATTTTTCAAATTAGCTTATTTTAAAGGGAGAGTTCTCAATCCATAAATATGAAGAAAATTTAGAAATTAAAGTTTAAGAGAATTTCTTTTCTGAAGTGGAAGGTCAGGCTAAGCTGCAACTACAGAGCATAGTTAGAATTTCTCTTTAGTTATTTCCTTTTACTAAAATCAAGATGTATCTTTTTCCCATTTTGCTAATTAAAACATATGTTTTATTTGCAAGTGTAGGCATTTTATTCTATTGACAAAAACATTTACTAGAAAGGCTTAGTTGAACAAAATTTTTATTTCTTAGCCATAAGTTAAAAAGATTAGATGTCAAGTTTAATTTTATACAAGAAATTTTCATTTCTAAAACTTTTACTAGTTGGGCGAAAAACCCATTTAATTCCATAGGCTTAAAAATTTATCTCCAATTAATTTTACAAAAGTTAAAAGAAATTGATCTTTTAAGAAAACTTTTCTTCCAACTTTCTTACTAATTAAGGTTCCTTTTTACTAAGTTGAACCAAATCAAGTAATTGTCCAAAAGCTTAATTTTAATAAAAAAAACTCATTTTTCCTAATCTATTTAAAAAAAATTGTGAGCTTTTCATGTAAAAGAAAAATTTTCATTTTCTCACTTTTAATATTTTGGATACTTCATAAAAATCTAAATTCCAACTTTTGTAAAATTTTAATTCAAGTTCCTTGTATTATTGTTCCTAAGGACCGAAATGTACTACTAACCTAAACCTTATTCTACTATTTTCATTTCAACTTAATTTTTTATAAATAATTTGATAAAAAATTCTTTTCTACTTTATTTTCTTAATGGGCTGAATGCCCTCTAGGAGAAAAAGCCCAAATTTATTTATTTTCTCTTTCTAAATTCATTTGAATACAAGAGTTTAAAATACATGCTAAGCAGTCTTAAAAATTCATTTGATAACTTAATTACCATTATTTCTTAGCCAACTCCATTTATTTTTGTTGTCTAGGTACCATTTAGGCTTAAAAATATTTCTTTTTAGCCTTATTTGCATCAAAAGGCCTAGAGCCCATTTAAGAGATTAGGTTCCAAAATTTTTTATTTTAAGTGATCTGAGACCATAAACTTGAATTAAAATAATTAGCGTGTATAAAAGCAAGTTCAATAATAATTTAACATAATATGATAATAAGTTATAATGAAGTACCAACAATAATAAAAATAAAGGCAATAACAAATTAAATGACAATAAAATAAAACTTAAATAAATGACAAAGGAATGTAAAAATGGAAACATCAACAACAATAAAATAAATAAAAAAATTTAAATAAATAATAAAGTGAATACCAATAACTTAAATGGCAATGAAATAAAGCAAGAAATTAAAATAGACAAGAAAATAAATGGCAATAATTTAAATGGAAAAAATATAAATGACAATAAGATAAAACAAGAAATTAAATGAGCAATAAAATAAAGGGCATAAAAAAATGAACAAGGGCAAAATATAACAATAACTATACACACACACACACACACACACACACACACTTAAACCCATTAAGAAAATATTTTAGAAGCTAAAACCTCACTCCCCCTTTACCTCTAAATATGGTTGTTGATGGTGCTTAAGAAGAGGAGATGAGGTGTTTAAAGTATAGGAACTAAACCTAAGCTTGGAATTGCTTTGATGGTGGATAAAAAAAATAAATTATGGCTTGGAGATGGGAGAGAAGAGGACGTCCAATAGAGAGCCAAAGAAGGGGTCTAAAATTTTGAATAGAAATGTGAGAATGGTAGTGTAGTTGGAGGGGTATTTATAGGAGAAAATTAGTATAGTTTTGATTTAATTTTTTTATGAATTATTTTTTTACTAAATCCATAAAAAATTAAAAATGTACTTCCCCCTAATCAGTTCTAAACCAGCGAGAAAATGGAGCAAAAAGGAGAAAATAAGAGTTGTAATTATTGACTTTTAAATTAACATGTGTATGTAATGGTAAAAAGGTAATAAAATAATGGTTTATGGTAAATAATTGGATTGAATTTTTTGGCTAGTTTTGAATAAATCCAACCACACCATGCCCTCACACATATTTTTGTGAGTCTTAATTTTTTTTTAGATTTTTCTCATATATATATTATTTATAATAAATTTTTAACTAAAAAGAGCATTTATTAATCTAATAAATCAAATTTTTGTCAAATAATTATACTTTTTGGTTTTTTAATATTTTTCCCTCAAAATAAAATTCTTATAATTAAAATATACTCAACATAAATTCTTGAAAATATTTTGAGGTCAAAAAGTCTATGATTAGCTTTCGTAGTCGATTAGCGGTATTCTGATCATTTCACAAAAATTGTCTCAATAAATTTTTAATTTTTTTAAAAATTATTATTAATTATTCTAAACACATAAATGACTTAAATATAAATTTTATATATTTTTAATTATTTTTATCTATTTTTTCAATTACATAGTCTTTTTAGGGGCAAAATAGTCATTTTACCCTTTTTCCAAGCTCCAATCTAGAAAAATTATTAAAAATCTAAACTAACTACTATTCACTAATACAAACATAACCATGGGGATCAAACTTCTGAGATTCCCATTTGGTCCTCCACAGATAATTATATAATAATTGGAAAAACAAATTAATTAGTAAGTAAAAGTGAGGGTGTTACAGAAACTATCATAAAAAGAAGTAAGGGCACGATGAAGAAGAAGAGATTGGTTGTATCAATAATTTGTACCAAAGTGTAGAAAATTCAAGTGTTGAATTTTTTTGGAACCATATCATAAGTACTTTTGTCATCATTTTTTGTTTGCGATGCTTCATGCAACAACTTACTATGCCATTAATGGAAAAGGAGGTCATTGAGGGCTAAGAAAATTGGAGAACGTGAAGGAAGGGAAAGAGATGCTTGAGAGAATGATGTGGATGGATTTTAATGAGAGTTTAATAATAGATGAAATGAGATTTTAAAGATGGTATAACAAATGGTGAAATGAGAGGAGTGTGCCACGTAAGCAAAAAGAATGATATGGAAGAATGTGTGCTTTCTAAAAAGGCTAAGGTGGCAATGTCACAATCCGTGTCTCAGACTTCATATATTAAAAATAGATAGATAGGTTAACACTAATATTCTTGATATCTAATATAAAGGAAATATATGACAAAAAATTATAACTTGTTACAAGCATGTTAAAATTTGGAGACTCAATCACCATAATTTTTGTTTTCTTTTGGATTTTGCCAACTCTTTTTAGCTGAGTTAATACCCTATCTCCTAAATTGATATTTTCTATTACTTTGGCTTAGTACCTATCTTTGTGAGACAACTAATTATATAAAATAAATGAATGGCCAAAAGATGCAACTTGTTACACCATCATGATGTATAAACTCTCAAGAATAAAAACAAAATCACAAATAATTCCAACAATTGGATAGCTAAAGAGGTAAAAATCATAAGCAACATATGACTGCCCTTTTACGTCTAAGTTTTGAATCATCAATACATTAATTACCATATTCACCAAACAAAGTCAATACTTTACCATAACAAGTTGATATCACTTATATATTATGTCTAAGGATCTTGTAGAATGAATACCAGAATGTTATCCCCTTTTATTTCTGAATGACGAGAAATGGATCACCAAACAATTCTGAGTGCTGCTTTGACTCTCCTAATAAGCTAGTGCTCATTTCCCATCAATATTCTAAGTGTTTCAAAGAAACCTGGTCACCATGTAAGAACAACACATTGTTATTGCAATATGCTACGCATTATTTTCTAGAATCAAGAATATTTCCAACTGATAATTTCTATATTTGAATGACTAGTTTCATTTATGAAAAAAGCACTAAATAAGGAGCCTACAATCAAGGAGTGGGTGAGGTTTGATACCGATGAAGTAAACACAGGAAGATTATCATTTATGGTGAAGTCCTCATCCTCTTGGTTGCAGGAGGAAGTTGTTCCCTGTCTTCTTCATTTTCATTGCTTGAGCCTCCAACTCCAATTGAGCAGGGTTGTGACTTATTATTAGAGATTTGAGTAATGGATTCCCATTCAAAAATTTCCTTGTTATTACTACTAACCAGCTTAAACCCCGATGCTGTGGCATATACCGAGAAGACCCCACACTCTTTTATCCTCTTTTCCCAACTGGTGTCAGTTGGGTCAAGTTCAAATATGAACGTTATGTTGCTGAAATGATCATACACTTCATTTATTCTGTCAAATTTTCTGACGTCATGATGCCAAAACAAGACATGATCTGAAATTAAATTTGTGGAATATATCTGCTTGCAGTCTGAGCCGACCTTTATGCCGTCTTGATAGATAGAACAAGATAGAGCACTACTACCATATCTGGATCGTCCTTTAGAAAAGATGATGCAATAAATGAAACCACACAAGTCAGATTTTGGAAGATAAGGAATAGTTACTGAACTATCTGCTATACAAAACCCACACTGGTCGGTGACATGGTCTCCCGGGAAGAAGAAACATACACCGTCATCAATATACGCATGAATATTAAGATATTGTTGGTGTAAGTAGGGTATGCGGCTCTGCAACAAGTGTTGTAACACTAGCTGTTGAGCGAAGTCTGTCTTAGAGAAGTGCAGTTCATGGCCCTCAATTATTTTAGGGATGGTGGAAGTGCAGGCAAGCTCTTAATATTAGTTTCGGATAGATCTAACCTTTCTAAAGACGATAAGTGGACAATGTTGTTCCCAACAAACTCAAGATTCTTACAACCTCTTAGAGAAAGAAAAGTGAGTTCTCTATTATGCCAAATTGATGATGGCAATGCACATATACCTGTCTGATCTAAGTTCAATTCTGTTATTTTGTCTGATGTCACTGAGAATTCCTTGAGAAATGAACAACCATCGACATCAAGTATTTGGAGAGATTTTGAATGAATGTGGAGCTGACGCAAACTATAACATTTACAAAGATAAAGTCTTTCAAGTTTTTCTGCCTTGGATAAGTCTGGGATCTCAATCAGGTCTTGAGAGCCCCAAAGGTTAATTATCTTTAAATTAACAAGATTCTGTGACAAGAAAGATACATCTCGTTGTTCAGAAATGGTTAAATTCATAAGCATTAGCCTTACTCTCAAAATAAATAAATAAAATCATGAGCCTTAACTAAAAGAGAAACCTCAGTATACATAGAAGCACAATATCCTAGGTGTGGCTCTTGTGAATGAGCTTCACTCGAGGTGGCACAAGACCAGTTATCATTTACGAATCTTTCCCATAGCTTTACAAGTCGAAAGAAAAAAAAAATGTAGTATGTATAGCCAGATTCATACCTGAACCCCGTCCCAAAGCTTTTTAAGCTTGCTGCAATACATGTGAAGCTCTACCAACTGTTCTGCACAAAAGTTAGATGGCAAAGACTCAAGACAGCATTCTTCCCAATAAAGGTACCTCAGTTTATCAGACAATGACTCAAGACCGGTAGGAAGACACACATTAAATCTGTGAGAACTCCACCAAGTATGGATTTGAAGAAATCTCAGGTTAGTCATCTTTGCAAGGGAATCACAGCTCAAACATAGATCTTCAGTTAATTTACGCAAATCTAACATTATGCCTTCAACAACATTAGTTCCCTGATAAAAACAAATTAGAATAATAATTAGCAAAGGCTATCATACTAGCTACATTCTAAAAAGATACTTGTGTAATCAAATAAAAGAAATTGCATCTTCCACTTACCCTGTCATATTTCAATACATTATGCACTTCCTCATGTCTCCACAATCGACTTCGTTTACCAGGGTCTTTGATACATTCTTGATGGACAATTTCCCGACCCATTTCCTGTATCAAATCATGCATTTCTATCTCATTGCCATCTGAAATAGTTATGAGAGCTTTATCTAGAAGGACTTCTATTCCAGATATTGCAAAGAAATCAAACGCTTCAAGTACTCCTGTTACCCGATCTCTTAGACGCCCTTTGAAAAAGCATGCAATGTCTAAAAATAAGTCCTTTTGAGAATGATCTAAGCCATCATAACTTAATTTTAATACCTTATGAATTTCCATATTTGGAATCTTTTGGAGTTTTCTCAATTCACATTCCCATGCCTCTTTACTTCTTTGACGAAGACTTGCACCCAGAACTTTTAAAGCCAAAGGAATACCTTTGCAATAGGAAATTACTCTTCTTGATAGATCTTCATATCCATTTTTAGGTTGTTTTTCTCCAAAAACAGTCAAACAGAAAAGCTGAAAAGAGTGAGGAGAACTCAATTGCTCGACCTGATATATTTCATCAATTGGGCTAAATATTTGCTTATTTCTAGTTGTAACAATGACTCTACTTCCTGGTCCCAAGAAATCATAATCTACTATTAATTTTTCTAATTGTTCTGAGGTAGCCACATCATCCAAGACAATGAGAGCTTTTTTACCTCGAAGCCTCCTCATATCAGAATTATCAAAACTATGCTTTTGGAGCTTGTCTAATACATTTGCGAGGAAGCAACTACCTTCAAACTCATGAGACAGTTTGTCATATAAAGTAATAGCAAGGGTGGTCTTTCCTATGCCACCCATACCCCATATTCCAACAGTTCTAACTTCACCTGGCTCAATTTTTAGCAATGATTCAATCTGTTTATAATGTTCCTCAATTCCAATTAGTCCTTTTCGTTGGTCTGGGTATCTTGGAGGCAATTTTCGCAAAACATCTCCAACAATCTCCTTAAGTAATTCAGCATCAGTCCTAGCATATGAAAAAGGGAAACAGAGAAATAAATGATCGATGTGCCATAAGTCTAACAAATTAAAAAAAAAACAAAAAAACTACACAAATGATTATACATAATATATGATCAATATGGTAGTGTAGTAGAGAATAACTAAAAAAATCATAATTGGAGAATGAAAATCCAATGATTTAAAGAAATAATCAATGCCTCTGTTTTTTCTATGCAACAAACTTCCTATACAAACTACCATGAAAGCTATTGAACTACAAAGTATGCTCACTTTAGAATCAAATTTGGTCTACTTAATTTTTAAAACAATACATTGTCTGTCTCATTTTTCTTTCAGAAAATTTGCTAACTATCGATTCTTTTTATTTACCTATAATTTTGAGAGTCCCACCCAGCTAAATCAGCTGCTTCAGCGAGAGCAGCTTTCCATTTGTTGCAGTTGGGTTTCTGCTCATGTTTTGCAAAGGCTTGCTCGTAGCTCCCAGTTTGCTTCCTCACATGGGATGGGTCTATGTTGTAAAACACTGGTATCACAATTTGTCCTCGGTCTTTCTTGCAATCCAGAATCTTGATGAGTTCACCCAAGCACCACTTTGAGGAAGCATAGTTCTCTGAGAAGACAACAATAGATACATGAGAATCTTCGATGGCTTTGATGAGTGCTGGTGAGATTTCATCTCCCTTTTCAAGATGGTCATCTATATAGGTTTCAACTTTCTTTTGCATCAAAGCTTCATAAAGATGGCATGTGAAGTTCCTGCGCGTGTCTTCACCTCGAAAGCTTAGAAAAACGTCATATTTTTTAGAGGACAGCGTAGAAGAAGAGTTAGAGGAAGAAGCAACAGCACTTATCATTTGCTGCTCAGCCATTGTGAATTCCAAGTGCTGCACCTGCAAACTGCAATGATTATAACACTACAAATGAATAAATGAAAAAAGCTTTTATGTTTTAATGTGTTCTTGACACTTGTCCTTAATAATATTAGCTGGAATTCATAAATCTGTCTAATATGAGATCAAATAGCTCAAAGTTCAAAGCTAATATGATTTTGATTTTTGAGGTGTTTTGTGATCCTAGGAAATTGCTTTTGACTTGGCAATGCTGATAGTCCATTTGAACATAACAGAAACGTCAGATTACACTATAGCAGTGTGGATAGAACCTTAAACTCCTAAACTTCAAATTCAGATTAATATTTCTTTGACATTTTATCGAGCAATTTGTTTGGAAAGTCAATCCAATTTTCAAATAATAATTCAAGTAAGTGGAAATTCAATGTGTATTCCAAAAGGTAGTGGTGAGGCATGGAGAACACCACTATCACAATGAGAGAGTAGGTGGAGAGGTGGAACAATTAAAACACATTGTCTCATTTATGAAGGAAAGCATGAACCTTCGCTATATAAAGGGGTCGCCACCCAAATGAGGAGAGGGGGTCACCACCCAAGTAAGAGGGGCAGAAAACTTGAAATGAGAGGGTTGCTCAAGTAGGTTTCTCAAGTTTGTTCAGAAAACTTTTAATTTTATTTGAGATAGTGAAAATTTGTTGAGATGTTCCATGGACGTAGACAAGAGATGCCAAACATTAAATTTGTGTCTTCTACTATTTCTACTTGTGGTTTTGTGTTGTGTGTTCCCATACCTTTGATTCTCATTGTGTCTGAAGGGGATGTTTTTCCCCAACACAACTGACTGTCTGACATCTACCTTTGATTCAGAATTATGCAGTATGTTTGAAACATTGCAGTTGTTCAATAGACGGATTATACAAACTAATATTGATGAACATAGAATTGAATATGACATTGACAGATGAATCTGTTATGTTAGGGCTTCTTTATAGACCCAGAGGCACTTGATTTTCAGTTGTATAACCCCATTTATATGACCAGAAAGCAAAGACTGCTAAAACAGAGAAAATACATAGAATTGGGTCTAATTTGTAATAAAAATTTTATTGATTGGCCTGGAATTAAAACCTGAAATGTGTGTGTCATAACCAATGTGTTCTTGCATTCTATCAAACAAAACAAGGCTGAAGTCCAACATGCATGGCTCAACTTTTATTAATAATAGTAGGTGCTGCTAGAACATTAAATTATGCTTAAACAACCCAGACTGAGAAAAGCATTGAGATCATCAAATGGAAAAGAATATAAATTTGGAAGCCACATGTTCACACCAGCATAGACATTAATGCAGATGGCAGCAAGTGATAAGTCAAGGCGTTTGCATTGTTTCTACTTGCTAGCCATTTAACACTTGCTTAAAACAACATTGGATTAAAAAATTAAACCAACATATCAGTCACAATTCACAAATCTAATTAGATAAGAGAAAGCAGATCTACCTTAGATTAAAATAGGAGAATTTTAGATGATCAATCTGAACAGCAATTGGAAGCTAATGTCCTTAGAACTATTAGCTTAACAAAACCAATGGCGACATCCAAAGCGAGCTTGCCAAATAATACCAAGAATATAGATTCATGTCTTTAAGCACTTCAATGAAAAGTTCATGCTGTCTCACCAAATTTTATTTTATTTTAAAAAAAAAAAACAAATTATTTTTCATTTTAGACAACCATTGAGTCACTCATCTTTTGAAGTCCGTAATCTATTTTCTCAGGCAACATTCACATTCTCAACCCATTCTCTTTCAGCTAAAACATGGGAAAACAAGAAGAAATCAAATTAGCCATACCATTTCATGATCTATTATTTCTATTCAGAAGTAAAATTGAAAAGGGTGAAAAAGACCTTACGCAGACCCAATCCAACGTCTTGCAACAGAGAAGAATACACTGATTCTTTACTTCAACACAAGAGCTTCTTAGGCGCAACAGAGAATAACTAGGCAGCAATTGTGCAGTGCATATAAATATAAGAGATCAAAACGTTTAGACTTCTTTCAAAAATGAAAGAAGAATTAGACAAGAGATGTAAATATACTGGTCATGTCATGTATGTTTCTGAGAAGTTGCATATGCTATCATGCAGAGTACTCTTGTCATTTCTCGGGCTTTCTTAAAAGGTTCCTAGTGGGCTCCATTTGTCCAACATCTTCTGACAACGCGTTTCATGTCTCTTGACTTTTTGACAACGCACAAGCATGAGTGCTATGCTTTTTTATCCCTTTTTGTTAGTTGAACTACGTAGGCCAAAGCCTGTACATCAGGGTTTATGAGAGGATCTAATTAGTATGGATTATCCTCCATCCAATACATATTATTTTAAGTGAAAGATAGCTTAGCTAATGAGTCAGCTACTTTATTCTCTGTTCTCTTTATAAAAGATAGCCAGCAATTTTGAACTGTGTGCTAAAGTTCTACACTCATCAACAAATCCGTGGAAATGACACTGTGATTGGCTCTGCGTGTTTGCAAGCTGGAGGCCCCATCTGAAGCACCAAGATTCCGCTACCTTTGGATAGAAAACTATGTCAGGTTGCCAGCATACCTCACAAACTTACACTAACTGAAATTTATAATAACTGATTTTTCATTGGAGACAATCCTACTCAAATTGATAAATCACTGTGAACGACAAAACTCTTCCTCAAAGTATTTAATACAGCTGCATGTATAGACTTGAATAAACAAATAATTGGATCTGATCTGTTGACAATGAAAAATTTAAATCAGAGACATAAAGATACATCTAACGTATTGATGTTTAAATCAGTAAAAATATATTAAAATTTTAAAATAAATAAATCTAATAAATTTAAAATTTAATAACTAATAAAATAAATTATTTTTTATTTAAATATATTCAATAAAAAATATACATATTAACATACAAATGATGACTGTCTAACATGGAAAATTAGATATGCACAAGTCTAAAAGGTGAACTAATAGTGGATATAACCTTTAAAATTGCATTGTATGCCTTACAGAATATTTAGTGTGTAGTTGGCCCCAGCGTAATTATGAGAAACAGCACAGGTAATAGTGGTTTGAATAATTTGGTTTTTTTGGCTTAATTGATGTATGCTGTAAAGTGTATTGCAATACCTCGCACCATTTTTAAGTTTTAAAAGAAAACTATTATTTTGGTCTGCGTATTGCACAAAATAAATAATTATTTTATATAACTAAAATTATAATAAATAAATACTTTTAAAAATATAAATTATATTATAATTAAAAATTGTAATAAATAAATATTTGAAAACATATAAATTATATTTTAGATTTATGATAAATACTTTATATTGTGATATAATATTATTTTTAATTATTGATAATTTTTTTTAAAAAAATATTAATATTAAAAATAATAGATTGAAAGAGATAAGAAGAAAATTTTCTAAAAATGCTCTAGTTGAAGAATGACGGCTAAAAACACTATTGTTCAAGATAGTTACTTTAATTTATATATAGAAAAAGATATCATATGCATGTTAGGAGTGTATTTAAATTTTGAAGAAAAAAAAAATATTCGAAATTGGTTTCTAATATTTATTTATAACTTGTTAAACCATTCAGTTGATATTGAAAGTATAAGAGGATACATCAAATGCATATTAAGAGCATATTTGAATTTTGAAGATAAAAAATGAATATATATATATACATATATATAGGGATTTGTTAATGTACACACACTTGTTTTTTAGTTGGAGTACGTTAGTAAGTTACACTATAGGTGTATTTTAAGATAATTGTAATTATAACTTACTAACGTACTCTAACTAAAAAAACAAGTGTGTATACGTTAGCAAATCTCATACATATATATATATATATATATATAGATATATATAGATATATATTATTTATTTATTTATTTATTTATTTATTTATTAAGGGAGTGGAGTCCACCTTTTCATGAAAGCAGAGTATTCAAATGATGAAAGTGAATGTGAAGAAGAATGAGAAGAGTGAAGGCCTGAAAAAACAGATAGCTTTATAAAATTATTGAAACATATAGTTTAAAAATAAAATTATTGAAACAATAATAAACAAATGATTAGTATAAAAAATAAAATTAAAAATGAGATCAAAATGATAAAAAATATGATACCTAAACTTGTTAATAATTATTAAAACAAATTAATATTATTATAAATCCAAACTCTTAAATATAATTTTTCATACCAATAACTTTCTTCCCAAATATTAAATTATGAACTTTGAATTATTATTATTATTTTTTTTAGCAGATATATAGTAACTGATCAATGCCTATTATTCATCGCATTTGATTCTAATATGATGACTGTTGTTACGAGGCGTACCAATGGACTTCATTTTACCATGATTTGTATGTATAATCACTGTCATTTGCTTTGAATAATAGTTTTCCTAAGTTAAAAAGCAGCCCTAGTTGTAACACTCCTCTAATTTTAAATATAATTCATATTAATTTAATTATTACTTTAAGTTGATAAAAATGTGAGTAAATTTTTTTTTTCGATACTAGCAAAACAGAATTTAGAAATAGAAGTGAAATGATAAAAATTGCTTATGTATATATATATATATATATATATATCCAACTGTACATCATGGTTTGAGTAGTACATAATAGTCGAAGAGAAAACAAAAATACATCAAAAGACATATACTACCTAACCCAATATATACATAAAAAAAGATCCTATACAGAGCAGTATTTATCTACCCTATCCCTTAAGAAAATATTATAAACTAGGTCTTCAAATCTGGAGAAGTATCCTCTGGCTCTTCCTCAGCATCATCAGGCATTGTTATCATCTTCAATAATCACGATTCAACATGCATAACAAAAATAATGGAGTGAGGTGATTTGTTCTAAATCACTTTCACATGTATGGTAGGAATTTAAATACAATTAATGAAGGGAACCTAGGGTTTATTCTAAGTTATACTACACTACCCTTGACTTGGTATGGATCCATACTTCCCATCAGTGAGTAATAGTTCTTAACAGAACCTGGGAAGTGACTGGGAGTACATATACTTCATCAACATCATCACATGGTACAGTCCTCACCATCAATGAGGAACAAATATCAGTCAGGACGTCCATTTATAGAGGTATACTCTCAAACCAATCCTGGAATGCTGAACAGTTGTCGGGGTTATCGAGCTTGGTCAGGTGAATATCCCAGCTCACGGGCACTACCCTGGCTATTAGGACTTTCACTACTCGATGCCTACCCCCGAGACCTCCCAAATGGGTCCCTGCCTTTCATTCCTCAGCGTACCAAACTGTAGCTTCCCTAACAGGGTGTCATGCCACTGCATGTCCCTTGCTTTACATTACTCACTAATATATTAATTTCTAAAGGTTCATTCTGGTCTCAAGTATTTGAGCACCAATATAATTTCTACTAATATCTCTGCCTTATATTACAGAGATTTGATCCATACATATCATTCACATAAGTCATAATTCAAATTAAAGCAAATAAGCAATAATTCAATAAAAATAAAGATATACAAATTAAAATAAAGACTGATAATTAAGAAATAAATCATAGAATGGTCAAAAAATTCCATAAAAATAATTTTTAAACTTAGAAAAATAATTAGAATTTTATCATGAATTTTTAGAATTTTTTCAAAAATTTTTGAAATTCAGTATTTCTAAGAAAAATGTGTCCACAGACACTTATAAAGCACAATTAGAAGTACTAAATAAGCTTTAAAATTTATGAAATTTTTACAGATGGTCTATTAGTGTGTCTAGACCTTACCTGAACGATAAGAACTTAAACTGAAATTTCTATAGTAGTTTTCTAAAAATAAATTCATAAATAGCTCATAAAATAATTTCTATCTTTAGTTTCATATTATGAGATTTATGGTTTATTTCTTCTACTATTTTGATAATTGAGTATTACTAAAATTTGATAATTTAATAATTTAATTATTTATCATAATAGCTAAAAATATTTTTTTCTAAATTTGGGCAGTATAACAGCTTAGTAATTCTACTGTAATTGTTTAAATTCGAGCAGTATAACAACTTAATAATTATACTATGGTTGTCTAAATTTGAGCAGCATAACTACTTAATAAGAGTATTTTAATTATCTAAAATTGAGCAGAGTAACATCTTAGTAAATGCATTTTAATTTTCTAAAAATAAGCAGAGTAACAGCTTAGCAAGTGCATTTTAATTTTCTAAAATTGAGCAGAGTAACAGCTTGGTATAATTTAATAATTTAAATTTGAGCAAAATAATAACTTAGCAAAATTTAAAGTTTAACATCAAATAATATAACAATAATATTAATAGTAAAACTAAAGCCTAAACGGGTTTAGGGGAAAACCCTTCCTACCAACATGCAAAGTAATTGAAAATTAGAACCAACCCCACTCCCCCCATTACCTCAAAGAGTTGGTGAAGTTGTTGGTGCAGAGTTCCTAGGAAGAGGATTTTTACTAGTTATTGGAAAACTAGTAGAATTTTAGCATAAAAACAAAGTAAAAGAAAATTTTCTAAAAAGAGAGAGATTTTCTATGGTGTCTTACGGAAGAGAAAAGGAGTGGAGTGCTTGCTTCAAGTTTCATGGCTATTTATAGGAAAAAAATGGCCTTAGGTGTCCATGGAGTTATGTCATCCATGATGTCAAAAATGCAATTTTTATTTTTTTTATTAGGGACACATATTCATATAGGGGATGAATCACCCCTTGCTAGAGCTGGTACGTGGGATAGCAGCTGTCCCAAATATTTGTAGTATAAATTTTGACTGTTAATTAATTAGCCGGTACCGATAAAATCGCCTAAACTTGAAAAAAATAACTTTTAATACCAAAATAATTAATTTAGATATAAATCTGAACAAATGTAATATTTTTCATCAAAAATAATTTCTAAAAATAAATTTTAATTTTTTTCGAATTATAAATATATATATTATATATTTTAAGCTTAGAAAATTCATATTAAATTCATTTTAATTCAATAAATGCTCAAATTTTTATGAAAATTATAAAATTACATATTTTACCTAGAAATGTATTAAAAATATCATTTTCATCATTTTTGGATGTCAAACCAATACTGAGTTGGTTATTTGACAACTAGGGGTATTTTGGTCATGTTATACAGGAATTTCAGAAAATTTCCAAAAAATTTCCAAAATTATATTTTAATACATATGACATGATTTTAAACTCAATTTGACATTTTAATATCAATTGAATCTTTTTCTCATGTCAGCCCCTAATATTGACAAATAAGGACAAAATCGTCATTTTCGAATTTCTCCGGGCTTCAACTTGAAAAAATTATTGAAAATCACGATTAGATAGTTTTCAATATTCTGAGTTTAACTGTGGGGATCAGAATTTTTAGATTCCTTCCCGATTTTTCAGAATTAAATATAGAATAAATAAATAAATAAAGACAATTAATTAAATAAAAGTGAGGGTGTTACACTAGTAGTTTTCGCAAGTTAAAAAGCAGCTCTTTGATAAGTAATAACATGAATGAAATAATTGATCTAACCTTTGAATAAAGCAAAAGGCAATCCTACTAAACTCCTTTTAGTTCATGTGAAAAACAACAATCCCACTAAATTTGAAATTGCATTGTGGTTGCCTATAGCGTAGTAGAGTGTCTTAAACGGCTCTTTCTTACCTAGGGATGGCAAGGGGTAGGGCGAGCACGAGTAGTAGCCCTCTGCTGCTACCCACCGTGCTAGATAAATATCTGCTCTATACCCATCCCATTATCTGCACGGGTACCTGTTATGCAGATATCCGTTCATTTTTTTAATATTTGCGGGTATTCATGGATATTTATGGATTTTTTTAAAAAAAACTTAAATATAATTTTTTTGGTAACAATGTTATAGGTGCGAAATATCCACCAGTTTTGTCGATGACTAATATGTGTCGGAAAACCTAGCTGGCCACCTTTAGTGGGGTCTCCCCTCTCAACTACATTTTTTTCATCCACAAAGTTTGAACTTGAGACCTTGCTTAAGGGATCTGAGCCTAGTACCATTTGAACCAATGACATGTTAGCAAATATATTTTAAAAAACACTTTAATCATATTTTTAATATTTTTTTCTATATTGATGCATGAGACAACGTGATTTGTGCATCAATAATACAACTGCAAAATTCTAATGAACAGTGCTAGCCTTGAGCCTTGTCTTGAGGTGCAATGGCCTAGGGCCCATGGTTGGGAAGGGCCCAAAAAATTAGAAAAAATGATATAATTGTGTAATAATTTTTTTATATTATTTTATATTATTTTTATAAATATATTAAAATTATTATCACTTATCATGTCTCTTTTTTTATAGCTAAATAAAAATGTGATATGTGATTATAAAATACTATTATCTTAATTGTTAAATTTTTTTTTATGACGTATTACATTCATCAGTTCATGTTAAATGAATTTTTAGCTCATTGTGACAAACATGTAGTTGATATATAATAATGCGTAGACTTAAAGTTTATTTTTATTTATTTATAAAAAACACAAACAAAAACTCAAATTATAAAGGAATCTGCTCCTACACATGAATTCAAAAATCCTAACTTGGATAGTATAGCCTTCACTCTCTCAATTAGAAATTTTCAACCCTTTATCTCCTTTCCTTGAAAGGTGCATTTCAGACACATTCTCTACAATTAATCAAAAAATATCTTTCTCAATCATGTCAAACTACCCTCCATTTATCTTTTTGATTTTCTTCATCAACTATTCGTTTTAATTTAAAAATAACATTATCTCACAATTTAAATTATTTATCATAAATATAAAATATAATTTATATATTTAAAAATATTTATTTATTATAAACTTTAATAATAATATAATTTAAAATTTTAAAAATACTTATTTATTATGAATTATAATTATAATTATATAAAAATAAATCTTTAACTTGCACAATACATAGGCTAAAGTACTAGATAAAATTAAAAGTTAGTATATTAATAAAGAGCAAAAATTCATGTAAATTTTAATTTAAGATGATAATATTTTGTCGATGATAGACAATAGTGTGGAAGTAAATTGAATGAAAAATATTATACATCTTTTTAAGATTTGTTAAAATTATGTTATTTGTTTAATGTGATAAAATATCATTTTTAATTAAATTATGTGTCTATTTTTTTATGTAATATGTGTTTACATTTTTGAATACTTATACATAAGAGGCGCTTATTTATTATTTCGTTTAGGGCCCATAAAATGCCAGGACCGGCCCTGCTAATGAGGTGACTATTAAATAATTATAGTTCTTATGAATTGCATTTATAATGAGCTTATAACAAACTAATTCTAAGGATAGATAGTTTCTGCAATTCCCACTTGAGACTGGAAAGGAAAAAGGAAAAAGTGATTTAATATTACATGATAAAGCAGCAATGTAACTCTTTGCATCTTCCATATACTTTCCCAATTTAAAGTTTTCATTTGCTGCCCTCTTGTTGAGAATTGAAGAAGAATAAAGATCAATAAATAACATTAATACTCATAATACCAACGATTATAAATAATATTTATACTATTTATATTAACAAGTTATGGGTATCCGCGGGTATGAATATCATGATATCGCTCCCCGCCCTATTACTCGTGGGTACCTATTAAACCTATTCATTTTCTACCCTAGTGAATTTTATCTGCGAATATTCACAGGGCATATTTTTTTGCCATTCATATTCTTACCATTGTCACTTGAACTATTATAAATGCATTTTTCTCATGAGACATGAAATAAAATTTTTTGGTATACTCCATATCTATATCTATCTATCTATATCTATTTATATTTATATCTATCTATATCTATATATACAGTAAAGGATATTTGAATTTATGTAAGCCGATGACGTAAACTTAAACTTTATAATAGCTGTTGAATCGAAAAAAAATTTAACAGAATTAATTTTATTTGATGAAAAATTAAATTGTTCACATTAATGATATTTATTGCAGAGGTATTAATGTAACACGCAATGTTTTAATGTAGCATTTTTTAAAATATATAAATAAATATTTTATTTAAATAGTATTAAATATTGCATTTATTAAATATAATATATTTATTAAATTTAATAATTAAAATATAAATTTATTAAATGCATGACTTTTCATTAGAATCTATATATATATATATATATATATATATATATATATATTTTAAAACTGAAAGATGATAGAAAAAGTTAGATATATACATACTATAATAATAACTTTAAATATTATACTAATACTTATGCTCAATTTTTTTTAAATTATTTTCTTTAAAATATATTTAATGAATAATTTATATCATTTATTTTTTTAACAGAATTTTTTAATATTATTTTAAATAATACTACATTAACATTAAATATTGTCATAAATTAAATATTATAATATTAAGAAAAGTTAAATATATTTCAAAACTAATGATTTTATAAATATGTAGTTAAATTTGAAATAATTTACTTATAATAATAATTAAGTATAAAAATTAATATATATATATATATATATATTAAATTTGTTATAAAATAGACTCATATATAACAATTTAATTTCTTAATTTCTATGCATAATTATTTTTTAAAATATTTTATCTTAATTTTGATTATATTTGTATTAAATCTTATCTTTAATTATTATTATTAGTCATAAAATGTTTTAAAGCAACTAATTCAAATAAAATAAATTTGAGCATAAGTGTTAATATAATATTTTTCTTTACATATATTAAAGAAAAATTGTTAGAACAATTTAGCCTAAACTAGAGATATATAAGTCATTTTTAATTTTTGCATTTAATTGGGTTATATATATATATATATATTTTAATGAATCAGGTGTGCTAAGGTATCACAATATTGTCAGAGATTCCAACAAGGTTGGCACCTAAGACAATACCCATCAATTACAGCACCCCCAATTTTATAAGAGAAAAAAGAATACAAGAGGAAAGGATCATGGAAGGACACAAACCAAAACCCATGAGAAAGAACAACAATTAAGTAAATCTGTAGTTAGGCAATAAAGCATATATTTCTAAAAAATCTTCATGGATGAAGTTGGGAATGGAGTCCCCACCATGTGAAGCCTTAAGTGTGAATTCCAAAATTGGCTAACCTATCTGCACAGTAGTTATCTTCCCTATATATATGTGAAAAGCAAAAGTCCATTTTGGTGGTTAAGGATATACTGTTTTGCCATCGATTCTGGAGCTGCCAGGGGATAACCTCGAGAATTAAAAGCTTGTGCCACCAAAACTGAATCACATTCTAACTACAATTTTTTCCAACCCTTATTCCAGGCCACTTCAATGGCAACAATGGTTGTAGTAAGCTTAGCATGGAGAACAGTAGAAGTGCCGAGGTTTGGAGCAAAACAACCCATGGAACGGCTTTTGCTGTCCCTGAAAATCCCACCACATGATGCTACTCAAGGAGAACCCCTAACAGCACCAGAAGATGCATTTGCGGAGCTAGGGTAGGTCGCACAAAGGAAGGGACCGTCATGCCAGAAAGAATGGTCGGAACGGAGTTGCCACAAGCCGCCATGCTCAGTGTCGTGTCCTGTTTGGCTCGTAGAAAACACGAGCGTAAAGGCGCGTGGGGATGAGGTTGGAGGCGCGACTTCTTGAATTGAGTAGATCGGCTAATGGACACACCGAATGGTGGTGTCATTGGTTGGAAAGGTTGTCGAAAAAAAAGGGCGGCTGGCAGCAGGGGGCGGTAATTGGAGAAACTCGTCGAAAAATGAAAGGGTAGGGAGCGATCAGGTCAAAAAGGCGGGCCAGAATGAGACACAGTTGCCTGAAAAAAAAATGTCACTAGGGACAATGTGTCCACTGGGTGGGCACAGTTTTAAGTTGCCTCTGCCAGGATCTTGATACCATGTTAAAAGAGAGAGAAAAATAGAGACATAATTAGCTGAATATTGTATGTTAGAATACATGATGGTGATTAGTTTATATAGGCTTATTACATTAATTACAAATAATTAGAGGATATATTATTTTCTCTAAATCAAAGATTTCTTGCCTATAAACAATAAATGTAGAATATTCTTTTATGGTTTTCAACACATTCAATTTCTATTCAGTTGAATTGCTTGACCAAATTCTTGCAAGAAATCACACTCCATGATTCCTCCAGATTTTATGTCAAGCTTCAGTGATGCAAATTATATTTTCTAATGGCCTCCACCTATTGGCGTTGTCTAGCCCTCCTCTTCCTCCCATCTTTTTTTGCCTTTGCCTTTTCTTTCAAGTCCATCTCTCCTCTCCGGTTATGCATATTGAAAGTGATATGCATATCAGCTACCATTTTCTTTACCTTCTCCGTGATCTCTGCTTCAAATTACCTGTTATATAATTTCCTAAGACCATACATAAGCTCGGCAAAAGTATTTGGTTGTGGCATTAAATCCCTATCCATCATGTCTATATAGAATGAACACGCTTCCTTCATATGCCCTATTGAAAAGAGTGCATGAATTCTGATTATCCATGCACTCACATTCAGCTGAAACCCTTTAAAAGCTATGATACTATTCCAAGCATCTTTGGCCATTTCAAGCTTCTCAGCTCTTAGAAGAGAATTCATCAAGTCCTTTAAGGTATCATATTGAGGAGCAGTAAAAAGCCCTCTCCCAACCATCTCCTTGAAATACTCACAAACTTCAACTAGACAGCCTTGCTCAAGAAACCCATTAATCATGATGACAAAGGTGTCGATGCCTGGACTGAGCCCACTTGATTCCATTTCATTCCAAAGACGAACACCTTCCTTGACCTCTCCTAACTTGCAAACCAACCTAATGACTGTATTATAGATGTTAAGATCCACAGCATAACCAATCTTCTGCATCTCATTCACCAGTTCCATACATTCTTCCAATTCTTCCTTCTTCTCATGAGCAACCACGATATGCTGATAAATAACTTGATTCGGGGAATGCCCTTGCTGTATCATCTCATCTAAAAGCTCATAACCCCTTTTGATTTTCCCCACTTGCAAAGTCCACTTATCAATGTGGAATAAGTTACAACATCCTCCTGACACCCATTTCTTTGCATCTCAACAAATACTCACATTGCCTCCTCCAATCTTTCATGTCTACATAGCGACTGGATCAAAATCGTGTAGGATGCCTCATCTATTTCAAAAGATCATGAGCGTCCCCCATTTTCCCAACCTGAGCATACCCACCAAGCAAATTGTTATAAACCACAATATCCGGCTCAATGCCTGCGTCCTTCATTTGCGTCAACACATGTTTGGCCTCCATAAGCTTCCCTTCCCTACACCGACCATACAACAACAAAGTAAAATGCTTCACACTCAATTTCGACCGGTATCTCATGCCCTCAAACAACGAAGCAGCCTCCTTAACCCTCCCATTCTTGCACAACGCATCCAACAAACACCCAAAAACATATTCATCCAGCTCACACCCGTACTTGGGCATCTCATCCAACACTTCAACCTCCTTGTGAACCATCCTCACCGAGGCAAACCTCCTCATCAAATAACAAACACTTAGGGGAAATCAAGTGAGGACTCTCCTGCCTCATTTCCTCAATCAGTGCTCAATCGGCACCAAACTGCCGCATCCTACCCAAAATCTTAATCATTGTCTTGTACACATCCTGATCATGTCGTGACCAGATTGCTTAAAGGCCTAGGAATAGAACCTATACGCCAAATTCCAGGCATCACCACACCGATTCAGGACACGCTCAGTTAATCCAGGCCTCACAACAACTCCAGATTCTCTCAAAGCAAGTTCCAATTTGGGAACCCTAGAATGGTACTTACTTAATATTCTATAAACCTTTTCCACATCAGAAGCAAACTCGTCGTTGCGTTGATTATGCATATGGTTTATTGGAGTAGCTTCTAGGTGAGTGAGGCCAAATTGGCCATTGTTGATGTTGCTACTGTCAAATGTTGAGGATTTATTATTATAATTTGGTGGTGACTGTGAATAGGTTTGAGAAGAACTGACCTCAGAGGTAGTAGAGAAGAAATGGGATACGGTGTTTTCACGTCTGATTAACAGTGGTTGTCTCGAGAGAAGGGGGAAAATACCACGTTTTATGAAGGAAAGCACCGAAAATCTCTGCATGTTGCTTTGCTCAATTTCAAAATCTACAATCACTACAACCCATTATTTGCTGCATTGCAACCCTAGGAGCAGTAAGTTTGATTCCTAAATCACCAAAAATGTCTTGCCACTACAAACATTAGGGAGGAACATCTTGAATTTCCTTCTTTGATTCTTTCAGTGTTGACAATCTTTAGAGGTAAGGTAAAAATGTAAAATAGAATAAAAATACTGAAGTTTAAAAAGAATGCTTTTTTTAGTGGTTTTAGTATAATTATTTTTTCAAAAATGAAGAGAAATATTTATTGTATATAATTTTTTTAAAATATTATATAATTTTTTTATAACAAAATATATCAATAAGAGAAAAAATACACGCCCATAGTGTAACGTTCTTTTATAGTATCATCCAATCACAAATAATTATGTATGGTAAGTTGATTGACTTTAATAATAATTACATTAAAAGTCATACCAAAATTAATTTCTAATTGGTTGACAATTACACTGACAATGTATATCCATCAAGTTCTATAAATAATTCATACTTAGAAAAATATTATAGTAAACATTTGAGTAAATAGTTTATGCACTAATAATATAAAAAGTTTTTATACTGTCATCGAATCATATTCCTACCATGTATTGTGAGTTTGTTAACTTCTACCGTAATTATTATAGACTAGTCTATCTACCCGTGTGATGCAGGAGATTTTTTATGTTGGGTGCAGATTATACTTATTGTTTAAATTATAATTTATATCTAATTTGTAATTTTTATAAATATTTTAAAATGACTCTTGTAATTGAATATATGTATATATAAGTATATTTTTATAAATATTTTGAAAATGACTTTTATATCAAATATGTATTTTTGTATTTTAATTTATTTCTACTAAAAATAAAATAATTTTATAATATTTAAAAATAAATCTTTCAAATATCTAATATTTTTATTTAAATATATTTCTTTTACAGTTGTAATTAGTTTAATTTCAAAATTTTAACAAATCACAAAAAAATAGTTTGCAAAAATAAAAACAAAATACAATAGGAATGAGAGTTTAAACTTTTGAATTAAATAAATTACTATTTATATATTTCAAAAAAATCATATATCATTATTTTTATATTTTAATTTAATTTTAAAATGATGAAAATAACATTTTCATAAATTAATCTATTTTAAAAAATTTTAATCATAATATATATATTTAACAAAATTACCATCACAATACAAAGGGTATTTATTACTTTAAATTCAAACTTCAAAGAGGAAAAAATAGAAATAAGGGTAAAAAATAAACAAAGCAAATCATTGCTAAAATATTTTTTATTAATTAAATTAAATATCCCAATTTTAAAGGTAAAAAAAAAATCAATTTTCGCAATATTTGATATTTGATATTTTGTGTGTTTTACATTGCATAAAAGTAACCATGTTTTTGCAGAACAATATTTACCAATTGTATGTCAAATTTTATGCACAAAAAAAAAATGAATATAAAATAGCAATAAAATGTGATAGAAATTACCATTTTCTAATAATTAAATGGATTTTTCAAATTTTAAAAATATTTAAATATCTTTAAAACAAAAGAAGTCATAAAAATTATCGTTAAAATATTTTTTATCAAATAAATTAATTACTTTTTTAAAACTGAAAATTTCAATATCTTAATATAAATTTTTGATAATTTAAAGTTTATTTTTTAACAAAATATGATTCAATGTCAAAATACATCTTAGTTTAATTTGAAATTTTATAGAGAAAAACTGAAGGAAAAATTGAAACCAAACCTAACAAAAATTATTACTTAAAACATTATCTCGTTGATAAAAAAACAATTCTGTATTTTTTTTTAAAAATAACATCTTTAAATATGAATGGTTGTAAAAGAAAAAATTAACCAAACCTAACAAAAGTTATTACTTAAACATTATATCATTGATAAAAAAATAATTTTTATATAAAATTTTTTCACATCTTTAAACACGGATAGTTGTAAAAACAAACTTTCATTACTTAGTTCATCACTAAAATATTTTTTTATCAACAAAATTAATTTTAAAATTAAAATATTTCAAATATCTATTTTTATATTTTAGTGACCAAGCCCGAGTAACTGTTTACCAAAAACACAGGTCTCAGCAAAGTCGTAAGACTATGTATGGGGGCTGACGCTTGACCATATAACATTTTTTCATTTCACAAATATTTCCGTTAATGTTGTATAATTGAGAGAGCATTATAAAAGAATAGATTACATATATTGTATAACGTTGTGAAAAATAGATTTCTGTGACAGACCATTTAAAATTGTGCATATGGTTACCAGTAACACTGGCAACATACTACCAAACCAGTGCTTTGCACGGTGTTTTCACTGTAGCATGAGCGGAAAAGTTTTTTCCAGGACAACAAACAATGCCTTAGGCTTACTTACTTTTAATATAGTAAGATAAGGTAAAAAGTTGTACTAATAATGATTTTAATTGGTTGATACTGTAAATTTTTATAAAAAGTATATAAAAATTAAATTCAAGATTTAATTTATTTCAGCTCATCCTTGACTAAAAATTCGTGTTCATATGTCTCATCAAAAAATACATTTATAATAGTTCAAGTCACAGTGGAAAGAAATACATTTAGTAGGATTGCTTGCACTTTATCAAAGACTAGATTCGTTATTTAATTCATGCTATCACTTGTCAAACTAAAAATAGAGCTGCTTTTTAACTTATGAAAATTATTATTCAAAGCAAACGAAACTGATTAAGAGCACACAGAGCATAAAAACCTAAAAATCATGGTAAACTGAAGCCCATTAGTATACCTCATAATTATATTGGAATCAAATACGATGAACAATAGTCATTGATCACTTACTATCTATTAAAAAATAAGAAAGAATAATTCAAAATTCATAATTTAATATTTGAGAAGAATGTTATAGATATAAAAAATATATATTTAAGAGTTTGGCTTTATAATAATATTAATTTATTTTACTAATTAATAATGAGTTTAGGTAATTTATTTTTTTATTATATTGATCTTATTTTTAATTTTATTTTTTAAACTAATCACTTTTTTATTACTCTTTTAATAATTTTATTTTTAAACTGTATGTTTATAATTTTATACAGTTATTATTTTCTTTTAAAACTTAAAAATGGTGCGAGGCACTGCAATACGCATTACAGCATACATCAATTAAGCCAAAATACCAAAAAGCACATTTTTCAAACCACTATTACCTGTGCTCATTCTTATAACTATGCTGGAGCCAACAGCACACTAAATATATTCTGTAGGGCATGCAATGCAATTTTAAAGTCATATCCACTCTTACACTTATTTTGGGTAAAGAGAGAAGTGGAAAAGAGAGAAGTAGAAGATAAGAGAGAATAAGTAAAAAATAGGTAGATTTTTAAGTTATTTGGATTGAGAGAAGTAAAAAAGAAATAGAAGAAAAAAAGTGGGTGTGTACTATAAAGACATATTTATCTCTAATAATACATTTACATAGTACAAAATAAAAAAGTAAATATATCATTTCAATTATTTTAATGGGTCTCACAACAATGTTTTTACTCCTCTCCTCATAATATCGTTACTTTAGAGAAGATTCTTATTTTGTCATAGGTTGCACAAAAGTTTTCTCTCTTCCCTCACTTCTCTCCTTTCCCAAATAACATAAAAGTTTATTCTCTATTATACTTCTTTCTCACTCACTTCATTCTCCTCAAAATCTATGAGAAGAAACAATGCATTAATTCACCCTTTGGACTGTGTATATCTTAATTTTTCAACAATCATTCTTTGTATCTTAATATGGATAATTTTTATTGAATATATTGAAACAAATTATAATTTAGTTTATATTAGTTATCTAATTTTAAATTTATAAGCTATATTTATTTTAAAACTTTTAATATATTTTTGTGGATTTAAATATCAATACTTTAGATGCATTTTTGTGATTCTGATTTAAAACTTTCATTGACAACAGATCAGAATTAATTATTTGTTTATTATTGTTTCAATACTTCTATTTTTAAATTGTATGTTTATAATTTGATAAAATTCAGTTATTATAAGTTTGTAAAATTTCAACGGGTATATTTGGTGGGATGCATATTTAGTTCAAGTAATAATAAAAGAGATAAAAAAAAAAAAAAAGCATAGTACTCAACGTCTCAAGCTTCTGCATTGTCAAAAAGTCAACAAAACGTAATGTTCAGCATGTTGAACCCCACAAATAACCTTCTAAGAGCATCTTCGTTTCACCGTCTCTCTTTTTTACTTTTAGCACATTTTAAGTGAATCTCAATGTTACACGTAACTGATTTTTACTTTTTACAATTTAAGCAACTATTTTCTCCAATCCAGCAATTCTAAAAATTTTACTAAACAAGTCTCACAGATAATTTCACATCCTTACATTTCATCTATCATTAATTTTTATTATTTTTTTTTAATATTAATTGGGCAAAAAAGAAGTTAAGAACCGGATGCTTAAAGTACCTACTTTTTGAGAGATGCGCAACTGATCTTACTAAGCATCAATGCTTAATAAGCAAAAGGAATAATATAAGCGGCCTAAGAAAGAGCCTGAGATTCTAATTTCTAAAGACAGAGTACTTTGCATCATAGCATATAAACTTCCCAGAAGCATACATGACATGGACACTATATTTACATTTCTTGTCTAATTTTTCTTTCATACTTGAAAAAGGTCTAAACGTTTTGATCTCATATGCACTATATAATTGCTGTCAAGAAGCTCTTGTGTTGAAGTAAAGAATCAGTGTATTCTTCTTTGCTGCAAGAAGTTAGATTGGGTCTGTGTAAGGTCTTTTTCTCTATTTCCAACTTTACCTCTGAATAGTAATAATAGATGATGAACTGATATGGCTGATTTAATTTCTTCTTGTTTACCCACCCATGTTTTGGCTGAAAGAGAATGGGTTAAGAATGTGAATGCTTCCTGAGAAAATAGATTACAGAATTCAAAAGATGAGTGGGTCTATGATTGTCTAAAATGAAAAATAACCGTTTTTTCTTTTAAAAGAAATATTTGGTGAGACAGCATGAACTTTTCATTGAAGCTCTAAAAGACATGCATCTATAATTCAGATTGATCATCTAAAATTCTCCTTTTTAAACTAAGGTAGACCTGCTTTCTCTTATCTAATTAGATTTGTGATTAGTGACTGATATTTTAAGCAAGTGTTAAATGACTAGAAAGCAGAAACAATGCAAACGCCTTCACTTATCACTTGCTGCCATCTGTATTAATGTCTATGCTGATGATCTCAATGCTTTTCTTAGTCTAGGTTGTTTAAGGACAATTTAATGTTCTAGTAGCACCTACTATTATGAATAGAAGTTGAGCCATGCATGTTGGACTTCAACCTTGTTCTGTTTGATAAAAAACAAGCACACATTGGTTATGAACGCATATTTCAAGTTTTAATTCCAGGCCAATCAATAAAAGTTTTATTACAAATTAGACCCAATTCTAAGTATTTCCTCTGTTTTAGCAGTCTTTGCTTTCTGGTCGTAAGTAGGGTTATACAACTGAAAATCAAGGGCCACATGGCCTATAAAGAAGCTGAAAAATAACGGATTCAACTGTCAATATTATAGACTCATTAAATTCTCTGTTCATCGATACCCCCAGTTTGTATTTAAAGTTAAGAGTATTTTCTAAACAATCCGTCTATTGAACAGCTGCAATGTTTTGAACATACTGCATAATTATCAATCAATGGTAGTTGAACATACTGCAGTTGTTTAACAAAATGTCAAAGAAATATTAATCTGAATTTGAAGTTTAGGAGTTTAGGTTTCTATCCATACTGCTATAGTGTAATCTGATGTTTAGATTCATTATTCATGTTATTCAGCTTTGTATATCTAATCCTTTACTAAGCTTCTGGTATGTTTTAATGGACTATCAGCTTTACCAAGTCAAAACTAATTTTCTAGGATTGCAAAACACCTCAAAATCATATTAGCTTTGAACTTTGGGCTATTTGATCTCTTATTAGACAGATTTATGAATTCCAACTAATAACATTAAGGACAAGTGTCAAGAACACATTGAAACATAAAAGCTTTTTTTTTATTTCTTCATTTGTAGTGTTATAATCATTGCAGTTTGCAGGTGCAGCAATTGGAATTCATAATGGCTGAGCAGCAATTGATATGTGCTGTTGGTTCTTCCTCTAACTCTTCTTCTATGATGTCTTCTAAAAAATATGACGTTTTTCTAAGCTTTCGAGGTGAAGACACGCGCAAGAACTTCACAAGCCATCTTGATAAAGCTTTGAAGCAAAAGAAAGTTGAAACCTATACAGATGAACGTCTTGAAAAGGGAGATGAAATCTCACAAGCACTCATCAAAGCCATCGAAGATTCTCATGTATCTATTGTTGTCTTCTCAGAGAACTATGCTTCCTCAAAGTGGTGCTTGGGTGAACTCATCAAGATTCTGGATTGCAAGAAAGACCAAGGACAGATTATCATACCAATATTCTATAACATAGATCCATCCCATGTGAGGAAGCAGACTGGGAGCTACGAGCAAGCCTTTGCAAAACATGAGGGGGAACCCAACTGCAACAAATGGAAAGCTGCTCTCACTGAAGCAGCTGATTTAGCTGGGTGGGACTCTCAAAATTACAGGTAAATAAAATGAATCAAGATTGAGCAAATTTTCTGAAAGAAAAATGAGTGAGACAATGTATTGTATTAAATTGAGTTAACCAAATTTGGTTCTAAATTGAGCATACTTTTGTAGTTCAACACCTTTCATGGTAGTTTGTATGGGAAGTTTGTTGCATAGTAAAAACAAACACATTGATTATCTTCTTTAAGTCATTGGATTTTCATTCCCCAATTGTATTTTTTTTATTATTCTCTACTACACTACCATATTGATCATAGATTTTGTATAATCATTTGTGTAGTACTTTTTTTTTGAATTTGTTATAACACATTGATCATTTATTTCTCTGTTTCCCTTTTTCATATGCTAGGACTGATGCTGAATTACTTGAGGACATTGTTGGAGATGTTTTACGAAAATTGCCTCCTAGATACCCAAACCAACGTAAAGGATTAATTGGAATTGAGGAACATTGTAAACAGGTTGAATCATTGCTAAAAATTGGGTCAAATGAAGTTAGAATGCTTGGAATATGGGTATGGGTGGCATAGGTAAGACCACCCTTGCTACTACTTTATATCACAAACTGTCTCATGAGTTTGAAGGTAGTTGCTTCCTCGCAAACGTATCAGACAAGCTCCAAGATCATAGTTTTGATGATTCTGATATGAGTAGGCTTCAAGGTAAAAAAGCTCTCATTGTCTTGGATGATGTGGCTGCCTTAGAACAATTAGAAAAATTAAAAGTAGGAGTAGATGATGATTTCCTGGGACCCGGAAGTAGAGTCATTATTACAACTAGAAATAAGCAAATACTTAGCCTAGGTGACGAAATATATCAGGTCCAGGAATTGAGTTCTGATCACTCTCTTCAGCTTTTTTGTTCGATTGCTTTTCGAGAAAAACAACCTAAAGCTGGATATGAAGATCTATCAAAAAGAGTAATTTCCTATTGCAAAGGTATTCCTTTGGCCTTAAAAGTTCTGGGTGCATGTCTTTGTCAAAGAAGTAAAGAGGCATGGGAAAGTGAATTGAGAAAACTCGAAAAGATTCCAAATATGGAAATTCATAACATATTAAAATTAAGTTACGATGGCTTGGATCGCTCTCAAAAGGACATATTTTTAGACATTGCATGCTTCTTCAAATGGCATGATAGAGATTGGGTAACAAGAGTACTAGACGCTTTTGATTTCTTTGCAGCATCTGGAATAGAAGTCCTTTTAGATAAAGCTCTCATAACTATTTCAGTTAACAATCAGATAGAAATGCATGACTTGATACAGGAAATGGGTCGGGAAATTGTTCGTCAAGAATGTATTAAAAACCCTGAAAGACGAAGTCGATTATGGAGAAAGGAGGAGGTACATGATGTATTGAAAAATAACAGGGTAAGTGGAAGATGCAATTTCTTTTATTTCATAACACATGTATCTTTTTAGAATGTAGCTAGTATCATAACCTTTGCTAATTATTACTCTAATTTTGTTTGTCAGGGAACTGATGTTGTTGAAGGCATAATATTAGATTTGACTGAATTAACTGGGGATCTATGTTTGAGCTCCGATTCCCTTGCAAAAATGACTGAAGTGAGATTTCTTCAATTCGAAGGTTATTGGACTGACAAATATAATGTGTGCTTTCCTACTGGTCTTGAGTCATTGCCTCATAAATTGAGGTACCTTTTGTGGGATAATTTCTGTCTTGAATCTTTGCCTGCCTAACTTCTGTGCTGAACAGCTTGTAGAGCTTCACATGCATTATAGCAATCTTAAAAGGCTTTGGGATGGGGTTCAGGTATGAATGTGGCTATACGTACTACATTTTCTTTCAATTTGTAAAGGTACAGGATAGAATTGTAAATGGTAACTGGTCTTGTGCTGCCTCAAATGAAGTTCATTCACAAGAGCCATGCGAAGGATGATGTGCTTCTATGTATGCTTAGGTTTCTCTTATAACTCATGATTATGAATTTAACAATTTTTGAACAATGTGATGCATCTTGTTACAGAATCTTGTGAATTTAAAGAGAATTAGCTTTGACTACTCCCCAGAACTGATTGAGATCCCAGACTTATCTAAGGCAGACAAACTTCAAAGTGTTTCTCTTAGGAGATGTAAAAGCTTGCGTCAGCTCCGTGTTCACTCAAAATCCCTGCAAATACTTGATGCCCATGATTGTTCATCTCTCAAGGAATTCTCAGTGACATCAGTGGAAATAACAGCATTGAACTTAGCTGGCACAGCTATATGTGCATTGCCGTCATCAATTTGGTGTTGTAACAGTCTTGAGTTTGTTGGGAACAACATTGTCCACTTATCTTCTTTAGAAAGGTTAGACCTATCTGGAACTAATATTAAGAGCTTGCCTAGACTTCCACCATCCCTGCAATGGTTGATGGCCATTAACTGCACTTCCCTAGAGACAGACTTCGCTCAATGGCTAGCATTACAACACATGTTACAGAGTCGCATACCCTACTTACACCAACAATATCTTTACAACCCCGTATATACTTATCACCATGTGTGCTTCTTCTTCTCGGGAGACCATGTCACGGACGAGTGTGGGTTCCGCACAGCAGAGAGTTCAATAACTATTCCTTATCTTCCAAAATCTCACTTGTGCGGTTTCATTTATTGCATCATTCTTTCTAAGAGATCATATTCATTTTCACTCCTAAAGGATCATGCTAATGTTTTGTGTTCTATCTATCAAGATGGCATAAAGGTCGGCTGGGATTGCAAGAAGGCACTTTACAATGAATTAATTTCAGATCATGTGTTATTTTGGTATCATGACGTCATAAAATTTGACAGAATAAGTGAACTGCATGATCATTTTAGCAATATAACATTTATATTTGAGCATGAATACTACTCATTTGGCAGAATCAGCAGCATGAAGAAACACAGGATAAAAGAGTGTGGGGTCTTCCCAGTATATGCCACAGCATCGGGGTTTAAGCTGGTTAGCAGTAATAAGGAAATTTTTGAATACTCAAATCTTTAATAATGAGTCACAGCCTAGAGCAATCGGAGTTGGAGGCTCTAAAAATGAAAATGAAGAAAATAGGCAACGACTTCTTCCTGCAGCAAAGAGGACTTCACCATAAATGATAATCTTCCTATGATTATTTCATCGGTATCAAACTTCACCCACTCCTTGATTGTAGACTCCTTATTTAGTGCTTTTTTAATAAATGAAATTAATTGGTCCTTCAAATATAGAAATTATCGGTTGGAAATACTCTTGATTCTAGAAAATAATACCTAGTTAGTATATTGCAATAACATTGTGTTGTACTTACATGGTGTGCAGGTTTTCTTTGAAACACTTGTGGAGAATATTGACGGGAAATGAGCACTAGCTTGTTGGGAGAGTCAAAGAAGCAGTCAGAATTGTTTGGCAGTTTATTTCTCTTCATTCAGAAATAAAAAGGATAACATTATGGTATTCGTTCTTCAGTATCTTTGGGCATAATATATGAGTGATATCAAGTTGTTACTTGTTATGGTAATGTATTGTTGATTCAAAATTTAGAAGTAAAAGGGCAGTCATATGTTGCTTATGACTGTTACCTTTAGTTATCCAATTGTTGGAATTAATTGGGATTTTGGTTTTTACTTTCGAGAGTTTTATATGTCATGATAGGGTAACAACTAACAAGTAGCAAGTTTTGGCCTTTCATTTATTTTATATTAGTTGTCATAAAGATCAGTATTAAGCCAAAATAATAGAAAATATATCATATTAGGTGATGGGGTATTAACTCAGCTCAAAAGAGTTGACAATCCTACAGAAAACAAAAATTATGGTAGTTGAATCTCAAAATTTTAACATGCACGTGACAAGTTATAATTTTTGGCCATATATTTCCTTTGTTAGGTTTAAAGTTGTGACATGCCTGTCTTTCTAACCCAAAATCATTTTATATAACAATAACTAAAAATTTTATTGTCCTTTTCTCCTGTATATGGATAGAAACAATATGGTTTAAACATGTATTTATTTAAATAATGTTGTTAGAGATTTGGTGGCATTAGTCATTACCTTAACTAGATATAGGCTTGCGTGTTGCACAAACATTAATGTTTAAAAGAAAAATAGTAATAGAATATATTAAATAGTAAAAAAAAATTACACAAAGATAATTATTTTTTTTTACTTAGAATTTTATTATAGTGTAAATTTGGTTTAATGGTATTTAAAATATGCATTATTTTGAAGTTTGGTTAGGATAATTTTACTTAAATTTGGTACTGTCGGCTCTTATTTTTCTTTGTTTTCTCTGTATCTAAATTCTAAACTTGTCTGTCACTAATATGCAAGAATGTATAGAAAATATTGCTAGACAATTACTTTTTGCATTCCCTATTTTTGCTATTCGCAACCGCCAATATTTTTTTGTCAATTTCTATTCCAATAATATTTTTATGCACGAGTTTAGTTCATTGTGCTGAAATTTAAATTCAAGAAGTCTATTTGTTACACACACAGCCATATGTGCATTGCCGCCAAACTGTCATCCTACCCAAACCTTAATTATTGCCTTCTACATGTCCTAATGGTGTCAATAAACGGATTGCTCAGAGGCCTGGGAATAGAACCTATACGCCATATTCCCGGCATCACCACACTGATTCAAGACACGCTCGGTTAATCCAGGCCTCACAACAACTCCAGATTCTTTCAGAGCGAACTCTAATTGGGGAACCCTGGAATGGTACTTTCTTAATATTCTATAAAGCTTTTCCACATCAGAAGCAAACTCGTCATGGCTTTGATCGTTTGTATGGTTTATTGAAATCTCTTCTACGTGAATCGGGCCAAATTAGCTTGTTAAGCCATTGTTGATGTTGCTATTGTCAAATGTTGAGGATTTAGAATTGCAATTTGGTGGTGTCTATGAAGAGGTTTGAGAAGAGCTTACCTCGGAGGTAGTAGACAAGAGATGGCATACGGTGTTTTCATGTCCGATTAATAGTGATTTTCTCGAGACAACGGGGGAAATACCATATTTTCATGTCCAAAATCTGAACATATTCTTTTGAGGTTTCTGCTGCGTATGCTCAATTTCAAAATCTACCATCACCACAACCCGTGCCTTGTCCTGTGATTCTTTGAGTGTAGACAATCTTCAGAGCAGTGTTTTAAAACTTGGATCGGACCGGCCGGTCGGACCGGAACCGGACTTATTACTGGGTCGATTTATTTATTGGATCGGAAATGCTTTCAGCTCGGTAGTGACGTCAGCAAACCAACTTAAACTCAGATTAAACCGGTTACGAACGGATTGGTTATTTTATTTGAGTAACTTTTGTGTGGTTCGAAAAGTTGAATGACAATTTGCGTGGCCCAAGGCGTAAAGCTAGCACTGACGCGCCTGCTCTGCTCTATACCGAAGGGCGCCTACACTGCTCTGACGCGAGGCAGTTTCATGTAAGCAGTAAGCTGATTTGAGAAAATGTAAATATATGGCCTCCAAAGAATCAAGCCCACGACCCTGGATAATACACCACTACTTCTTGCCATTAAACCACAGTTCCTAATTAATTACGAGCAAAAAATAATATTTATACATATCTTTAATCATTATGTTAATTTTACTGCTTCATGCGGTTCAACCAGTGACTCACTGGTTCAACCAGTAACTCATTAACCCAGTATCTCGACCGAATTGATGACCGGTCCGGTTTTTAAAACACTGCTTCAGAGGTAATATAGAATAAAAAAATGAAGTTTAAAAAGAACCTTTTTTTCAGTGGGTTTTCCTTTTGTGTATGGGTCCCTATTAACGTATGACTGGGTTTTTCCACCCAGCTTCCACCTAGCACATGTGGTTAATTACTTGTGTAAATATAGTTAGTTTAGTTTTACAAGTGGTTAAGAGTAATAGAATATGATTGTATATAATTATTGATATGTGATCAATAGTGTCATAAGGTTATTGAGATGTATAATAGTGGTTAATTTTACCTCACAAGTGGTTAATAGTGTCATAAGGTTATCGACACACACATGGTTAACTACATGTATAAATATGATTGACTTTGTCTTACAAGTAAAATAAATGAACATAATTATATATAATTATCAATATGTGGTTAATAGTGTCATGAATTTATTGAAATGTCTAATGGTCGTTAATTTTACCTTACAAGTGATTAATATCATGAGGTTATTGAAATGTTGAATAATGATTAACATCGCCTCACAAGTGGTTTACATTAAC
Source organism: Spatholobus suberectus (assembly GCA_004329165.1). Lineage (NCBI taxonomy): Eukaryota > Viridiplantae > Streptophyta > Magnoliopsida > Fabales > Fabaceae > Spatholobus > Spatholobus suberectus. The sequence goes on from CM014737.1 coordinate 33,150,997, forward strand.
CACATAGATAATTTTATACAATTACATTCATTTATTATTAACCACTTATCAAGCAAAATCAACCACATTTATGCACATAATTAACCATACGTTTGGGTGAGCGCCAGGTGTACATAACTTAGTGGGACGTTCAACTTTTTCTTTATGTATAATTTTTTTTTTCTAAAATGGAGAGAAATATTTATTGTATATAAATTTTTTTCTATTTTTTAAAATATTAAATAATTTTCTTATAACATAATTATATAAATAATTTATATTTAAAAAGTAATAAAATAAAAGTTTAATTTATCCTTGACTAAAAATTTGTGTTTATATGTCTCATAAGAAAAAGACATTTATAATAGTTGAAGTCATAGTGGAAATAAATAGCTATTTAAGAAACTACAGTTTTCCACACGAACTAAAAGGAGTTTAGTAGGATTACCTTTCACTTTATCCAATATCATATTTATTATTTAATGCTTTAAATATGTTTTTATCTCTATAATATACCTTTCTTTTGGTTTTGGTTCCTATAAAATTATTTTTTATATTTTAATCTTTGTTATTTTATTTTAGTCCTTATAATATATTTATTTGTTCATTTTAATTTTTATAATATTTTGTTCATTTTGAGTTAGTCCCTTTGTAAAAAAAATAAAATGGTAAGGACTAAAAGTAAATTATTTACATTTTAAAAGACAAAAAATGAGCATTTTGCAAGGATTAAAGCAAAATAACAAGGATCAAAATAAAAAAATGTTAGTAGGACTATATTTAAAAAAAATATATGAATACCAAAACAAAAAAGTGGTATATTACATGGATCAAAAGTACATTTTAAGCCTTATTTAATTCATGCTAGGCTTAATTACACTTTTGATCTCTCAAGTATTGTAATTGTTTGATTTTGATCCTCCCAAGTTTTAATTGACCAAATTTGGTCTACTAAGTATACTTACGTGTCACTGACAGGGTGGGTGATGTGGTATATGTTGACATAGAATGCAAGAAATGGAGAAAAATTTACAAAATCTATATATATATATATAGTATGTATGTATATATGTATATATGTATGTATGTATGTATGTATGTAAAGGAGATTTGAACAAATCTCAACCGTTGATCAAAACTTGAATACTACAATAGCCATCAAATATAATCAAATTTAACGGACCTAATTATGTTTAATGAAAAATTTAATTGCTCCCATTAATGTTATTTATTATACAATTTTAATAATTTTATATTACTAATAAATATTTCAAAACTAAGAGACAATAAAAAAGATTAGATATATAAGTACTATAACAATAACATTTTTCTTAAAGCATAATAATAACATTAAATATTATAATATTATCAAAAGTTAGATATATTTCAAAACTAATGATTTTATAAATATGTAGTTAAATTAAAAATGATTCATAATATTTTATTTTAATTAATAATTAAGGGTATAAATTAAAATAAATAACTTATTATGTATATACATAATTGCTATTTTATTTTTTCATTTGGTTACTTTAAAATATATTTTTGAAACAATAATAATTAAAAATAAAGATTTTATAGATAAATTTAGACATATAAATACTATAATAATAGTAATATTAAATATTATAATATTAAAAAGTTAGATATTTTTCAAACCTAATGATTTTATAAATATATAGTTAAATTTAATACAAAAACAAAAGATAATAAAATAATTAGATATATAAATAGTATATTGATAACATTAAATATTATAATATTATAAAATGTTAGATATATTTCAAAACTAATAATTTTATAATATTTAGTCAAATTTTATAAAAATGAAAATATATATTAAAATTATATATATATATATATATATATAATAATTTATCTCTTAGATTTTTATGTTTAATTATTATTTTAAATAAATTGCTATGAAACATTTTAAATTTAACTAAACATCTAAAAGATATTTTTTAATTATTATTATTGATAAAGAAAATTATAAATTAATTGATCTATATAGTAAAATAAATTTAAACCTAAGCATTAATATAATATTTAATGCTATTAAATATTCATTAATGATTTATTTATATATTTAAAATTTATTATTAAATAAAAAGTAATTATTTCTAAATTTAATATATATATATATATATATGCTTTAATATATATATATATATATATGCTTTAAATTCTTAGTTTATAATATATTATTTTTAAAAAATTAGTTTATAAAATATTATTTAAAAGAGAAAAATGTAAATTATATATAATATATGTATATATATATTGTTAAATATATATAATAATTTGTCTAAAAATTTCTATCCCTAACTATTATTTTAAATAAATTATTAAGAATTTTTTTAAATTTAACTAAATATCCAATTTTTTTAATTATTATTGTTCATAAAACATATTATGAAGTAACTAAATTCAAAATAAATTAGAATTATATATAATAATTTATTTCTTAATTGCTATCCATAATTATTATTTAAAATAAATTATTTTAAATTTAACTATGTGTGTATTAAATCTTTACTTTTAATTATTATTAATCATAAAAATGTTTTAAAGCAATCAATTCAAAAAATAAAGTAAAGTTGAGCATATGTATTGATATAATCTTCATCTTTATATATAACTAATGTTTTAGCCTGTGCAATGCACAGGATAAATATTTGTTTTATGTAACTAAAATTTGAAATAAATAAATACTATAGAATATATAAATTATATTATAATTAAATTGATAATAATTAAATAATTTTTAATATATAAATTATATTTTAGATTTTTATAAACAATTTATATTATGATATATTATTATTTTTACCTATTATTTTTTTTAAAAATATTGAAATTTAATTAAAAACTTAAGACATTGAAAAATATAAATTGAGAAGGATAAGAGGTTAAGAAAATTTTCTAAAACACTCTCGTTGAAGAAAAGTTTCTAGAAACGCTCTCGTTGCAAAATGACAACTGAAAATGCTCTCATACAAGGTAATTATTTTAATTTATATATATTGAGGGCATATATATATATATATATATATATATAAAGGAAGGCTGTTGGATCAATTTTTTTTGCCTATACTAGAGGCATATAAGCCATTTGAATTTTTTGCATTTAGTATAGTTATAGTCTTTCAAACTTTGTATTAAGTTAATATTATAAAAAAATATTTTTAGTGGATGGGTTTTAAAAATTAAAGTTAAAAAAATAAACTGAAAGGCATCGTTTCTCCTCTAATGAATATATTTTTTTTTGTAAAGTCCAATGTACCGTTTTATGTCTAATTAATTCTCTATTTTAGCTTCATAAAGCTGGATAAATGTTTGAATCATCACCATGTCTTTATTCTCTTTTATATATTCTTCCACAAAAGGTTTATGGTCAACTAGCAAGTGTACTCTTTTATATATTCTCTTTATTGTTACAACTTTACTTCTCATTCATTAATTTTCTTCTTTATTACATTTTTATATAATTAACTTAACACAATTCAATGAATTTTATATAGTTAAATTATTCCATTAATTCTTTTTATTTTATCTACTTAATTCAATTGTCTAATTATATATTTATACATTTTATTTATATAATTTATTACATACTTTAATGTTTATTAATTATTCCAAATGAACTATGATATAAAAAATAATTAATAATTTTCATAAAATAAATTATAGATTAATCTCTTTTTATCTCTATAAGATTTACTTTTAATAAAGAATTAAATTGATTACATTAATGATAATAATAACACAATTTGGATAATTAAAATTTAATAATAATAATAATAATAATAATAAATAGACTCCTTTTAAATTCATAGGAGTCAATTTTAACATTATAACTTTTTATTATTATAAATTCTAACCATAATATACTAATAACAATAGCAACAACAACAACAACAATAATAATAACAATAGTGGTAGTAATAGTAGTAATAGGTTCACTTAATTGTATTTCACAATTTTCACTCTACATATTTATAACATTTTGAAATTGACAATTAAATTGGTACAAAAGCCTCACATGTATTTTTTAGGTAAATTATGTTAAATAATACATTAAATTGATAAATTAAATAGTACATAATTTACAACACTAATTAAATTTAATATATAACTAATATACAAAAAAGAAAATAATAATAATAATAATTAAATATAATAATATAGTTTTCTCATAATGGTCAATTATAATATATTATAATTTTTTATTCTTATAAATTCAAACCTTAAAGAATAATAAATACTCATTATATATCATAAAATATAAAACAGTTGTAGAGTATGCAATAATAGTGTAATTATTATTATTAATTGCATTGTCTTTTTGAATTCACTTAGAATGAGAAAAAATATTAACATATCTATGCAAAATAGTATATGATAATATTAAAAAAATCAGCAACATACACAAATAATCATTCTTATAGATAAATAATCCCTATAATAGCTAAATTATAAGATAAAATTTTGAAACATATAATAATTCTTATTTATAAATAACTTTAAAAAATAGCAAGTAATGAAATTAAAATAAAAAAACAAGAACAACACAATAATAATAATAATAATATAATAATAATAATAATAATAATAGACAAATCTTATTGCAGTTATTAGGAATGTTCAATTTATGTCACCTTTAATTAGGTTAACCAACTCAAAGTTTTAACAATATCACATAATTAAAATTAATATCTTATAAATAATTAAAAATATCATTTTAAAATAATTAACAAATATATAATAATAATAATAATAATTCTTATAGATGAATAACTTTAAAAGGTACAAGTAATGAAATTAAAATTAAATAACAACAACAACTATAATAATAATAATAGATAAGTCTCATTGCACTAACTGATAGTGTTCAAATTATGTTGTGTTTAGGTTAACCAATTCAAAATTTAACAATATCACATAATTAAAATTAATATCTTATAAATAATTTAAAATACCATTTTAAAATAATTAACAACTGTTCTGGAAGTTACTCGGACACTCAGCCTTACTTTGACTCATTTGCCACCTACCCTGGCTAGCACGACCATGAATACCCTAGACGGTAATCTCTTGTTATCCTAGTCCAGTTTTATTCCTACCTCAATACGGCATGGAAAGTGCCTAACGGTAAGAAAAACGTGTGATAAGACACCCAAATGCACACTGCCATGCACTTAACTCTAACAGAATTTTCCTCCAAAACACTATATAAAGGGCTCCACACTCACAAAATACACACGTTCTCTCACATTCTCACTCACTCTTGTACCCTTACTAACTTAAGCATCGAAGTCCTTACAGGTGCTACCACCGAAGATGCCAAGACATCCTTAGCACCGTCTATGGGAATCGAACCCACAACCACATGGTGGGAATACAAAGAGGCATCATTTTCTAATGATGTTATCATCCTCCAAGTGCCTCTGCCATTTTAAACCCCAGAGGTGGTTGGTCTTTCAGTGGATCTATTGGCTTTCTAAATGATCTGTCAGAATACAAAGTTTTCCACATTCCTAACTATAATGGTAGCTAGTGCCTCTACCTCAATCCACTTGGTGAAGTAATCGATTGCTACCACTAGATACTTTACTTGACCAGGTGCCTTCGAAAAAGGGCCAAGTATGTCAATCCCCCACCAAATAAAAGGCCAAGGGGAACTAAGCTTGCTTAGTACCTCGGGAAGGTCGAGATGAATGTTGGAGCATTTCTGATATCTATCACATTTTTTAGCAAACTCTATAGCATCATTTTCTAACGTCGGCCAGTAGTAGCCTGCTCTGAGTATTTTCTTGGCCAGGGCCCTACCCCCTAGGTGTTGATCACAAATCCTTCATGAATTTCTGCCATTACATATTCAGATTTTGATTTTTTCAAACATTTGAGCAAAGGCTAGGAAAAACCACGCCGATAAAGCTTGTCATTGACGATACAGAAATGTGCAGCTGACCTCTCTAGCCTCCTTGCTTCCTTCTTATCTTTCGAAGTGATGTTTTCTTTTAAATAGTCAATAATAGGTGTCATCCAGCTCGGCTTCGACTCTACTGTCATCACGAGATTAGGCTCGGGGATTGTTTGTTAGATGATCAATCTAGTATTGCTAGAAGACTTTATGCTAGCCAACTTGGACAAGATGTCCACCCTGACATTGTTCTCGTGGGGGATATAGGCAAAGTCTATATTATCAAAACTTGTAAGGAAAGTCTTGACTTTTGCCAGATATTTTTGCAATATCGGCTCTTTGGCTTGGTATGCCCCATTGATCTGTGAAATCATTAATTACGAATGACTACATACGTGTAGCGAGGTGACACCAATGTCGGATGCCATGATGAGCCAGGCTATATATGCTTCATACTCTGCTTGATTGTTGGAGGTTGGGAGTGTAAAAGTCAGTGGTTGCTCCAACACAACTCCATCTGCCAATTCTAACAGTATGCTAGCTCCGCTACCTTTTTCATTAGATGACCCATCAACAAAGAGAGTCCAGGTCGATGCTTTGGAAGAGGAGTCTACGGGAGTTAACTTTGTAACAAAGTTGGCCAGTGCTTGGGCTTTGAGCTTCTGCCTTGGTTTATACTTAATCCCATGCTCAGATAATTTAATAGCCCAACTCGTCATCCTTCTAGCTAACTTCGATCTATGCAAAATATGTCGAATTGGCTAATCCATCATCACCGTAATCTGATGTGACTAGAAATACGTTCTGAGCCATGTTGTTGCTATAACAAGCGCGAATTGTAACACCCCTACTTTTGCATATTAAACTATTTTTTCATTAGATTGAAGTGTTGAAGATTTATTTTTAAGTCATCAATGTACTTAGAATAATTAATAATAATTTTAGAAATTTTTTAAAAATTTATTAGGATAATTTTTGTAAAATGGCAAAAATACCCCTAGTTGACTGCTAGGACCAACTAGAGACTTTTTTGAAGATTTTATACTACGTATCTTTCATTATAAAATTTTTATTTTGAAAGAAAAATAGTGAAAAATATAATAGTCTTATTTCAATTTTTCAACTGTTTTTCTAATATTTGACAATGTAATTCTGAAAAATCGGGAAGGAATTCAAAACTCTGATTTCCACCATTATGCTCAGAACTTCAAGATCTATTTAATCTTAATTTTTAATGGTTTTTCCAAGCCGAAATCGAATAGGAAGAAATTAGAAAATGACGATTTTGTCCCTATTTCTCAACATTAAGGGCTCACATAAGAAAAAGATTCAATTGAATTAAAATGTAAATTTGAGCTTGGGATTATGTCATACATATTAAAACGTAATTTTAAAAATTTTATTAGAATCTTTTGGAATTTTTGTGTAAAATGACCAAAATGCCCCTAGGTATCTATTAAGCCTAGTTAGTACTGGTTTGACATCCAAAAAGGGTGAAAATGATAATTTTAGTTTATTTATAGGTAAAATATTTAATTTTAGAATTTTCATAAAAATTTTGGTATTTATTAAATTAAAGTGGATTTTTTATGAATTTTCTAGCTTAAAAATACAAAATAAATACATATAATTCAAAATAAATTAATAAAAATTAAAATTTATTATTAGAAATTTAATTTTGATGAAAAATAATGTATTTGTCCAGTTTTGCATTAAAATACATTATTTTGATATTAAAAGCTATTTTTCAAAGTTTTGGCGATTTTATCGAACCGACTAATCAATTACGGTTAAAATTTATACTAGGGAGCTTTAGGACAACTCAACCAGCTTTTTTTCAGCCCAAAAGGGGGTGATTCACCACCTAAAATTGATACGTGTCCCCAGTTTTGCATATTTGTCCCTTAATTGAATTAAAAATAAATCAAAAACCTTATTTATGACATATTGCATGACATCTTCAAGTGAACACCTAACCCCTTCCCCTCCTCTATAAATAGTCATGGTTTTGGACCATTTTTCAACACCTCTCCCTCTCTCAAGCTACCAAATTCTTAGAGAGCTTCTCTCTCTAGAATTTTTTTTTCTTTTACTTTGCTTTTATGCTAAAATTTTACTAGTTTTCCAACAACTAGTAAAGTTCTCTTCTTAGGAGCTTTGCATCAACAATTCCATCCTTTTCATCAACCACTGTAGAGGTAATGGGGGAGTGGGGTTGGTTCTAAATTATTGTCACTTTACATGTTGGTAGGAAGGGTTTTCCCCTAAACCCGTTTAGGATTAGCTTTTATTATTGTTATTATTGTTTGATGTTAAATTTTAATTTTTGCTAAGTTGTTAGTCTGCTCAAATTTATATTATTAAATTATAATTTCTAAGTTGTTAGTCTGCTCAAATTTATATTATTAAATTATAATTTCTAAGCTGTTACTCTGCTCAATTTTAGAAAATTAAAATGCACTTGCTAAGCTATTACTTTGCTCAATCTTAGAAAATTAGAAAGCACTTGCTAAGCTATTACTTTGCTCAAATTTAGAAAATTAAAATTTATTTATTTAGTTGTTATTCTACCAGAATTTTAGTAATTAAATTAGAATAACTATGTCATTATTTTGCTAAAATTTTATATGATTATTAAATTGTTATTCTGTTAAAAATTTGGTATTGTGCAATTTCTGCAAAATAAGGCAAAAATGTTGATTGTACTAGTGCTCAAATTAAATGAGAGCAGAAAAACCTATGCTTGAAAAGTTAGGAATTGATAGTTTAGTGAGTAATGTAAAGCAAGTGACATGTAGTGGCATGACACCCTGCTAGGAAGGTACAGTTTAGTACGCTGAGAAATAAAGGGCAGAGACCCATTTGCGAAGGTCTTCGGGGTAGGCATCAAGTGGTAAAGGTCTTAATGGCCAGGGTAGCACCCTTGAGCCAAGATATTTGCCTAACCAAGCTCGATAACATTGACAACTGTTCAACATTCTAAGATTGGTTTGAGAGTATACATTTATAAATGGATATCTTGATTGTTATTTTCTTCAATGATGATGAAGACTGTACCATGTGATGATGTTGATGAGATGTATGTACTCTCAGTCACTTCCTGGTTCTGTTGAGAACTATTATTCACTAATGAGAAGTATTGATCCATACCAAGTCAAGAGTACTGTAGTATAACTTAGAATAAACCCTAGGTTCCCTTCGTTAATTGTGTTTTAATTCCTACCATATATGTGAAAGTGATTTTAGAACAAATCACCTCACTCCATTGTTTTTTTTCTTCTATGATTATCATAATTATTAAAGATGACGGCAATGCCTGATGATGCTGAGGATGAGTCAGAGGATACTCCTCCAGATTTGTATACATAGTTTATAATATTTTTCTTGAGGGATAGGATAGATAACTATTGCTTTGTATAGGCTCTTTTTGATGTATATATTGGGTTAGGTAGTATATGTTTTTTGATTTACTTTTTTTTATTGTTATGTATTACTCAAATTCTGTTAAATTTAGAATATTTTCTATTATAAAATCAACAAAAAAATTACTCACATTTTCATCAACTTAACTTAATAATTAAAGTAATATGAATTATATTTAAAATTAAAGGAGTGTTACACAAACACAACCTTCTCCATCTTTGGATATCTTGGCTCAGCACCTTAAAGGGTTCTGTTTACAAAATAGACTAGCTTTTGCCCTTGTGGTGTCTCCTTTATTAATGCAACACTCATAGCTTCGTCGGCCATAGCCAAATATAAGTACAATAGCTCACCTGGCTCGGGTTTAATGAGTATGGTAGGAGACAACAAAGTTTCTTTTAACTTTCTGAACGCAGCTTCACAATCCTCAGTCCATTCAAATGGTTTACTTTCCTCAAAAACCGAAAAAAGGGGAGGGCATTCTCTATCGATCTAGCAATGAACCTCATTAATGCAGCCAGGTGCCCTGTTAATTTCTAGACTTCCTTTACACTTTGAGGACTCTTCATTCCCAGTATAGCCTAGCATTTCTCTGGGTTTAACTCGATACCTCTTTCAGACAGCATATTCTAACACCTTATTCATCAGAGTGTAACGACCATCTCAAACGAGGCAAAAGATGGATCTATCAACATAATTTCTTTTGCCACTGATTAGAGGTGGATCCTTCAGTAAAACCGATGTGTCAATGAAGGAGGAAGATGGGCCCAGAACGCTTACAAGAGATTGATAGGTAGGTTAAGGAACTGTTGAAAGCAGGGTTTATTCGAGAGGTGAAATATACTACTTAGCTTGCCAATGTAGTGCTTGTTAAGAAACAAAATGGTAAATGGAGGATGTGCGTCAATTATATTTATCTTAATAAACACTACCCAAAAGATTCATACCATCTCCCTGGCATCGACCGATTGGTAAATGGTTCTTTCGAGTTTCGTTATCTATCCTTCATGGATGCTTATTCTGGATATAACAAAACCCCTCTATACGCGAGCGATCAGGAGAAGACAACTTTCATGACTGAGAAGGCCAATTGTTGTCATAACGTCATGTCTTTCTGGTTGAAGAACGTCGGAGCTACGTATCAAAGGATAATGAATAAGGTGTTTGCTAGTCTTCATTTTCGGCCGTTTGAGATGTTTGCTGTAGTACGATCTTGGCATCCCTTTTTGCTGACGTAACTACCCCGGAAGTATTCCCGAGGCAAAAGGGGATCCTCATCAAATCCGAAAATTGCGCCCAAGCCTTAGCATATTCTAACACCTCATTAGGGCTATGCTTTTAGGTGACTACAACATTTTTCCAAAATTTCATGGCAGATAGTAATTTTTGGTAGTGGTGGCTCCTTTAGGTCGGCCGTCAAGGGCCGCTCATCTCCCCTCCTCGTAGTCCTCTATCTACTCTCCCTATCCCAGATTGCCACCCTCCCATGAGGAGCGACAAAGGTAGCCGAAGAACTGACACAATCTCCAACACCCCCATAAGATCTTCGCTGGTTAACAGGCTAAGGCGGAAGCAGAGTCGAAGACCGGAATAACCAGTTAGCGACGAAACCCACCGAACGATTGCCCTGCATAGAAGACGGAACGTTATGTATGGGCAAGTCCATCTTCAACAAAACAAAGATACATAGTATAGTACAAGAAAAGACATAATAGAAAAAGACCCAATAAAGGCGAAAGATAGGGATGAGAGCATTACCTTATTATGAAAAATGAACAGGTGTTGGAAGGTGAACAGTGTTGACAGGAAGTGTCGAAGCTCTCATTGGAAGGAAAAGTCGTAGGAGACATAGAAGAGCTCTCGCAAAAAAAAAAAAAAGGAAACAGTAAAATGAGAGTAAGCATAGTAAAATAGTTAAGACAACAACACATATTACACGAGCCTATATCATAGTTAGGCCCAAATCCATAAATTTGAAAACAAGTACGAGAATTCAGGTAATCGCCAAAATCTCTTGAAATTCGAAAGGCTATATACTTTAAGGTATTGAATAATTGTGCATTAAATGCACCTCAGTCACCTTAAATGTGTGGCGAAGCTATCTGATAAGATGAAAAGGTGAAGATTGAACCTTTCGACTCCAAATAACCTTAAGCTAGCAATGTTTTTGTCAAAAACCTTACCGGCTTGGCGACAACATCATCTCGGAGGCCATTCCAAACTCTCAATTCGAAAATGCTTTTACCAAATCATCACCGGCTTGGGGGCAACTGTTTTGGGACTAACTTAGGCTCTTAAGTGAATGATGCTTTTTCCAAACATCATCGACTTAGGGGCAACTGTTCTGGAGGTTACTCGGACACTCAACCTTAAGTTGGCTCACTTGCCACCTACCCCGGCTAGCACGACCATGAATACCTCGGACGGTAATCCCTTGTTATCTCGGTCTGGTTTTATGCCTACCCCGGTATAGCATGGAAAGCGCCTAACGGCAAGGAAAACATGTAATAAGGCACCCAAACGCACTCTGCCACGTGGCACCTAACTCTAACAGAGTTTCCTTCCAAAAACACTCTATATAAAGAGCTCCACACTCACCCGGTACACACGCTCTCTCTCATTCTCACTCACTCTTGTACCCTTACTGACTTAAACATCAGAGTCCTTGCAAATGCTACCACCGAAGATACCAACAACCACCGTGGGAGCTTGCCGGAGATTTTCTCTTGTGTTCACCACACAACAACAACTATATATATTTAATAATAATCATACCATTTCAACAATTTAAAATAAATTTTAATTTACAATAAACTTATTTAAAATTATTAATTATAAACACATAAAAATCAAGTACGTGTTAACATATTATCCACAATAATAAAAATGAGCACTCAAATTTAAATACTTATATAATCATATTCATTATACTTACACTCATTTTGCATTTATACATTTCATATAGGTATTAAAGCACTATCATTACTTGAAGAAAGAACAAATCATAATAAATTTTAATAAGCTTAATATTTTTAAACGTAACATCTACTCAATTAAAAATATAATTAATCATCTTTCTCAATTTTAATGTAATTATTTTTAATTTACTTATAAATATTTTAAAAATTAATAATTTTATTTATGTACATATATTTTTAAAATAATAATAAATACAAATACAAAAATATATAATTTAAACAAACTCATGCAACGCACGAGTTTAAAATCTAGCATATATGTAAAGGAGACTTGAACAAATCTCAACTATTGATTGAACTTGAACGTTACGATAGCCATTGAATCTAATCAAATTTAATGGACCTAATTATATTTAATGAAGAATTTAATTGCTCCCATTAATTCTATTTATTATACGATTTTGATAATTTTATGTTAATAATATATATTTCAAAACTAAAAGACAGTAAAAAAAAGTTAGATATATAAATACTATAATAATAACATTTTTCTTAAAAGATAATAATAACATTAAATATTATATAACATTATAAATGTTAGATATATTTCAAAACTATCATTTTATAAATATGTAGTTAAATTGAAAATGATTCATAATATTTTATTTTAATTAATAATTAAGAATATAAATTAAAAATAAATTATTATGTATATATATAATTTATTTTATTTTTTAATTTAGTTACTTTAAATTATATTTTTGAGAGAATAATAATAATTATAAAGATTTTATAGATAAAAGTTAGATATATAAGTACTATAATAATAACATTAAATATTATAATATTAAGAAAAAGTTAGATATTTTTTAAACCTAATGATTTTATAAATATATAGTTAAATTTAAAACAAAACCAAATGATGATAAAAAAAGTTAGATATATGTCAAAACTAATAATTTTATAATTATGTAGCTAAATTTTATAAATATGTAAATATATAATGAAATTATATATATATATATATATATATATATATATATATATATTTGATTCTATCTTTAACTATTATTTTAAATAAATTATTATGAATCATTTTAAATTTAACTAAATATCAAAAAAACCTTTTTTTTAATTTTATTGTTCATAAAATATATTATAAAGTAACCAATCTATTAGTAAAATAGACCCTGAACTTGACCATTAATATGATATTTAATACTATTAAATATTATTTAATTCTTTATTTATATATTTAAAAAATTATTATTAAATGAAAAATAGTTATTCCTAAATTTAATATAGATATATATACTATAAAATTTCTTATATATATTATTATTTAAAAATTAGTTTCTAAAATGTTATTTAAATGAAAAAATGTAAAATTATATATATATATATATATATATATATATTGGTAAATATATATAAGAATTTGATTCTTAATCTCTATCCCTAACTATTATTTTAAATAAATTATTATCAATTTTTTAAATTTAACTAAATAACTATAAAAAATACTTTTTAATTATTATTGTTCATTAAACATATTATAAAATAACCAAAATGAAAATAAAATAGACTCATACATAATATTCATTTCTAAATTTCTATCCATAATTATTATTTAAAATAAATTATTTTAAATTTAACTATGTGTGTATTACCTTTTTACTTTTAATTATTATTATTCATAAAACATGTTTTAAAGCAATTAATTCAAAAAAATAAAATAAAATTGAACATAAGTATTAATATAATCTTTACCTCTATATATATAAAAGAAAGAATGTTGGAGCAATTTTTCTTGCCTAGAGGTATATAAGTGATTTCAAATTTTTGCATTTAGCATAGTTAAATTAGTCTTTCAAATTTTGTATTAAATTAAATTTTTAGTGTAATTAAAAATATAATTAATCATCTTTCTCAATTTTAGTGTAATTATATTTAATTTACTATTAAATATTTTCAAAATTAATAATTTTATTTATATACATATATTCTTAAAAAATATATAATTTAAACAAATACGTGCGACACATAAGTTTAAAATCTAGTATTGATGATAGCCCACTCCCCTTCTCGCTAATACCACTATCATTACCACTAGGCCAAACTATTAGCACAACATATAAATCAACATTATATTATATATATAAGTTAAATGGACATCAAAATTGCACATATATTTATTATTACTAAATAAATTATTTATACTTTATGTAACTTAATTTATATTTATAAATATATACTAATAATATTAAATATTAATAAATTAAAGATTAAATACTAATAAATTATACATTTAATCTGATTAAATACTAGGAAATTAATAAATATATAACAATATTAAATATTAATACATATAAATTAATAAACATATACTAATAATATTAAAATTTATATTAGTAATTTAATATTAAAAAATATAAATTCATAAAAGTATAATTTATATATTAAAGTATCAATCAATATTATTAGTATAAGTTATTAATCAATATAAATTAATTTATATTTATTAATATTATTAGTATATATTCATTACTTTATATGTATGAATATTTAATATTACAGTATTAAATTAATAAAAGTATAAGTCATTAAAGTATCAATATAAATTAATTTATAATTATTAATTTATATTCATCAATATTAATTTCAATATTATTAGTATATATTTGATAATATTATTATGTATATTAATGTATTAGTATTTAATAATTTTTAATATTTAATTTATTAATATTTAATATTATTAGTACATAATATATATATAAATTAAGTTATATATAATATAAATAATTTATTTAGTAGTAATGAATATATGTCAAATTTTGGTGTCCCATATAAATTATATATGATATAATTTTTATTTATATATTATATTAATTCTTTGGTTTTGTGATAATGCTAGTAGTGTTAGGGTGAATGCGTGAGGGTTCAAATCTCACTACAAATATTTTGTAAATTTTATCTCTAATTTTTGCATGCCATGTCAGCATGTCATATCACCTACCATGTCAATATATCAATAACACTTTAACATATGGCAGCCACAATGCAATTAAGCCTTCATGCTTTCACTTGTCAAACTAAAAATAGAGTTGCTTTTTTACTTATGAAAACTATTATTCAAAGCAAATGAAACTGACCAAAAGAACACAAGGCATAAATAGCTACAAATCATAGTAAAATAAAGTCCATTGGTGCACCTAATAATAATAAAGTGTGTTGCTAATATTCTTTATGCCATGAATAATAGACATTAATTATTTAATATCTGCTAAAAAAATAAGAAAGAATAATTCAAAATTCATAATTTAGTATTTGAGAAGAAATTTATTGATATGAAAAAAATATATTTAAGAGTTTGAATTTATAATAATATTAATTTGTTTTAACAACTATTAACGAGAGTTTAGGTATTATATTTTTTTTATCATATTCATCTCATTTTTAATTGTATTTTTTAACACTAATCATTTGTTTATTATTCTTTCAATAATTTTATTTTTAAACTGTATGCCTATAACTTTATAAAAATCAGTTATTATTTTCTTTTAAAACTTAAAAATGGTGCGAGGCACGGCAATACACATTACAGCATACATCAATTAGGCCAAAATACCAAAAACCACATTATTCAAACCACTATTACCTGTGCTGATTCTTATAATTATACTAGAGCCAACTGCACACTAAATATTTTGTAGGGCAGCAATACAAAAGGTCATATCCACTGTTAGTTTACTTTTGGACTGTGTGTCTAATTTTCCATGTTAGACAATCATCCTTTGTATCTTAAAATGTAAATTTTTTTTTGAATATATTAAATAAAAAATGATTTAGCTTATATTAGTTATTTAATTTTAAATTTATAAGATTTATTTATTTTTAAACTTTTAATATATTTTTATTAATTTAAATATCAATACCTTAGATGTATTTTTATGTTTCTGATTTAAAATTTTCGTTGAAAGCAGATTAAAACTAATTATTTGTTTATTATCGTGTCAATACTTCTATTTTTAAATTGTATGATTATAATTTGATAAAATCCAGTTATCATAAGTTTGCAAAATTTCAACAGGTATATTTCGTGAGATCCATATGTAGTTCAACTTCAAGTAATAAAAAGGGATAAAAAAGCATAATACTCAAGCCTCTGCTTGTCAAAAAGTCAACAAAACGTGCTTGCCAGAGAATGTTGGACCCCACTATGAACCTTCTTAGAAAGCGCATGAAATTCTAAAGACAGAGTAAACTCAATCAGAGCATACCATTGCGTTGATCTCATACTTTAAAAAAGTCTAAACGTTTTGATCTCATATGCTCTATACAATTGCTGTCAAGAAGCTCTTCTGTTGAAGTAAATAATCAGTGTATTCTTCTCTGTTGCAAGAAGTTGGATTGAGTCTGTGGTCAGTTTTTTTTTTTTTTTTTTTCTCTATTTTCAATCTTACCTCTGAATAGAAATAATAGAAGATGAAAAGATATGGCTAATTTGATTTCTTCATGTTTTCCTATGTTTTAGCTGAAAGAGAATGGGTTATGAATGTGAACGTTGCCTGAGAAAATAGATTACGGACTTCAAAAGATGAGTGACTCTATGGTTGTCTAAAATGAAAAATAACTTGATTTTTCTTTTAAAAATAAATAAATTTGGTGAGACAGCATGAACTTTTCACTGAAGTGATTAAAGACGTGCATCTATATTCTTGGTATTATTCGGTCAAGCTCACTTTGGATATCGCCATCGGTTTTGTTAAACTAATAGTTTTAAGGGCACGAGCTTCTAATTGCCGTTCAAATTGATCATCTAAGTTCTTTCTATTTTAACCTAAGATAGATCTGCTTTTTCTTATCTAATTAGATTTGTGAATGTGACTGATATGTTGGTTTAATTTTTTAATCCAATGTTGTGTTAAGCAAGTGTTGAATGGCTAGAAAGCAGAAACAATGCAAAAGCCTTGACTTATCACTTGCTGCCATCTGCATTAATGTCTATACTGGTGTGAACATGTGGCTTCCAAATTTATGTTCCTTTCCATTTGATGATCTCAATGCTTTTTTCAGTCTAGGTTGTTTAAGCATAATTTTATGTTCTAGCAGCACCTACTATTATTAATAGAAGTTGAGCCATGCATGTTGGACTTCAACCTTGTTCTGTTTGATAGAGCAAGCACACATTGGTCATGACCCACATTTTCAGGTTTTAATTAATTTCAGGCCAATCAATAAAGTTTTATTACAAATTGGATCCAATTCTAAGTATTTCTTCTGTTTTAGCAGTCTACGCTTTCTGGGTCATAAGTCAGGTTATACAACTGAAAATCAAGTGCCAGTTGGCCTATAAAGAAGCTGAAACATAACAGATTCAACATTCAATGTCATAGACTCATTAAATTCTATGTTCATCGATACCACCAGTTTGTATTTGAAGTTGAGAGTATTTTCTAAACAATCCGTCTATTGAACAGCTGCAATGTTTCGAACACACTGCCTAATTATCAATCAATGGTAGATGTCGAAGAGTTAGTTGTTTGACAAAATGACAAAGAAATATTAATCTGAATTTGAGGTTTAGGAGTTTAGGTTTCTATCCACACTGCTATAGTGTAATCTGAAGTTTAGATTCACTATTCATGTTATTAGGCTTTTTATATCTTATCATTTACTGAGCTTCTGTTATATTCAAATGGACTATCAACTTTACCATGTCAAAAGCAATTTCCTAGGATCACAAAACACCTTAAAATCATATTAGCTTTGAGCTTTGAGCTATTTGATCTCATATTAGACAGATTTATGAATTCCAACTAATAATATTAAGGACAAGTGTCCAGAACACATTGAAACATAAAAGCTTTTTTCATTTCTTCATTTGTAGTGTTATAATCATTGCAGTTTGCAGGTGCAGCGCTTGGAATTCATAATGGCTAAGTAGCAAATGATAAGTGATGTTGCTTCTTCCTCTAACTCTTCTTCTATGCTGTCTTCTATAAAATATGATGTTTTTCTAAGCTTTCGAGGTGAAGACACGCGCAGGAACTTCATAAGCCATCTTTATGAAGCTTTGATACAAAACAAAGTTGAAACTTATATAGATGAACATCTTGAAAAGGGAGATGAAATCTCACCTGCACTCATCAACGCCATTGAAAATTCTCATGTATCTATTGTTGTCTTTTCGAAGAACTATGCTTCCTCAAAGTGGTGCTTGGGTGAACTCATCAAGATTCTAGATTGCAAGAAAAACCAAGGACAAATTGTGCTACCAGTGTTTTACAGCATAGATCCATCCCATGTGAGGAAGCAGACTGGGAGCTACGAGCAAGCCTTTGCAAAACATGAGGGGGAACCCAGCTGCAACAAATGGAAAGCTGCTTTCACTGAAGCAGCCAACTTAGTTGGGTGGGACTCTCAAACTTATAGGTAAATAAAATGAATTGAGATTGAGCGAATTTTCTGAAAGAAAAACTGAGACAGACAATGTATTGTTTTAAATTAAGTTGGCCAAATTGGATTCTAAATTGAGCATACTTTTGTAGTACAACATCTTTCATGTTAGTTAGCATAGGAAGTTTGTTGCATAGAAAAAGCAGAGGCATGGATTATCTTCACCAAGTCATTGGATTTTCATTCCCCAATTATTATTATTATTATTTTTTGGTTACTCTCTACTACACTACCATATTGATTCTTATATTATGTATAATCATTTGTATAGTTCTATTTTTTTCTTTTGATTTTGTTAGACTTATAACACATCAATCATTTATTTCTTTGTTTCCCTTTTTCATATGCTAGGACTGATGCTGAATTACTTAAGGACATTGTCAGAGATGTTTTGCAAAAATTGCCTTCTAGATACCCAAACCAACGTAAAGGACTAGTTGGAATTGAGGATCATTGTAAACAGATTGAATCATTACTAAAAATTAGGCCAAATGAAGTTAGAACCCTTGGAATATGGGGTATGGGTGGCATAGGTAAGTCCACCCTTGCTACTACTTTATATGACAAACTGTCTCATGAGTTTGAAGGTAGTTGCTTTCTTGCAAATGTATCAAACAAGCTCGAAAATCACAGTTTTGATAATTCTGATATGAGTTGCTTTCAAGGTAAAAAAGCTCTCGTTGTCTTGGATGATGTGGCTACCTCAGAACAATTAGAAAAATTAATGGTAGATTATGATTCCTTGGGACCAGGAAGTAGAGTCATTGTTACAACTCGAAATAAGCAAATATTTAGACCAATTGATGAAATATATCAGGTCGAGGAATTGAGTTCTTCTCTCTTTCTTCAGCTTTTCTGTTTGACTGTTTTTGGAGATAAACAACCTAAAGATGGATATGAAGATCTATCAAGAAAAGTAACTTCCTATTGCAAAGGTATTCCTTTGGCTTTAAAAGTTCTGGGTGCAAGTCTTCGTCGAAGAAGTAAAGGGGCATGGGAGAGTGAATTGAAAAAACTCCAAAATATTCCGAATATGGAAATTCATAAGGTATTAAAATTAAGTTACGATGGCTTAGATCATTCTCAAAAGGACATATTTTTAGACATTGCATGCTTCTTCAAAGGGGAAGACAGAGATCGGGTAACAAGACTACTAGAAGCTTTTGATTTCTTTGCAGCATCTAGAATAGAAGTCCTTTTAGATAAAGCTCTCATAACTATTTCAATCAGCAATGAGATAGAAATGCATGACTTGATACAGGAAATGGGTCGGGAAATTGTTCATCAAGAATGTATTAAAGACCCTGGGAGACGAAGTAGATTGTGGAGACATGAGGAAGTGCATAATGTATTGAGATACAACAGGGCAAGTGGAAGATGCAATTTGTTTTATTTGATAACACATGTATCTTTTTAGAATATAGCTGGTATGATAGCCTTTGCTAATTATTATTCTAATTTTTGTTTGTCAGGGTACTGATGTTGTTGAAGGCATAGTATTATATTCGCATGAATTAACTGGAGATCTATATTTGAGCTCCAATTCCCTTACAAAGATGACTAACCTGAGATTTCTTCAAATCCATGCTTGGGGGAGTTTTCTCAGATTTAATGTGTGTCTACCTAATGGTCTTGAATCATTGTCTGATAAATTGAGGTACCTTTACTGGGAAGAATGCTGTCTTGAGTCTTTGCCGTCTAACTTCTGTGCTGAACAGTTGGTAGAGCTTCGCATGTATAGAAGCAAGCTTAAAAAGCTTTGGGATGGGGTTCAGGTATGAATATGGCTATAAATACTACATTTTTTTTCTTTCAACTTGTAAAGCTACGGGAGAGTCTTAAGTGATAACTGCTCTTGTGTCACCTCAAGTGAAGCTCATTCACAAGAGTCACGCCTAGAATATTGTGCTTCTATGTATGCTTAGGTTTTCTTTTAGTTAAGGTTCTTGATTATTATTATTATTATTATTGAGCATAAGGCTCATGTTTATGAATTTAACCATTTCTGAACAATATGATGTATCTTTCTTGTTACAAAATCTTGTTAATTTAAAGATAATTAATCTTCGGGGCTCCCGAGACCTAATTGAGATCCCAGACTTATCCAAGGCAGAAAAACTTGAAAGACTTTCTCTTTGTAATTGTGTTAGCTTGCGTCAGCTCCATGTTCATTCAAAATCCCTCCAAATACTTCATGCCAATGGTTGTTCATCTCTCAAGGAATTCTCAGTGACATCAGATGAAATAACAGAATTGAACTTAGCTGGCACAGCTATATGTGCATTGCCGTCATCAATTTGGCGTAAGAGGAAACTTACTTTTCTTTCTCTGAAGGGTTGTAACAATCTTGAGTTCCTTGGGAACAACATTATCCCCTTATCGTCTTTAGAAATGTTAGACGTATCTGAACTAATATTAAGAGCTTGCCTGCACTTCCACCATCCCTGCAATGGTTGATGGCCATTAACTGCACTTCCCTGGAGACAGACTTCGCTCAAGGGCTAGCGTTACAGCACATGTTACAGAGTCGCATACCCTACTTACACCAACAATATGTTAATGACCCCACATATACTTATGACAATGTGTGTTTCTTCTTCTCGGGAGACATTGTCACGGCCGAGTGTAGGTTTCAAATAGCAGAGAGTTCAATCACTATTCCTTATCTTCCAAAATCTCATTTGTGCGGTTTCATTTATCGCATCATTCTTTCTAAGGGGTCATCCTTATCTGGTGTTTCTAATGTTTCGTGTTCTATCTATCAAGATGGCATAAAGGTCGACCGGGATAGCAAGAGGATATTTTTCAAAGATTTAATTTCAGATCATGTGTTGTTTTGGTATCATGACGTCATAAAATTTGACAGAATAAGTGAAGTGCATGATCATTTCAGCAACATAACATTTATATTTGAACTTGAATACTCTCGTCACATCTTTGGCAGCATCAGCAGCAAGATAAGAAAGAGGATAAAAGAGTGTGAGGTCTTCTCGGTGTATGCCACAAGCATCGGGGTTTAAGATGGCTAGTAGTAATAGCAAGAAAATTTTTGAATGGGAATCCATTACTGAAATCTCTAATGATGAGTCACAGCCCAGAGCAATCGGAGTTGAAGGCTTTAATGATGAAAATGAAGAAGACTGGGAAGAACTTCTTCTCACAGCAAAGAGGACTTCACATCAGTGGTATCAAACCTCGCCCACTCTCTCTAATGATGAAAATGAAAAAGACTGGGAAGAACTTCTTCCCGCAGCAAAGAGGACTTCACATCATTGGTATCAAACCTCGCCCACTCCTTGGTTGTAGGCTCCTTATTTATGGCTTTTTTTATAAATGAAATTAGTCATTTAAATACAGAAATTATCAGTTGGAAATACTCTTGATTTTAGAGAATAATGCCTAGTATATTGCAATAACATTGTGTTGTACTTACATGGTGAGCAGGCTTTCTTTGAAACACTTATGGAGAATATTGATAGGAAATAAGCAGTAGCTTGTTGGGAGTCAAGCATTGGTCTATTTCTCTTCATTCAGAAATAAAAAGGGATAGCATTATGGTATTCATTCTTCAATATCCTTGGACATAATATGTAAGTGATATCAAGTTGTTACGATAATGTATTGATGATTCAAAATTTAGACTTAAAAGGGCAGTCATATGTTGCTTATGACTGTTACCCTTTTATCTATCCAATTGTTGGAATTAATTGTGATTTTGGTTTTATTCTCAGGAGTTTCATACATCATGATAGTGTAACAAGTATGCAAGTTTTGGTCATTCATTTATTTTATATTAGTTGTCTCACAAAGATTGGTATTAAGCCAAAGTAATAGAAAATATTATATTAGGAGATAAGGTATAAACTTAGCTAAAAAGAGTTGGCAAAATCTTAAAGAAAACAAAATTATGGTGATGGAGTCTCCAAATTTTAACATGCTTGTAACAAGTTATAGTATGTTGCTATATATTTCCTTTATATTAGATATCAAGAATATTAGTGTTAACTGATAAGTCCTATATATACTTATCTTTTTGGTACATATTTTGACACAGATCATTTTTTGCTAACTCAATGGTTTGTTTAACCACCTTTTATACTCAACTCACATACTTATGAATATAGATTTAGCATTTTTAGTACTTTTGGAATTTTATTATTTTTTGGAAGTCTGTGTAGGTTAAAGCAAAGAAAGACAAAGCTAGGAAGGAGAAAATCTCTTTTGGCACTCCCAGGTCTTTAAAAGCAAAAGAGAGAGCTCAACATGAAGCACACCTTGTGGTGCTAAGCGCCACTAGACTGGCGCTTAGCGCCACTTTGCCAGAAAGCCCCAGTTTGTATCACCTACTAGCACTCAGCGCCAACCTACCAAAGAGGTCACCCTGATACTACTTCTTGCCACACTAAGTGTGGCAACACTAGCGCTTAGCACTAGGTGCAATGATGTTACACTTTAATGAAGAAAAAGACAAAACGCATAAAGTGCAAGGGAACAAAATAGGGGGAAACAGGGGTGGGAATCATTTTGGGGATTTGGAAGGACTAGAACAACTCTCTGAATCTCCTTTTACAGCTCTTCATCTCCTTCATTCAAGTTTCTTCTTTTGCTTTAGCTATGTGTAGCTAGATTCACCCTTGTTTGGGTTCAATGTAATTAAGTTGACCTTCATGTAATTATTTCAAGATATTTATTCATTATAGTTTTGTGTCAATGTCTTTCTTCTATTCTTAATGCTTGTTTTGGCTTGATCACCCTTAACTTGTTCTTGTTAAGCTTTGAATCTTGTTGGAAAACATTATTTAAAGCTTAGATCTGAAAAAGACATCTAATATGTTTTGCATCTAGGAATAGAGTAAGACGTGTTAAACATCTTTTATCCTTCATTCTTAAGGCGAGTTAGTTCGTTAAGCTACGCAAGGAGTTGGTAGTTTAATCAAGGAACTCAAACTTTAACTTGTAAGGAATTAAGGTTAAAAAGATTTTGTAGGATGATGATAACTTGGTAACTTAATACTGAATGAGTAACTTTTATAGTGCATGAAAGGAAGGCTTAATGAAGTTGAACCCCAACTATCTTGTTATTTAATTTAAATCAGTTTACGCATTGCACACCATGTGTTTGATGAAAATACCAAAAAGATTTTTTATGTCACATTGCCTTTATTATGATGTTCTCTTAATGTTATTGCCTTTTACTCTCTTGAAATCAATTTACGGTTAGATTATGATAGTTTGGATGGAAAAATTAGTGTATTGTTAAAGTATTGCATGAGTCCCTTGGGAGATGGTACTTATTCATCATTGTACTACTTGTTTAATTTGGTACACTTGCCAAACATCTAACATTAACTTATTAGCTTGAAAGTTGTGACATCCTTGTCTCTCTGTCCCAAAATCTTTTTTTTTATTGCCCAAGGTATCCCTTAGCTAAGAGCCAAAGACTAATCCCTCGAGGTACGGAGATCCATTTAAGGGGCTATCCTCTCCCAACAGATGCTCTTCCATATGCACGAATCTAGATTCGAGCTTTTGACCACATGCTTAAGGGGTATAGTTATCTGTCAACTATATCACACCATAGTGGTCAAAATCATTTTACATAACTACAAGCTAACAATTTTATTGCCTTTTTTCTCTGGTTATGAGTAGAAACAATATGCATGCTTTAAATGTGTATTTATTTAAATAATGTTATTAGAGATTTGATGGTTAGTCATTAGCTTAACTAGATATAGGCTTGCATGTTGGACAAACATTGATTTTTAAAAGAAAAATAGCAATAGAATATGTTAAACTGTAGAAAAATTACACAAAGATAATTTTTTTTTACCTAGAATTTTATTTTACAAGTAATTTTGGTTTAGAATATGAATTATTTTGAAGCTAGGTTAGGAGAATTTTACGTGAATTTGATACTCTGAACTTTTTTTATTCCTTGTTTTCACCCTATCTAAAGTCTAAAATTGTCTATCATAGGTATGCAATAATGTATAGATAATATTGCTAGGCAATTGTTTTTTTTTTGTCCCCTATTTTTGCTATTCATACCCGCCAGTTTTTCTTTTTGCTAACAATAACGTTCTTATACACAAGTTTGGTCTCATTATTCTGGAATTTAAATTTCAAAAGTTTATTTGTATATTTTGGAATTAAACTCCAGGAATTTTATTTATTACACATTTTAATTGGAAATAAAATTTTGGAAGTCTTTTTGTATATTCTAAAATTAAATTTCTAGAAATCTATTTGTTATGAATTCTAGAATTAAACTTACAAAGGCCTATTTGTAGACCTCCAAAGTTTATTTCCTGAACAAATAGACCTCTAGATGTTTAATTCCAAAATGTGTAGCAACAAACTTCTAGAAATTTAAATCCAAAATATACAAGACCATCAAAAGTTTAATTCTAAAATGTGTAACAAATAGACTTTCGGAAGTTTAATATTGAAATATACAAAGAGTTTCAGTAAATTAAATTTTATAAATGTTCTTAGTTACTTCCAAAATTCATTTTGTGTTTCATAATTTTGAATTTAAATTCCGTAACAATAAAACTGCACTCACTCATAAGCACGTTATTAAAAGTTTCGAATAGGTCTCATTATTTTCAAAAATGCTGCAATGTTACCCTTTCTGTCCAAAATGACGTCGTTTTTCACTATGTTTTTTATGCCGTTTAATGTAAAATTAGACAAAAAAAAATGATGTTGTTTTGAGTGAAAAGGGTAACATTAGAGCGTTTTTTAAAATAATGGGACCGAATTGAACCTTTTAATTAAAGAGGAACCTAATTGAATAAAATAAAAAAATTAAAGGAAGCAATCCCGCATTGCTTGATTTGGTTGAAACCTATTTGAATAATTCATATATATATATATATATAGAGAGAGAGAGAGAGAGAGAGAGAGAGAGAGAAAGAGAGAGATTGCCTTTTGATTTAATTTATTACTATAACTCCGTGCTTTGTTAATGTTTGATTTAGTGGTTTAATGGGTGTTGTCTTGTATTGGTTGCCTTGGAATTCCTGTCTGAATTTAGGAAACTTGAGGAAAATGTTCTTGAGCCAAAGTGAGAATGTTGGTTATGTTTTTATGAATTGTTGAGGGAAACAGCAAGTGTTAGGCTAGTTGTGAGGTTTGGAGAGTGATTAGACGGACCATGGGCCCGAAGCCTTTGCGAGGCCCAAGAGAGTTTTAAGACACTAAAACCCCTTTTCTTTCTCATTCTACCATTCTCTCACCTCTCACTCTACTCTATTCTTTCAATCTCAGTTAAACTCACCAAGAGTGTAGACGGAATTCAAGCCTTAATCCCTTGTCTGTGTGTTGAGAAGAGTGGATTTCTCAAAGGATTGACTCAAGAGTTCGTTTTCTCCATATTCTCCTCTTTCTCCAAATTTAGAATTCAGAAGCTCCAAAAGGTAAGGGAAGCTTACTTTCGTTGAATATATGTTGTATGAACGTGGTAGCGTGTATGTTGCTGTGGTCTGTGTTAGAAAGCATGATTTGGCTGAGTTTTATGGAAATGTTTTAGAAATGGGTTTTCCTCGATTTCATGGTTGATTCGTGTTGAAATGTTGTGTGAACTGTTGAATGTATTGAGTATGTTTATTGTGGGCTGTTATGTGGGTGTATTCAACCTTTGTGGAGTTGATTTGAGGTATGAGTGAAGAGAAAGTTTGGATTTTTGGGTTTTTTCAACGATAGTTGCTGGTTCTATCATAGTTGATAAGCGACTACAGGTCTCGCTTGAGCGAGAATGCTCTGAGTTTTGAGGTGAGGTTGTTGGGTTGAGGGTTTGCTAAACGACTTATCGCATTGCTGAGCAAGTGTTCTTGATTCATAGTGATTGCTGTAGTGCAGGAGGAAATTCACTGAGCAAAATATTTTTTTGCTGAGCGAATGTTCATGGAATCTAGAAATTTTCCAGAAAGGTGTTTCCGCTGAGCAATGTGCTGGGCTCGCTGAGCAAATAAGGGCATTCTAGTATGTTTAGAAGCAGTTCGCTGAGTGAGTACTAAGCTCGCTGAGCTAATTGGCCCTGGAATGTTGTTGCTCCTCTGTTGCAGTGAGTCGCTGGGCGAACACTATGTTTGCTTAAGCAAAAAGTATGTGTAGATTCTAGCTGCTCTCTGTGGTGGCTAGTCATTAAGTGAGTAGATAATTCGCTGAGCAAAATGTAGTGATAGAAATTTGGAGAAAGTCCCTAGAACAAACTCGCTTAAGCAACCCTAGTTGTCATTGAGCGAGAGACTCTAGAGACAGTATATTCGCTGAGCGAGACTCATGGTCGCTAAGCGAGAACCTTTATAGGGAAAGTTGGTCCTCTGTAAGGAGGTATTCGCTAAGCGAGCATGTAGGTTGCTGAGCAAATGTAGTGTTCTATTGTTGATCAATTTTGAAAGTGTAGTTGTGTGAAACATAGTTGAGAAGGACTCCTAATGTGAGTCTAATGTTGAGAATGTGGGAAGAGTGGTAGGTTGCTTGGATAGGACCTTCACTTGTCGTAAATGTTGTTGCTTGGGTTTTACTCATGGGATATAGGCTGCTTGGATAGGGCCCTAAGGGTGGACAGGTTGCTTGGATAGGACCTCTACTGGTTGTGAATGAAATGGTTGTGTGAGGTTTCTCATGAGCTATGGGCTGCTTGGATAGGGCCTTACCTATTGATCATGCTTGAAGTTGGATGGGGCTTGCATGGTGTTGGTAATGGTTGTGGACCACGTGTGGTGTTGGTCGGGCCCACATGGCATTGTGTCACTGTTGTTGTGTTACTACACATATATATATGTTGACTTGTTGTTGAGTGGGTGTGGTGTTGTGATACATGCATTTCATGCATATGTTGTTGGTTGAGGCTGTGTAACGGGCCTCATGTTGTAGTGCTACGGCTTAAACGGGCCTTTAACCTAGTACTTGGATAAGATATGGGGTCTTAAAGATAGGCCTTCAGGGATGAATGGATGAGCAATTCCGCAGAGGGCCAAGGCGATGCAGGCCTTGAGTCGCGGTGAGCCACCACCAACATACCTAACACACCACTAAGCTTAATCTGCAAATCAGAGTTTGGCAATCCCTGAATGGTGCTTGGATTGGCCATGGTAAGGGGTGAGACCTGG
Organism: Spatholobus suberectus; assembly: GCA_004329165.1. Lineage (NCBI taxonomy): Eukaryota > Viridiplantae > Streptophyta > Magnoliopsida > Fabales > Fabaceae > Spatholobus > Spatholobus suberectus. The sequence continues at coordinate 33,178,824 of CM014737.1, forward strand.
CTGATCGCCCAAGATGTTGTGAATCTCTAGAGAGTCGTGTCATCATGCATTGACATAGTTGTTATGGAATTGTTGTAATGTGGGGTTCTAAGTTGGGAATCCCTCACTGTATGAATGAATGTCGTATGTACATGTGTGTGGATGTTGAGAATTCTTGATATATGATGGTGTGTTGTATGCTCATGATTTAATGTTGATGAAGGTACTAATCATATGATATATCGTTGTTTTCGTAAGCTTACCCTTGCTTTATTTTGTTGTCATTGGTTGCCCTGTTGCTGTTGTTGTGTTGGGGTGGCTGTGATGATCACGTCTTATAGTGTGGGAGCAGATGGCGATGCTTTAGTGGATTCAGCTTCTTAAAGCTAAGGATGGAGCTGTGAGTTAGAGATGTATGGCTTGGGGAGCCAAGCTTTTGTTCCTTTTGTTGTGTATTTCATTTCATGCTTTTGATGGGGTTGTAATAGTGTGACTAGTCATAGGGAATGTGTTTTGTATTCCCTTCCCTTGTTGATGGATTTGTATATTGATTCTTTTGATATGGTATGGTGTTATCCCTCGTTCTTTTGTTAGTTGAAAGTTGTAAAGACATAGAATGTATAGTACAAGAGAGATAGATAGATCTCTCAAGTTGCATGTATGTCATTTATGTGAAGTGTGTTGATGATATTTATGCTTATATAAGACAGGAGAGTAAAGTGTTTTTGTTGAGTAGCAAAAGTTGGGTCATTACAATTACTAGCAATTACTACATGCATTATTATGCTAATATTTTAAAATTAAGCTGTAACACAAAAATATAAATTAAAAGAAAATTATTTAAAATTAAAATGTTTAAAATTATTTAAAATATATATTTAATTCAAATAAAATTTATAAAAACTTATTAAAGAAAATCTAACATTATAAAAATACACACATAAGTTCTTTATTTTTATTTTCCTATTTATTTACAGGATCTTTAAGATCCAAATTAGTAGAAGTTCAATTGGAACAATTCATACGCATGAACCCTGGATATATAAACTATTAGTTTATATCGGAATAATTTTATCATGCATAGTTTCAACAATGAACAATGTCATCCTTTCAATTAATATCACCAATCCAATTGAGTATTGAGACTAACTAGAAATTAAACTCAACATCAACTTTTCTAAATAAGTTGCCATTGGCAAGAATAACTTTTATTAAAAGATCCAAAACTTCAAGAAAATAAAATTTATATACTAATGAAATTGTCAAGGCCCCAAAATAAGTTTTGTTTTACAAGAGTTGTTTCTATTTTAATATTGAACTTGAGACTATAGCTACGGTGGGAGACCAAGAGATGTCTCCTACAGTGGGAAACACATTTTTAACCTTTACATTTGTTCAATTTTGAATTAATGATTGAAAATTTTCTTTCTTTTCTTTTTTTCTTTCTCGTTCTTTTCCCCATTTACCCCTACCTCTCCCTTTTCAATTAGCAACCCTCTTAGTTAGATACACCATTAGGGACCACCGTGCGCTGCTACTGGAGGCAATTTTTGGCAGTGGCATTTCATTTTTTTTCTTCTTTCGTCTTTTCTCTCCCTCTCACACTGCCACAACTCCATGAATTCACTGCCTAACTCACAACCAATTTGTGAACTCCACCAATGATTCGCGAGCTCCACTGCCAAACTCTCGAGCTCCATTGCTAAACACCCAAACCCTCTCCCATTGCTGCCATCGAACTATTGCACCCCACCTCTCCTTGTGCAACCCAAACATGCAACCAAAAAAAAAAAAAAACACCAAGCTACCAATGCACACCTGTAAAAGAGAAGAGAACACAAGACATAGAAGAGAACATAGAACATTGACAAAGGAAGGAGAAGGACTAGGAGATGAAGGAGAGGGAAGGTTGCGTGCGCAGTTGTTTCATGGGAGAAGAGAAAGAGTGGGTGGGGTGTGGGGGAAAATTGGAAAAGATAGGAAAGAAAGAAAAAAGAAGAAAAAATCTAAGCCATCCATTTAAAAAATTATATATCTAAAGGTTAAAAAATGTGTTTCTCACAATGGGAGATATCTTTAGGTTTCCCACCCTAGCCACAGTCTTGAACCTCATACATAATTGATGTTTCTCCAAGACTCACATCAGGTAAGCATAATTTAATAAGTCATTCTTCAATAAACAATTTCAATATATGCTCCGAGTGGAAAAGGGTAGTGCTCTTGGACATCTTACTTCAAGTTATAAACGTTTTTAACAAAGAAGAACTTTCATTTGTTAAACTTCATCTTTCATCCTACATAAAATTATATATTTTTTTAGAAGATTTGCAAAACAGTTTTCAAAGCACAATTCAACTTTTTTTTCTTGTGTTTTCCTATATTTTTTACAACTATATTGCACGCTTTAAGGTAAACTTGATCCTTTTATTTGACTCTTACTCGTAGACATTTAATCAATCATAACTTATCATGTTAACTCATGCAATATAAACATCATAAACTTTGTTTACTTGAAAACTTGATTCCACTTCTTCAATACAGATATTGCCGAATGACAAAAAATACCCTTGGCTAGGCTTTTTCAATTTTCACTTCAGTTTTTCATCAAATTTTTCACATAACCTAAAAATTCAATTTTCATTTCACTTTTTCATAAAAAAATTCACATGCCCTAAGAATCTTCACTATCATACCAATCCTCTTTTTATTTAAAGGATAGGTGTTATTTTCCAAATATTTTCTAATTTTTTGCTCTAATAATTAATTATTTAAAATAATTCTAATTAGCTTAACTAATTTATTCTACATTTTCTATTATTTTTAAGTTTTGTTTTCTGATTTTAAGTTTTTAATTACCTATTTATTTTTGAAATTTACATTTTTAATAATTTAATTGTTTAATAATTTTTCTAAATAAAAAATTATAACTACAAATTAAACTTAATAGTTTTCTCCAGGATTAATTTTTTTAATTTATTAAAAATTCCAAATATTATTTTCAAACCTAAAAATAATATTTTTGAGTTATTTTTTGGGGTTTTTTTTTTCTCAGGCTTTACTATTTTATACGGGCTTAAATAAGCTTAAATATTTTCTAAATACTAATAGATTTTGCTAATTATCTTTGGACTTTTTAAGTTTTTTTCTTCTTAAATATTCCTACATGAGACCATTGAGCGGTTGGACTCAGGTTTGGTTCAGTAAAAAAATTATGTATATTTTAATTCCAAATCTATTATTTATTGCAATTTAATCACTAAAAAATATTTATTTGATAATCCCTAAATTTACAAAAAATTAAATGCAAATTGATTCATCATTTTCCTTATGTTGGTCGAACTAATTTGGCTACACATGCAAATCAAATTTATTCTCACTTTTTAATGGCTTACTTTATAACAAAATCATTAATGATAACATATTCAATTATTTCATAATCATCCAATCAACATTACCTCAATAATTCAATCAATCATACAAATATTTCAAGCTTGTAAAAATATTTTAGGGTTGAAAATTAATTTATTTTTATTCTTTTCTAACCCATGGTTAGAAATTTTAGTACAGAACAATAATTGTTCTAAGGCTATGAAAACCCTAACACAAATTTGTTACTTTTTATCTCTTATCTACAAAATATTAATACGTACTTCCCTACCTCTATGAAGTCAAGGTCTACCACTTTTTTGGTACAAAGAAAAGTCTCTTTTTATAGCTTGATCACCAAAATATCCTGTACAAAATTTTTACACAAAGAAATGGAAGTTAAAAAATTCAAAATTAGATGATTAATGATAAAGTATGTAGGGCCACCATTTGGGTGGAAAAAAGAGAACTTCATTTTTTTTTAATTTTCTATTGGAGTTGAAATAAAAAAAAATGTTGATGTTGTGTTGGTTCAAAAATGACTAAAGACAAAAGGAGTAAAGTTAAAGTGATGGATTTGTAAAAGATGAAGAAAGCAACCTTGTCCCCTTGCTTCACTTGGTTGGTTGTATAGCACCACAGCGATTGGAGTCTGAAAGAAAAATAAAAGTTCCCTTAGTTGATGGTAAGATGAAACAAAGGTACAAATTATAAAAAAAAAAATGGTGTAGTAAAATAAAACAACCTTATTTTTCTTTGTTTTTTCCGTTAAACGCGAGAGAGAATGAAAGTGAAAATTATATATTATTTTTTTTAATTGGATGGGTGTGGGACAATTCATTTGAAGGATAATTTAAGGAATTTTAAAATTTAGTTTTAAGTTAATATGATTATATCGTGAGTTGACTTCAGAGGAATGAGGTCATTAACTTTTCATGTGTGGTTTTCTAAAGACCTTTCTTATTGATGAGAACAAATGTATGACTAACATTGAGAGTTAACTTAAGTGTTGTAATAATATAATTACTTCACTTAAACAAGTTAGTCATATTTAAATAGTGAAATTATCAAGAATACTTAGAAGAGAGTGCAGAGACATGGATAGCTTCATGTTCCCTGGTTACCCCCTTTCTTAAAAAAAAATAAAAAAAATTCCTACGCTATTATGGGTATAACCGTAATTGTCTGTACTACTAAATTTTTTCTTAAAATTTATTTGTTAGCAAATTAATTCTAATATATTTTATTTTATTATTTAATGATCTTATGATTATTTATTCTTGGTTATTTTTCCCAATTCTATTAAAATTTTTTATTGTGCAGATTTTTTCTATACTATTCTTTATTATCACTGTCTAACCTAAAATTTAAGTTAAATTATTCTTTTAGTTTCTTTTTTATTTAATTTATTTAATTGGTTCTTTATTTTTCAAATCTTTAATTTAATCCTCTAATTGCCAAAATATATTCAATATTGTCCTTCTGTTTGTTTTTGCAGTGATGGCAACAATGTTTTGCACTTTTCAGCAGTTTTGACCTGCAGTAACCACACATATTTTAAATAATTAATTTTGACACTGCTGCAATTTTTAATGACTACTATAATAATTTTATTATGTTAAATAATAAAAATTATGATTTATTAATTTTTACCTATATCATAATTTTGATATTATAATAATTTTACTTTGTTAAATTTTAAAAATTATAATAAAAAATTATTATTTAATAATATTTACTTATATAATAATTTTATTTTATTAAATTTTAAAGATTATAATAAAATTATAATTTAAATTTTATTTTATTAAATTTTAAAATACAATAAGTTATAACACTTTAATAATTTTTACTTATATATTTTTCATAATGTTATTAATATTAACAATTTAAATTTTATAAAAATTATATTTTTACATTATATTATAACTATTGTTTATAAAAATTTATTATTTATTAATATAATATTTTAAACTTTAAATTAATTAGTATATTATATTACATTTATTTTATTCAATTTAATATAATTATATTATATTATTAAATATAGCAAAATATTTTATGATAATTAATTTTATTATATTTATTGTATTATTAATATTAATATTTTAAATTTTATATTGCTATATTATGTTATTGATATTATTCGTTATATGCAAAAATTAAAAAAATTAAAAACACTATCAATAATGGTAGCTAAAAATCACTATTATGTTAAAATCAATTATTTTAAATATGTGTGTTTACTGATGATTTAAAACTGCCAAAAAGTGTAAAAATACACCACCGTGTGTGTTTACGCTAAAGATATTACTGTCAAAACATACGGGAGAGCAACATTGAATAAATTAAATAAAAAAAGACCAAAAGAATAATTTATTAACCTAAAATTTAACATTTTATTTGTACAGTTGTTATTAATTAATTTCAATATTTAATTATTTTAAATTATTATTGTTATTAGGAAAATTAGTTTGTTACCATTGCAACTGTTTTTAGTTGTCTCATCATCACATATATGAATATTAAACTCTTTACATGCTTAAAAGTTTTTTTTTTTCATTATTGTCATATTTTTTGAATTTAAGAATGAGAATAAACTACCATAAAGAGGTGTTTTTCTTAAAGATCAAATTAAATATAATATAAAAAGGATCAAATTAACTATTATTTAATAATTTAAAGGATTAAAAGTAAAATAGCTGTCATGTAATAATGTTAGAGATCGAAAATGACATTTTTATGATATTAAAGCTTAGATTTACAGGTATTCAAAATGTTTTTTTTTGTTTTTGCTCACATAAAATTTAGGAGAGGAGATGATGCCTCAGTTCAAGGCCTACAGGCTCAAAGAATGCTTACAAAAGTATTTATATTTATCTCATTCCAAAAAAATGAGTCGGGGTTCAACCAACCCCTTGGGGTTAAGTATTCATAATTTTAAGAAAGAAAATATTTATTACCTTTTTATATTTTAATATAATAGATACTTTTTTAATTTTTTTTCCTTCATATATTTAAAGTTGAGCTTAATTCTATCTTTGTTTGCATGTAAATAAAGAGAAAGAAAATAAGATAAAAATACTAATTTTTTACTATTTATTTCAGAAGAGAGATAATCAAAAAGTTTTATTTTAGTGAATTTTATGAATAAAAAAATTCCTCCCAAGAGTGCATAAAATAAGGAAAACTCTATGCAACGTTTTCTTTTCGTTTCACTTGTTTTAAAATTAAATAACTTTTTCATAACATAAAAAACAATAAATAATTTTATGTTAAAAAAAGTAAAAATATAGTAAAAAGTTTAAATTTTTTAAATTAAATTTAAAATCTTTAATTATGTAATTTATTCATTTATACTTGCTTTTTCACTCATTTAAATAAGTAATTTTCCCCCTTTTCCTTTTTATTCATTAAAATAATACATTTTTTTCATTCTATTTTTTTTATTTTTTTCTTTCTATTTTTTGTCCTCCCCTTTGTTTCCTCTTTTCCTTAATCCAAACATTGCGTTAACCAAACCGTTTTAAAATTTAATTCAATGCATTCCCAAAACAGCAAGGGATAATAAAACGAAGCAGAAACTCATTGGTTTGGTTTATTTTCACTGTCAGAATTTTCTCCGAAAAAAAAAAACAAAACAAGTCAGTGTCTCACGCTGACTTTGAATGGCAAGGGACAGTTGCCTCGCTCGTGTCACCGCCGGTGCCGCTCTGGGTGTCGCTGTCGGTGGCACCGTCGGTCAGTCACACATATCCACTATTTTCACATTCTACCATGCCTTACGCTTTATTTCTATTCCGTCTATACTTTAACTTTATTTTTGTTTAAATATTTATTTTGGGGCTCATATGTGTTTCTAGCATTATTTATTGTAGCTTTTGTCTTTTAATTCCAATGCCTTTGACACTATTTTATTTTCTTGTATTGTATTAGATTTGCTTTGAAGTGAAGTTCGATAATTCAATTGCGCTGATTTGATCAGAGAACCTTATTCTTCTATGCATATCTGTTTAGTTGGTATGGGTGTTGTTAAATCTTCAGGTGTTGTCTCATTGGTGCGGGTGGTGGTGGTGTTGAAGTGGATTTGAGGGCTTCTTTCTCTGTTTTTCACGAAAATATTGCGAAAATATTCGGGCTATTGGTTTGAGAAAACATTTTCTATTTTCATTTTGATTTACGAAAATGTTCTTATTTTTATTTACGAAAATGTCACTTTATTTTCACTTGATCTCATATCACTGTCTCCTGTACAAATTTTTGAAAACAAGAAATAAAATGACATTTCGGTAATTGAAAGTGAAAACAAAAAAGTCTTCTTAAGCCCAACTGTACTTATTTTCAAAGATTTGTACTTTTTTATATTTGTTAGCATGTTTGTTTCCGTGTCTTGTCGTATTTTCAGTGCATTCTACCAGAAGCAATAAGTTATAACTTCTACGTGATTGAACATATTTGACATGATTTTATTAGTATAAGTGCGTATTGGACATGAGTCCAAACACATACTGTTTTGGAAAATAGGAAATGAAAATAGAACACAATTTCTCAAAACTAAAGTGACCAATTATTATTATAATTTTTATATAATGTATGGACTATGGCTAGACTTGCCTAAGCAACAGATTGAGTGTCCATTCCTTCACATTTTTATTATAGACCAATTATTCTTATGTAAAAAAGCTTTGATTTTAAACCAAGAGCTTTAGCCGTTTAGCATGAGGCAATGTTGTTAAATAACTGTTATAGTGCTGCCATAATGCTATAACGTGGCATTTTTTGACCCCTCCGCCATAGGCAATTTGTGAAGGGAGGCCCGCTATAGTGGTGCCACCTGGCCGCAATGACGTGTTTATATGGCAGAATTTCAGCCTTCAGCCATATTCCGCTATCTGCCATTGATAACATTGGCATGAGGGGTATCTTTTGGGAATAGTTGATACGGGGTTTCAATTTCACCAAGGCCACTGTGTCTTAATTTTTGCCTACCTTTTCCCTCTCCATGCTAGGTCTTAGACCTCCTTTGTAACCAAATAAATAAATAGATAAATTTGATGTTGGTTGGATATTTTAGCTCAACTTTTTTGTTTTTGGGTCTCCATTCCTTTGTAATTTATTGTTACCTATTGTAATGCTCTTTTAGTTCACTAGTGCAAAAAATCGATTTTAGAGCAGGATTTTAAAACAGTTCACGTTCAACTGATTTAAACAAAGACGTGGCATTTTTGCAATTTTAAACGAAAGTTTTTAACTTGATTGTATTATAACTGATTTAAAAACTAATTTTTAAATCGATTACAAATGTAACCGATTTAAAATGTACAATTTTAAATCGGTTTTGATGAACAATGTAAAAATTAAACTTTTTAAATCGGTTCCTATTGGAACCGATTTAAAAAGTGCTTTTTAAACCAGTTCCGCCTGGAACCAGTTTAAAAAGTGCAGCTTTTTAAAATTCTTGCTCATCTTATCTTCTTATTCCACGCATCGACTCCCTCCCCCTCCCTTCCCTCCTTCACTCCAAACCATGGCACCACTCTCCCTCCCCCCATTTGTGTTCAAGTGGTCGGCGCTATCCTTCCCTCCCTTCTGGTCGCGTCACACGCACTCTCCCTCCCTCCATTATGTTCGCGTCTTGCGCTGCTCCCGAACTCCATTGAAGTTCAAAATCTGCATTGCATTGGAGCGTTGGGGCTTGCACGCTTCACCTTCACTTCCATTCAACACCAACAAGTTCAGCATTGCACAGGTGTGAGCTCCATTTTTGCAGTTTTTGTTCATGCATGTGCTGTCATTATTGTGGTTTTGCAATTGAATTTTCTTGCTATGAAATATTAATTACTAGAGGCTATGCTTGAATATATATGTTGATGAATAGAAGATAAATTTAGTTGATTTTACATGTATAGATTTATGATTCTTTTAGTAAAATACTAAAAGTATTATTTAAATTAGTCATAACTTATATGAATATATATATGTTAAGGATTTTAATTGTTGAGAATTGAATGGCATAAGCTATACAATCAATTGAAGTCAATTATTTTAGTTAGTACTTAAGTTAATGTTGCTTAGTAATGAGAAAGGATAAAAATTTGAAATTAATTTAATTAAAGATATTTAAGAAATTAATTGCCATAAAATATATTATATTTTGTTTAAAATGTATGATGGCTATAGGGTTGGTGGATTACAAGAATGAAAGAACTAGCCTTAGTGTAGATTGGGTACATTGTTAGGAAACTAAAAGATAATACTATAAGTGGACTTTTGGGGGAGAGTACATTGTTAAGATAAAGTGAGCAAAGAAGGAGAATTAGTTTAAGAGTGAATTAGAATATAAGAATCTAAAATTGAATAATTGAAGTACTAAACTTTAAGAGATTAAGAAATTTAAATGTAATAATATTGGCCATGAGAGCCGATATGAGAGTTGTTGTGGATTGAATTGTCTAATCGGTTAACCTGTGGTACTGTGATTGAATATATGTTAATAGGTATTTGGGAAAGCACCAAAATACAAAGAAAACTCTGTCGAAATTTCTGTATAAATTATATTCATTATGTTCTGTGTTTAATTTTGTTGTTTTTATTAAATTTATGCATTATAAGCGAACCTTAGTTTCCCGTTTGAGATTCAATACAATGATTAAATTACTAATTATTGTATTGAATCTTGAATTGTCCGATTGGATAGTTTGGAAAGATTCATTTTTTATACTTGATTAATAGTTAGTGGTTAAGCCTCATCTTAAATTTGATTAAATTTCAGTTCAGTGCATTTCGTGTTGTGTTTCTGGGTGCATACTTGATTGTGGTGAACTTGATGTCGCCACTTTCATTTCATGTACTTAGAGAACAATGCGAAATGCTGCCGAAATTTTGTCAAATTTAAGACATGAGATTAAACCTGTACGTATTAATCAAGTTTAAGAAAATATCTTTCTGAATGGGATAAGGCCACACCTTGTATACAAAAGTGAGATTTACATGCATTAAGATATGGTTTGTGAATCATAGTACGAAGTTATGGATCGTAGTAAGATTAATTCTAGACGGACAACTGATGAGTATCAGAATGGAGTGGAAAAGTTTATCCAATTTGCATAAAGAAATGTTCCTGATGGTGGTGGCTTCTTCTATTGTGCCTTTGTTAATTGTTTGAATGAGAGATGACTACAAATTGAGCAAATACGGGTGCATGTTCTTTGTGATGGGTTTTGCAAGAGTTATACAATATGGACATTGCATGGTGAATTGTTAGACATGCTGAGTGTGTCTCAAACAAAGCAAGTTGATGTACCTATGGATGATCGATTAGAGGACATGATTCGTGAAATTGGACCGGAGTCTTTTCAACAAGCTTAAGTGTATGACACTTTGTGCAGTGATGCGAATAAGCCTCTACATCTGGAGTGCACTAAATTCACACAGTTGTCAGCGATTTTAAGATTGGTGAATGTTAAGGCAAGAAAATGGATGGAGTGATAAAAGTTTCACCGAATTACTTGAGTTGTTGAACAAAATGCTTCCAAAAGATAACACATTGTCGAGACGTAACTATGAGACAAAGAAAGTGTTGTGTCCGATGGGATTGGAATACAAAAAAATACATGCATACCCTAATGATTGCATATTGTACAGAGAATAATTTGAAGAGTTGCACAAGTGTCCCAAGTGTGGGCTGTCACGGTATAAAGTGAAGGATGATGATTATAATAGTGATGAGAGCAAAAAAGAGGGTCCCCCTGCAGAGGTGTTATGGTATCTTCCAATAATTCCAAGGTTTAAGCAATTATTTGCTAATGAAGAAGACACGAAGAACCTTACGTGACATACAGATGGGAGAAAATGTGATGGACAGCTTCGCCATCCTGCTGATTCTCCACAATGGAAGAAAATTGATCATTTATTATTTCCAATCTTTGGGACTAAGACAAGAAATCTTAGGCTTGGACTTGCTACGGATGAAATGAATCCTTATGGTAACTTATCAAGTAAGCATAGTTCATGGCCTGTTCTTCTAGTTATTTACAATTTGTCTCCTTGGTTGTGCATGAAGCGAAAATATGTTACATTATCTATGATGATTGCGGGCCTAAGATAGCCAGGAAATGACATAGATGTCTACTTACATTCCTTGATTGACTGATTTAAGAATGTTGTGGGATGAAGGTGTTAATGTGTATGACGGGTATCGTCATGAAAATTTCATGTTGCGTGCAATGTTATTCTATACCATCAATGAATTTCCAGCATATGGAAACTTGAGCGGGTATAGTGTTAAGGGGCATAATGCTTGCCCTATCTGTGAAGAAGACACATGCTACATATAGCTTAAACATGGCAAGAAGACAGTTTATACGGGGCATTGAAAATTTCTCAAGCCTAATCATCCATATCGTAGACTCAAAAAAGCTTTTAATGGATGTCAAGAGGATGGTATTGCGCCACTTGTCTTAACTGGCGAGCAGGTTTATCAACGGGTGAAGGATATCAGTTTCGAATTTGGAAAGACTCAAAAGAAAGCCACCGAGAAAAACTTGTGGAAGAAGAGGTCGATTTTCTTTGATCTTCCCTACTAGTGTGATCTAGATGTTAGACATTGGGTAGATGTAATGCATGTTGAGAAAAATGTTTGTGATGGTGTCATCGGCACTCTTTTGAACATTAAAGGCAAGACGAAGGATGGTTTGAATGCTCGTCAAGATCTTGTTGAGATGGGAATACGCCTCCAGTTAGTTCTGCAGTCAGTGAGTAAGCGAACATATTTGCTCCCAGCACAACATACCTTGTCAAAAGAAGAAAAAATAAGTTTCTATAAGTGTCTACAGGGTGTGAAGGTGGCACAAGGATACTCTTCAAATATCAAGATCCTTGTATCACTAAAAGATCTTAAATTAGTTGGGTTAAAGTCTCATGATTGCCACGTCTTGATGCAACAACTCCTACTAGTGGCTATTCGTGACATATGCCATTATGCGACTGTGCTTATTCTTCAATGTCATATGCAGCAAAGTCATTGACCCTATGAAGTTGGATGAGTTAGAAAATGAAGCTGTTATTATATTGTGCCAGTTGGAGATGTGTTTTCCTCCTTCATTTTTTGATATCATGGTTCACTTAATAGTGCATTTTGTGAGAGAGATTAGAATATGTCGTCCAGTTTATTTACGGTGGATGTATCTGTTGAACGATATATGAAGATCTTAAAAGGGTATAGTAAGAATTCGTACCATCCAGAAGCATTTATTGTTGAGAGGTACATTGCTGAAGAAGCCATTGAGTTTTGCACAGAATATCTGTCACAAGCTAAACCTGTAGGGCTTCCTAAATCGCGTCATGATGGAAGATTTTTCGGTAAGGGTACTCGAGGTCTAAAGGTTAAACCAATGAGTCGGGAGGAAGTTTTACAAGCACACTTGTATATATTGAATAATACTAATGAAGTTGAACCTTACTTTTCTGCTCACAAAAACATTGTCAAGAAAAACAACCCTAGAATGCCGAGAAATGACAGTTGAATGAGCATAACAAAACATTCTTAAACTGATTTAAATAACAAGTTTTGAATGATGATAATGCTTCTGACACATTAAAATGGCTAGCATATGGGCCTAACTTTGATGTCATATGTTGGACTGGATACGATATTAACAAGTTTTGTTTCCATACAAAGTCGTTGGATGAGAAGAGTACCGTGCAAAATAGTCAGGTTATGGTTGTGGCTGAGTCCATGCACTTCTCTAGTTTAAAGGATAAAAATCCCGTTATGGCATCCATGTGTTACTCTGCAATTATTGAAGACATATAAGAGGTTGACTACACAAAATTCAGAGTGCCTGTTTTTAAATGTAAGTGGGTTGACAGTAACACCGGTGTGCAAACCGATGAATTAGGATTCACATTGGTTGATCTTGGCAAGGTAGTTTATAAGGAAGAACCTTTCATTATGGCCTACCAAGCAAAACAAATTTTTATGTCAGTGATCCTTCTAACAAGTGATGGGCAGTGGTTCTACAAGGAAGAAGCGTGAATGCTAGTGATGAAAAAGAAGATTCAAATGTCGATCTTATTGACATTCCTTCTTTCTCAACATAGATGTCCACTTTTAGTGATGAGAATGAAGTGGATGATGTACATGCCACACGTAATGATCATCATGAAGAAATATGGGAAAACATACGTCCTTGACAGTGTTAGTTACTAACTTATATTTATCTTATTGTTTATTCTTGTTTTTGTTTTTTTTTTATTTCATTTCAATCATAATGTTTATCTTTCAAAATGACATGTTTTGTGAATGTTGATACTGATATACATTTCTTTTTTCCATTTGTAAACAGGCTCATGTCTGATTCTTTTAGTAACCCATTTGATGAGTCTACCAAAAAAAAAAGGTAGACAAGGGACACAGTTAAAGGAGTTGACTATCAGTCGAGCTGGTGACCATCTAATACCAATTCAGTTTGACATGACTAGTGCGGCACCTGAAGGGGAAAATGCCACAAAATTCATTAGTTTTGTAGGCGTCCTTGATTGAAGCAAGGTTTCTATTCTTTATGAGGATTGAGACCATGTAAAGGAGAGCATGAAGAATCAAATTTGGCATACTATCATGGTATTTAACCTTTATAGTCTGAAACATAAATATTGTATTGCACCGTATTATTGTCGTACACTGACTTTTCAATTTTATTTTGCAGCTCACTTATGATGTTCCACATAACGCCATATTGAAAAGAAAATTGCTAACACTTGCAGCTGAGCGTTGGAGGGCATTTAAGACACAACTGACCATGATATACATATATGGAAAATTGAAAGACACTTCTCCTTGTGAGAAGTATGCATTTTTGGAGGAGGAGACGAGGGCAAAATTTGTTGACAGCCGAGAGGGTCCTGCTTTTCAGGTTTAGTTAGAAACCTATTTTTTAATAATACAACAACATTTGATTAATTTTTATTGAATTTAACAGTGTGTTATTGTTCACAGGAGAAGAGAAAGAAGGGACAGATGATTGCATCAAAGAATGTCCACCCCCACAGATTATTTCGTGGGGGGTATAAGTTGCTTGAGCAAAAAATAATGGTTGAGAAGGCAAGGCAACGTGAACTAGAAGCCTCAGCATTTGGATTTGTTGGAGATATTGCTCCCCCATCGCCACCACAACATTGGGACAAATGGAGGGTGGCTCGCACACTATAGTCGGGTGGATATACGTCAAAGGACACATGCATTATTGCGGAAAAGATTGTAAGTAATTTTTGACTTCAAGTACTAATTGTAACTTGCTACTTGGTACGTTATACTTCTTACTCATTTATTTAATTATATGTTGTAGGATTCTCTAGTTGAGCAGAGCTCACTGGGAACATTTGTTTCTCATGGACATAAGGATATATTAACTATTGCTATCAGGAGACCAGAACACCCTGGTCGGGTTCGTGCTGCTGGACAAGGTGTTGGCATTTATGATTATTATGGAGTATCTTCACGTAGTGGGCCCACCTCAGGGATTGTCACCAGGGAAGAGATGAAGCGAATCAGACAGGAGATTAGAAATGAGCTTAAAGAGCAGTTGAGATGAGAGATTAGAGAGGAGCTGACATCTTTGGGTATTTCACAGCAGAATACAAATGTCCAGCTAGAACAAGCTCATACTCCTATACGTGTTAGCACGAAGGGAAGTTGTGTTGCCGCTGATCCTTCTGGGGAAGAGACTAACATTGATATCGCTAAGCAATGTGAGTTATATATATGTTGATGAAGAACCTGTTCGTTTAGTGGCCCATGAGAGAGTATATAATTTGGGGCCTACCATACATCACAGGACCATTGAGAATGATATGGCAAGGGTGGTAGTTGAACAAATTAGGATTCATATGCTCAAGTCCTTGCACCCACTAAGGAGGTTCAAACTGTGGGGCAAGCTCCTAAACAGTTTATCTAGTGGCCAAAATGACTTATAAATGTTACATTAGCTAAGGTATATTCAAATTGCATCTCAAGTTATTTTTTTCTCTAATTACAAATTGAAATTATTAGATTGTATTTTATAACATTATTTTATATTTATTTTATTAGGATGGTCAACCATCGAAGAAAGATATTCCACCTAAAATATCAGAACCTCAAGTTGATCCAATGACACGCCTATGGCAAGTGGCATCTAGTATGGGACGGATATGGTGCAAATAGATTGGGAATCATCATTCCTTGGCAAACCCAATCATGTTGACCTATGGATCACCCAGAAGGATGTCTTAGAGATATGCATTGGCAATGACATGCTGAATATCTCAATTCTACAATTATGGTTGCTGTAAGTTTAATCTTTTTAGAAATCTCTTAAATAAGCATCTCTTTTATTATAATTAACACTTATTTGAATATTTTAGGTATATGCATCGCCTCTGTCTCTCAAAGGGTCGGGAGAATGTTTATGGATTTGTTGACCCATTCCCTATTCAGAAAATAGGGAATAAGGATGAAGATTCCCATACCTACATTCAAAATTGGATATTTAATGGGCAAAAACAATGTTACCTAGCACCATACTTGCATTGGTAAGCACTTGTGTATATTTCTCACCCAAATGATTTTAAATGATATTTGAATGTCATTACTTATATTCTTTTTCACATGCAGCTCGCATTGACAATTGCTAATTATTTGTCCTAGGGACAATGTTGTGGCCTTGTTGTGTTCGTTGCACAAGAAGCCCAATAAAGAATTGAAACAACTAGTAGAAAGGTAAGTTTAAATTTATAATATATTCCTTCGTCCTTTGAATTATAATTTTGAACTATAACATAATTTGCATATCCATTTTTCAATTAGAGTCATGATTGGATATCAAACATTAGCAGGTAGGCACGTGTCACTAAGAAGAAAGCCTAGTTGGTTTTTTCCCTATGTAAGTGATTTACAGCTGCATATACAATTACAATTTGTACTAGTTCCTACAGCTTATTTTTAAACGCAATTTTCTCATTGGTAGGCTAACAAACAAGGACGGAGCTATGAGTGTGGATATTATGTAATGAAACATATGTTGACCATAGTTTTAGCAAATATTGTGGATTCATGGAACAAGGTAACATAATTTTCATCCAATTAAAATAGTTATAGTTTTTATAATTTATTGGGTAATGATTTATCTTATGTTTATCTCGCAGATATTTGTAGATAGGGAACCATTCTCACAGGAGGACTTGCTAGACATGCCAACGTTGGGCAACATTCTTCCCTCAAATTAGTAATACATAGGTTGTTTACAATGTCTTTAGCTAGACAAAGAATAGTAGTTTTTTATTTTATATGTTTCAAAGTATATTTTGAAGTTTTGTTTGGTTAAAGTAAGTTATAACTTAATGTGATGATGTACTGGTTGCTTCTGTGGCATTTGTTTAATGAAAACAGGGTTGGTTGCATCATAAAACAATGAAATTATTTTTAAAAAAATGTAGCTTTTTAAATCGGTTGTACATTAACTGACGTAAAAAGTGAATTTTTTAAATCGGTTGTTGCTGTAACCGATTTTAAAAGTTCACTTTGGTTCAAAATAGGGTTTAAAATCGTAATACCTTTTATATCAGCTGTATCTAAATTAGTTTCATACCCGATTTAAAAAGTCTTTTTTAACCGATTTAAAAAGCGTTTCTTCCACTAGTGGTTATTCTGGACATGTTTTATATTCCTGGACCTTGAAATAGGACATTGATTATGTGTTATTTTTCACAAGGTTGTTATAAGAACTTCTAGGAAGTCACTCAAATCTCAATTCTAGGCACATGCCACATGGGATGTTTGTGTGATGCACCTAGGGTCTGTTTGATAAAGCTTGAAATTATGCCTGGTAGAAAGGAAAGGGGACTGCATGCTTCCTTGTACATTGATTTGCGTCTTGTTTTGTATTTAATTTAATGTTAGGCGTGCAGTTATACATAAATTCACTTGTACATTTGGTTCCTCGATTTTTTAGTCAATTGAGCTTGGCACTTGATCATAATTCATAAGTATATGATAGTTAAATCTCATCTATTCTTTCTTCTTCTAATAATTGTCTTGCAGTGAAAAAAGTGAGTTTTATTACCAAGCTTTAGCCATTTGCTACGACATTTTTGAAACCAAAGCAACTCTTCTCTAACCAAAATTTTCTCATATTCACGCCAAAGCTCCTTTTGCATTTTCAATAGGTGTTGCAAATGAGGTCTTGCCTTAGACGCTTGGTAATCCCATCAAGTCTTCTCATCAGTTTCTTCTTCTATCTAAAAATATGGCCAAAAACCTTTGTATTCTAGTTTCTAAGATACTCCTGAAATTGTTTGAGGTTTGAATTCCGATCTGCAGAATACCTCCAGTGGTCTTCCATAAGCTGATGAAAATCCTGATGAGTAATCCAAGTAGCAAGAAAACAATGAGGCCTCTTGCCAGTATCTGGATTTGCTTGCCCTTGGCATTGAAGATACAAGGGACTATGGCCAGATTTAAAAGGTGCCAAATGACAAACCAAAGCCTCCGGAAAGCAAATCCTCCAATTGGAATTCACAAGGACTCTGTCAAGTCTTTGATGAAGATCCCCTCTGCTCCAAGTAAAAGGGCACCCTACAAAACCAATGTCAAGTAACCCACAACCAGAAACCATATTCTTCAAAGAATTCATACCTTGCTGGGAAAGTTTTGAGACCCTCCTACTCTCTCATGAGGCTGAAGGATACTATTAAAATCATCCAATACAACCCACACACAATTAATCTACAAGGATAGGTCTACTAGACAAGACCGCAACTCTAACCTTTTGCTAGGAATAGGACTAGCATAGACTACAATCATGACCCAAGTATCTCTATTCTGAAAACGAAAAGACATATGAACCATCTACTGGTCATGTCATAAAACTTTTACCTTCCACAACTAGGTGATCCACATACACCAAATTCTACCTAACTGACCATATGCTTCAACAACAAAAAAACCATCCAACACAATACGCTGGATAATCTTTTCAAACTTCACCTTACTGGCATGGGTCTCCACCAAAGATACAAATGAAGAACAGTATTCATTCGGTATGTCCCTAGTAATAGAAGCAAAACCATGACCGCTGGTACCCCGACAATTCTAACAAAGAAGATTCAATAAAATTAAGTCGCATTTTGGCCAGCACCAGCCTCCTCTATAACATGCTGAACATCAACTTCCCTACTTGTCTCACTTTGACTCATCTCAATTTCCATGTCAACACCCTTCCTTGGGGGTTTCATATGTTGGAGCAAGAAAAACAGAACTCAAACACACACACACACACTCACGAATAACAGAGAGCCAAAAGTGAGAGAAAAACTTTTTTGTATATTATGCTCTGGCACAAGGTTGGTATTTATAGCATACCGAGCAGCTAAAACAATCTGATAGCTAAGAATAGTAACCTGTCGAATTGACTTGTTCAACAAAAACTATCTATTGGTTAGAATCACTTCTAACACCTCCCCTTGATTCAAACCAATTACAAACTAACAACATTCAAAAAATCTCTCAACTCCTTGAACCTTTCACTCTTCATGGACTTAGTCATAATGTCAGCAAGTTGTTTCTTAGTTCTGCAATGCTGAAGTCTGATCTTCCCCGTGCTTACTTAATCTCTAAGGAAATGGAATTTGGTGTCTATATGCTTGCTCCTGCCGTGTGACACAGGGTTCTTAGCCAAATCAATTGCTGATTTGCTATCTACCAACAAATCCACTGCTTCACCAGTAAACACCTTTAATTCTTCAAGTAAAGAGGATAACCACAAAGCTTGACAGGCAACTGCACAAGCTGCAATGTATTCGGCTTCACAAGTAGACAATGCTACTACTGTCTGCTTCTTAGAACTCCAGGATATGGGTGACCCTGACAGCAAGAAAACTTGTCCCATGGTGCTCCTTTTGTCAACCAGATCACCGCACCAGTCAGAATCAGAATAGCCTACAAGGTGTAGGCTATCATCTCCCTTAGTGTGATGAGGAAACAAAATGCCATAACTGAGTGTTCCTCTCAGATACCTCATGATTCTTTTAGCTGCAGTCAAGTGTGGTTGTCTAGGATCACTCATAAATTTGCTGACCAAACCAACACTAAAAGCTATTTCTAGCCTGTTGTGACAAATAAACCTCAGGCTACCAACAATCTGCCTGAACATAGTTCCATCAACAGAGCCCTCATCTTCACTCTTCACAAGCTTCACATTCAATTCAGCTGGAGTCTCTGCTGGTTTACAACCCATCATTTTAAATTTCTTCAGGACTTCAGAAATATATTTCCTTTGATGTATAAAGATGCCTTTCTCGGTGTAGGCAAATTCAATTCCCAGAAAATAAGATAGAATGCCTAGATCAGTCATCTCAAATTCACTCTTCAATCCTTGCTTGAGTGATTCAATAGCAGTCAAACTACTACCAGTGATGAATAAATCATCCACATACAAGCACAGCACCAAAATCTCAGTTTCACTTACTATTTTGATATACACACCATGCTCAACTGAGCATTTTTGAAAACCAAAACCAGTGAGAAAAGAGTCAATCCTTTTGTTCCATGCCCTAGGTGCTTGTTTCAAGCCATACAAGGCCTTCTTTAGTCTCAAAACCTTCTGTTCGTTACCTTTACATATGAAGCCAGGAGGTTGTACCACAAAAACTTCTTCATCAAGTGGTCCATTTAGAAAGGCTGACTTGACATCTAGTTGCCACAATTTCCAATTTCTCCAGCTAGCCAGTGAAACAATCAATCTTATAGTCTCCAATCTTGCAACTGGAGCAAATACTTCAGTATAGTCCAGACCTTCCTGCTGCATGAATCCTTTAGCCACCAACCTAGCTTTATGTTTGGCAATCGACCCATCAGACTTGAGTTTAGTTTTAAAAATGCATTTAACAGCAATAGGCCTTTTGTTCTGAGGTAAATTTACCATTTCCCAGGTATCATTCTTCTCAATGCTCTTCAATTCTTCCTCCATTGCTGATCTCCATACTTCTTTAGAGATAGCTTCCTCAAAAGTAATAGGTTCCATGTCTGCCATAAGTGCCATATGCTGAACCAAATCACCTTCCTCAGTAATTGCACTATCATGGTAAACCTGATAATCTCTAAGTCTTAAGGGAAAGCTTCTGGCTCTTATAGATCTATCAGCCACCATCTGAGGTTCACTATTGACCACTTCTTGATGTATCTCTCCTACTAGATATTCATCTTTCCATTCAAGCTGAATCTTTGGTATTGTCTCAGCAGTAGGCTGAAACTCTCCCCATGAGCTTAATTCATCAAAGTAGACATCTCTACTAAATAGAACTTGTTGATTCTTTGGATTGTATAGCTTGTATGAACCAGTAGAGTTGTATCCAACAAAAATCATTGGCTCACTCTTGTCATCCAACTTCTTTCTCCTCTGATCAGGAACATGCCTGTAGCATACGGATCCAAAAATCCTGAAATGCTTGACTAAAGGTTTGCTTCCTGACCAAGCTTCTTCTGGAACCATGGAGTCAAGCCTCTTGGTTGGACACCTATTCAGAACATACACAGCTGTCATAGCTGCTTCACCCCAGAAACTGTGAGGACGATTCTTCTCTTTAAGCATGCTTCTAACCATGTTCAAGATTGTCCTATTCCTTCTTTCTGCAATGTCATTATGTTGGGGAGTGTAAGGAGCAGTTACTTCATGAATTATACCATGCTCCTTACAGAAACCTTCAAGTTCTCCAGATGTGAATTCACCTCCACCATCTGTTCTCAGAATTCTAATGCACTTTCCAAATTGCTTCTCCACAAGAGCTTTGAAATCTTTAAAGATGCTGAACACATCACTCTTGGCTTTGATTAGGTAGAGCCACACCTTCCTGCTCAAATCATCAACAAAAGAGACAAAATATCTATTTCCTCCTAATGATGGAGTGTCAATAGGTCCACAAACATCTGAGTAAACAACATGCAGTATTTCACTAGCCTTAGAAGTAGTAAAATTGCTGAAGGAATTCCTGGGTTGTTTGCTGATTAAGCAATTGTCACATATCTTCTTAGGAATTTTAATTGAAGGAAGACCAGTTAACATTTCCTTGGATTTCAAGAGACTCATATCTCTAAAATTTAAGTGGCCTAGTCTAAGGTGCCATAACCATGAATCATCTGACAAAGTAGCAGCGGAAAGACACTGAGATTCAATGGTGTTTAAGTTTACCTTGAAGGTTCTGTTCTTGGCCAATGGAGCTTTCATCACTAGTCTCTTTGCTTTGTCATGGATTTCTAGAAAAACCTTTAACTGAATTCACTGAACATCCTTTCTGCAAGAGCTGACCCAAACTGATCAAATTAGTGGTCATTCCAGGAACATACAATACTTCTGTAATCACTGTTTGTCTTCCATCTTCTCTTTTGACTAGTACATTTCCAGAGCCTTCAGCCTGAGTGGCTCTATTGTCTGCAAATTTCACAGTACTCTTTTTCTTTGGATCAAAATTGACAATCCAATCTCGATGCCCAGTCATATGATTGGAACATCCAGAATCTATGTACCATACTTCATTGTTGTAAGATTATGGATTGGTGATCATCATTAGCATCAAAGGTTGTTCTTCAAGATTTGCTTCATCCTCTTCTTTGGCCATGTGTTCCTGATAATCACTATGTGATTGACTCCCCCGTTGATCTGTGCGACTTGGTTCAGCTACACATTCTGTGGAAAAATGTCCAATCCGATTACAATTAAAACATTTAATTCTTTTTCTGTCAACAACCTTTTTCTTTCCTCCTCGCCATTTACTGAAACCTCCTCTTCTATTGGAGCTTTCTGGTTGATCATGATCAATCTTTTCTTGATCTTGGTTTTGAATATTTTTCTTAAAGCCACCTCTGGAATCTCTCCCACGGCCTCGACCTCTGAAATTTCCCTTGTAGCGTCCTCTTCTTGAGGTATGAACCTGCAGTGCTTGATGATCACCTGGCTTCTCTGAACCTCTTTCAATGAGTCTCTGCTCATGTGCCTCAAGAGAACCTTGAAGTTCTTCTACCTTCAATTCCTCAAGCTTCTTGGATTCTTCAATGGCTACAACAATGTGGTCGAATTTGGGATTGAGTGTTCTCAGAATCTTTTCTACAATTGTTTGATCTGAGATTTTCTCACCACAATTCTTCATGGCATTCGTGTGAGTGATGATTCTGTTGAAGAATTTAGTTATCTTTTCATTATTCTCCATTTGCATCAATTTGTATTGACGCCTCATCGTCTGTAATCTCACCTTCTTCAATTGCTCTGCACCTTCACTGCATTTCTCTAGGATCTTCCACGCTTCTCACGAAGTTGCAGCACCTGCAATCTTCTCAAAGTGTGCCTCATCAACACATTGATGAATCAAGAAGGTCGCTTTACAATCTTTCTTCTTATTTTCTTTGTGAAGCGCCTTTTGTGCATCTGTGGAATCTTCAGTGAGCGTTGGATAACCTTCTTCGACAATGTCTGCGACTTCCTTGATAGCCCAAAATTGCCTTCATCTGCACACTGCCACCGATCCCAGTTCTTTCCATTGAGAACGGGAAGATTTGTTGAGAAATTCGCACCAGTTGGTCCCATCGTGTGTGTCGCAAGGATCCCTGGATCGAAACCTTAGCTCTGGATACCAATTTGTTGGAGCAAGAAAAACAGAACTCAAACACACACACACTCACGGATAACAGAGAGCCAAAAGTGAGAGAAAAACTTTTTTGTATATTATGCTCTGGCACAAGGTTGGTATTTATAGCATACCGAGCAGCTAAAACAATCTGATAGCTAAGAATAGTAACCTGTCGAATTGACTTGTTCAACAAAAACTATCTATTGGTTAGAATCACTTCTAACATCATAGATG
The DNA here is from genome assembly GCA_004329165.1 of Spatholobus suberectus. NCBI lineage: Eukaryota > Viridiplantae > Streptophyta > Magnoliopsida > Fabales > Fabaceae > Spatholobus > Spatholobus suberectus. The sequence continues at coordinate 33,202,056 of CM014737.1, forward strand.
TATATGCTCCAATCGGTCTATAATTATTGAGAGCACCCATCATCAGTATCCACATCCATAACATGAATAGCAATTGGGCTTAGGGCTGGCAAGGACTCTGTTTACGCCATTAGGGTACAAATTCTCCATCAATTTGATACTACATAGCACTTCATCATATTCCTTTTGCTTTTGCTCTTGGGATTTTGGTTGCACTGCTCCATGAACCATAACATTTTTATTCATGCCTTCGTTATCGATAGACAAGGTATGTTTAGCACTACGTAAGGGGCTTAGTTCACTTGCGTCACAGGCGCACCTTGTTTCTGTTTTACTGACGCATATGATGGTGTTCGATGCATATAGAATTAGGTCCTTAGCCATGTCCACTTATTTGCGTGTTCTTCCTACCGGACTTGTTTCTGACCTGGATCTTTTTATTATGTGGCTGTTGGGATTTGGAGTTATCCCCAATAATCACCTTATTATTGCCATCATCAATGATTGATCATTATTCGTCTCTTCCTCTGCAATAACATCGTACCTGGACCTACTCCCTCCAGCATTATTAAGCGCATTAAAAGACCCTTTATTGTTGGTACTCATAACGGCTTGGATCACATGCATCATGGGATTAAGTTTGTGGATAGGACGCCTCAATATCATCCAAGGCCCATAGTCCAATCCATGGTTCTAAATTGCGGTCCGCCCGCAATTGCGGCTGCAACGTAAAGGTTTTTAGACTCACCGCAACCATATCGCGACCGCAATTGTGGCCGCATCAACCGCAATTTCCCACAATCATTAGGGATTTCAACGAAACCGCAACTGCAATTTAGAACCATGGTCCAATCCTCAGACTTCTCAAATTTCTCCGCTGCCACAACTAGTTGAACTTCCATAGGCCCTTCTTTGCCAACCATAGGACCAACCACTGCTCCTTCACACAGCCCTAAATCTTTGATATGTGAATTTGCAACATGTACACCTTCCTCAGCATTAGGAATGGGACTCTAAGAAACAACTTTCGGACAATGATCAATTTTATGACCATACTTTCCACAATTAAAACAATAGCATGAAGCTGAAGCCTTTCATACTCACTATGAGTAGTACCAACTGATCTGGGACAAGCTTCCTATTCAAATTAACTTCAACACATATCCTCGCAAAGCGACCCCTATAATGAATTGACGTCAACCTATCAACTTTAATCATTGTTCCTAATTTGGAACCCACCCTCCATAAAAACTTTTCATTGTAAAGTTCGATAGGTAAATTCACAATCTTGATCCACACCGCCTGCCTTACGTACAACCTTATCAGAGTTCATGTAAAAAGGCCTCCACCATTGAACCAAAAGATAATGATCGTAAATCATACATGACCCTTCAAAAAGGGTATGTCTATAATATTCCTCTGATGTAAAATGAGCTAAGAAATAGTTCATGGGCAAATCAATGATCTTGATACTGCCACTCTTCACCCTAATAACGCTCTAACTTTGTCTCCAACACCCGCAAACTAACTCCTTTACCCAAATTAACAATAAAAGAACCTCTCTATGGCTTACACCGGTCCTTGTTATCATCTGTTATCCAAGAGCGTGATATCATCCGCATTTACCAATTGACCCGCATCATTAACCTCATCCCTTAAAGGACGCAAAAGAGAATCCTTGTAAGACCTTGAGCCAGTCTTACCTCCCTCCATATCGTTACTAGGAGCATCATCCATCTTCGCATCATAAATCTCGTCTTAAGATGTCGTTTGACTTATTTAGTACTCCTATTTAGCATATCTTCTTTTTGGGAACTAGGACCATTCAAAACCCTAGCAGAGCTACCTTTCACCATTTCGCTGCAAACAAGACACTTTAAAAAAACTTATTAAGCCTTATTTAATTCATGCTATCACTTGTCAAACTGAAAATAGAGTTGCTTTTCTACTTACGAAAACTATTATTCAGAGCAAATGAAACTGACTAAGAGCACACAACGCATACATACCTACAAATCATAGTAAAATAAAGTCCGTTGGTGCAACTCATAATAATAAAGTGCGTTATGCAATGAATAATAGACGTTAATTAGTTACAATCTTGTAAAAAAATATAACAAAGAACAATTCATAATTTAATATTTCAGAAGAAAAATATTGGTATGAAAAAATATATTTAAGAGTTTGGATTTATAATAATATTAATTTGTTTTAATAATTGTTAACGAGTTTAGTTATTATAATTTTTTATCATGTTCATCTCATTTTTAATTTTATTTTTTAAACTAATCATTTGTTTATTATTCTTTCAATAATTTTATTTTTAAAATGTATGTTTATAACTTTGTAAAATCTAGTTATTATTTTCTTTTAAAACTTCAAAATGGAGCGAGGCACTACAACACACATTACAGCATATATACGTCAATTAAGCCAAAATACAGAGGAAAAAAAAAACGACATTATTCAAATCACTATTACCTGTGCTGATTCTTTTAATTATACTGGAGCCAACTGCACACTAAATATTCTCTAGGGCATGTAATTCAAAAGGTCATATCCACTATTAGTTTACCTTTTGGACTGCGTGTATCTAATTTTTCATGTTAGACAATCATCCTTTGTATGCTAACTAGTTAGCCACCCGTGCCATGGACGGGATTTCTAACATTTTTCAATTCTTCTTTTATAAAATAATAATTTTTTTAATAAGTTAAATTATAAATATCGATGGATTCAAAATGGATTATGTTTTTGAGAATTTCCTAGCAATATAATAACAACAATAGGTACACATATTTAATATTTCATTGTAATTTGAATTTACTTTTATTTTGCATTTTCTTTGGACAATTATTGGTTAAGGTAATTTGTTTTAGCTAGACAACAAGTATCATTTACAGAAGACAATTTTGTTCGAACCAGGTAAGACTACTATGAACAGCAAAGTTGAACAAAGTTTACAAAATTCTCATGCATTTGTAATATAGTACAACTATTTGTTTTAACATTAACTTAATCCTCGCTAATTATAAAAATGAAGTGACTAATTACAAAAGTTTAATATACAAATAAAACATAAATATTTTATTCAATAAAAAATAACTAATTTATAAATAAAAATGAATTTCCTATTATTTAATTGTGCTTTAATTAACACGTCTCTTACTAATTTTGTTTGAATAACAAACAGTATGAAAAAATAAATAAGTTATATTGTTTTTCAGATTGAGAAATAAATTATATAAAATATATTGTTTAAATGTCTGTTCTGCTTTGCATTATTAAAACTGCGATATAAGCTTGTTTAAGATATTTATATCATTAATGATAAGTGGACTTATTTATACATTTTTTCATTATTTATAAATTACAATTACCTTATGTTTTTCATGATATAATTTGTTTAGAGAATATGGCTCAAAAAAATTCTTTTCAATAAAGAAATAACTTATTTTGCAAAAATATATTATTACAATTTAGTATAAAACTAATTAATGATGTTGTGTATTATTGTCTATATTAATTAACATTAATATATATAAACATATTTGGATTTTTATTTTTTTTTACCTTTTTCCTAGGTAGACAAACATATATGGATTCATTCAGTAAATATTTATATAATTCTATATCGGTAAACATTCAATGCATAAAGCCAAGTATATAATTCTAAATAATGATCAACATAAAGCCATGTATCCTACGGGTTGTCATAATTTTGTTTTATGTTATTTAACTATTATTTTATATAAATATTTTTCTTTGTAGCAATTTGGTCATTTTTTACTAAGTAAAGCTAATTAACATATGAGCATTTTTATTATTTTTTATTGATTGAAAAAGTAAAAAAAAAATCATTTCAGACTCAAAAATAAATAATATTATCTAATTTATGTGCTAATTAAAAAAGTTAGTACCATCATTTAATTTTACTAAAGTCATTTAATTTTTTTTTTCTTAAACTTTCCTTCATTAAAATTTGATATCAAGAATAAAAAATGGTCATTGGAAATATAATCTCAATTAAATGAAGGGTATTTTTAAGATGGTATCATTAATTGTAACATCTTGTTTTTTTTATAATGAATGGCTAAGTGTTTTAAAAACTAAAAAGTGGAAATTTGATATATAATCTAGGTGATTAAAAGAAATAAATGAATTGATGTTGTGTACGGTATGTTGTATGTGATAATGGTTGTGTGTTGGTTAATTGAAATTCAGGTTTAAATTTAGGAAACTTGAAATATGTGCTTGAGCCAATGTGGTATGTGGTGTGATGTTGAGTTTTGAGAGAAAAACAGTTAGGTTAGACTAGTTTTGAGATAAGGAGAGTGGCCTGGTAAGATTTGGGCCTCAATTGAGTAAAAGTCCGTGTGAGAACTCTAGGAGGTCCATGTATATAAGGAAGGAAGGGGGGGATTTCCCCTCATTCTCTCATTCTCTTCCTCTCTCTATACTTTCTCTCTCATCATTCTCTCATCTCTCTCTATAAATCTGAAGTTGATAAGTGTGTTAGAGGAATTTTAGGCCCGACTTAGTGATTGTGGTGAGAGAAGGAACGATCCTAGCTAGTTTTGACTCAAGAACTTCGGATTCTCAAGGAACCTAAATATGGATTCAGGAACTTTTAGAGGTAAGGGAAGCTTACAAATCAGTTGTTTTGTGTTAATAACTATTGGTATGCTAATTTCTTGCCTTATAATCGGTTAAATCTTTGTGGATGTTGTCATTTTCGTTGGTTATGGAAGAAAATGGGTTTAGGAGAAAATTTTGAGATTTGGATGAGAAATTGATGATTATGTAAGGAAATGTTGGATTGATTGTATTATTTGACGTGTATTAACTTGGTTGAGGTGGATTAATGTTGTTGGAACACCATTGATTCAAAAATCTATGTTATTTGGTTGAAAAGCTTGAGTTTTTCCGTAGAAAATTGCGTTTTTTCGAAAAAATCGTCGCAGATAATCGATTATGGGGATCACATAATCGATTATCTGGAGTTCCAAAAGCTTTTTTCATGATTTTGTTTCAGGAATAATCGATTATGGATTTTGATAATCGATTATCTGGGTTTTAGAAAAATTTCTTCTAGTTTTGGTTAGAAATAATCAATTATGGAAACTCACAATCGATTATCTCTATTAAAAAATGAAATCTGATGCATTTTTACTAAATGGATATAATCTGTTACTACAGTACATAATTTGTTATTTCAGAACTGAATGTATTATTTCAAATTTTAAAGTTTTCATCTCAAAATGTGAAATTTTATGAATTTCAAGGTTTGCCAATTCTCCAAATGGTTTTCATAAAAGGTTTTGGTTTTCAAATTGTAATTGATTGTTGGATTGGTTGTAAAGTGGAAGATTGCTTAGATAGGACCTCCACTTGTGGTGTATGATATTATTAACTATGTTCGAGGCTGGAATGGGCCTGTATAGTGTTGATAATAATTGTTAGACCACAGGTGGTACTGAGTAGGCCACCTGGTAATATGGTGATACATATATTTGAATGCATATGTTGTTGGTTGAGGTTGTGTGGGCCTCAAGCTATTGTGGTGTGATGGTGTGATATATATATGGTTATTAATGAATGGTGGTGGTTGAGTGGTTGTAGTGGTTCATGCATACATGCATATGTTGTTGGCTGAGGTTGTGTGGGCCTCATGCCGTGTGCGGGTAGGCACCCAAAACGGATGGTGGCCAAAGTTAATACTCAGTTGGGCCTCCGAATCGGATGGTGACTAGAGTTAATACTCAGTTAGGCCTCCAAATTGGATGGTGACTAGAGTTAATACTCAGTTGGGCCTCCAAATCTAGTGCCTCTGGAATGTAGTAAATCTCTCGAGAGTCATGTCATCATACATTGACATAGTTGTGGCAATATGGTTATGATATGGCATTCTGGACTAAGAACTCTTTGCCATGTGAATGAATGCTATATATATATGTATATATGTATGTAGATGTTGAGAACTCTGGATATATGATGGTGTGCCATATACTAATGATTGAATATTGTGAAGTGTTGTTGATTTCCATAATCATATGTTATGCTATTGTTTTAATAAGCTTACCCTTGCCTTGTTTTGTTGTTGTTGGATTGTCTTGATGTTGTTGTTGTGCTAATGTGCCTGTGATGATCACGTCTTATGGCGTGGGAGCAGATGGCGATGCTTCTATTGATCCGGTGTCTCAGAGCTAAGGATGGAGCCGAGAGTTGGAAATGTTTGGCTTGTAGAGCCAAGTTCTTGACTGTTTTTGTTATATTCTCAGTTTTCTTTCTTTTGATGGGATTGTATAGGGTGACCAGCTATAGGGAGTTTGAGTTTTTGTATCCCTCTTCCCCAATGATGTATTTTTTTGATATTGTTGATCTGGGCTGGTGTTGTCCCATAGTTGTGCATATATGATGATGACAGTTGAACAGATATGCATGCATGGCACCAAGAAATATAGGTGGATCTCTTAGTTGGTGTGTATAACTTATATACAAATATGTTATTTTTTTTATTCACTTGATATGTGGATAAGGTATATGTTTAGTAGGGTTGTTTAATAGCGACAATTGGGTCGTTACATTAAATAGGGTAGAATTAGTTAAGATTTGCTTATATTTTAGTTCTTCATTCATGAGATTTTTTTTTTTTTGCTTACATTTGATTCCGAAGGGAATATAAAAAAGCTGTGTAGCGTTTGCACATGTATTGAAACACGAATATTTAATTGGACCAATGTACAAATCACAGGAATGGTGTAATAATTGAATTGGTTTCTACTTAAATAATATATACTAGAAAAAATTTAGACACTTACTCCTTATAGATTCAGAAAGACTTCCTTGAAGACAATATAATATTAGTGGTAGTGCTTAAAGCTCTTCTTTTTAATCGTATAGAAATATTTAACTCTTGCTTTCAACTCTAGAAAATATCACAAGTAATTGACCATGACTAAACATTGCTTTAGGCCAATATAATCCAACATGGCTAGCAATTGACGACTTAAGACTTGTTAATAGTTATAACATATGAGATAATTATAGGAAATTGTTTTTTTATAAGTTTAAAAGGTCATGACGATGGGGATATGGAGACATAACATTCGAGAAATGTAAGTCAACTTTTCAATGTTCTTTTTAGATATGATCTTTGCTTCGATAATATGATTTGATAGTCAAATAGTAGTCTTAATAGATTCATTACAAATAGTTATAAGAAGCTCTTCCATATTCTATTTTACTCATTTTCTAGGTGCTACTGTATGTTACTCATTCATTATAAAAAGCCACACAATGACTGCGACACCCATTCACATTGTATATAACCCATAATTATTTACTTAATTAATTAGTCGTTGATTTTAAATTAATAATAACGCAAGTAAAATTTTTCCAATTTTGATAATAGAGAAATGGTAAAATTAACAAAGTTAGGACATAGGAGTAAAAGATAAAAATATAAAGTCTATTTATATATATGTACCATAATAGTGTAATAATGATTTTGTATTACATATCAGTCTTCTTAGAATATAAAAGATATGTACATCAAAAGATAGACACTATCTAACCTCAATATATACATCAAAAAGATCCTATTCAGAGTAATGTCAGTCTACCCTATCCCATATATAAAAGAACAGGTCATCAAACTAGGCCTATGAATCCTCAAGTGGTGGTGGAGCAAAAGGAACATAGACAAAGTCTGGTGATGAAGTCATCGATAAGGAAATAGGGATTTCATAGGTCATAGGTAGTATTGGAAACCCAAGAATAAAAGATAAGAAGGTAATAGATATAAAACCGTGATAAGTAAGTATATTTATATCTTCATAGTACTCCCAAGTTCCTTCATCCAAATACTTTATGTGTAAGTTAAAAGTACTGGCATGGCCATCTTCATTAATCACGATCAAATATGCATAAAAGAAAAATAATGGAGTGAGGTGATTTGTTCTAAAATCACTTCTACATGTATGATATGAATTCTATCAAAAAATACAAATAAAACACAGTTGATAATAAAAGAGAAACCTAAAGTTTATTCTATGTTATATTATCCTTGACTCGATATGGATTCATACTTTCCATTAGTGGGTAATAGTTCTTAACAGAACTTGGGAAGTGACTAGAGTATATATACCTTTCTCAACATCATCTCATGGTACAGTCGTTATCATTATTGAGGAACAAAATAACAATTTAGGATATCCATTTATAAAGGTATACTGTCACCAATCTTGGTGATGCTGAGCAGTTGTTAGGATTATCAAGTTGGTTAAGTGATTATCCCGGCTCAAGAGCACTACCTTGGCCGTTAGGACACTCGCTACCCAATACCATACCCTCTAAACCTTTCATTTTGCAGTGTACCAAATAGTAGCTTCCCTAGTAGGGTGTCATGTCACTGCATGACACTTGCTTTACATTACTCACTAATTTATATCACTTCTAACTTCTCAAATAGAGGTTTCCTAGTGTCATTTAATTTGAGCACCAGTACAATCAATATTTCTACCTTATGCTATAGAAATTGCACAATACTTAAAGTTTTAATAGAATAATGACATAGTAATTATAGTTTAATTACTTAAATTTTGGTAGAATAATAACTAAATAAATACATTCTAATTTTCTAAATTAAGCAGGGTAACAGCTTAACAAGTGTATTTTAGTTTTTTAAAATTGAGTAGAGTAACAACTTAGTAAGTATAATTTAATAATTTAAATTTGAGCAGAGTAAAAACGTAGTAATTATGATTTAATAATCTAAATTTGGATAGAGTAACAACTTAGCGAAAATTAAATTTTAACATCAAACAATATAACAATAATAATAATAATAAAACTTAAGCTTGAATGGGTTTAGGGGAAAACCCTTCCTACAAACATGCAAAGTGACAATAATTTAAAACCAACTCCACTCCCCCATTACCTCAAGGTGGTTGATGAAGATGATGGAGTTATTGGTGCAAAGCTCCAAGGAAGAGAATTTTTATTAGTTAATGGAAACTAGTAAAATTTAAGCAAAATAAGAGAGAGAAAGAAAAAAATTTAGAGAGGGAAGCTCTCTAGCTTATGGAGGAGAATAATGGTGAAAATCTTGTCCAAGAATGGAGGTATTTATAGCGGAAGAGGAGGCTTGGGTATCCACATGCTTAAATCATGCATTATGTAATAATTTTAATTTTAATTTTTCATTTTAAGGATACCTATGCAAACTTAGGGACACATAAAACATATTAGAGTGGTGAATCAGCCCCCTTAGGTTTGGGATGTGGTCAATGTGCTTGTCCTAACTTTATTAATGTCAATTTTATCTGAAGTTAAATTAACCAATATTGATAAAATTGCCTAAACTTGAAAAAATGACTTTTAATATCAAAAAAATAAAATTAAATTCAAAAATAGACAAATACATTATTTTTAATCAAAAATAAGTTTCTTATAATTAACTATAATTTTTTATTAATTTATTTCAAAATTTATCTATTTATTTTGTATTTTTAAGGTAAAAAATTCATAATAAATCCATTTTAATTAAATAAATACAAAAAAAATTATGAAAATTATAAAATTAAATATTTCACCCATAAATAAACTGAAATTATAATTTTTACCATTTTTGGATGTCAAATCAATACTGGCTAGCTTATTAGACACCTAAGGGCATTTTGGTCATTTTACAGAAGAATTCCAAAAAATTCCTAGAAAATTCAAAAATTATATTTTAATATATATGACATGATTTCAAGCTCAAATTGACATTTTAATGTCAATTGAATCTTTTTCTCATGTCAATCCTTAATGTTGAGAAATAGGGACAAAATCATCATTTTGCTAATTTGTTCAGGTTCTAGCTCGAAAAAATTATTAAAATTATGATTAGATAGCTCCTTAAATTTTGAGCATAATGGTGGGAATCAGACTTTTGAAATTTCTTCTAAATTTTTCAAAATTAAATAGTCAAATATTAGAAAAATAGTTGAAAAATTGAAATAAAAGTGTTACATTTTTTGCTATTTTTCTTTCAAAATAAATTTTTATAATTAAAATACACCTAGTATAAAATTTTTAAAATACTTTGAAGTCAAAAAGTCATTGGTTTGCTCTCGTAGTCAACTAGGGGTATTTTGGTCATTTCAAAAAATTTGTCTTAATAAATTCCCAAAAAATTTATTAAATTATTATTAATTATTATAAGACATAAATGAATTAAAAATAAATTTTAGACACTTTTAATTATTTTTATATATTTTCTCAATTATCCAGTCCTTCTAAGGGCAAAATAGTCATTTTACCTTTTTCCAGACTCTGTTTCTTAAAAATTATTAAAAATTTAAACTAAGTACTAATCATTAATATGAGCATAACCATGGGAACCAAATTTTTGAGATTCCCATCTGGTTCTTCAAAAATAAATATAGAATAATTAGAAAAATAATTTGATATGTAAAAATGGAAGTGTTACAATGATTCTATCATTTTGGATGATTACTAAGAGGTGCTTGAGTAAGTTATTATTTTGTTAGTAACTTTTTTCTAATTTTCATAAGCAAATAAAGAAAATGGGTAAATTCCTATTTATTAATGATACAATGTACATGATATCTTGGGAAATTTGCATTCACCATGTTTGAATTTGTTGGTTGGAAAATTAGGCTATCTAAATTACCATCAATGGCTTGATAATATTTATATAAGATTCTTATGTCAGTGTCCTTCTTTATATTTTATTAACCCTGTACATTTTCTTTAGAATGTAGTAACAAATCACAATTCTCCCACCTTATTTCTCCTCCATAAAAAATAAAATAAGAAAATATAACAAAATTAATTCTTTAAAATTACAATCCAAATACCATTACAAAATACATAATGTAAAATTCAATTTTATTACACTATAAATATAAAATGTTACTCTCACAATTAATAACATATTATTTCCTCTTGTTCTTTATATAAGAAACAAATAGATGCATTTTTTTGGTCCTAATTATAAAAAACGTAGACTTACTTTTAGGTGTATAAATTGCTAATATCTTTTTATATCTTTAATTTAATGTGAAATTTATTACTGAGAAACCCCGCATTGCCTAAGCAAGTAGATTGCATTCATCAACCTATTAATAATATAAATCATAAATAATCATTGGTAGAAAAAATATTTCTTGGATTAGTGTATTATCAGTGGTCTTGATGAATTAATTATTTGTTTCTTATATACAGGATCAAATGAAATATCCTATAATTTCATCTCATGTAAAGTAATGATGCATAATATTTTTAAAAAATTTTAAAATTGAAAACAAAAAAACAATGTCTATAATTTTAGTGAGAATTATTCAAAATTCAATACAAAGAATACTAGAAATATATTTTGAAAATTCAAAATTTGTATCAGTTAAATTAATATCTATAAATGTTAAAAAAATATTTTATATATAATTATATTTATATTTTATTTTTAAAATGGTTAAAATATGTTTTCATAATTTAATCTCATTTTCTAAATTTTTAATCATAGTTTTCTAAAAATTAGATAAATTTTAAAATTTAAAAAAAATTAAAATATCTTTAAAACAAAAGAAAATATAAAAAAATATTATGCATATTATCTGTAAAATAATTAATTAAATGAATTTTCTTAATTTTTCAAAAATAAAATATCAAATAAATATTTTTGTATTTTAATTTATTTCAGCTACAAATAAAATGACTTTACAAAATTCAAAAAATAAATCTTTCAAATATTTGATATATTAACTTAAATATATTTCTTTTACAGTTGTAATAAATTTTATTTATTATTTAAATGAATTTTTAAAACTGTTCATAGTTTGAACCTTTTAATTCAGAAAATGCATATACAATATATGATATAATAATTTATTTAATTTAAAAAAATTTTAAAGTCACTGGAAATAGTTTGAAAAAACAATTATACAAAATGAAGTTTAAAATTTTGATTCAATTAAATTAATATTTGCAAATTTTAAACTGTTTTGAATCAATTAAATTAAATATTTTCAAAACTGTTTTTAATTTAATTTTTAATTAAAAATACTTATATAATATGTAATATACTTATTTATTTAATCTTAAATTTTTTTAAAAGTAACAGAAAATTGTTTGACAAAATAAAAACAAAATAATGTCCAAATTAGTGTTTAAGATTTTGAATTAATTAAACTAATATTTATAAATTTAAAAGTAAATATTTCATATTTCATTAATTTTATATTTAAATTTTTAAAATGATAAAAATAATTTTTAATCATTAATTTTATTTTCTTAAATTTACCATCATATAATTCAAAAAATATTTATTATTTTAAGCTAAAAATTCAGAGGGAAAAAGTTTGAATGCAGATAAAAAACACATAAAACAAAGCATGCCTGAAATATTGTTATTAAATAAATTAAATTTCACAATTTTAATAGAAATAAGTTATTTTTTTGTAATATTTGATATTTTAGTTTTTATATCGTATAAAAATAATTTATTGCAATAGAAGAATATATAGCAATTTTATTTTTATGCAGAAAGAATATAGAGAAATGAATATAAAAATGAAAATAAAACATGAAAGAAATTATCACTAATATAGTTTATTTGAATTTTTAAACTTTTAATAAAATCAAATATATTAAAAACAAAATAAAATATTAAAAATATTAAAAAAATTATCATCAAAATAATTTTTTTAAATAAATTAATTACTTAATTTAAAAAAATAAAAATTCAAATATCAGAATTTTTTATAATTTATAAGTTTATTTAGAAAAAAATATAATTTCCATATCAAGATATATCTTAAATTAATTTCAAAATTTATAGAGAAAAATAAAGATAAAGATAAAAACAAAATGTGACAAAAATAATTAGTACTTAAATACTATTTCATGGATAAAAAAATAAAATTTGTATTTTTTGAAAATAATTTTTTTTAATAATTCATTATAATTGATTTATCACTAAAATATTTTTATTAATAAAGCAAAATTAAAAATTAAAAGTTTCAAATATTTATTTTTTCATATTTTGGAGTATAACTGTAAAGATTTCACAAAAGTGTCCGTGAACATTCTATAAGTGGGAGAGTATATAGCACAGTAGTTTCTAGTGGTACTATTTTTTAAGTTTGTGTAAAGTTGAGTGAAATTTTTTTTATAAGTTGTCACCTAGCAATGAAGAGAAGACTTTTATTATAATATACTTTACATAAATAATGCAAAGCCGAGTTCAACAGTTCAAACGTGACATTTGGTTTTGTGAAGCTTGTGTCATCCACTCATGCGGTGCACGAGATCATCAGTATATGAGAATGATTTCTTTTTACCTTCTATAAATATAGATAAATAAAAATTGTTCTTTTATTACTTAAAATGCATGTATTGATAATGAATTACCTAAAATCTTTTCTTAATTATAATTCAATTATTGTTACTATCATTGTTGTTTAAAGTTCAATTTAATATTGTTATAATAAAGTATTTATATTATTTTTGTTTGGGTGAATAGAGTTTGATATTTATTTTAATGTACCACATTATTCTTTTATAATCTTATATATTATGTTTTAAAATATTTACAAGAAAAATCTTATTGATATGTTATTAAGTTTAAGGTTAATATTGTATATGTATAATTTTTTTTTGACTTGCTTGTAATATTTAATCTATTTAATTTCGATTTTTCTTTTGGTAAGTTTATTCAATCACAAATAAACATTATCATCAGTTTATATTATTCCAAACACTCTTGCTCGTGTGGCAAAGGACCAATGCAACTCCCATTTTATAGAAGTCATTCAGTAGTTGCACACTATGTACACTATAGCAATTTTAGCATGGAAAATTCAATTTAGAAAAGTAATGCAGTACACTGAAAATATGCCTTGCCATACTTCTTTTTATCAGAGTTTCATAGATTCAGAGCTGCGGATTTGCAAGCGGCGGGACAGATTTTTACAATCTGCAACATGCACAGATTCACAGATGCACATTTGCAAGGGGACAGATCTTTATAATCTGCAATTTACACTTTCATATAATTTCCTACCATAAACTCTTCCAACTACTATATTTGACTAAATACAATTCCGACAAATGAGACAAAAATCTATTCAACATATTGACCATTAAAATTATTTAGTTCAATCCACGTGAAACAGCATACCAAACTATGACAAATGACACTTTCATATTTTGTAGTATTGAATAAATCAACCTTCTTCATTCAACTTCAAACAGCCCATAAAAATAATCAAAAACAAAATAGAAATTCAAGATGAATAGTGGAAAAGGTAAATGATAGAAACCCTCGAATGTATAAGTATAGTTAGATATATAGTTAGATATGTAAAATTTTTTATTGAATATATTAAATGAAAAATGATTTTGTTTAGATTAGTAATTTAATTTTAAATTTATAAGATTTATTTATTTTTGAACTTTTAATATATTTTTATTGATTTAAATATGAATACATTAGATGTATTTTTATGTTTCTGATTTAAAATTCATTGACAACAGATCAGAACAAAATATTTGTTTATTATCGTTTCAATACTTTTATTTTTAAATTGAATGATTATAATTTGTATGATTATAATTTGATAAAGTTCTGTTATCATAAGTTTGTAAAATTTCAAAAGGTATATTTCGTGGGATGCATTTGTAGTTCAACTTCAAGTAATGAAAAGGGATAAAAGAGCATAGTACTCAAGCTTCTGCGTTGTCAAAAAGTGAACAAAACGTGCTGGTGAGAGAATGTTGACCCCGCAAGGAACCTTTCTAAGAAGGCGCGTGAAATTCTAAAGACAGGGTAAACTCAATCGTAGCATATGAAACTTCTCAGAAACATACATGACATGGACAGTGTATTTACAGCATATCAATTGCTGTCAAGAAGCTCTTGTATTAAAGTAAGGAATCAGTGTATTCTTCTCTGTTGCAAGAAGTTGGATTGGGTCTGTGGTCAGTTTTTTTTATCTATTTTCAATCTTACCTCCGAATAGAAATAACAGATGATGATAAGATATGGCTAATTTGATTTCTTCTTGTTTTCCCATGTTTTAGCCGAAAAAGAATGGATTATGAATGTGAATGTTGCCTGATTAAATAGATTACGGACTTCAAAAGATGAGTGACTTTATGGTTGTCTAAAATGAAAAATAACTTGATTTTTCTTTTAAAAAATAACTTTTCACTGAAGTGCGTAAGATGTGCATCCATATTCTTGGTATTATTTGGTCAAGCTCACTTCGGATGTGGCCATTGGTTTTGTTTAACTAATTGTTCTAAGAGTATGAGCTTCTAATCGCCGTTCAGATTAATCATCTAAATTTTTTCTATTTTAATATAAGGTAGATCTGCTTTCTCTTATATAATTAGATTTGTGAATGTGACTGATATGTTGGTTTATTTTTTTAATACAATGTTGTGTTAAGCAAGTATTAAATGGCTAGAAATTAGAAACAATGCAAATGCCTTGACTTATCACTTACTGCCATCTGCATTAATGTCTATACTGGTGTGAACATGTGGCTTCCAAATTTATGTTCCTTTCCATTTGATGATCTCAATGCTGTTCTCAGTCTAGGTTGTTTAACCATAATTTAATGTTCTAGCAGCATCTACTATTATTAATAGAGGTTGAGCTATGCATGTTGGACTTCAAACTTGTTCTGTTTGTTAGAAAGCAAGCAGATATTGGTCATGACACACATTTCAGGTTTTAGTTTCAGGCCAATCAATAAAAGTTTTATTACAATCTAGATCCAATTCTAAGTATTTCTTCTCTTTTAGCAGTCTTTGCTTTCTGGGTCATAAGTGGGGTTATAAAACTGAAAATCAAGCGCCACTTGGCCTACAAAGAAGCTGAAACATAACAGATTCAACATTCATGTCATAGACTCATTAAATTCTCCGTTCATCGATACCACAAGTTGAGAGTATTTTCTAAACAATCCGTCTATTGAACAGCTGCAATGTTTCAAACACACTGCACAATTATTAACCAATGGTAGATGTCAGAGTTAGTTGTTTGACAAAAGTCAAAGAAATATTAATCTGAAATTGAAGTTACGGAGTTAAGGTTTCTATCCGCCTGCTATAGTGTAATCTGAAGTTTAGATGCATTATTCATGTTATTAGGCTTTTTATGTCTTATCGTTTACTGAGCTTCTGTTATATTCAAATGGACCATGAACTTTACCATGTCAAAAGCAATTTTTAGGATCATAAAACACCTCAAAATCATATTAGCTTTGAAGTTTGAGCCATGTGATCTTATATTAGACAGATTTAGGAATTCCAAACAATGATAATAAGGACAAGTGTCAAAAAGCACATCGAAAAATAAAAGCTTTTTTTTATTTCTTCATTTGTAGTGTTATAATCAACGCAGTTTGCAGGTGCAGCACTTGGAATTCATAATGGCTGAGCAGCATAAGTGATGTTGCTTCTTCCTCTAACTCTTCTTCTATGCTGTCTTCCAAAAAATATGACGTTTTTCTAAGCTTTCGAGGTGAAGACACACGTAGGAACTTCACAAGCCATCTTTATGAAGCTTTGATACAAAAGAAAGTTGAAACCTATATAGATGAACATCTCGAAAAGGGGATGAAATCTCAGCAGCACTCATCAAAGCCATCGAAGATTCTCATGTATCTGTTGTTGTCTTCTTAGATAACTATGCTTCCTCAAAGTGGTGCTTGGGTGAACTCATCAAGATTCTAGATTGCAAGAAAGGCCGAGGACAGATTGTGATACCGGTATTCTACAACATAGATCCATCCCATGTGAGGAAGCAGACTGGGAGCTATGAGCAAGCCTTTGCAAAACATGAGGGGGAGCCCAGCTGCGACAAATGGAAAGCTGCTCTCGCTGAAGCAGCCAATTTAGCTGGGTGGGACTCTCAAACTTACAGGTAAATTGTCAACAATTTCTGGCTTCTTGCCCTTCTTTCATTGCACTCTCTTCTATAAATAATACATTCCCAATTACAGCTCTTAATGACAAATTAATGTAATTCCTAATTTGTACAAGCTAAAATATGAATTCTAATTATATACAATTATGAGGCTGATTCTATTCACCATATAAAAGGAAACAATAATAATAACGGATCCCTGATTAACATAAATAAGATGAATTGAGAGTGAGCAAATTTTCTAAAAATAAAAATGAAACAGACAACGTATTGTTTTAAATTGAGCTGGCCAAATTTGATTCTCAATTGAGCATACTTTTGTAGTACAACATCTTTTATGGTAGTTTGCATAGGAAGTTTGTTGCATAGAAAAAACAGAGGCATTGATTATCTTCTCTAAGTCATTGGATTTTCATTCCCCAATTATATATTTTGGTTTGTTATTCTTCACTACACTACCATATTGATTATAGATTATGTATAATCATTTGTATAGTTCTTTTATTTATCTTTTGAATTTGTTAGACTCATAACACATCAATCATTTATTTCTTTGTTTCCCTTTTTCATATGTTAGGACTGATGCTGAATTACTTAAGGACATTGTTGGAGATGTTTTGCAAAAATTGCCTCCTAGATACCGAAACCAACGTAAAGGACTAGTTGGAATTGAGGAACATTGTAAACAAATTGAATCATTGCTAAAAATTGGGCCAAGTGAAGTTAGAACCCTTGGAATATGGGGCATGGGTGGCCTAGGTAAGACCACCCTTGCTACTGCTTTATATGACAAACTGTCTCGAGAGTTTGAAGATAGTTACTTCCTCGAAAACGTATCAGACAAGCTCAAAAATCATAGTTTTGATAATTCTGATATGAGTAGGCAACTTGGGCGGCTTCAAGGTAAAAAAGCTCTCATTATCTTGGATGATGTGGCTAACTCAGAACAATTAGAAAAAGTAAGAGAAAAAGTACATTATGATTCCTTGGAACCAGGAAGTAGAGTCATTGTTACAACTAGAAATAAGCAAATAATTAGCCCAAGTGACAAAATATATCAGGTGGAGGAATTGAGTTCTGATCACTCTCTTAAGCTTTTTTGTTTGACTGTTTTTGGAAGAAAGCAACCTAAAGATGGATATGAAGATCTATCAAAAAGAGTAATATCTTATTGCAAAGGTATTCCTTTGGCTTTAAAAGTTTTGGGTGCAAGTCTTTGTCAAAGAAGTAAAAAGGCATGGGAAAGTGAATTGAGAAAACTCCAAAAGATTCCAAATATGGATGTTCATAATGTATTAAAATTAAGTTACGATGGCTTGGATCATTCTCAAAAGGACATATTTTTAGACATTGCATGCTTTTTCAAAGGGTATCCAAGAGATCGGGCAACAAGAACACTAGAAGCTTTTGATTTCTTTGCAGCGTCTGGAATAGAAGTCCTTCTAGATAAAGCTCTTATAACTATTTCAGATGGCAATCAGATAGAAATGCATGACCTGATATAGGAAATGGGTTGGGAAATTGTTCATCAAGAATGTATCAAAGACCCTGGGAGACGAAGTCGATTGTGGAGGCAGGAGGAAGTGCGTAATGTATTGAAATATAACAGGGTAAGTGGAAGACGCAATTTCTTTTATTTGATAACACATGTATCTTTTTAGAATATAGCTGGTATGATAGCCTTTGCTAATTATTATTCTAATTTTTGTTTGTCAGGGAACTGATGTTGTTGAAGGCATAATTTTAGATTTGACTGAATTAACTAGGGGATCTATGTTTGAGCTCCGATTCCCTTGCAAAGATGACTAACCTGAGATTTCTTCAAATCCATGCTTGGGGGAGTTTTCACAGATTTAATGTGTGTCTTCCTACTGGTCTTGAGTCATTGTCTGATAAATTGAGGTACCTTTACTGGGAAGAATGTTGTCTTGAGTCTTTGCCGTCTAACTTTTGTGCTGAACAGTTGATAGAGCTTCACATGGTTAACAGCAAGCTTAAAAAGCTTTGGGACAGGGTTCAGGTATGAATGTGGCTATACATAGTATATTTTTTTCTTTCAACTTGTAAAGCCGCGGGAGAGAATCGTAAGTGATAATTGGTCTTGTGCCGCCTCAAGTGAAGCTCATTCACAAGAGCCATGCCTAGCATATTGTGCTTCTATGTATGCTTAGGTTTCTCTTGTATTTAAGGCTCATGATATGATTATTATTATTATTATTTATTTTGAGAATAAGGCTCATGATTATGAATTTAACCATTTCTGAACAATGTGATGTATCTTTCTTGTCACAGAATCTTGTGAATTTAAAGAGAATTGACCTTGACTACTCCCGAGACCTGATTGAGATCCCAGACTTATCCAAGGCAGAAAAACTCGAAAGACTTTCTCTTTGGGGTTGTAAAAGCTTGCGTCAGCTCCATGTTCATTCAAAATCCCTCCAAATACTTGATGTCGGTGGTTGTTCATCTCTCAAGGAATGCTCAGTGACATCAGACGAAATAACAGAATTGGACTTAACTCGCACAGCTATATGTGCATTGCCGTCATCAATTTGGCGTAATAGGAAACTTGTTTCTCTTTCTCTATGGGGTTGTAACAATCTTGAGTTTGTTGGGAACAACATTGTCCACTTATCGTCTTTAGAAGCGTTAGACCTATCTGAAACTAATATTAAGAGCTTGCCTGCACTTCCACCATCCCTACAATGGTTGAGGGCCACAAACTGCACTTCTCTAAAGACAGACTTTGCTCAATGGCTAGCATTACAACACATGTTACAGAGTCGCATACCCTACTTACACCAACAATATCTTAATAACCCCGCATATACTTATGGCAATGTGTGTTTCTTCTTCTCGGGAGACCATGTCATGGACGAGTTTGGCTTCCGCACAGCAGAGAGTTCAATAACTATTCCTTATCTTTCAAAATCTCACTTGTGCGGTTTCATTTATTGCATCATTCTTTCTAGGGGATCATTCCCATATGGTACTTCTAATGTTTCGTGTTCTATCTATCAAGATGGCATAAAGGTCGGCTGGGACTGCAAGAAGATATTTTTCAAAGTCTTAATTTCAGATCATGTGGTATTTTGGTATCATGACGTCATAAAATTGGACAAAATAAGTGCAGTGTATGATGATTTCAGCAACATAACATTTATATTTGATCATGAATTCTCATTTGGAAGCAAGACGAAAAAGTGGATAAAGGAGTGTGGGGTCTTCCCAGTATATACCACAGCATTGGGATTTAAGCTGGTTAAGGCTGGAAATGAGTCAAGCCGAGTCAAGTTGAACCAAGCTCGATTCGACTCGTTAAGAATTGACTCGACTCAAGCTCGATATGGATCTACTTTTTTAGCTCAAACTCAACTGGATTCAAGCTCGCGGACAGCTCGGTTCAACTCGTTAGCTCAATTCGATTCAAAATTATAATTATTTTACATGGTGAGTAGGTTTTCTTTTTGAAACCCTTGTGGAGAATATTGATGGGAAATGAGCACTAGCTTGTTGGGAGAGACTGGAGAGTTAAAGCAGCCCTCAAAATTGTTTGGTGGTCTATTTCTCTTCATTCAAAAATAAAAAAGGGTTTACATTATGGTATTCATTTCCACAATATCCTTGGACATAATATATAAGTGATATCAAGTTGTTATGGTAATGCATTGATTATTCAAAATTTAGACTTGAAAGGGCAGTCATATGTTGCTTATAACTGTCACCTTTTTAGCTATCCAATTGCTGGAATTAATTGTGATTTTGGTCTTATTTTCGAGAGTTTTATACATCATGATAGTGTAATAAGTATGAAGTTTTCACCATTCATTTATTTTACATTAGTTGTCACAAAGATCAATATTAAGCCAAAGTATAGAAAATATCATATTAGGAGATAGGGTGTTAACTCGGTTAAAAAGAGTTGGCAAAATCCTAAAGAAAACAAAAATGATGGTGATTGAGTCTCTAGATTTTAACATGCTTGTAACAAGTTATAAATTTTTGCCATATATTTCCTTTATATTAGATATCAAGAATATTAGTGTTAATTAGACATCAAGTGATAAAATAATATGTTCCAACATAAATTTTAATTACCACTAATTTAAATAATTCACTTATTTACTCACGCATCGCTGGTCCATATCTAGTTACTTTAAAGTTGTGACATGCTTGTCTCTCTGGCCCAAAATCATTTTGCCTAACTATAAGCTAACAATTTTATTGCCTTTTTTCTCATGTATATTAGTAGAGACAATATGCTTAAAATGTGCATTTATTTAAATAATATTATTAGAGATTTGATGGCATTGCGTGTTGGGCAAACATTAATTTTTAAAGGAAAAATAGTAATAGAATATATTAATTGTAGAAAAAGAAAATTACACAAAGATAATTAATTTGTTTACTTAGAAATTTTTTGTACGTGTAAATTTGGTTTAGTGGTATTTAGAATATGCATTATTTTGATGCTTGGTTAGAATAAATTTACTTGAACATACAAGAATGTGTAGAATATTGCCAGGCAATTGCTTTTTGCATCCCCCATTTTTGCTATTCACACCCGCCATATTTTTTTGGCTAATTTTTATTCCAATAATGTTCTTATACATGAGTTTGGTTTCGTTATACTGGAATTTAAATTTCAGAAGTTTATTTGTATATTTTGGAATTAAACTTCTAGCAATCTATTTATTAAACATTTCAGAAATAAAATTTTGGAAGTATATTTGTACCTTCTAGAATTAAATTTCTAGAAATCTATTTGTTACAAATTCTAGAATTAAACTTCCAAAAGTCTATTTGTACACCTCCAAAAGTTTATGACCCGAATGTGTAGCAAATAGACCTCCAGAAGTTTAATTCTAAAATGTGTAACGAAAAAACTTTTAGAAATTTAATTTCGGAATATACAAATAGACCTCCAAAAGTTTAATTCCCAAATGTGTAAAAAATTAATAGACTTTCAAAAGTTTAATTTTCAAAATATACAAAAACTTCCGGAAGTGTGACAAATAATACGGTTTTACATTCTTCCGGTATTTAAACTCTAGAAATGTTCTTACATTCGAAATTCATTTTGTTTTTCATAATTCTGAAATTTAAAGTTCATAACAATAAAACCACACTCGCTCATAAGCACAATATTGATAAGAAAATTTTTAAAAAAAATCAAGGGAGGTTGTAAATGGCAAAAATAGGAGGGTGCATAAAGCAATCCTTGTATTTCTTTATTTAGTTGAAACATGTGTGTGTGTACATGTACACATACTCTCTCTCTCTCTCTCACACACACAGAGATAGGGAGAGACTTTTGCTTACGTAAGAACATGGGAACAACTAATAACAACTCTTGGATTAATATTAAAAATAATAGACCGTTTAGATTAAAACTCAATTATAAACATCTCTTATGAGACCACCAATGTCATCACTATCACCACTATCGTTACCATCTCTACCACCACTACTGTCACCACTCCCACCGCCACCGCCACCGCCACCACCACCAGCATGTGGTGGCGGGAGATTGCAACAGTAGTAGGGTTGGCAATGACGGTGGTAGCAACAGCGATGACGGCGGTGGTGACATTAGTAGTATCATAAGAGGTGTTTATAATTGAATTTTAATGTTAGCGGTCCGTTATTTTTAATCTTGATCCAATGGTTGCTATTAGTTATTCTTATGTTCTTACATAAGTAAGTGTTCTCACAGGAGTTGCTCTCATATATAGAACAACTCCTATGAGAACACTTGGTTATTGTAAGAATATGAGAACAAATAATAACAACTTTGGATAAAGATTAAAAATGATAGACCGTTGAGATTAAAACTCAATTATAAACACCTCTACTCTCGTTGCCATTGTCGTCGCCGCCGCATGGCGGTGGTGGCAATAATGGGGGCGGAGGTGGTGGAGCAGCAGTAGTAGTGGCGGCGACGACATTGGTGATCAAATAAGAGGCCTTTATAATTGGGTTTTAATCCGAGGGTTATTATTGTTTGTTCTCATGTTCTCACAACCAATGGTATTCTCAAAGGAGTTGCTCCCATATGTACATACATACACACACACATATAGCGATTGAGAGAGAGAGAGGACACATCAGGTGAGAGGGGTGTCATATTGTGAAAGGTGAGAATATTAAAGAAGTAACATTAAATTAAAATAAATGCAAATTAAAATAAATGCTCAGATCAGCTTGTTATTAAATTTGTGCACGTGTCTTCTTTTTCTTCTCCCCATGTGCCGAATGTTCTCTCCTTTCATGTCCACAAACCTATTTAGTTTTTCCCTACCTCTCCTTCTTCCTTCTTTTGATTTTTCTAAAATTTCTTAAATGAGGACCCATAGGTCATCATCCTCTACGACTAGGGACTCTTTGAAGAGGACACGGGAAGTCGTAGGTTAGGGTGACCTCTTCAACGTGGTACAAGGCAACACCTGCAACATACACCTCCGTTAGCGACACAATCTCCATGGCGACTAAAAGCATATGCTATAGCTTACACCTCCTCTATCGTATGAATCGCTTGCATCTCTGTGGGCAATAGAAACATATGTTGGATAAATGGAATTACAAACCATTGAACATTTTGATATTGAGTCAATGATTATGGACACCAAATTTTAGATAAATCAAGTAATTGTAATTACATCATCTTATAATCAACATTTACTTATATTTAAAAAAAGTATATTATATGTTAATTTTTTTTTTTGGTAAGGATATTACATGTTAAATTAAATTTATTTAATGAATTGTCAAATAGTTTTAAATTTTTATAAAAATTTATTGACTTGATTGATTCAATAAAAACTTTAATTAAATGATTGGATTAATAAAATTTAATATGTACAAAATATTAAAAGAAGTAATTTTACTAAGAATCATTCTTGGACTAACTTATTCCTCCCCAAACACACACACACGCGCACGCACTCACCCACACACATATATATTGGGTGGAGATCAAATGACTCCAAGGGTAACATTGGCTAACGTTACTCTATTTAATAACTCGTGGTATATATTAAATTTCAATGATCCAATCGTTAAATATTTTGATATTATGTCAATGATCACGCACACCAAATTTTAGATAAATTGGACATTTGTAGTTAGATAATCTTATAGTCAGCATTTACCTAAATTTTAGAAAAATATATTATACGTTAATTTGAATTTATTTAATGGAGTATCAAATAATTTTCAAACTTTATAAAAATTTGTAGACTTGGTTTATTTAATAAGAACTTTGAATTCAATAGTTAGATCGTTAAAATTTAATATATAGAAAGAGTTATTAAATAGAGTAACTCTAGCCAAAATTACTCTTAGAGTAACTTGATCAATATATATATACACACACAAGTGTGCACGCGCACAATCACACACACGGAGGGAGCAATTGCCTTTTGATTTAATTTATTACTAGTAGTTACCACATGAGTTATCATGCTAATATTTTCAAATTCAGCTATAATGCAAAAATATAAATTAAAAGGAGATTGTTTAAAATTAAAATGGTTATAATTATTTAAAATCTATATTTAATTCAAATAAATTTTATAAAATACAAATTAATTTTTTTTTAACATTATAAAAATACACACATAAGTTCTTTGCTTTTATTTTCCTCTTTATGGGATCTTTATGATCCAAATTAGTAAAAGTTTAGTTGGAACAATTCATGCATGAACCCTAGATATATAAACTATTAGTCTATATCGGAATAATTTTATCATGCATATTTTTAACAATGAACCACGCCATTCTTTTAGTAAATATCACCAATTTATCAACATTACATTAGTCTGAGTGGTGACATTGTTGGTGATATCATAAAAGGTATTTATAATTGAATTTTAATCTTAGCGATCTATTATAGCTACTGTATAAAATACATTTTAAATTGGTTAAAAATGACATTTTAAATTGGTTGTAGAATTGATTTAAATATAGTCGATATAGAAAATGAGGTGTTTTAGAACCAATTCTCACCCAATTTAAAAAAAGTTCTTTAACTTGATTATGTTTACAACCGATCTAAAAAGCCCTTGGACTCTTCTTTAGATAGCAAATTATATCGTTCAATATTTTCAAATAATTATAAATGATTATTATATCCATTTAAATTTACATATTCTATTTAGGGTTTATTGATTAAAATCAACCAATTATTTGATTTCAAATTATAATTTCAAATTTTAAATATTTTTTAGTAATAGATAGTTCGGATTTGAATATAAATGATTAGAATCAACCAATTATTAGTATATTAATCTATTATTATATATTATGCAAATAAAACTAATTTATTTGTTTAATCTATTATATATTATATCAAAAACTAATTTATTATTTCTTTAAGAATATTCTTATTTATTTAAGAAAAAAATATTTATTAATGCTTCAGAACCTACAAATTGATTCAAATTCATTCAATTTGTAGGGTTTCTGAAGCATTAATAAATATTTTTTTTCTTAAATAAATAAGAATATTCTTAAAGAAATAATAAATTAGTTTTTAATATAATATACAATAGATTAAACAAGTATTAAATAACTTTTATTTACAAAATATATAATAGATTAATATACTAATAATTGGCTAATTCTAATCATTTATATTCAAATTATTTCTATTCAAATCCAAAAATATATTACTAATAATTATTTGAAATTTGAAATTATAATTTCAAATCAAATAATTGACTATTTCTAATCAATAAACATTAGAAACCCTAATCTCACCAATTAATGTATTAAAAACCCTAATGTCGCTCATAAATGCTTCAGAAACCCTACAAATTAAACTTACTTTTATATATATAAAAGAAGATTTTATATTAATATATTAAATCAATTAAATATGAAAATAGTACTCATTAAATCAATTATTGACATATTTCAATCATATATTAGCCACTAATTAATAATTCTCATTATCTCTACCTCAAAAATAGATAAATTATATCAATATGGAATTTAAATAACATTAATTTAAAGCATTGATATAGCAAAAAACTATCAATGAATATAATAATTATTTGATTTAAAGTAAAAAAAAGTAACATGGTTGGGGTAGCTAGGTAATTTCAACTTTTCTACCTAATTTCAAGCTATTACACTCCTTTCAATTTTAGAGACTATAGGTTAAAATAGTAACTTTTTCTATAATTTATTATTTCAATCAATTATTTTTTTACTCAAATTGATTGTCAATTTCAACATACTTTTTAATACTAGCATTAAACGTTTACCATTTTAGAAAATAGGAGTTTTGCACAACATTCATAATGTGAATACCAATAATTGTTGAAATTAATTTATATCAATAAATCATCCATTTTATAATTTATCTTTTATTGATTTTATAATAACCTACAATTATATTTATGATAATTATAATTTATAAATTATTTATACTTAATAATTTTTAATCTTTTGATAATTTGACGTATTTAAAATCTACAATATATAATAATTTGATATATTTCAAAATTATAATTATTTCTTAAAATTTATATTTTTATTTATATAACTAATTTAATATTCAATATATATAAATATAAAGTAAGTATATAAATATATAATATTATAATTATAATAATTTTATTATAATATTATATAACTACAATATTTTAATATTTTATACAAAATCTAATCCAATATATCTTATCTTTATCTTTATCTTATTCTTATCTTAATGATATGAATAATTACTAATATTAAATGTTAAAATTGTTAAATACAATATTTTCATCTTGAATAGACAATTTATATTTCATTCCATTAAATCTTCAAGATATTTCATACTAATTTAATAATAATAATAATAATAATAATAATAATAATATAACAATATCTCTTGTATTTTGTTATCATTCATCTTTAATTGGCTTTATTTTTTCAAGTACACTAAGTAGATTAAATTATCTAAATTATTTAAAAATTAATTAAAACACAACTAATTTCTAAATCAATATAAATAAATTTAAATTGAAATTGTAGCTATAAAAATTTATAATTAATTATTATAACAATGAATTAAAAACTATTAAAAACACAAACAAATTGGACTCTAAATTTAATTTACTTGGAAAAGATAAAAACAAACACATGGATTAATTTTAAAATGTTATCATGTAATTGAATTTAAATTAATTGGGTAAAAAAATTAAATTTGCTTAGATAAAAAAAAACTTTAACAAATTTGGGTGAGAAAACACTGTATAGGAAAAATATATATTCATATTAAAAGTAATAAATAATAAATAAGAGAAAAGTAAAATAATTATAATTTTTATAATAGATCCTTTTTATGGACTATATCCCCTACAATAGTTACTGTAGAGGAATTTATAGCAAACCTATATGTCTTGTTTCTTCATTATAGATGCATCCATAAAATTCATCGAGTTTAATGACTATGTACTGTCAGTGCAAAAAGTTTTACACTATCAACCAATTAAAAATCACTGTTGATATGACTTTTAAGGTAATTATTGTAATGACCCGCTGTTACTTCATGGTCAACTGATAGCTAATGCAACACGGAAGATTTAATTCTAAATGAAAACTTTTAATTAATTTATTTATGAAAAAGAGTGTAATTTTTTTTTGGTCAAACATACAACGTTTATTACTTTTGAAAAACTCCGACATATAAAGCATAAAATGATCATCCAACATACTAAAATAACCCATGCATACATCACAAAGCATCAAATGTAAATAGTTGTGCCTTATGGCATTTACATACCAACATTATCGTCAAGGAGTCTCAAAAGAGAGTGTGTGTGTGCATACACATCAATGTACCCATCAACAAAAGTACATGAAAAAAGGGAGGGTAAAATACATTACACACACCCTAGGTTGGTTACATCTAAGAAGGAGGAATAGTAAATAGAGCATCGGTGAGTGGCTCCTCAACTCTAGCAGCTCTACGACAGGGACGAGGTCCCTAAGTGAACAAGCGGCGATACTCCTCAGGTCTCATGCGAGGTCGAGCAGCAACAGTAGGCTCCATCCACATCTCCTGGGTGGGTAACCAATACTCTAGTGATGTATATAAGTCACAAAAAACATAGCAATCCCCGTAGTAGTGCAGGAAAGCGTAAGCTCTCCCTATAGTAGACACTCTGAAGCTCGCGGTCAATCCTCCAAGGTTCAGCATCTCCCACAGCGATCTCACGAAAGTTAATGCAATAGGGGCCAACGTGAACGTGGTTCTGGATCATTGGCAACAATCTTGATGCTCTGGGTCGTCTCGACATCTACTCCCACAAACATGACGTTCGAGATCATCACAAGCATAAACCACAAGTGTAAACAGCACAAGGGTGAGCTTATGATAAATAAATACAGAGTTCTAACTAACACAACAATTATTTTCAAGAAAGAGAAAATACTAATATCAGAAAAGATTACAACATTATTAGATAAACATATATAAAGATTATACAGCATCATTTTAATGTAGACATTACTCCATAGAGACTTTTTCAACAACTTGAGCAATCATCATGGAAGCATCCCTTAACAAGCACCTAAGCTATGGGAATCACACAAATCCCTTCAAGGCACAACTATTAAGGGAGTCCATGAATTGATCTTGCGGAAGTTGGTAGTGGTTTCATCAAGATAGATGTACGTGAATAGTGGCTTACCATGGCACAAGGTTCGCGATAACCTTGACCTCAATGTGGGATTCGCCCATCCACCTATCCTCAAGGTCCATCGACAGCTACTCCACTCTTTCTTCTAGGACTAGGTTGAGAGCTATACACCTGATTCCCAACTTACGTGCCTACTCGCGACGCCGTCCAAATAGGACCCATGCATGTTTGTACATATCATCAACAACAAAAACATCAACTCAACATAAGCCAAGAGACACACCCTGTTTTGCACAATTAATTCTCATTATCCATTAATTAATGGATAATGTGTGTTATTAAAATTTATGAACTTAGGCTTTAGAGTTCCACTCTTCAATCTTTAATGTTCTATTAATCCTTTCTAATAACTCAATAATTAATATTCTCAATAATAGGAAAGCTAATAGGGAATTTTATCTCAACAAATTATACTTTTATACATACGGAAATATACTTATTAGAATAGAGGAAAATTCATAAAACCCTCTAACATATTAAAATATGAAATTTAATATTTTAATTCATCAAAAGATTATTCTCTATTGAGAAAATATTTTTTTTTGAAGCAAAAAGTCATTTTTTTGTCCGTAATTCTATCTTTCTTATAAAATTAACGTTACACATGTATATTTTTCTTAAAATTATTAAAATTATAGTTAAATGCCTAAAATTATTTCTCAGCTAATTTTAATTAAAAGTATAATATTATTAATTATAAAAACAGAATTTATCCCTCAACTCCATTTATTTAATTATTTTTTTTTCAAAACACGGTATTATATATTTTTTTGTCTAAATCCTCACGTCAATTTGCATCTATTTCTTTCTTTTTCTTCTTTTTTTTTTTTTTTAAATACATTATTATTAATAATGTTTTTTTTGAATTATCTGCTAATAACATTATACTTTCCGCTAACATGGGGTTCTTTTCTTGTAAAAAAGGGGCAAGGCGCGATCCTCTATCGCCCCTTTTATTTTGTCTTGTAGATGTTTTAAGCAGGGCAATTTCTCTTTTTGTCCAGGATAGATCCATTCTGCCAATGGCGGGTCCTAGAGGTTCTCAAACTCCATCCCATGCTTTCTATGCTGATGATATTTTGGCTTCTGCAGGGGATCCAAAAGCAACCTTGACAATATTATGAATCTCTTTCGGCTATACAGGGAAACTTCTGGTCAAGTGCGTAGCTTGCCTAAATGTAGATTCTACGAGCAAGTTGCATTTCTAACTGCTGGATCGTAAACTTCAGGTGCTTACTGGGATTTCCTAAAGGAAGACTTCCATACATATATTTGAGAGTCCCGATCTTTCAAGGAAAGCCAAGCAGAATTCATCTCCAACCTCTGGCAAATAAAATTAAAGTCAAACTTGCCGCTTGGAAGGACTCTTTTCTCTCTATCATGCGGCGTGTACAACTAGTGAAGTCTATTATTCATGACACTCTTATTTATAGCTTCCACTTCTATACGCGGCTAGTTTCGCTCCTCAAAGACATTGATCACTGGATC
This sequence comes from Spatholobus suberectus, assembly GCA_004329165.1. Taxonomy (NCBI): domain Eukaryota; kingdom Viridiplantae; phylum Streptophyta; class Magnoliopsida; order Fabales; family Fabaceae; genus Spatholobus; species Spatholobus suberectus. The sequence goes on from CM014737.1 coordinate 33,232,158, forward strand.
TGTAATTTCATTTGGTCTGGGGACATCTACAAGAAGAAATTAGTCACAATTGCATGGCACAAAGTTTGTACTTCTTTCCTAGAAGGAGGTCCCAATCTTAAGTCCTTTCACGCTATCAACAAAGCTACCACTCTCGATCGTTTCTTCCAAAATAATTCTCCAAAATCTTCCTATGTAAAGTCCTCTATATGGTCAAGGATCAAATCTTGCGTCCGATCTATCTTGGAAAATATGGTAAACAAATATGTTTTTGGACTGATACTTGGCTCTCCAAGCCCATGGTGGACTTCCTCAACATTCCCTCCTCGCTTCATAGCTCCCTTAAAGCCAAAGTTTGTGATTTCATCAGCAATCAATGTTGGGCAATCCCATCATCTCTAGCTACCATCTCCCAAGAGCTTGTGACTGAAATTCAGAGTATGGTTCTCCCCTTGGTTCCTTGCAATGATTATGCAGTTTGGAAATGATCAAATTCTGGTGACTTATCTTTTAAAGATGCTTTGCATTTTTTGCTCTAATAAATTCGCCTACAGGTTGGGGTAAGCTTATTTGGAGATCTTTGATCCGCCCCCTCCGTCCAAATCCTTCCTCTTTTGGAGACTAATCCACAACAAACTCCTAAAGGGTGAAAACATGCAGACAAAGGTTTGGTCATGACTTCTATGTGCAATTTCTATGGCGCATATTCTGAATCCTCTTGTCATTTATTCATCAGTTGTAAATTTGCCCAAGAAATTTGTCAATGGTTAGCCCAACATATCAATTGCAGATTAGACACTTCCTCTCCCTTGGCTTTGCTAACAATCTACACCTCTAATTGTAGCCCTTAGTTACAAGATGTTGTATTAGCAGCAATTTACAACTCTGTCTGGTTCATCTGGCACAACAAAAACATAAGTAGATTCAATAACAAAGTTTTGACTACAAGAAGTGTCATAAACTTGATAATTCCAGCAGTGTCCCTCACGAGTAACACTTCCATAGGCTGCATGAACTTCTCATTATCAAGTTGTTTGGCATCCCGCGCTATATGGGTGGATAAAGGTCAATACGGATGGCGCTGATAGGGGCTCTCCTTGAGTAGCATCATGTGGTGGGATTTTCAGGGACAACAGAAGCAGTTCCATGGGTTGTTTTGCTCTAAACCTCGGCACTTCTACTGCTCTCCATGCTGAGCTTATTGCAACCATTGTTTCCATTGAAGTGGCCTGGAATAAGGGTTGGAAAAAACTATGGTTAGAATGTGATTCAGTTTTGGTGGTACAAGCTTTTAATTTTCTTAAGGTTGTCCCCTGGTAGGGATGTCAAAAATATCCGTACCCGCGGATATCCGCGGATAAAATTCGTCACGGGTAGAAAATGGGTACTTTAAATGGATACCCGTGGATATTCTAAACGGGTATACCCGCTACCCGTTTATTAACGGGGCGGGTACGGATATCATGGTATCCATACCCGCGGATACCCGCTACCCACAATTATATATTTACTTAAATACCCTTACATATTAATATAGATAAAATTACATAAATTATTCAAAATTTTCAAAAAAATTATTAATTACGAGAGAAATCTTATACAATTATATTACAAGAGAAAAAGAACATAAATTTGTGAGCATTTAAACTATTTTTTTTTAGAAAAATTGTTAGAATAATTAAAATTTATGTTAAAGTGATTATTTTAAATTATAACTCTTTAATTTATAAATTTAAATTTATAAATTCAAAGTGAAATTTGCAACACTTTATAATTGTCCACAATACATAAAATAAATTTGTTTTTTTTTTTTTTTTTTTAAAATACCCGCGGATATCCACAGATACCCGCAGATATTAAAAATATCCGCGGGTATCCGCTTAACGGATACCCGCGCGGGTAATGGGGCGGGTACGGGTATATGTTTTAACAGGCGGGGCGGGTAGCGGGTAGCTACTACCCGTACCCGCCCCGCCCCGTTGACATCCCTATCCCCTGGCAACTCTGGAATCGATGGCAAAACAGTGTATCCTTAACCACCAAAATGGACTTTCGCTTTTCACATATATACAGGGAAGGTAACTGCTGTGCAGATAGGTTAGGCAATTTTGGAATTCACACACAAGGCTTCACGTGGTGGGACTCCATTCCCAACTTCATCCGTGAAGATTTTTTCACAAATAGATACTTTATTGCCTAACTACAGATTTACTTAATTGTTGTTCTTTCTCATGGGTTTTGGTTTATGTCCTTCCATGATCCTTTCCTCTTGTATTCTTTTTTCTCATATAAATATATTTGGGGGTGCTACAATTGATGGGTATTGTCTTAGGTGCCAACCTCGGTGGGATCTCTGACAATATTGTGATGCCTTAGCATACCTGATTCATAAAAAAAACCCTAATATAACCCAATTAAATGCAAAAATTAGAAATGACTTATATATCTCTAGTTTAGGCTAAATTGTTCTAGCAATCTTGCTTTAATATATGTAACAATAAAGACTACATTAATATTTATGCTCAAATTTATTTTATTTGAATTAGTTGCTTTAAAACATGCTTTATGAATAATAATAATTAAAGTAAAGATTTAATACAAATATAATCAAAATTAAGATAAAATATTTCAAACAATAATTATGCATAGAAATTACTAAATAAATTGTTATAAATTGTTATATATGTATGTATATGTATGTATATATATATATATATACATATGGGGGCATTTCAAATGAAAAACTTCTTAAAATGAGAACAATTAATAGACTAGTATTAATTATTCTCATTTTAAGAAGTTTCTCATTTGAAACGCTCCCATATGTGTGTATATATATACACACATATGGGAGCGTTTCAAATGAGAATAATTAATAGTAGTCATTGGATTACAATTAAAAACAATAAACGACTGAGATTAAAACTCAATTAAACATCTCTTATAAGATGACTATTGTCTTCACCTCCATAACTGTTGCCACTACCACTGCCATTGTTGCCTCTACCATCTTTGCCACCATCGTTGTTGTCATCACCGTCACCACCACCACCGATGTCGTCATCACCCCTACAGTTGCCACCATCACCACTATCGTCACTGCCCCCACAGTTGCCACCATCACCGCAGCTACTGCCACCATCACCGTCACAACCAAGGGCTATTATTTGAAAATTCTCATTTTCTCATTATAAAAGTTTCTCATTCGAAATGTTTCCACACACACACACACACACACACACACACACACACACAACACATATATATATATATATATATGTTTATACTTAATTATTATTCTAAATAAATTATTTTAAATTTAACTAAATACCATTAAAATCCTTATTTTTAATTTTATTGTTCATAAATATATTTTAAAGGAAACTAAATTATAGAATAAAATTTACTTCTGAATATACATAATAATTTATTTTTAAATTTTTATATGTAATTATTAATTAAAATAAAATATTATGAATCCTTTTAAATTTAACTATATGTTTATAAAATCATTAGTTTTGAAATATATTTAACTTTTCTCAATATTATAATATTTAATTTATTACAATATTTATTGTTAATATAATATTATTTAATATAATATTAAAAAATTGTGTAACAAAAAATATATAATATAAATTATTCATTAAATATATTTTAAAGAAACTAATTTTAAAAAAATGAGCATAAGTATAAATATAATATTTAAAGTTATTATTACAGTATGTATTTATCTAATTTTCTATCATGTTTCGGTTTTAATATATATATATATATATATATATATATATATATATATATATATATATGTATGTATGTATGTATTAAATTTTATAATAATTATTTTTTATTCAACAATATTTTATATATAGAGAGAGATTCTAATTAAAAGTCATATATTTAATAAATTTATATTTTAATTATTAAATTTAATAAATATATTATATTTAATAAATACAATATTTAATACTTATTAAATAAAATATTTATTTTTATATTTTAAAAAATACTACATTAAAACGTTCAAGGTTGCATTAATAACTACGTAATAAATATCATTAATGTGAACAATTTAATTTTTCATTAAATAAAATTAATTCTGTTAAATTTCTTTAGATTCAACGATTGTTATAAAGTTTAAGTTTACATCAATGGCTTATATAAGTTCAAGTCTACTTTACTCTATATATAGATGTAGATAGATATAGATATAAATAGATATAGATTGATATATATAGATATGGAGTATACCAAAAAATTTTATTTCATGTCTCATGAGAAAAATACATTTATAATAGTTCAAGTGACAATGGTAAGAATATGAATGGCCAAAAAATCTGCCCTATGAATATTCGCGGATAAAATTCGCTACGGGTAAACAATGAATAGGTTTAATAGGTACCCACAAGTAATAGGGCAGGGGCAGTATCATGGTATCTATACCTGCAGATACCGATGCCTTGTTTTGTGTTTCTCTCCTTATATTTGTTTTAGTTGAAATAGAATAGAAGGAAATAGAATGAGAGAAATAAAAAAGAAATACTAGATTTCTATTGTTTATTTGAGAAGAATAATAAGAAAGACAAAAGTTATTTCTGTGAGAGCTACCAGAAAACATTTCCCCCCACTTTAAGAATGAAATGGAAAGGAAATGATCTCTCATTTTTTATTTTTTGGTATAATTTTTTAAAATTTTTTATAATATAAAAAATTAAAAAATAATAAATATTTTTATGTTAAGAAAATATATTATATTAAAAAATTAGATTTTTAATTATTATAAAAATATTTTTTTATATAATTCATTTATTTCTTTTCACTCTCTTTTCCATTCATCCAAACAAGTGAAGAGAAATTCTCCCACTTCCTTTCTTTTTAATTCTATTCATCCAAACAACATATATTTGCTATTTTATTTCTTCTCTATTTATATCAATCTTATTTCATTTCTTCCTATTTCTTTTCTTTCTATTCCACTCCTCATCCAAATAAGTGTAAACAATCTTTAGAGGTAAAATAGAATAAAGAAATTGAAGTTTTAAAAGAACATTTTTTAGTGTGTTTTTTGTATAATATTCTTTTTCCAAAATAGAGAGAAATATTTATTGTATATAATTGCAACGACCCTCAAATGCTACAATATTCCATACAATCCCACACATTATTAAGATATTCAATTAATAAGTAATCAACATACTATATATAAAATATACATATAAGATATAAAATAATAAAATATACAGACCCAAAAATAAAAAACCACAAGAGGTAAACAAAACTCCCTACAACTAGTCAATTATACAACATATAGCAAAAGAAAAATCAAAAGGATCTCTTCAAAAGATCCACCCATAAGGGTCTTCTATAACACCCCTATTTTTATATGTTAAATTATTCTGTATGTTTAAAAATTATTTTTATTTCATCAATGTATTTAGAATAATTAATAATAATTTTTAAAAAAATTATGGAATTTATTAACATAATTTTTGTAAAATAACAAAAATACCCCTGGTTGGCTATAGGAACCAACCAAAGACTTCTTGATCTTAAAATATTTTAAAAATTTTATATTAAGTATTTCTCATTATAAAACTTTATTTTGAAAGAAAAATAGTGAAAAATATTACAATCCTATTTCAATTCTTCAACTGTTTTTTTAATATTTGACAATGCAATTCTAAAAAATCAAAAAAGAATTTCAAAATTCTAACTCTTACCATTTAGCTCAGAATTTCAAGAGCTATTTAATCATGATTTTTAATAATTTTTTCGAGCAAAAGCCTAGAAAAATTAGAAAATGACAATTTTGTCCCTATTTCTCAACATTAAGAACTAACATGAGGAAAAGATTCAATTTACATAAAAATGTCAATTCGTGCTTGTAATTATGTCACATATATTAAAATATAATTCTGAAAAATTTTTGGAAAATTTCTGGAATTTTTGTGTAAAATGACCAAAATGCTCCTAAGTGTCTAATAATTTAAGCCAGTACTTGTTTGACATTCAAAAAGGGTGAAAATGGTAATTTTAGTTTATTTATGGGTAAAATATTTAATTTTAGAATATTCATAAAAATTTTGGTATTTATTGAATTAAAATGGATTTTTTATGAATTTTCTAGCTTAAAAATACAAAATAAATACATATAATTTGAAATAAATTAATAAAATAAAAATTTATTATTATAATTTTATTTTTGATGAAAACTAATGTATTTATTGATTTTTTCATTAAAATGAATTATTTTGATATTAAAATCTAATTTTTCAAGTTTAAGCTTTTTTATCGATACCGGTTAATTTACCTACAAATAAAATTTGACACATGGAGGCTTGGGACAGCTGGTGGAGCACGTCCCCAACCCTAAAATAGGTGATTCACCACCTATTTGGGATATGTGTCCCTAAATTGGATTAAAAATAAATAAAATTGGATTTATGACATAATGCTTACATAATGGATGATATAAATTTTTGGACACCTAACCCCCCTCCTTCTTCTATAAATAGGCCTCAAAGTTTTTAGATTTTCACTCATCCTTTTCTCTCTCAAGCTACCAAATTCTTAGAGAGTTTCTCTCTCTAGAAATTTTTTTTATTTTACTTTGTTTTTATGCTAAATTTTTCCTACTTTTCCAACAACTAGTAAAGTTCTTTTTCTAAGAGCTTTGCATCAACAATTCCATCCTCTTCATCAACTATCTTAGAGGTAATGGGGGAAGTGGGGTCGGTTCTAAATTATTATCACTTTGCATGTTGGTAGGAAGGGTTTTCCCCTAAACCCGTTTAGGCTTAAGTTTTATTATTGTTATTATTGTTTAATGTTAAACTTTAATTTTTGCTAAGTTGTTACTCTGCCCAAATTTAGATTATTAAATCATAATTACTAAATTTTTACTCTGCTCAAATTTAAATTATTAAATTATACTTGCTAAGCTATTACTTTGCTCAAATTTAGAAAATTAAATGTATTTATTTAGTTGTTATTCTGCCAAAATTTTAGTAATTAAATTATAATTACTATGTCGTTATTCTACTAAAATTTTATATGATTACTACATTTTTATTTTGTTAAAATTTTGGTATAATGCAATTTCTACAAAATAAGGCAGAAATGTTGATTATACTGGTGCTCAAATTAAATAAGACCAGGAAAACCTTTGCTTGAGAAGTTAGAAATTGATAATTTAGTGAGTAATGTAAAGCAAGTAACATGCAGTGGCATGGCACCCTGCTAGGGAAGATACAGTTTGATACACTGAGGAATGAACAGTAGGAACCCATTTGCGGAGGTCTTGGGGGTAGGCATCAAGTGGTGAAGGTCCCAATGGCCAGGGTAGCGCCCTTGAGTCGGGATATTCGCCTGACCAAACTCGATAACCCCGACAACTACACAGCATTTCAAGATTGGTTTGAGAGTATACCTCTATAAATGGATATTTTAACTATTATTTTCCTCAATGATAATGAGGACTGTACCACATGATGATGTTGAAAGAAGTACATGTACTCCCAGTCACTTCGTAGGTTCTGTTGGGAACTATTACCCACTAATGGGAAGCATGGATCCATACCTAGTCAAGAGTAGTCGGATACAACTTAGAATGAACCTTAGGATCCCTTGTGTTGTTAGCTGTGTTTTATCTTTGTTTTATGGTAGATTTCCTACCATGCATGTAAAAGTATTTTAAAACAAAACATCTCACTCCATTATTTTCTTCTGTGTGGGATTAATTGTGATTATTGAAGACGACATTAACGCTCCATGATGTTGAGTACGAGATAGAGAACATCTCAACAGGAGAGGACCTGAAGACCTATAGTATTTTCTTTTTGTATGAGGGATAGGATAGATAAATATTGCTCTGTATAGAATCTTTTTATGTATATTTTGGGCTAGGTAGTATATGTCTTTTGATGTACTTTTGTTTTCTGACTGTTATGTATTACTCAAATCATGATGTACAGTTTGATATATATATATATACAAGCAGTTTCTATTATTTCGCTTCTATTTCTAAATTCTGTTAATTTAGAAATTTTCTATTATAAAAAAAAATTACTCACATTTTCATATAATTAAATTAATATAAATTATATTAAAGATTAAAGGAGTGTTACACCTTCAACCTCTAGTTGGACTCCTCCACCATCAGCTGTGGGAAGCCGAATTTGCTAAAGCCTCTCCCTCTGCTCCCACATCAAAATGACGTGATCATCACAGTCACAGCAACATATAACCACACCAACAACAATAGTAACCATGATAACACGAAATAAAACAACAAGACAAGGGTAAGCTTACAGAATAAAACCAACATATAATATGCAATTCATATCATTAAAATTCATACAATATATTCATTCGGAATCTAGTGAATCAAGAAATAGGTCTACATACATCACAACACATGTACCTGAAATAAGAAAAAGCGCACAAGAAGGGGGGGTTGAATTGTGCGTTTAAAAAATTTTTCGAAAAAGGTAGATCAGTCTAAACAAAACGTTTTTAAGAGAAGGGATAGAGAGAAGAAAACACAGAAAGCTTTATACTGATTCACTCAACCTGAGCTACGTCCAGTCCCTTCACCCAGAAGGTTTCTACTAACCAATCTTTGGTTACAAGTATTGTTCGTGGCCTCTTCAGGCTTTACAACGCAATCTACCCAGATTGCTTAACTCAAGTATTCTTTTTACACTAAGCCTCTCCAGGCTTTCACAATGCTCAAAAAAATAATTTTTGAGGAAAGATCGACTCACGTAGTGAGGATATTAGAACTTAGACTCAGGATCACTTTGAGAATTATTACAAACAAAATGATTATCGTCCACTAGACGCTCTTGACAAAATATCACAGAAGAAAGTATATGTCGTTGTTTTAAACAAAAATCCACCTATCTCAGTTCTCTATTTTGCTTTTTGTTGATGCATATATATATACGATCTTCAGGAAAGAGATCTGTTACAGATATCTTGTCTCTTTACATGATGAGACGCGTGCAGACTATCTTTTCAGAAAAGTCAGGCGTGGCAGTTGAAAACTTGCACTACAATAGAAGTTTTAGGGCTGCACTGACAGTCTGTTCTTCTGAACTTTCTTCATCTGTCTTGTCGGCTTGATAAGTTGACTTGATTTACCCATTTTGCTGTGCTTTTGTACTGACTTGATGTTGATGTTTCAAACTGAATTGAACATTAGCTCATTGGAGTGGTACTGTGTAGGTTTCAAGGCGGATAGACATGATTGATGTTCATAATGAAAAACTCAGTCATTTGAATATATGAATACTGGAGATTTAGACGATCGCCTTCGGTCTGTTCATCTGGATGGTCTTTGATCGCGTCTTACTGGACGGTCTTCAAAGTGTCCACTGGATGGTCATTGTTGCATCAGCTAGACGGTCCTTCTTGGCGAGTCTTCGTCTTTCGCTGTGATAGGGTTAGTTTGTACACACTAATATAAACATTAATAAGCTTTGTTATCTTCAAAACATTGAGGGTTTAGACGCTTCTACGTCTTTGGTTCCAACAATCTCCCCCTTTTTGATGGTGACAAACCTTATTAATTTTTTTTAAGTAAAGAAGCGTAAAGCGCAGTTTTCGAAAGACTTACTATGCTCCCCCTGAGTCGGATATACCAAGTATTAAGCATATTATATAACAGATGGAGTAATATGTGAAGTAAAACATATCAACTTTTTATTTAACTATTCGGAGCATAAAATCTGACAAGAATATATGCACAAAAAAAAATAAAAACTATATAAAAAAAATGCTTCCATAATGCTTTCTCCCCCTTTGTTATTATCAAAAGAAGGAGTCGTCATCACAGTCACTGTGGCGACGGCGGCGGAGGAGGAGGTTGAGAAGGATGGAGAAGGGCTTGTTGGTTCTGAAGAATTTCGTGCAGAAGAGTGAAGATGGGTTGAAGTTGAGTGGCGACATATTGTTGAACGGTAGGGTCAACAGGTGGGATGGATGAGGGGGCGGTAGTAGAAACAGGGAGGCTGGCGGAGGTTTGGGAGCCAGGAGTAGGCGGTGGTGGAGGTGTAGGTGAAGCTGGTGGAGAAGGTGGAAGAGTTTTAGAGGGAGAAGGAGGTGCTTCTAAGAACTTGAGGTTTGGCACGTCAAGTTGGTAGGGGCAAGGAGGGTTCTAAGGGTAGGGTGGTTGGAAGGTATTGATATGCGTAAGAGCAGCAATCAGTGTATATAAGATAGAAGTTTCCGTACCAAGGAGTGGACGCGCATCTGGTGGACGGACAAAAGCAGCAGAAGTGTTCGAAAAGTGAAAGACACGAGCTGGACGCTGTGTGACTACACAGTCCGTTGCAGTTGGGATATCTGCCTTGTCATCTATGGAGACACCACTGTTGGACACTTCTTGTTCGCATTGGAACATATGTTGATACCAGAAGCGTTCAGCATCCGTCTCGTCCATGTCTGTGTGAAGACGCTGAGCTAAAAACCATTCACAGGAATGGGTTGGGTTATGTTGAATTTCAGCTCTGGACGGTAGAGGCAAAGACGGTGCCTTGGTCAGAATCTTCTCCTTCTTGCAATTTTCATCAATGATTGGCAATCTTGGGCATATTTGGTCGGGTTGGATGCGAATGGTTGTGGAAGGTCGGATATGTTGGGATGGGGGAATGAATAGCTGATATTTCAGGAATGCTGAGCCTTTAAGAGTGTTACAGAACATATGCTCAAAGACAGATGGAAAGAATCCATCTTCTTCCGAATCCAAAGGCCGAAACTTCAAATTTACAGGCCTTAGTTGGATAATCCGTTCGTCCCCGTTGTTGTAGAGCTTTTTCCGTGTCTTCGACTAGAAGTACTTTGTGTTGAAGTACTCCAGAAGGATGAGCATTTATGCGCCAAGCTCGTACAACTTTCGGATACCTCCGTCTGATAAACCACTTGAGCGGTAGGTGTTCAATGGCTCCAGGAGGTAGTGCCAAGTATTGCTCAGACGGCTGATGGACGTAGAACGATTGCATTGTCATCCAAGAAGTTTTGAGCATTTCCTTTAACAAACAATAGAGGCCAATTCTTTTTGGTTTGTGCCAAGGTTTCCGAGAAAGGGGTAGGGAAAGGGATGATGGTTGAGGAGGGAGATGATTTGGGAGGCTTTATGGAAAGGTAAGTTTTGGAGATGCCGGGAGTGGGAATGGTGCAGGTGTAACCTTCATCACCAAGTAACAACATTCCTGGTTCAGGTGTAACTTGTGTTTCGGTTTATGGTAGGGTGAAAGGTTCATATGGCTCATCAATAATGGATTTTACAAGAACATCTTCAGGTTCATCAGCAATAGTAGGAGAAGAAAGCTTACGTTTCTTAGACTGTGCTTCCCCCGACGACATGTCTGCTGGTCGTTTGGGTGAGGCGGATGGATGGGATAGTGGTTGAGCAGGAGCAGCATCAGTGGCAGCTTTCTATTTCTTGATAAGCTTGCCAATGGGCTCATCGTCTTGGTCATTAGAGGCGACGATCAGCTGTCTCTTTGTGGGAAGAATGGTTAGTGCAGCAGATGGAGCAAATGCAGCAACAGGAACAACTGCAAGTGGAGCAGGTGAAGCTGAAGGTTGTTGAGTTTTGGACCTTGTAGCTCTGGCCACCTGCGCCTTGGACGTCCTCCTTCTGGCGGACGGTCTGGCAGCAATTGGATTCTCAAACAATACCTCATCATCCATAGGTGCAGCATGCTGGACGCTTGGGGCTACTGTTTGTAAGGGTGCCATCTCCACTATTTCTTCTTTGACGTCCACGAGTTTGGACGTGGTTTCTAAGGGCTTCAACACAAACCCAGCCTTCATCTGTGCAACGTTGTTGCGTCCGAACGGCAGTTGGGTGAATCTATGTCCACCACCCAGAATCCTTATTTTGTTTTGCTCCCCCAAAGATAGAGCAAAAAAGGCATGGAATACTTGCTGTTGCCAGAAGATTCTGTTGAGAAGGGCAGCATAGGTGATCTGGTCGCGCTCTCAGCGTCTTCTCATGGTCCTGAAGATGTTGCTCAGGATAAGGTGTGGTAAGTTGAACTGTTGTCCGATGATCATATGGAACAGTGCGAGCCTGTGTAGGAAGGTGACGCTGTCCTTGGATCCAGCTTTGTGAAGAATTCCTTTATTCAGAAACTATTGGAATATCTGCCCTTCTTTCGTCAGCTTGCTGTACTCGACTGGGCTTTGTCCTTCGGGACCTATCAATTCAGCGTTGACTGTGTCATGCCCTCCAAAGGTATCTTCCCAGCCATTTTTGATGCAGGACCCAACCCGTTCACATCCAATGGCTTGGGCGACGGAGCCTAGGTCTAGAGTGACCTTGACTCCCAGGGCGGTTCCAGTAATATCTATCTTTGAAAATACAACAGAGTTCCAGAACTGTCAGATGAGTTCTGGGTAAATGATTTCGTTCAGATGGAAATAGTTGAGGATGTCACAACTGAGCATATTGTCTTTTACAGACACCCCCATGTCGTCGAGAGCTTGTATATCGAAGCGGCTCTCAATGAGAACAACAGCTTTGTCTAGGCTGTCCACACAAGCCACGGCCTTTCCAGCAGGACCAGCTTTTTCGATTGCTATATCTAAGAGCTTGAAGAGAGGTTTAGGGTTTTGAGAAGATGATAAGTTCAGGTGGATTTTGAAAAGAAGTGAGTATACGGGTTGGGTTTGAGTGTATATGAAGAAACTGAAGGGTTTTGCCTTTTTGGCGGTTCTTTTACTTTTGAAGAGAGAGGTGATGTGTAATAAATGCTGGCTCAGGCGCTTACGTATGTCGAGGTCAGTTATACGGCGCATAAGTGACTCAGACAAAGAAAACATTTATTTCAAATCTTTTTCAGAGAAAACATGATTAAGTACTAATAATAATGCACACATAATTTAAAGTTATTATAGAATGCGAAAATATATGCAGGTGGACTATGATGTATTGGACGCTATGAAAACATTTGACGCTGTGAATTTATTGGACGCTACTGATCCTTGGACGATCAAGGCATGTTGAACAAAACTATTCATTTATAAATTCCATACCTAGAAGATCTCGAATATGGATAAGTTTATCTTCAGGAATGGGTTTTGTAAATATATCTGCCAATTGATTTTCAGTATTAATAAACTGAATATCGAAAACTCCCTTCTGAACATAATCTCTTATAAAATGATGTTTTATTTCAATGTGCTTTGCCCTAGAGTGCAAGATAGGATTTTTTGACAGATTTATAGCAGCAGTATTGTCACAGAGAATAGGAATTTTACTCTTGTAGATACTGTAGTCTTCTAACTGATGCTTGATCCATAAGAGTTGTGAGCAACAAGACGCAGCTGAGACATATTCTGCTTCTGCTGTTGATAGGGCAATTGTTCCTTGTCTTTTGCTCATCCAGGAGACTAGATTTCCACCAATGAGATGACATCCTCCGCTAGTACTCTTGCATTCTACTCTGTCTCCCCCATAGTCAGCATCGCAGAAACCAACTAATTTGTATTCTTTGGTCGACTTAAAACATAAACCAAGATTAGTGGTTTTCTTTAAGTATCTAAAAATTCTTTTAACTGCTGTTAGATGAGTTTCTCTAGGGTCAGACTGAAAACGAGCACATAGACATACACTGAACATAATATTAGGTCTGGACGCTGTGAGATATAAAAGAGATCCAATCATACCTCGATATGTAGATTGATCTACCTTTTTAGAAGAGTCGTCCAGGCTAAGTATTGATGACGGATGCATGGGTGTACTCATTTCTTTTGCATCGTCCATCTTATACCTTTTCAGAAGTTCGTTGACATACTTTGTCTGATGTATGAATATTCCATTTCCAGTCTGTTTTACTTGCAACCATAGGAAGAACTTTAGTTCTCCCATCATACTCATTTTGAATTCCGCTGTCATAATCTTAGAAAAATCCTTGCATAACTGGTCAATAGTAGCTCCAAAAATAATGTCATCTACATATATCTGTGCAATAATGAAATGTGTTTTGACGTCTTTGCGAAAAAGAGTGGTATCTACTTTTCCTCTAGAGAACCCATTTTCTAAAAGAAAAGAGCTTAGCTTTTCATACCAAGCTCTTGGGGCTTGTTTAAGACCATACAAAGCCTTTTTAAGTTTGAAAACATGTTTGGGAAAAGTATCACACTCAAAACCAGGAGGTTGTTTCACATAGACTTCCTCGTTTATTATGCCATTTAAGAATGCACTTTTTACATCCATTTGATAGAGCTTCATATTTTTATGAGCAGCAAACGAAAGTAAGATGCAAATGGCTTCTAGTCTAGCTACTGGTGCAAAGGTTTCAGTAAAGTCTATACCTTCTTGTTGAGAGTAGCCTTGTGCTACAAGTCTTGCTTTATTTCTTACCACATTTCTTGCTTCATCAAGCTTGTTGCGGAATAGCCACTTTGTTCCAATGATAGACTTGTCCTTGGGTGCGGGAACTAGCATCCAGACATCATTCTTTTCGAATTGACTAAGCTCATCCTTCATGGCACTAATCCAGCCGTCATCCAGGAGGGCTTCGTCTACTGTCTTTGGTTCCAGTTGAGAAATCAAGGCAGTTTAAGCTTGCTCCTTGAAGGTTGATCTTGTCCTGACATAATCTTGAACGTTTCCAAGAATTTGATTTTCTGGATGATAGGTCTTCATTTGCCAAGAGCGTCCAGTTGGTTCTCTTTCTTCTGTTTTTGGATCGTCCATTTGATCTCTGGACACTGAAGGTTTAGCATCATCTAGTTTCATATATGCAAAAGAGTCGTCTAGCTCTGATATTTCATTATCAGGCTTTTTGTCATTAAATTTAACGTGGATGGCTTCTTCCACTGCTAAAGTTCTGGAATTGTAAACTCTATAAGCCTTAGATGTTTCAGAATAGCCTAACAGTATTCCATCATCACACTTTGAATCAAACTTACCAAGGTCGTCCTTAGTGTTTAGAATGAAACATTGACATCCAAAGGGATGAAAATATGATATGTTGGGTTTTCGTCCTTTCCACAGTTCATAGGGAGTCTTTTTCAAAAGAGGTCTTATGAAAATTCTATTTTGTAAGTAACAAGCAGTGTTTACAGCTTCAGCCCATAAATGCTTAGGAGTTGAGTTATCGTTTAGCATGGTTCTAGCCATTTCTTGCAATGACCTGTTCTTTCTCTCTACCATACCATTTTGTTGTGGTGTTCGTGGTACAGAGAAGTTGTGGAGAATTCCATTCTCCTCACAGAACCATTGAAAACTTTCGTTTTCAAACCCTCCTCCGTGATCACTTCTTATTAAAGCTATACTAACACCCTTTTCGTTTTGTGTCCTTTTGCAGAAAGTAGAAAAGATTTTGTAAGACTCATTCTTGTGTTTTAAGAACATCACCCATGTCCATCTAGAGTAGTCATCTACTATACTAGTCCATATCGTTTTCTGCTTAGGGAGGCTGTTCTAGTTGGACCAAACAAATCAATATGTAATAGTTCAAGAGGTCTAGATGTGGAAACAGTATTTTTTGATTCAAAAGAACTTTTTACTTGTTTCCCTTTTTTACAAGCATCACAGAGAATATCAGACTTGTATGCAAGATTTGGAAGTCCTCTTACGAGGTTATGCTTATATAGCTTTAAGATTAATCTCAAGCTTGCATGTCCAAGCTTCTTATGCCAAATCCATTGATTTTCTTTGATGGATACTAGACAAGATACATTTTGATTTGTGAGGTCAACTAGATCAATCTTATAAAGATTGCTTTGCCTCTTGGCAAAGAATAATATGGATCCATCTAGATTCTTGACAGTGCATTTGTCTTTGTCAAAGGAGACATTGTGTCCACTGTCACATAATTAACTTATGCTCAGTAGATTGTGTCTGAGACCTTCAACATATAAAACATTTTCAATAGAGGGAAAGGAATGCTTACTGATTGTTCCTATACCTGTGATCTTTCCTTTCTGGTTTCCTCCAAAGGTGACCCACCCACCATTCTTGGGTTGTAGGCTTTGGAACATACACCTTTCTCCCGTCATGTGCCGTGAGCAACCATTGTCCAGGTACCATGACTAGGGTCTTCTTTCTGTTGTCAAGCAAATCTGCAACAGGTATTATCATAGACTTAGGTACCCAAATGGACTTGGGTCCTTTTCTATTAGTTCTAAAGGCATTGGACGTCTTCTTTGTTGGACGATATCTACAATGTGTTGATTCATGCCCATTCTTTCCACATATTTTGCAAAAGGTTATATTTTTACCAAGATTGTGGTTTTCTTCTTTAACAAAGCCAAGTCCAGATTTGTCATGAGGACTTCTTCTATATGATAGGATTTTATCTAGATTTTTAGTACCATTGACAAATTTAGACAAACTTTCTTTTAGATGAGTGACTTCTTTTGGAAGTTCTAGGACTTCATGAGAAGATGTCTCCTCTGAAATATGTTTAGTTTTTAAAACTTCATTTTCTTTCAAAACATTTTTATACTCTTCGTTGAGCAAATTGAAATCTTTTGTTATTTTTGAAAATTTCCTTTTCAGTTCTCTATATCCTACTGAAAGAGTTGAAGAGTTGGCAAGCATATCATTATAGGCTTCTTGTAGGGAGATTAAGTTGTCGAAGTTTACCTCTTCGTCTTACTCATTGTCTGAGCTATCAGAGCTTGTTCCTGCCATGAGACACAAGTTGGCTTCTTCTTCTCCTTCTTCATCTGATGAAGATAGGTCCATGTCTTCCCAGGTAGCCATGAGCCCCTTTTTCTTGGAGAATGCCATCTTTTTGTTTTTCTGTAAACTGGGACATTCAGCTCTGAAATGTCCAGGCTTTTTGCATTCATAGCATACTGAAGGAATTTTTTCTTTTGGAGTTTTGTTGAATTTCTTTGTGAAGTTTTGGGCTCTTGATCCTCCTTTCTTCCTCCACATAGCCTGAATTTTCCTTGAAATGAAGGATATCTCATCCTCATCAGAATCGTCTTTCTCAGATTCTTCCTCAGAGGTTTCTTCTACGTTTAGCGCTTTGGACGCTGATCCTCTGGATGGTCGCTGGACGCTTAAAGCGATGGACTTCTTCTTCTGTCCTTCATCTTGCTTCAGCTCCAGTTCGTGTACTTTAAGAGTTCCAAGTAACTCTTCTATTGAGAGTGTCGTTAGATCTTTGGAAGCTTTTAAAGCTGTAACCTACGGTCTCCATTGCCTAGGCAAACTTCTCAAAATTTTGTCAATATGATCATAATTATCATAGGTTTTGCCTAAGGACCTTAGGTTGTTTGTTATGGTTTGAAATCTACCAAACATTAGTTCAATAGTTTCATTTTCCTCCATAGTAAATAGTTCATATTGTCTTACGAGTAAGCTTAATTTTGACCTCTTTACTTGTGAAGTGACCTCGTAAGCAAGAGACAGGGTATCCCACATTTTCTTGGCACTTTTTAGACTGTGTACCTTTTCATATTCAGATTCAGATAAGGCACACATCATAGCATTTCTAGCTTTTGAGTTTAAAAGATACCTCTGTTTGTGAGATTCTGTCCATTGACTTCTTGGGAGTTCCATTCCATCATGATTAAGGGGCAGGTAGTCGCCAGTTTCTACTACGTCCCATATGTCTATGTGACATGCATCAAAGAATGCTATCATTCTTTGCTTCCAGTAATCATAGTTCTGCCCTTTGAAAAGAGGTAGTCTGTTAATAGCTTGTCTTTCGTTTTCCATGAGAGATCAGGATCGTTTTTACCTCTGTAGTGTTAAATGCTCAACCCTAAGAAGTCGAGCTCTGATACCAATTGAAATAAGAAAAGCGCACAAGAAAGAGGGGTTGAATTGTGCGTTTAAAAAAATTTTCGAAAAAGGTAGATCAGTCTAAACAAAACGTTTTTAAGAGAAGGGATAGAGAGAAGAAAACACAGAAAGCTTTATACTGATTCACTCAACCTGAGCTACGTCCAGTCTCTTCACCCAGAAGGTTTCTACTAACCAATCTTTGGTTACAAGTATTGTTCGTAGCCTCTTCAGGCTTTACAACGCAACCTACCCAGATTGCTTAACCCAAGTATTCTTTTTACATTAAGCCTCTCCAGGCTTTCACAATGCTCAAAAAAAATAATTTTTGAGGAAAGATCGACTCACGTAGTGAGGATATTAGAACTTAGACTCAGATCACTTTGAGAATTATTACAAACAAAATGACTATCGTCCACTGGATGCTCTTGACAGAATATCACAGAAGAAAGTATATGTCGTTGTTTTAAACAAAAATCCACCTATCTCAGTTCTCTATTTTGCTTTTTTTTTATGCGTGTATATATACGATCTTCAGGAAAGAGATCCGTTACAGATATCTTGTCTCTTCACGTGATGAGGCGCGTGCAGACTATCTTTTCAGAAAAGTCAGGCGTGGCAGTTGAAAACTTGCACTACAATAAAAGTTTCAGGGCTGCACTGACAGTTTGTTCTTTTGAACTTTCTTCATCTGTCTTATCGGCTTGATAAGTTGACTTGCTTTACCCATTTTGCTGTGCTTTTGTACTAACTTGATGTTGATGTTTCAAACCGTTTTGAACGTTAGCTCATTGGAGTGGTACTGTGTAGGTTTCAAGGCGGATAGACATGATTGATGTTCATAATGAAAAACTCAGTTGTTTGAATATATGAATACTGGAGATTTAGACGATCGCCTTTGGTCTGTTCATCTGGATGGTCTTTGATCGCGTCTTACTGGACGGTCTTCAAAGTGTCCACTAGACGGTCATTGTTGCATCAGTTGGACGGTCCTTCTTGGCGAGTCTTCGTCTTTCGCTGTGATAGGGTTAGTTTATACACACTAATATAAACATTAATAAGCTTTGTTATCTTCAAAACATTGAGGGTTTAAATGTTTCTTCGTCTTTGGTTCCAACAGTACCATGCTTTCAACCCTTACATGTCAATGTATGAATGACACGACTCTTGAGAGATTTTTGCATTTTGAGCGATCAGCCAAGTCTCACCCCCTATTGTGGCCTATCTAAGCACCATTCAAGGATTTCCAAAACACTAATCCAGGGATAAGCTTATGGTTGTCAAGATAAGTAAATGTGGGTGGTGGTATACCGCGACATAAAGCCTGCACTGCCTTGGCCCCCTGCGGGATTACCCATCCACTCATCCCCTAGGCCCATCTTTTAGACCCCGCTTCTTATCCAAGCACTAGGTTGGAGGCCCATCTAAGCTGTAGCTCGTGTCAACCATCAAACTTCCATGCCTACCCGTACACAGCATGAGGCCCACACAACCTCGGCCAACAACATATGCATGAACCATAACAACTGCTCAACCACAACCATTCATCAATATCCATATATATATATATATATATATATATATATATATATATCACACCATCACACCACGTGGCCTACTCTACACCACTTATGGTCCAACAATCACTCTCAATCCCAGGCAGGCCCATTCTAGTCTCTTGCATGATCAACAAGTAAGGCTCCATCTAGGTAGCATATACCTCACGAAATATCTCACACGTCTTAGGTGAGGTCATTTCTAAGCAACCAACACCCTTTGTAAGATATCTCACCATCACAACACACTACAACTAGTAGAGGTTCCACCTAAGAACCTTCCACTCAACTCCCAATTTCTTATAAATTCTCACACAAAAGCACTTGCTCGCTCAACGACTCCTATGCTCGCTCAGCGAGTACCTTTTATACAGAAAGCACATCTCCCTCTCGAAGGCTCTCACTCAGCGAGTATAAGTTCCGCTCAACGAATTTAACTCTAGAGATGACCCCCTCTTTGTACCAGGGTTCTCGCTCAACAACAATAGGGGTCGCTTAACTAATCCAGTTCTCCTTTTCACCCTTCAGTTAGCGAACATGAGTGTCGCTCAGCAAACAACCATTCTAGAGAGCAACCAAGTCTTTGGCATAATTCTCGCTCAGCGAACATATGTTTCGTTCAGTGAGACACTTACAACAAAAATCCATAAACCTCCAAGGCTCCTATTCGCTTAGGGAAGACAGGTCTCTTAGCGAATACTTTGTACGCTTACCCCTCGTTTAGCGAGAATTCTACTTGCTTAGTGAACCATTTTCTGGAAAATTTCCAGAATCCATACAATCACTCACTCAGCGAAGTGATTTGTGCTCAGCAAATTTTCTCTTTTCTTCACTCACTCATCCTATCTCAAGAACACTTACTCAGCAACAATGGTGGTCGCTTAGCGAATTCTCAACTCGACAACTATCTCCCAGCTTTAGGGCACCTTGCTCAGCGAGGCCTTAAGTTGCTCAGTGACTTCCATCGAGCAAAACCCCAAAATCTCATCTTTTCTCTCTTTCTTATTCTAATCCAACCTAAACAGAGTTCAACAGATTTACCACACATCCAGAATCAATAAATTCATCAAAACTTGGCATATAAACCAACATACTTTCACAAATCCTCCAAAAACATGACAAACACATTTTCAACACCAAATTTCACATAAAACCAATCCAACAAGTTTTCAATCCAAATCAATACAAGAATCACAATTAGCAACAATCAATCAACCAACTTACAACCAAAGTAAGCTTCCCTTACTTCTAGAAGTTCCTGGATTTGAATTTGGGATCCTTGAGAATTTGGTGTCTTGAGCCAAACTTTCCAAAAATTGCTCTTTTTCTCGCCACAAATACTAAACTGGACTTGATAACCCTTTAACACCCTCAAAACCCAAGAAAGTCTAGAGAGAGACAGAGAGAAAATGAGAATAGAGAGAGAGAAAGGAGTGAGAAAATGAGAGGAAAAAGGCCCTCCTCCCCACTTATTTATACTTTGACCTTCTCGAGCTCTCACACTGACTTTTGGTCAACTAAGGTCCAAATCTAACCATACCACTCCCCATATCTCCAGACTGGTTTAACTCAACTGTTTTTCTTTCAAAAGCCCAAAATCACACTCATAGCACACCCATATTGGCTCAAGTACATATTCTTAAGTTTTCTAAAATCAAACCAGAAATTCAAACATACAATGCACAACTATCACCACTTGCCACATACTACATACCAACAATTCATTTATTTTTTTTAATCACCTAGATTACATATCAATTTTTCACTTTTTAGTTATTAAAACACTTAATCATGCATTAGGAAAAACAAGATGTTACAATAATTTTTTTCCACTTTTTTAAAATATTAAATAATATTTTTATAACATAATTATATAAATAATTTATACGTAAAAAATAATATAATAAAGTTTAATTTATTTTAGTTTATCCTTAACTAAAAATTCGTGTTTGTATGTCTCACCAGAAAAATACATTTATGATAGGTCAAGTCACAATGGAAAGAAATATCTATTTAAGAGACTATAGTTTTTCACATGACCTAACGACGGAGTCTAGTGTGCACAAGTAACGAAAGTCACGCATGGCGCACAAGTAGATATGGACTGTTAGATATAAGACGCAAAAATGTGTGGCTGCGATTTCAGTAAGCAAGCTGGTTGTTAGGGGTGTTCATGGGACAGGTTAGGACGGGTTATATATGTCCCTAACCCGTCCCTAAATTTTAACCGGACCAATTTTGTAGACCCGAACCCGATCTTCAACCCGAAGAAACCCGATAACATACGGGTTTAACGAAGACCGAGCCCAAGTAAGACAACATCGGGTTGACCCGAAGTGTGAACTAAAAGTTTATATAGTGCTTATTAACCATGGTGAGAAGTTCAAGACATAAACTTAATACATATTACACATTATTAGAAAATCAAATTTCATAGTCGAGGAGTGGAGGGAAGAGGAAGGCACATTACATTATTAGAAATCCACACTGCACATGATCAAGTTTTTTCTTTGCATAGATTATATTATTCTGTATAACAAAAAAATGTATAAACTCTAAAGAAAATGAAATTACATTCATGTTTTGCTTTATAAAAAATTCAGTTTATAAAGAGTGAGAGTATTAGACATTCTAGAGAGGAAATATCTCGTAGATTTTTTTTTGAGGGGGGTGTTAAGGGATTATCTCTTATAGAAATTTTTTTTTAACATCTTATATCACATTTTTTTTATTTTTTCAAACCTACTAATTTTCTGTGCACCTTGGGCTATTAAGGAAAGTCGCAGGGGCAATTCTAAAATCTAGGAAAGTAAATCATCCATTTTGAGCTTAACTTTAGTGAGTTGCGATAGCAATATTAAACTTTAAGTAAGTAAATAATCCATTTTTGTTTCTACTACGCCAAAGTAATGGAAATGCCGTCAACAGTAAGTGGATTTTATTATTCTAAATTATCCCTTTGTAAATCTTGGAAAATTGATAGCAAAACGACGAAGTATTCACCAAAATATAATGATAATAATAATAATCAGGCCGGATCGGATGACCCGAGGTTCAACCCGAACCCGTCCCAACCCAAAGCTGGGTTTTGGCCTGTCTTGACTTTCTTGTCCCTTTTTTCCTTTTGGAGACCGGGTCAAACCCGGCCTGAAGCCTTCGGTCCAAGACGGGTTGTCGGGCTGGACCGGGTCTTGTACACCCCTACCGGTTGTAATAGGTTTTCGAAATGGGTTTTTTTTTAAAAAAATAAAATAAAAATTCCACGTGGTCGGATACCCTTGGCACTGTGTGGGGTTCACCTTTACCATTTCGGACCTTCGTTCTTAACCCTCCTGATTTTGAAAGTTCTTTCCAGACCTCCATTGTTAGTATTCTGTGGTGGTATGTAACGATGGACAATGGGACAACCCATGCTTGACAACTTAAACAAAGATTAAAACCCCACCCTTTGCCACAATTTCGAAATCGTTTAAGGAAATTTCAAAACAAGCAGTGGTAAAATGGACAACGAAAATGTGACAAGGAAAGGAAGGAGAGGTTCGGGGACTTTCGAATTAGTAAAGGCAAACCCTACACAGTGACGGACAAGGGTATCCACGTGTATTTTTCATTTTTTTTTTCAAAACACAACTTTAACAACTGTGTCAACCGGTCTACATATTACAATTGTAGCCATACAAAATTTGCAACTCATATCTAATAGTGCACATTAGTTACGCACCGTGCGTGACTTGCGTTACTTGTGCCTGTTAGACTCCATCTAAACTTAAAGAAGTTTAGCAGGATTGCCTTTCACTTTATCCAAGGTCATATTCATTATTTAATGGTTTAAATAATATACTGCTTTTTTTTTCTCTATAATATGATATGATTTTGTCTCCATAATATATTGTTTTCTTGATCTTAGTCTATGTAAAATTATTTTTTTAATGATTTTTGTAAAATTTATTTTTTATATGTTAGTCTTTATTATTTTGTTTCGGTCTTTGTAATATTTTTTTTTGGTTTTAATTCCTATAATATTTTATTCATTTTGAGTTAGTCTCTTTGAAAAAAAAAATGGTCGGGACTAAAAGTAAATTATTCACATATTATAGGGACAAAATTGAAAAGATGAGTATTTTACAATGAATAAAACAAAATAACAAAAATCAAAATAAAAAAAAATAGTAGGACTATTTAAAAAAATAAATAAGACTAAAACCAAAAAGTGATATATTACATGAATCAAAAGTATACTTAAACCTTATTTAATTCATGCTATCACTTGTCAAACCAAAAATAAAGTTGCTTTTTTACTTATGAAAACTATTATTCAGAGCAAATGTAATTGACAAAGAGCACACAAGGCATAAATACCTACAAATCATAGTAAAATGAAGTCCATTGGTGCACCTCATAATAATAAAGTGTGTTGCTAATACTCTTTATGCAATGACAATACGGGTTGGCATAAGTGGTTAAAGATCCAGTATGAACCCTCATTTTGGTGGGCTTCTGTTGGCAACCCCATGCCATTGGCACCCTTTTCGGTAGTATTGGAGGTGCCTCCCTGTTCTACCACTTTTTATGCATAAAAAAAAAAAAAACTCTTTGACAACATTTGGCAAGGCATTTTAGCTAGCTTTTAGCTTTCTTTTACTAGTTGAAAGGCTTATTTGACCTTGTTAATAGTATTTGATAAACAAGCTTTTTTTAGTAGCTTGTAACATTTTTTAAGACGCTACTTGAAGTAGCGTTTTTTTAAAACGCTAGCTTCTGCCTTCTACCTTTTTATATTTATTTCTTTTTACCCTTAAAATATTTATTAGTTTTTCTTTTTAAATAAAGTAAGACTTTATTATTTATTTGGTTTTTTTTTCACTAATTTACACGTCCAAAGCAAAAATATGCTAACTAGCAAAAACCCATTTTTTTCTATTATACTATTTATTTTAACTATTACACTATTTACATTATTATTCTATTATTGTTAACATTACTTCAAGTTGTTTTTACAATTACACTAATTAACATAATAAAAGTATAATGTCTACTTAAGTGTATGTTATTTTTACTTTATTTTAAACTTGATTGAAAACATTTTAAGATATAGTATAAGATTAATAATATAATACATAATATGAAAAAATATAATAATTGAAACTAAAAAAATGTAATTAAAATAATTGATCTATAAATAAAAATTACAAGAGTTTAAAATTATTTAAAAAACTAAAATTATAAATATCCCAAAATATATTTTTATAAATAAAATGAATTAATATTTATATAAAAATATCATACAAACATGTCTATTTTTGTCATTTTATATCTATCAGCTACTTTAACATATAATTTTACGAAACACTCATAATTTAAAAAGATAGCTTAATAGCTTTCAAATGCCAATTAGCTTTCTAACTTCCAGCTAACTTTTCAACTAGTTTTGCTAAAGATAGCCTTTATGCATGGAATAATAGACATTAATTACTTACTATCTGCTAAAAAAAATAAGAAAGAATAATTCATAATTTAATATTTGAGAAGAAAGTTATTGGTATGAAAAAAAAATATTTAAGACTTTGGATTTATAATAACATTAATTTGTTTTAATAATTATTAGCAAGTTTAGGTATTATATTTTTTTATCACAGTCATCTCATTTTTTATTTCATCTTTTAAACTAATTATTTGTTTATTATTTTTTCAATTATTTTATTTTTAAACTGTAGGCTTATAACTTAAAAAAATTCAGTTATTATTTTCTATTAAAAGTTAAAAATGGAGCGCGGCACTGTAATACACATTACAGCGTACGTCAATTAAGCCAAAATACAAAAAACCACATTATTCAAACCACTATTACCAGTGCTGATTCTTATAATTATACTGGAGCCAACTGCACACTAAATATTCTGTAGGGCGTGTAAGACAAAAGGCCATATCCAGTTATCCACTAATAGTTTATCTTTTGGACTTTGTGTATCTAATTTTCCATGTTGGACAATCAATCATCATTCGCATGTTAATATGGATAATTTTTTTATTGAACGTATTCAATAAAAAATGATTTAGTTTATATTAGTTATTTAATTTTTATTTTATAAGATTTATATATTTTTAAACTTTTAATATATTTTTATTAATTTAAATATCAATACATTAGATGTATTATGTTTCTGATTTAAAATTTTCATTGAAAACAAACAGATCAGAACTAATTATTCGTTTATTACCGCTTCAATTCTTTTATTTTTAAATTGTATGATTATAATTTGTTAAAATTCAGTTATCATAAGTTTGTAAAATCTCGAAAGGTATATTTTGTGCTATGCATATGTAGACATGTAGTTCAACTTCAAGTAACAAAAAGGGACAAGCATAATACTCAAGCTTCTGCGTTGTCAAAAAGTCAACAAAACCTGCTGGCCAGAGAATGTTGGACCCCACTAGGAACCTTCTAAGAAAGCGGGTGCAATTCTAACAGTTAATCATAGCATATGGGAAAGGAAAGAGTAAAGTTGATCATATCATAGCATATGAAACTTCTCAGAACAGTACATGACATGAACAGTATATTTACATCTGTTGTCTAATTCTTCTTTCATACTTGGAAGAAGTCCACACGTTTTGATCTCATATGCACTATACAATTGCTGTCAAGATGCTCTTGTGTTGAAGTAAAGAATCAGTGTATTCTTCCCTGTTGCAAGAAGTTGGATTGGGTCTGTGGTCAGTTTTTTTTCTCTATTTTCAATCTTACCTCTGAATAGAAATAATAGATGATGAAAAGATGTGGGCCATGTGGCTAATTTGATTTCTTCATGTTTTCCCATGTTTTAGCTGAAAGAGAATGGGTTATGAATGTGAATGTTGCCTGAGAAAATAGATTACAGACTTCAAAAGATGAGTGACTCCATGGTTGTCTAAAATGAAAAATAACTTGATTTCTCTTTTAAAAAATATATATATTTGGTGAGACGGCATGAACTTTTCACTGAAGTGGTTAAAGACGTGCATCTATATTCTTGATATTATTCGGTCAAGCTCACTTTGGATGTTGCCATTGGTTTTGTTAAACTAATAGTTTTAAGGGCATGAGCTTCTAATTGCCATTCAGATTGATCATCTAAATTCTTTGTATTTTAATCTAAAGATAGATCTGCTTTCTCTTATAAGATTTGTGAATGTGACTGATATGTTGATTTAATTTTTTAATCCAATGTTGTGTTAAGCAAGTGTTGAATGGCTAGAAAGCAGAAACAATGCAAATGCCTTGACTTATCACTTGCTGCCATCTACATTAATGTCTATACTGGTGTGAACATGTGGCTTCCAAATTTAAGTTCCTTTCGATTTGATGATCTCAATGCTTTTTTCAGTCTAGGTTGTATAAGCATAAATTAATGTTCTAGCAGCACCTACTATTATTAATAGAAGCTGAGTCATGCACGTTGGACTTCAACCTTGTTCTGTTTGATAGAGCAAGCACAAACTGATCATGAAATACATTTTCAGGTTTTAATTAATTTCAGGCCAATCAATACAAATTTTATTACAAATTAGATCCAATTCTAAGTACTTCTTCTGTCTTAGCAGTCTTCGCTTTCTGGTTCATAAGTCTGGTTATACAACGAAAATCAAGTGCCAGTTGGCCTATAAAGAAGCTGAAACATAACAAATTCAACATTCAATGTCATAGACTCATTAAATTTTCTGTTCATTGATACCACCAGTTTGTATTTAATGTTGAGACTTGAGAGTATTTTCTAAACAATCTGTCTATTGAACAGCTGCAATGTTTCAAACACACTGCATAATTATCAATCAATGGTAGATGTCAGAGAGTTAGTTGAATCTGAATTTGAGGTTTAGGAGTTTAGGTTTCTACCCACACTGCTATAGTGTATTTTTATATCTTATCGTTTATTGAGCTTCTGTTATATTCTAATGGACTATCAGCTTTACCAAGTCAAAAGCAATTTCCTAGGATCACAAAACACCTCAAAATCATTTTAGCCTTGAACTTTGAGCTATTTGATCTCATATTAGACAGATTTATGAATTCCAACTAATAATATTAAGAACAATTGTCAATAACACATTCAAACATAAAAGCTTTTTTTATTTCTTCATTTGTAGTGTTATAATCACTGCAGTTTGCAGGTGCAGCACTTGGAATTCATAATGGCTGAGCAAATGATAAGTGATGTTGCTTCTTCCTCTGACTCTTCTTCTATGCTGTTTTCTAAAAAATATGATGTTTTTCTAAGCTTTCGAGGTGAAGACACACGCAAGAACTTCACAAGCCATCTTTATGAAGCTTTGATGCAAAAGAAAGTTGAAACCTATATAGATGAAAATCTTGAAAAGGGAGATGAAATCTCACAAGCACTCATTAAAGCCATCGAAGATTCTCATGTATCTATTGTTGTCTTCTCAGAGAACTATGCTTCCTCAAAGTGGTGCTTGGGTGAACTCATCAAGATTCTGGAGTGCAAGAAGGACCGAGGGCAGATTGTGATGCCAGTATTCTATAACATAGATCCATCCCATGTGAGGAAGCAAACTAGGAGTTACAAGCAAGCCTTTGCAAAACATGAGGGGGAACCCAACTGCAACAAATGGAAAGCTGCTCTCACTGAAGCAGCCGATTTAGCTGGGTGGGACTCTCAAAATTATAGGTAAATAAAACAAATTGAGAGTGAGCAAATTTTCTGAAAGAAAAATGCGACAGACAATGTATTGTTTTAAATTGAGTTGATCAAATTTGATTCTAATTTGAGCATACTTTTCTAGTTCAACACCTTCCATGGTAGTTTGTATAGGAAGTTTGTTGCATAGAAAAAACAGACGCATTGATTATCTTCTTTAAGTCACAGGATTTTCATTCCCTAATTATTATTATTTTTTGGTTATTCTCTACTACTACCATTGAAGCATGCGTACTCTTAAAGTCATGCCATACACGACCCGTACCCAATACTTGTTGGGTACTTGTGGATATGTATCGGGTGCGTACCAAAAACATTTTCCAAAAAAAAAAAAGGGAAGTTGGGTACTTAATTTTGGGTACATATGGATACTATTTGGGTATGTATCAAACTCATATGCCAAGTCCCATAAATAAAAACATTACGTTTAATGAAAAAAATTAAAAATTATGTTTTTCTTTTGATCCTAGTTGCTCACATTCACATTGCTATTGTGTGTCTCTATTCATATTCGATAACGGTGAGTGAGCAATGGTGTACGTGGCTCTCTAGTATTGACCTCCCAATGAAAAGTGTGATGTCATAATCATCCTTAGGTGTTACAATATTGCTTGTTAAACATCTGCATATTATAGATTTTTATTATGAAATATGTTTGAGTCACATTGAAGAATTTAATATCCTTTTATGTTATAAATTAAACTTATTTGTGTTTTTTTATCATTTATACAATTTAGTCAAAAAAATTCTATTTTTATATACATGTAGATTTTTTTTTAAAACTTAATAATTTATATTAACGTACATGTACCCTAAATTTTTGAAAAATTCAGTATCCCGTATCCACACCTGTACCCGGTGCCAGTACCATACCAGTATCCATGCAATGTAGTCTACTACACTACCATATTGATCATAGATTATGTATAATCATTTGTATAGTTCTGTTTTTTTTTTCTTTTGAATTTGTTAGACTAATAACACATTGATCATTTATTTCTTTCTTTCCCTTTTTCATATGCTAGGACTGAAGTTGAATTACTTAAGGTCATTGTGGGAGATGTTTTGCAAAAAGTGCCTCCAAGATACCCGAACCAACGTAAAGGACTAGTTGGAATTGAGGAACATTGTAAACGAATTGAATCATTACTACAAATTGGGCAAAGTGAAGTTAGAACCTTTGGAATATAGGGTATAGGTGGCATAGGTAAGACCACCCTTGCTAATACTTTGTATGACGAACTGTCTCGTGAGTTTGAAGGTAGTTGCTTCCTTGCAAATGTATCAGACAAGCTCGAAAATCATAGTTTTGATGATTCTGATCTGAGGAAGTTTCAAGGTAAGAAGGCTCTCATTGTCTTGGATGATGTGGCTACCTCAAGACAATTAGAAAGATTAATAGTAGATTATGATTTGTTGGGACCTGGAAGTAGAGTCATTGTTACAACTAGAAATAAGCAAATATTTAGCCCAATTGATGAAATATATCAGGTCGAGGAATTGAGTTCTAATCACTCTTTTCATCTTTTTTGTTTGACTGTTTTTGGAGAAAAACAACCTAAAGATGGATATGAAGATCTATCAAGAAAAGTAATTTCCTATTGCAAAGGTGTTCCTTTGGCTTTAAAAGTTCTGGGTGCAAGTCTTCGTCGAAGAAGCAAAGAGGCATGGGAAAGTGAATTGAGAAAACTCCAAAAGATTCCAAATATGGAGATTCATGAGGTATTAAAATTAAGTTATGATGGCTTAGATCATTCCCAAAAGGACATTTTTTTAGACATTGCATGCTTCTTTAGAGGGAGAAGTAGAGATTGGGTAACAGGACTACTAGAAGCTTTTGATTTCTTTGGAGCATCTGGGATAGAAGTCCTTGTAGATAAAGCTCTCATAACTATTTCAGATTACAATGGGATAGGAATGCATGACTTGATACAGGAAATGGGTTGGGAAATTGTTCGTCAAGAATGTATCAAAGACCCTGGAAGACGAAGTCGATTGTGGAGACAGGAGGAAGTGTATAATGTATTGAAATATAACCAGGTAAGTGGAAGATGCAATTTCTTTTATTTGATAACACATGTATCGTTTTTAGAATGTAGCTAGTATGATAGCCTTCGCTAATTATTATTCTAATTTTTGTTTGTCAGGGAACCAATGTTGTTGAAGGCATATTTCTATTTTTTTCGAACTTAACTGGAGATCTATGTTTGAGCTCCGATTCCTTTTCAAAGATGACTAACCTGAGATTTCTTCACATTTATGGTCAATTGTTTCATAAGGCATTATGTCTTCTTACTGGTCTTGAGTCATTGTCTGATAAATTGAGGTACCTCCGCTGGGATGTATGCTGTCTTGAGTATTTACCGTCTAACTTCTGTGCTGAGCAGTTGGTAGAGCTTTACATGCGTAGAAGCAAGCTTAAAAAGCTTTGGGACGGGGTTCAGGTATGAATGTGGCTATACATACTACATTTATTTTCTTTCAACTTGTAAAGCTACAGGAAAGAGTCGTAAGTGATAACTGGTCTTGTAGTGCCTAAAGTGAAGCTCATTCACAAGAGCCACGCCTAGGATATTGTGCTTCCATGTATGCTTAGGTTTCTCTTTTAGTTAAGGCTCATGATTTTTATTTTTATTTTATTTTATTTTTTTTGAAATAAGTCTCATGATTATGAATTTAACCATTTCTAAACAATGTGATGTATCTTTCTTGTCGCAGAATCTTGTTAATTTAAAGATAATTGACCTTGAGCACTCCCGAGACCTGATTGAGATGCCAGACTTATCCAAGGCAGAAAAACTTGAAATGCTTTCTGTTCTGGATTGTAAAAGCTTGTGTCAGCTCCATGTTCATTCAAAATCCCTCGAAATACTTGATGTCAGTGGTTGTTCATCTCTCAAGGAATTCTCCGTGACATCAGATGAAATAACAGAATTGGACTTAGCTGACACAGCTATATGTGCATTGCCGTCATCTCTCAATGTCGACTTGTCATCTTTAGAGGAGTTAGACGTATCTGAAACTAATATTAAGAGCTTGCCTGCACTTCCACCATCCCTAGAACAGTTGAGGGTCGTGAACTGCACTTCTCTGGAGACAGACTTCGCTCAATGGGTAGCGTTATAGCACATGTTACAGAGTCTCATACCCTACTTACACCAACAATATGTTAATAACCCCGCATATACTTATTACGATGTGTGTTTCCTCTTCCTGGGGGACCATGTCACGGACGAGTGTGGGTTTCGATCACCAGATAGTTCAATCACTATTCCTTACCTTCCAAAATCTCACTTGTGTGGTTTCATTTATTGCATCATTCTTGCTAAGGGATTATTCCCAAGGTGTTATACTAAAGCTTTCTATTCAATCTATCAAGATGGCATAAAGGTCGACTGGGACAACAAGGACATTTTGTCCCAAGATTTAATTTCAGATCATGTGTTGTTTTGGTATCATGATGTCATACAATTTAACAGAATAAGTGAAGTGCATGATCATTTCAGCAACACAACATTTATATTTAAACATGAATACGTATCTGGCGGCGGCCGCAGCGTAAGCAGAGTAAAAGAGTGTGGGGTCTTCCCAGTATATGCCACAGCATCGGGGTGTAAGCTGGCTAGTAGTAATAAGGAAATTTTTGAATACTCATATCATTGATAATGAGTCACAGCTTGGAGCAATCGGAGTTGGAGGCTCTTATAATGAAAATGAAGAAGATAGGGAGCAACTTCTTCCCGCAGCAAAGAGGACGTCACCATAAATGATAATCTTCTGTGATTATTTCATCGGTATCAAACCTCACCCACTCCTTGATTGTAGGCTCCTTATTTAGTGCTCTTTCCATAAATGAAATTAGTCCTTCAAATATGGAAATTATCAGTTGGAAATACTCTTGATTCTAGAAAATAATGCCTAGTATATCGCAATAACATTGTGTTGTACTTGCATGTTGAGCAGGTTTTCTTTTGAAACACTTGAGGAGAATATTGATGGGAAATAATGAGCACTAGCTTCTTGGAAGAGTCAAAGCAGCACTCAGAATAGTTCAGTGGTCTATTTCTCTTCATTCAGAAATAAAAAGGGGTAATATTATGGTGTTCATTCAACCATTTCCTTTTGGACATAACATATGAGTGATATCAAGTTTTTATTGTAATGTGTTGATGATTCAAAATTTAGACGTAAATGGGCAGTCATATGTTTCTTATGACTTTTACTTTTGTAGCTATCCAATTGTTGGAATTAATTGTGATTTTGGTTTTATTCTCGAGAGTTTTATACATCAGATAGTGTAACAAGTATGCAAGTTTGGCCATCCATTTATTTTATATTAGTTGTCTGGCAAAGATTGATAATAAGCCAAAGTAATAAAAAATATCATATTAGGAGATAGTGTATTAACTCAGCTAAAAAGAGTTGGCAAAATCTTAAAGAAATAAAAAATTATGGTGATTAAGTCTCCAAATTTTAACATGCTTGTAACAAGTTATAATTTTTTGCCACATATTTCCTTTGTATTAGATATCAAGAATATTAGTGTTAACCTATTAGCTTTAAAGTTGTGACATGCTTATCTCTCTGGCCCAAAATCATTTTACGTAACTATAATCTAACAATTTTGTTACCTTTTTTCTCTTGTATATGAGTAGAAACAATATGCTTTAAATGTGTATTTATTTAAATAATCTTGTTAGAGATTTGATGGTTAGTCATTGACTTAACTAGATATAGGCTTGCGTGTTGGACAAACATTAGTTTTTAAAAGAAAAATAGTAATTGAATAGAATATATTAAATTGTAGAAAAAAAATTACACAAAGATAATTATTTTTTAATTTTTTTACTTAGAAATTTATTTTATGTGTAAATTTGGTTTAGAATATGCATTATTTTGAAGCTTTTAGGATAATTTTGCTTGAATTTGATACTCTCAACTTTTATTATTCCTTATTTTCACTCTATCTAAAGTCTAAACTGTCTATCACAAGTATGGAAGGAGGTATAGATAATATTGCTGGGCAATTGCTTTTTGCACCCCCATTTTTACTATTCACACCCACATTTTTTTTTTGGCTAATTCTTATTCCAATAACATTCTTATACACGGGTTTGGTTTCTTTATTCTAAAATTTAAATTTCAAAAGTCTATTTGTATATTTCGAACTTAAACTTCCAGAAGTTTATTTATTACACATTTCGGAAATAAAATTTTGGAAGTCTATTTGTATATTCTAAAATTAAATGTCTACAAATCTATTTGTTACAAATTTTGTAATTAAACTTCTAGAAGCCTATTTGTAGACCTCCAAAAGTTTATCTCCCAAATGTGTAACAAATAGACCTATAGAAGTTTATCCAAAATGTGTTGAAAAACTTCTAGAAATTTAAATTCAAAATATACAAATAGACTTCCAAAAGTTTAATTCCAAAATGTGTAACAAATAGACTTTTGACAATTTAATTTTGAAATATATTCGGAATTTAAATTCCAAAAATGTTCTAAGTTACTTTCAAAATTCATTTTGTTTTTCATAATTCTGAAATTTAAATTCCATAACAATAAAACTGCACTCACTCATAAGCATATTATTGATAAAAAAAAAAAATTAAGGGAGGATGTGAATAGCAAAAATGGGAGGGGTGCATAAAGCAATCCCCGTATTGCTTGATCTGATTGAAACCTATTTAAATGATTCATCTAATATGTGTTTTATATGTGTGTGTGTGTGTGTTCTAAGTGAAAAAGTGTAGTGCTCTTAGACATCTTACTTCATGCTACAAACGTTTTTAATAAAGAAGAACTTTTCGTATGTTAAACTTCTTTCGTCCTACATAAAATTATACGTTTTTGAAAATCTTGATCCTTTTATTTGACTCTTAAGGTATAGCTAGCTCTTTTGACATTCAATCAATCATAACTTATTGTGTTAAGTCATCCAATGTAAACATCATAAACTTTGAGTACTTGAAAACTTGGTTCCACTTCTTCAATATAGATATTGGCAAATGAGAAAAAATACCCTTGGCTGTGCTTTTTCAATTTTCACTTCACTTTTTCATCAAAATTTTCACATAACCTAAGAATTCAATTTCCATTTCAATTTTTCATAAAAAATTTCACATGCCTTAAGAATCTTCACTATCATATCAATCCTCTTTTTATTTAAAGGATAGGTGTTATTTTCCAAATATTTTCTATTTTTTGTTCTAATAATTAATTATTTAAAACCAATTACCCTCTAACTAATTATCTTAACTAATTTATTCTACATTTTCTATTATTTTAAAGTTTTATTTTTCTGATTTTCTATTTATTTTGAAATTTGCATTTTTAATAATTTAACTATTTAATAATTTCTCTAAATACATTTATAACTACAGATTAAACTTAATAGTTTTCTCAAGGATAATTTTTTAATTTACTAAAAATTCCAAATATTATTGTCAAACCCTAAAAAAGTAAAAATGATATTTTTGAGTTACTTTTTGGGTTTTTTTTCTCAGGCTTTACTATTTTACACGGGCTTAAATAAGCTTACATATTTTCTAAATACTAAAATAGATTTTGCTAATTATCTTTGGAATTTTTAATTTTTTTTTCTAAATCTTCCTACATGAGACCGTTGAACGGTTGGACTCAGTTTTGGTTCAGTAAAAAAAATTATTTATATTTTAATTTATAATCTTTTATTTATTGCAACTTAATCACTAACAAATATATTTATTTGACAATCCCTAAATTTTAAAAAAAATGAAAATTGATTCATCATTTTCTTTATGTTGGTCAAACTAATTTGGCTACGCATGCAAACCAAATTTATTCTCACTTTTTTTCATAGATTAAATCATTAATGATAACATATTTAATTATTTCTTAATCATTTAATCCTTTCTATATATAAATTAGAATAACAATCTTGAACGACAGTATTTTTAGGAACTATTCTTTAACAAGAGTATTTTTAGCATTTTTTTTAATGAGTGTTTTTAGGGATTTTTCTTAACATCTTATCTCTTTTAATTTATTTTTTTAATTTTTATTTCTAAATTAAATTTTAATATTTTTAAACTATTTTTCTTTAATGAGAGCATTTTAAGGATTTTTCCTAACATCTTATCTCTTTCAATTTATCTTTTTATTTTATTTCTAAAATAAATTTTAATATATTTTTTTAAATTATTAATAATTAAAAATAAACTTATATCATAAAATAAATTATTTATCATTAATCTTAAATATAAATTATATGTTTAAAAATATTTATTTATTACAAATTTTAATTATAATATAATTTATATATTCAAAAATATTGTACATTGCATTGGTCAAAATACTAGTCGACATAACTTCAATAATTCAATCAATCATACAGATATTCAAGCTTGTAAAAATAAAATGATGGATTTGTAAAAGATGAAGAAAGCAAGCTTGTCCCCTTACTTCCCTTGGTTAGTCGTATAGCGATTGGAGTCTGAAAGAAAAATAAAAGTTCCCTTTAGTTGATAGTAAGATGAAACAAATGTACAAATTGAAAAAAAAATGGTGTAGTAAAATAAAACAACCTTATTTTTCTTTGTTTTTTCAAACGCCAGAGGGAATGAAAGTGAAAACTATATGTTATTTTTTTAATTGGATGGGCGTGGGACAATTCACTTGAAGGATAATTTAAGAAATTTTTAAATTTAGTTTTAAGTTAATATGATTGTATCGTGAAGTTGATGTAAGATGAATGAGGTCATTAACTTTTCATGTGTGGTTTTCTAAAGACCATTCTTATTGATGAGAAGAAATGGATGACTAAGATTAAGGGTTAACTTAAGTGTCGTAATAATATAATTAGTTCACTTAAACAAGTTAGTCATATTTAAATAGTGCTATTATCAAGAATACTCAGAAAAGAGTTACGAGACATGGTTTCCTACGCTACTATGGGTATAACCGTAATTGTCTGTATTATTAAATTTTTTCTTAAAAATTTATTTGTTAGCAAATTAATTCTATTGTATTTAATTTTATTATTTAATGATCTTATGATTATTTATTCTTGGTTATTTTCACCAGTTCTATTAAATTTTTTTATGGTGCAGATTTTTCTATACTATTCTTTATTATCACTGTCTAACCTAAAATTTAGGTTAAATTTCTTTTTTTGTTTCTTTTTTATTTAATTTATTTAATTGGTTCTTTTATTTTTAAAATCTTCAGTTTAGTCCTCTAGTTGCCAAAATATATTCAGTGTTGTCCTTTTGTTTGTTTTGGCAGTGATAACGGCAATGTTTGACACTTTCCAGCAGTTTTGACCACCAATAACCACACATATTTTAAATATTTAATTTTGACATAGCGGAAATTTTTAATGACTACTATAATAATTTTATTTTGTTAAATAATTAAAATTATAATTTATCAATTTTTACTTATATCATAATTTTGATATTATAATAATTTTATTTTGTTAAAATTATAATAATAAATTATTATGTAATAATTTTTACTTGTATAATAATTTTAAAATTGTAATAATTTTATTTTATTAAATTTAAAAGGTTATAATAAAATTATAATTCAAATTTTAAAAAATTACAATAAATTATAATACTCTAATAATTTTTACTTATATAATTTTTATAATGTTATTAATATTAATATTTTAAATTTTACAAAATTATACTTTTATATTGCATTATAACTATTATTATAAAAATTTATTATTTTATTAATATAATATTTTAAACTTTAAATTAATTATTATATTATGTTACATTTATTTTATTCAATTTAGTATAATTATATTATATTATTAAATAATAAAATATTTTATAATAATTAATTTTATTTTATTTATTGTATTATTAATATTAATATTTTAAATTTTATATGTTATATAATGTTATTGATATTATTTGTTATACGTAAAAATTAAAAAAAAATAAAAACACTATTAATAATGGAAACTAAAAATTGCTATTATGTTAAAATCAATTATTTTAAATACATGTGTTTACTAATGATTTAAAATTGCCAAAAGTGTAAAAATACACCGCCACGTGCGCCTACAATAATGACATTACTGTTAAAACATGCCGAGGGCAATATTGAATAAATTAAATAAAAATAGACCAAAGAATAATTTATTAACCTAAAATTTAACATTTTATTTGTACAGTTATTATTGATTAATTTCAATATTTAATTATTTTAAACTATTGTTGTTATTAAAAAAATTAGTTTGTTACAATTGCAACTGTTTTTAGTTGTCCCATCATCACACATATATGAATATTAAATTCTTTACATGCTTAACAGTTTTTTTTTTCATTATTCTCATATTTTTTTGAATTTACAAATTATAATAAACTACCATAAAGAGATGTTTTTCTTAAAGATCAAATTAACTGTTATTTAATAATTTAAAGGATTAAAATTAAAATAGTTGTCATGTAATAATGTTAGAGATTGAAAATGACAAATTTGTGATATTAAAGCTTAGATTCACAAGTATTTATAATTATATTTTTTTTGGCTGAGGAGGAGATGATGTCTCAATCTAAAGGAGGAAAAGTCTCCGAGTTCAAAAAATGTTTACAGAAATACTTACATTTACTTCATTCCAAGCATATGAGTAAGGATTCGACCAACCTCTTAGGGTTAAGTATTCATAATTTTAAGAAAGAAAATATTTATTACCTTTTTATATTTTAATATAGTAGAAACTTTTTTAATTTTTTTCTTTCATATATTTAAAGTTGAGCTTATTCAATCTTTGTTTGAGTGTAAATAAAGAGAAAGAAAACAAGATAAAAATACTAAATTTTTACTATTTATTTCAGAAGAGAGATAATGAAAAGGTTTTTTTTGTTTAGTGAATTTCATGTACAACAAATTCCTCCCAAGAGTGCCATAAAATAAGGAAAACTCTATGAAACATTTTCTTTTCGTTTCACTTGTTTTCAAATTAAATAACTTTTTCATAACGTAAAAAACAATAAATAATTTTATGTTAAAAAAAGTAAAAATATAGTAAAAAGTTTAAATTTTTAAATTACATTTAAAATTTTTAATTATATAATTTATTTATTTATTTTTACTTACGTTTTCACTCATTTAAATAAGTGTTTTTTTTCCTTTTTATTCATTAAAATAATACATTTTTATTCTCATTCTATTTTTTTTCTTTATTTTTATTCTTTCCCTTTTGTTCCCCCCTTCCTTAATCCAAACATTGCGTTAACCAAACCGTTTTAAAATTTAATTCGATGCGTTCCCAAAACAGCTAGGGATAACAAAACGAAGCAGAAACTCGTTGAAAACAAGTCACAGTGTCTCACGCCGACTTCCAATGGCAAGGGACAGTTGCCTTGCTCGTGTCACGGCTGGCGCCGCTATGGGCGGCGCTGTCGGCGGCGCCGTCGGTCAGTCACCTTTTACCATACCTTATTCTTTATTTCTATTCCGTTTATGCTCTAACTTAATTTTTTGTTTAAATATTTATTTTGGGGCTGATATGTGTTTCTAGCATTACTTATCGTAGCTTTGGTCTTAAACGCCTTTGACATTTTTGCTTGTTTGTTTTAGATTTGCTTTGAAGTGAAGTTCGATAGTTCAATTACACTGATTTGATTAGAGAACCTTATTCTTCTAGTTGGTATGGGTGCTGTTAAACTTCAGGCGTTGTCTCGCTGGGGCTGATGGTGGTGGTGTTGAATTGGAATTGGGGGATTTTTTTCCTGTTTTTCACGAAAACATTACGAAAATATTCGGGCCATTGGTTTGAGAAAACATTTTCTATTTTCATTTTGGGTTAATTACTTTTTTGGTCCCCATAGTTGCGGACATTTTTTTTTTTTTGTCTTTATAGTTAGAAATAATCCATTTTAATCTCTATATATACACTTTTAATATTGGTTTAGTCTTTGTCATTTTAAACCGCCACAAATTGAATAAAAAATACTAAAAAATGTCAATTTGTGGTGGTTTTACACTATCAATTTTCATTTTGTAATGGTTTTATTTTATGGAGTTAAGACATACTTAACGGCAGGAACCAAATCAATATCGAAAGTGCATGTATAGAGACTAAAACAGATTATTTCTAACTATAAGAACCAAAAAGAAAAATCTGCACAATTATAGGGATCAAAAAAGTAATTAAACCTTTCATTTTTATTTGCAAAAATGTTCTTATTTTTATTTATGAAGGTGTCACTTTATTTTCACTCTATTTCATATCATGTTTCCTGTACAAGTTTTTGAAAACAAGAAATAAAAGGACATTTTGGTAGTTGAAAATGAAAGCAAAAAAGTTTTCTCAAGCGAAACCGTACTTGTTTTCAAAGATATGTACACTTTTTATATTTGTTAGCATGTTTGTTTTCAGGTCTGGTTGTATTTTAAGCGCGTTCTACTGGAAGTAATAAGTTATAGCTTTTGCATGATTGAACACATTTGACGTAATTTTATTAGTGGATTCTAGTCCAAATGCACGCCGTTTTTGAAAATAGGAAATGAAAATAAAACACAATTTCCCAAAACTAAACAGACCAATTATTATTATAATTATTGTATGATGTATGGACTATGGCTAAACTTGCCTAAGCAACAAATTGAGTGTCTATTCCTCTGCATTTTTATTATAGACCAATTATTCTTATGTAAAAAAGCTTTGATTTTAAACCAAGAGCTTTAGCCGTTTAGCGTGAGGCAATGTTGTTAAATAACCGTTATAGCGCCGCCATAATACTATAATGCTGCCATAGGCAATTTGTGAAGGGAAGCCCACTATGGTGGCACCACAAGCCGCAATGAAGTGTTTATATGGTAGAATTTCGGCCTTCAGCCATATTCTGCCATTGATAACATTGGCATGAGGGGTATCTTTTGGGACTAGTTGATACGAGGTTTAATTTCACCAAGGCCATTTTGTCTTAATTTTTGCCTACCTTTTCCCTCTCCACACTAGGTCTTAGACGGTTAGACCTCCTTTGTAACCAAATAAATAAATAGATAAATTTGATGTTGGTTGGATATTTTAGCTCAATTTTTCTGTGCTTTGGGTCTCCATTCCTTTGTAATTTATTGTTACCAGTTGTAATGCTCTTTTAGTTGCTCTGGACGTGTTTTATATTCCTGGACCTTGGGGATTCTGAAATAGGACATTGATTATGTGTTATTTTTCACAAGGTTGTTAGAAGATCTTCTAGGAAGTCACTCAGATCTCTATTCTAGGCACACGGGATGTTTGTATGATGCACCTAGCGTCTGTTTGATGAAGTCTTGAAATTATGCCTGGTAGAAAGGAAAGGGGACTGCATGCTTCCTCATACATTGATTTGCATCTTGTTTTGTACTTAATGTTAGATGTACAGTTGTACATAAATTCACTTGTACATTTCGTTCCTCAATTTTTTTAGTCAAGTGAGCTTGGCACTTGATCATAAGTATATAATGGTTAAGTCTCATTTATGAAGTTTTGTGAAATGTGCATTATCTGGAACTTTGCTTCAAAAAGTAGTGGAAATTGTCTGGAAGGTGGTTGTGTAAAACTGTATTAATTGCTGAAATGTTATAATCAAATGCATCTATAGTATACATTTATCTTGGTTTTTAATTAATCTAATTCAATTGCATTTAAAAGTTTAAGTACACCATTTCCTAATCTTTTGGCTTCTTTCCAGGTGCTGTGTATGGAACATATGAAGCTATTAGGTATAAGGTACGTCACATGATCTTGTTCTGAACTTCAATGATAAAATTATTTAGAGCTTCAGTTTGGCTTTCCTTATTGATGTGATGTCTCAACTGATTTTTCATACTCATGCCTTGTGTTATATGAAAAACATTTTAAATTTTGTTTGTATATCCGTACATTGAGTACTCAGAAGAAAAACTAGTTATTAGGGTGTGTTTGATTTCCATTTTCAAAAAACTGTTATAGTTTTCAAAATGCAACTAAACAAGAGTGCTCATACAGCTGTGGGAGGGTAGTGCAAGGCACCGGACAGAGTGTGGAATTGAGGGAGAGGTTGATCAAGATGAAAACAGGAAAAGAAGATGAAGAAACATATCCAAGCTGTTTCTGTTTTTTGGTTTTTAAAACTCTTGTTTGGGAAACAATTTTCCAAACTTAATAGATTTTGAATGAGGAATTGATTGCTGAGTAGTGTGGAATTGTTTTAGAAAACAGTTTTTAAAATCAAAAAATGAGAAGGGAATCAAACATGTCCATAGTTTCTTTTGTTAGCTGTGGTTACACAGAACAACAACTGCTTATTGTAAAACATAACTTATAACAAACAAATAAATAAATGATATACTATATTCTACAAAATCTATGGGTTGCAAATGAATTTCTTGTATTTATGTGTCCTTATAATTAAGCAATTAACCTCGTAATTAATTGTATTCAAATATAGCCACACAAGTGCGTGTACAGTAAACAACACACAATTCAGAAATTCTATACGGTATTAGTACTCTAGGCTGAGATCCTCGCAATAGCTGGCCCTGTCCCAGCTGTGCATCAACCAGCTGCAAACTTTCTGGCAACGCCCACCACTTCCGACCACCGCCTCAGCCAAAAATAAGAGAAGAAAAGTTTACCTCTGGTTGTCAAAACACACATCTTAAATCTCTTGTACTAATATTGATACACATTATTGTAAATGTGAAAATAAGTTGCTTCTTTTGTGGTTCATACGTAGAAGTATTCCCATCTATTAATTCATTGATATGCAGGTGCCTGGACTTTTGAAAATTAGGCATATTGGAAAAACTACACTTGGAAGTGCTGCTATTTTTGGTCTTTTCTTGGGTGCTGGAAGCTTGATACATTGTGGGAAATCATACTGAGGATAAAGATTTGTCCTCCTCCCTACTTACAGAGCTTTGGTTGCTGCCCTTGTAAAGTATGAGTAGAGCAGGGATTTACTGTTTTTGGGTTTTCTGGATCATGGAAAAGGTTTCATGGCACTATTCCTATGAAATTTATTATTTATTTCTCCGTGGACAGTATTGTTGAAATTTCTTTGCTGGGGCTTTCCTTCTACTTTTGATTCCTCACTTTCTTTCATGCCGAGACAGTGAATTGCTCTTGCAATAAAAGAGGTGCATGTGTGTGTGGACAGTGTTGTGCTTTTGTAGTTTTGTTTCTTACTGCCTTTCAACACCTCCTTCCACTAAAATTACTCGCTCAAACCTAGACTCAGACTCAGTTATTGAAATACCCATTGGGTAATGATCCAATCCCATCTTTATTTTTACCTAGAAAGTAATATACTAGTAACTATTGTGACTTGTGAGATAAAATTATTTGTAATTTACCCTCTCCACTTTGCACATGTACTAATCAATTATATGTATAATTAATTATAATTAGAATCAATTTTTGTTTTGGTAAGATAATTAATTTTGTTTGGATAAGACAAAAAAATAGCTTTTATATGATAAATTACGAAAAATATGTATGAAGGTGAAAGAAAAAAAAGTTTTTAAAAAAGTTAGAAGTAATTTGAAAATAATGTTCTTTAGACAAAAAAAAACTGTTGGAAAATAATTATAAGTTTTAAATTGTCAAATGCAAGAGAACATCCCCGTTTAGCTAAAGTCAAAATGTATTGGCAATTTTTGACAGCCAAAATAAAGTTTCCAATTTTAAACCTCCCAAGACACTGCATTTGAAAAACGCACAAAACATCCTTCTTTCTCGTATTCAAACACACAGATCAACATCCCCGTTCTCATTTACTTTCATCTTCAACGCACACGCACAAAATACTATATCTACTTCCGGTTAAACAATTTCTACTTTGTTGAAAAGAAAAGGCATCCAAATCTACCATAGGCATCATATGACTGTTGCCTGCCTTCACAACGAGAGAGAAAAGCCAAAATAGGGATTTGAAATCCCCTGTCGCTGTACTGGCGGCCAATTGCCGCCACATGCTTGGCCACACTTCTCCTAATGCCTGTTAGACTCTTCCATCGAATTCTCTGTTCGCATCACCGAAGCCACGACTCACGCCACCCTTTGCCACCATGTATGGTGGCCTCCTCTCCACCATGGCTGAAATCCTCCATTGGATGCTGCGATGTCATGTCGCTGATGGTCGTCGTGTGAGCAGATGGTCTCCTTCTTTCTTCTATGGACGAGATGCACGGCCCCTTTCCTCGCCTCACTACAAAGCCAGCGAGCCCCTCTCTTGTAAAAGCGGTGGGGAACAACTTCCAAGGGGTTCTAACCCTAACCAGCAAGAGTGTTTGGATGGTTGTAACTTTAGCGTGTTAAAAATGGAAGAGGAAGATGAGGGGTTCAGAGAAAAGGGAAGTGGGGGTTGTGAAATTTTAGATTTCAAAACCTCGACAAAATATATGCTATGGCGGACCACAATGGCATCGCGTTCAAACCTCGTAACCGTGCATGGCAGAGCATGGGGTAAAGCTGGGGGGAGGGTGTGCGTGGTGGAGGGAATTCTATATTGCTTCGATTATTTGGGGAAAATTAAAGGGTTCGATT
Source organism: Spatholobus suberectus (assembly GCA_004329165.1). Lineage (NCBI taxonomy): Eukaryota > Viridiplantae > Streptophyta > Magnoliopsida > Fabales > Fabaceae > Spatholobus > Spatholobus suberectus. The sequence continues at coordinate 33,275,664 of CM014737.1, forward strand.
ATGGAAGTGATGACAGAATGAGAAAGGTTTGGGAGGAGTTAAAGGGGCTACATAAGTTTTTATGTGACTATGGTTAATTGACTTAATTCTGTATTGCCACAATTTTCTTTTTTCGGATGTAGTGTTAGTTTTTTGTGCTTGTGGGTTGATGATGGAAGTGAATGACAAAATGAGAGGAGGGATGTTGATACGTGTATCCTTTACTAAAATGAAACTTTGTTTTGGCGGTCATAAACTGCCAATACATGTTAATTTTAACCTGAAATTTTTGGAGGTTTTACAACACCTAAAATCGTACTTTAAACTGTCACAAATTGCATTACCGTTAACTACAGTAAATGGAATTAGTGACAGGAGTTTATTGTGACATATTTTCATAAATGGAGAATTAAAAGTTGACCTTTTTTAAAGGAAGGACTAAAAATAAACTTATCCATATTTAGAAGGATGAAAAATATGCTTAACCCTTCTTATTTTATTTCAAAAAATTGTCTATATATCAAGTAAGTTTATGGATTACTAGATGTGTTTGGAAGAGGTTGTATGGAACTTATTTAGGCCAATATAAAAGGCTTATGACCTTATAAGAATTTTTAAGCTTATTTCAATAATCTCTTATATGATAAGTTCTTTGTTAGCCTTTAATTAACTTATTTATGCAACCATTTTTTACGTCGAACATGTAAAAGCTGAATCTCAACTCATTTATAAATGAGCCACAATTTTCAGTAAATGAATCAACCTGCTAGCAAGCTGCATACACATCTCCCCCTAATTTATTCAAAATCAATTCTATTAGCTGAGGCCAATTTTGATGAATAAGAAATTAGTAAAAAACAGATTGGATATTTTATACCTAATAGTTTTACAGTTTAAAAGCTAAAAAAGATGCAATTGGATATTGTCTTACAGAGAACAATGTTTTAACAAATTATATAATTCATTCAACAGTACAATGTTATGGTTTCAAATTTTTAAGTCACTATTCTGTGAAATGTCTAAATTATTCACCTAAAGATACAAGGAAAGAATTTTCAGTAGATTGACAATTGACATCTCACTCTTGTGAACGGTTATATTTAGGACAAAGTAAAGTTGATAACCCAAAGGTTCCCTGCAACCAAGGCCTGAAATAAACCAAGACCAAGAAAAAGTTTGTCACCTAAATGTTTCATGTTCCATGCTGTGTTAAGTCTTCCAATGCACTGGTTCCCTGTACCAACAATCGTGGCCACGCTAGGTTGACTCCCAACGTGAACACGTGTCATAAACATTGTGACCTCAGGATTTCACTTAGCAAAATAGAATACATAGCTCTATGTTGAAAACAGAGGTCACTTCAATCTAAACTTGAGTAGGCTTCTGCAAATAAGCTCTGGAAGCATGCATTTGAGCTTAACAAGTAATGGCAGCATAGATTCAGAATTGGTAATTTGATATTGTCAATGTATCATCCTCTGGATAAACCAAAAACTATGTTAGTAATTTCTCCTATTGTTACATTAGCTTTAGCTACTTTGAAAGAGGTTCTACTATTATGAAAGATTGAAAATGACGTATGACCTTCCTATCACAATGAAACTTATTAAAATAAGTTCTTTTTAACTGATTTCAGTAAGATTCAATGTCAAGCTTATGAATAAGTGATAAACTTCTATTGAATAAGTGTTTACCCAAACATGCCACAGATATATAATTAGTATGGTAGTATAACGTACTTTCCCACTGAAGTAGCAATATTGATTGTTTTTATCACCAATAGTCCCTGCATGAACAGTGCCCTTCCTTAAAGCAATGAAACCTGTGAGCATCTCTTACAGTGATTTCCCTGCCAGTGATGGCAGAAATAAGTTTGATGGCATTGTGGCAATCACCACAAATTCTTAGGTTCTTTACAACCAGTATAGGCACCCCTTCTTCAGTGGAGATCAGGCCAAATGCAACTGCCAGCTTCTCACTATGATACAATAACCTTCTTTCTTTCTCATCTGCCTCCACCTCTTCATCTTTCACCAATGCCCATCTTATATCTGGTACATACCCTGCTTGCTTCATTTTCCTTAACATCTCCCCCATGTACACATGAATTTGTTTTATCATTGGATGTGAAGTGTCTTCAGCCATAAACACATGCACCTTCTTATCTATCTCAATCCAACTACAACCTGGTTTCTTCTTCACTCCTCTTTCCCGCATCAGCCTTTTAACTGTTGCAGCCTCTTCCCATCTGCCAGCACTGGCATACATATTTGAAAGCATTACATATGGAGCAGCGTTATAAGGTTCCAGCCGGAGGAACTCATTGGCTGCTTTCACGGCTAGCTCCACATTTCCATGCTTCCTACATGCACCAAGCAAAGCAGCCCATTCAATGGAACCAGGATTCAATGGCATTGTCTCAATAATCCTCTCAGCCTCCTTGAGTTTGCCAGCCCGACCCAAAAGATCTATCATGCATGAATAATGTTCTGCTTCTGGTTCAATCCCAAACTTTTCTTTCATCATATTGAAATATTTCTGACCCTCTTCAACTTTTCCAGTGTGTGCACATGCAGAAAGAACAGATATGAAGGTTATGCTGTTAGGTGCAATGCCTTTTTGCAGCATCAGTTCAAAAAGCCTGAGCGATTCAACCTCAACACCATGCTGCGCATAGCCTGCAATCATTGAATTCAGCGACACTGTGTTATGCTCTGGCATCGTATCAAACACCCTTCTTGCATCATGAACATTCCCACATTTGGAATACATAGCAACAAAAGCATTGTTCACCGAAACACGATTATAAGGAATGTCAGATTTGATTGCCAATGCATGAACCTGTTTTCCCACAGAGGGGGATGACAAATTAGAACAAGCACTAGTCACACACACAAAACTACAATCATCCGGATGAAAACCACTGCGTTGCATCTCCCGGAAACACCAAAGACTGTCTTCAGACAAGTCCTCATACTGTGAAAATCCAGAAATCGTCGTGTTCCAAAGAACCAAATCCGGTGTAGGAATCTCCTCAAACACCTTCCTACATTCCACCATGCCACCAGCACACTTTGAATACAAATCAATCAACCCACTCCCAACATGTGAATTCCCATGGAATCCACTCTTAATCATCATCCCATGAAACTGCATCCCCCCAACCAAATCCTTAACACAAGTAAACGCAGTCAAAACACTAGCCATTGTAAACATGTCAACCTTCAAACCCCTCCTAACCATCTCCCTAAACAACCCCACCGCCTCCAATCCCTCCCGGTGCTGCCCACATGCCACAATCATGGCGTTCCACGAAACCTCATCCCTGCCCCCACCCTCCCCCATCTCCCTAAACACCCTCCTTGCCTCATTCAAAAACCCCTTCCTACTATAACATGCGAGCACCGCATTATTTACCGAGGCATAACAATCATACCCACACATAACCACAAAGCAATGCAGCTGCCTCACCAATCCAACATCATCACCACACGCGGTGATCACGCCGGACAGCGTGAACCCATCAAGGCCCGGACCGAGCTCTCTAACTTCCTCAAAGAGCCTCAACGCAGGCCAACACTCACCCCTATCAGCATAAGCAGCTATGAGTGTGTTGTAAGAGACTATGTCTGGTTGGGGAATTTTATCAAACACCTGGTGGGCGAGGTGAATAAGGGAGTGTTTCGCATAGGCATTGATGAGGGTGTTGTAAGAGAAGACATTGGGGTGTTGGGTGAGGTGAAGGAGGTTTGGGCACTGTGGAGGGAGCCACATTTGGAGTAGAGAAGGGTGAAGTGGTTGGAGAGGTAAGTGGAAGGTGGGATGAGGGACTTGAAGTAAAGGGCATGGAGGGTTTTGCCTGTTGTGAGGTCCCTTTGGGCAATGCAGGCTTTGAGAAGGTTGCGGAAGGTTTGAACTTGAAGTGGGTATATGCATGGAAGTTGGGTCATCTAATATGGTAAGTTACGAAGAAACCAATCATGGCATCAATGACTTCAACTAATCACCAATACCATAGCACCACCATGGAATCATGTTCAAAAATTAATTTGATGTATTCCAGAACAGCAGGGTGAAACGAATAAAGAACACGTTGGTTTGGTTTTCATTTTCAGTTTTCTCCGAACTGACGAACAACAAAACATGTCACAGGGTGACACACATCACCTTCTACGATACCCGAAGCTTTATATTTAGAAGAGTTTTTTTGCTGTAAAACAATTATGCTAGTTATGACTAGGGTGCTTTAAAAGTTAATAAACTTCGATTTTTAATTGGATAACTAGGGTGCTTTAAATATCAGTTCTTTTTATTTTAAATTTGAACTAAACTAATTACAAATGGTTTGATTATTGGATTTATTTTTTTAACTCAAATCAATCCGATCAATTTTTTTAATTTTTAAATTAATATATTTTAAATTTACAGCTTAAATTTTGTTTTAACTTTTGTATTTTCTTTTTTTTTCATCTATTTTAATTTTCTTATGATCTTATTTAATGTAATCAAATGTTTTAATTTGATCATATTTATTGTGTAAATTTTTTATTATATTTTAGATAAAGAAATTAATAATATATCTAAGGTGATAATTATAGAAAAATTAAATATTTTAAATAAAATAAATAATTAGTTATCAAAAATAAGAAATATTTTTATTTTTCATTAATATAAAATAGACAATAAATAAAAATAAAAAATTAAAAATTTGAATAAAACTAATCCAATCAAATATAATTAGTTCAAATTTAATTTTATCTTAAAACCGAACCAATCCAACTTTTAAACACTCTATAGATAACATGGTAAATACTTATTACTCGTAAGTACATAGAATATTTTTTCCGTTTATACTTCAACTTTAATATTTTTTTAAAAAAAATATTTATTTTGGGGCTGATATGTGCTTCTACTTCTAGCATTATTTATTGCAGCTTTGGTCTTTCAATTCCAGCGCCTTTGACACTTTTTTTGCTTTTTAGATTTGCTTTGAAGTTAAATTCGGTACTTCAATTACACTGATTAGAGGACCTTATTCTTCTATGCATATCTGTTTTGTTGGTATGGGGGTTACTAAATCTTCCGGTGTTGTCTCGTTGGGACTGATGATGGCGGTGTTGAAGTGGAATCAAGGGCATCTTTAAGAAGATATTTTATGTTTTCACAAAAATATGCCAATTAGTCTGAGAAAATATTTTTTATTTTTTGTTAATTATAAGAATACCACTTTTTTTTCACTTTTTTTTATTTTAAAAGTTTGTATACAAAACAATAAAATTAATTTCTATATAAATTTTGAAAACAGGAAACAAATAAAGTGAAAATAACGTCATATTTTTTCAATTAAAAGTGAAAACAAAACATTTTCTCAAATCAAATGACCACTTTCATGTTTTTGAATATTTGTACATTTTTTATAATTGTTTTAGATTGGAAAATAGGAAATGGAAATAGAAGACGATTTCTCAAAACTAAACAGACCCTTAATGTGTGGCTAGACTTGCCAAACAACAGTTTGAGTGTCCATTTCTCCATATTTTTATTGTAAACTCATTATTCTTATGTAAAAAACTTGATTTTAAACCAACATGATGAGGGGTATATCTTTGGGGAGTAGTTGGTATTGGATTTCAATTTCACCAAGGCCATTTTGTCATAACTTTTGCCTTCCTTTTTGCTCTTCACACTAAGTCTTAGACCACTTTTGCAAAGCCGGCCTAATGTTGAGTGAGACCTAAAGTAAATTTTGAAAGAGATTTTTTTACTTTAAATGAAAGAATTAAATGCTAAGCCTTTTTGTCAACATATATAGTCTTTTTGTTAACATATATGGTTTTTTACTTTATAAAAACTAATAACAAATAATTTTTTGTTAATAGACCCTTATTAGCTTTACCTTTTAGCCAACCCTGCACCTTTGTAACAAAATATATAGATAGATAAATTTGATATTGGATATTTTTGCTTGGTTTTTCTGTGTTTTGGGTCCTCATTCCTTTGTACTTTATTGTAATATTGTTACCAGTTGTAATGCTCTTTTAGTTGTTCTGAAGATGTTTTATATCCCTGGACCTTGGGGATTCTGAAATAGGACGTTGACTATGTGTTCTTTTTTCACAATGTTGTTACAAGAAGACACTTCTATGGAAGTATCTCAATTTTAGGCATACAGAATGTTCGTATGATGCACCTAGGGTCTGTTTGATAAAATCTTGCAATATTTGCCTAGTACAAAGGAAAGAGGACTGAGTGCTTCCTCCCACATTGATTTGCATCTTGTTTTGTACTGAATATTAGGTGTACAGTTGTACATAAATTTCCCTGCACATTTGGTTCCTCAATTGTTTGTCACTTGAGGTTGACACTTTATCATCATAAGTATATAATGGTGAAGTCTCATCTATGAAGTTTTGTGAAATGTGAAGTGTGCATTTTAACTGGAATCTTGCTGCATGTTGCGGAAGTTCAAAATAAATTATTTGTAAGTGATTATTATCTCTGTATAGAAATGCAAACCACGTAACATCAGCTACAGTATTATATACGTGCCACATTCACATTCTTTCTTTTCCTGCCCAAGTACTTTGTTCACATGTTTCTTCAGTTTTGTTCCTTGAATCATTTTTTTGGTCCAAACATTTTTCCCAGTACTATCTAGCATCCTATTGCTTGGGTCTGTTTGGGTTTCTGCCATCCATATTTGATTGATTTAATGTTTATTTCATTTTGGTACTTCAAATAGTTTAAGAAATCTCCCCTTTCTACATAATTTTCAAGCATGACTATGAGGCTGACTGGCATAGGAATAGGAATAGGAAATAATATGGTGTAGAATAGATGTAAACTAATATGGTATGAAATAGATACTTCTTATCAAGCTTGAAGGAGGAGGACAAAGATGATAGGTGGGGGAGTTCAGTGCTGTGGACAGTTAAATAAGTGAAGATGTTAAGAAGCTTGAGAAGGAAGCAAGAGCTGACTGGCATCTCAAAGGTTAGGGTTGAAGGTTTTTGTCAATGACAATATAGTTCTTGGTTTCTTATGTTATTTGTTGGTTGTTATATTTTAACACCGTTGTGGTCATCTATTTGCCATGCTTGATCTAGAGAATGTCTACGCAATGGGATCTTATATAGTTTGAATGTGGAAAAATGACTTCACATTTGATGGGTGTTGAAATAATGAATGGAATGTAAAAGGTGTTGTGTTGTGTTGTGGTTTCTTCACATGAAACTAAATTATGATTGAAGGCATTTTTTATCAATTAAATCTCATATTATGGTCAGTATTATAATTTGAACTGATGTGTATCATAATAGAAACACACACTCAAGATCACGGTAAATACTTCTTTTGCATAGGAAAATGGCGTATCAGTGATTTCCTCTTGGGAAATTAGAAAGAATCATAAGTAAAATACTGATAGAAATGCATAAAAATGTCCCTCAACTCCCAGAGCATTGGGGACCCAAGCCTATGGCCTAATGATTCCCCAAACTCCTCCACACCTTCTCTCTCCACCCTCTCTCCATAAAACCTTTTTACTAGATTCTCTTTGAATCAGTTATATCTGGTGGTAAAAAAAAAAAAAGGTTAAAAGAATTTCCATTTTAATACAGAAAAAATGGATTTGGTTTATTTTCTGTTATTAGATGTTTATGAGGAAAGTTCACTGTATAAAGAGAATAAAGCCTTTCTTAGATTTTAACAGGTGCAATGCAATCGAAATGGGATTACACATATAAAACGTAATAAGACAATCGCAATTCATAGATAATTTTTTTGAAGCATTTTGTTTAAAACTTTTTGAAGACCAACCCAAGAATAAAATATTGAATAAAATAAATTCATTCAATCCATAGAAGTTCAACCATTAACAATAGCCAATAAAATTATCCAACAAACTAACCAGACTATGGAACTACCAAAATTATTCACGTTCCATACATTACATGGCAAGGTTGAGACCACTAACATGATTTAACATAAATTCATGTAAGCACATGCAGGGAAGCTTAATTTCAGTATGGCAGACCCAAGCTTTGAACATAATTATAGGAGAAGAACGAAAATTTGCCGTTGAAATATCCATTACAGTCTATTCTATTATCTCTCTGATTATAGAGAACAAATTTGGAATTTCCAATGTCTCTAAGCAACATGACATCTTCATTTTCAGACATGCACAGAAGCATCACTCCCCAAGGTGGGAAGCCAAGACTTTGAAGATGCTCATAACTTACATTTAGCAATTGAGTCCAAGATTTTTCAACTCCAAAATCTCTCATTAGCCAAGCAACAAAATGGGTTCTCCTGTGATCATAAGAAAGACACAGGCAACCTTTCAAAACCTGAAGACAAGGCTCTGCGTAAGGAACTTCAAAAAAACCATTAGGCATCAATAAACATCTGTACGTCTCGTTCTTCAGATCATAGGAAAATATTACTAACTGATCAACGGTAACATTTTTCCATTGAAAATGAGAAGAATTCAAACTGCGAAGTCCTAACCAGTTTTCTCTTCAGCGTCACAGCCATAGCCATCTTCTTTTGCTACACAGATTGCTCTTCCCAAACTTAAACCCGTAGCGGAACAATACTAACAGCGCCATCACTACTTAAAATGGTCTCGGTCTGTTGAGTTGTTGTCACCGCGCCCGCCCACTTTTCAGTTGTCAATTTTCCAAATAGTTTGTTACTACTTAAAGCGTCCATAACCCAGCATCCTTTTTTGAGTTTTTAAATAGGTTTCACTTATATACATTACTCATTTTTATTTTTTTTAACTCAAGCATCTCATAAGCACCCTACGTTTCTAAGTCAACAACTCTAAAAAATTTACTAAATGAGTCTCACTAATAACCCCACATCTTTATATTTTATCAATAATTTATATTAAGTTACAAGTAAATTAGTTTTCAAATTAATTTTTACTTTTTTAAAACACATAAAGCTGATATGTTGACCTAGCATAACAAATAGAAACAGGTACTTACACAAGCACCCAGTCTTTTATAAGATTTCACTGCAATGCATGATTTCGAATACGCACCGCTTCTTATTTGGAAGAATCGGCAATTTGATGCGCGTTGCAGATGGCCTTACATTCTAGATATATTAAGGTTAAATTATATTTTTGTCACTCTTTTTTATTTAAACTAGTCAATTTAGTCTCTTTATTTTTAAAATGTTCAATTTAATTTCCTAATTTTTAAAAAAATATTCAATGTTGTCTTTCCGTCCAAATTGACACTAGCGGCCTTAAGAGAGGTGGTACGTGACGTGTCAAATTGTGAAAATAGGCACATATCCAACCACCCTAACAGTAGATAAATGGATAATCTTACATATTTTTTAAAATTAGAGAACCAAATTAAATATTTTAAAAATAGATGACCAAATTGAATAATTTAAATAAAAAGAAGGACAAAAAGAGTAATTTAACCATAAATAAATTATCAATTATATATAAAGATTTTGATTTTTGAAGTTTTTTTCTAATAAATAAATATTTTGAAGAATTGGATATTCAAATTAATAACACATGTATATATTCTAATTCAAATTAATTGACAACATTAATACATATTCTAATTAAAAATTATAACAAATTTAACTTAAAAACTTTGAAAGATTTATATCGATTTAATAACATAAATATATAATTAATGATTTAATCAATTATTCATTTTTTTTAGTTTTCTACAGGTATCTTCCTTCATAGGCAATCTTGTTGGAAGTACGGTTGGGCACTAGATGTGAGCATCTCTCCCAGCAGGAATTCGTTGATTCATCACGTTGTGAAAGGCTAGCTCTTTCCACTAGACTAAACCCTTGTTTTAAAGTAAAAATACATAATTATAGTATTATCAATTATCAATTATCAATCAATAATGATCAATTAATAATTATAGGCAAATGCCAGGTGGTAACACCACACTGATTATTTTCCCATCAAAATGTCATCAAATTTTTTTATTTTATTGTTAATTCATAAAAATACATAATTATCTATAATTGATATAACTATAATAAAAAGATTCTAACTTTTGGAATATTCTAATTAATAATACAATTATATATTCTTATCCAAATTAATTAATTATCAATTACCTATTATAAAAAGAGAAAATAGGTTATGCACTGATAGTATAAAATAGTTTTACATTATCATCTAATCAGAAACCATCATGTATGATAAATTTGTTAACTTTTATAATGGCTACCTTAAAAATCATACCAACAGTGATTGCTAATTGGTTGACAGTATAAAACTTTTTACACTGACAATGCATAGTCATTAAACTCTTATAGAAAAAAAAATTGCCACATGGCAACACCACATCAAATATTTTCCTCTCAAAATGTCATCGAACTATTTTATTTTATTTTTAATTTATAAAAATACATAATTATAGTAATTAAGGTGATTGTTTAATTATGAAATATTTAATTACGACAATCAATCATGATTTAAACATTCTAATTAACTAGTATTTTAGCTTTGCAATGTGAAGGATAAATGTTTGTTTTATATAATTATAATTTATAATAAATAAATGCTTTTAAATATATAAATTATATTATAATTAAAATTCTTAATAAATAAATATTTTTGAACATATAAATTAAGTTTTAGATTTATGATAAACAATTTATATTGTGATATAAAGTTATTTTTTATTATTGATTATTTACTTTAAAAAATATTAAAATTTAATTTAGAACTAAAAATAAAAAAGATAAATTGAAAGAGATAAGAGATTAAGAAAAATTCCTAAAAACGCTTTCATCAAAGAAAATTAGCTAAAAACGCTCTCGTTGAAGAATAACTCCTAAAAACACTCTTGTTTAAGATAGCTATTCTAATTTATATAGAGAGAGGATAATACAATTATATATTCTAATTCAAATTAATTGATAATACTAATATATATCTTGATTCAAATTTATAACAAATTTAAATTTAAATTAAGAAATCTCAAAAAAATGTTTTAGGCAAATGCATCTCAAAAAGAATTTCTTCCTAAAGTACAAATAATTTTTTTATTTTTAATTCATAACAAATACATAATTATATTAATTAAGGTAATAATAATCAATATGATTTAATAATTTGAATATTGAAATTGATAACACAAATATATATTTATTCAAATTAATTGATAATACAAATATATATTCTTATTCAAATTTATAGCATAATCAAATTAAAAAATCTCACATAATTTGAGTTTAATAAAAAAAAACTATTTAATCACCTCAATTATAAATAGCTAAAATAGAATTTAGGTATTCTATTTACATTGTAAGTTTCAATTTGGTCCCTTAAGTTTAAAAATTTTACTTTGGTCCCTTAAAGGTCCTTATTTAGTTTATCACACAAATTTGGTCAACATGGTGACACGTGACAAACTATGAGAGATGTCACATCAGCCAAAATTGACACCGTTAGTGTCAAAAACTGACAAAAGGACTAATTTGATCTAATAGAGACATTATAAGGGACTAAAGTAAAAGTTTTAAAACTTAAGGGACCAAATTAAAACCAAAAATGTAGATAAGGAACCAAAATTTTATTTTAGCCTCATAAGTATTTGTGTATACATTGTTGTTTTCATTTCATCATTTCTTTCTAAAATAGTCAATTGTTAACATCTATTTTTATTCTTTTATTCAGTTTTAATGAAGGAATAAATACAAGCAAGAAACATAAATTCATTAATCTTTTTACCCTTTCTTAGAGGTAAGGTTCTATCCTTTTCAATTTTATTTGAATGTTTTTTACATATAATATTTAATATTGAAAGTTTGTTTGCTTACATTATTTTACAATTTCTTCACTTTTAACTATTGAAATAAAATTAAAAGAGATGTTTTAGAGAGAGAAAAAAAAACCTAGTGTAATAACTTGTGTTTTGCATGGGTGCTAAGTTTACAATTTATAATTTCTTATGTTATTATAATTTTTAACGTATTTCTTAATGTCCTTTTGATTTTACAAAAATATTTGTTCATAAATATGTATATCAATATTTATAAAAATATATAAAAAATAATTATGGATATAATATCACTACTAGAAATTCATAAATAGAGACTGATTTAGAGATTAAAAATATTCAGTTATTATAGAGACTGATTTAGAGACGAATATAAAGACTGAAAATATCAATCTCTATTAGTCACTAATGATCATTACAAAATTTAGCTACTTATTTAGAGTTTAGTATTTTAGTCTCTAATTAAAATGTAATTAGATACCAACATTTAGTTACTAATGGTCTTAAAAAAATTATTATTTAATTAGATACCAATTTTTTAGTCTCTAATTAAAATATATTAAAGACTAATTTATCAGTCGCTATTAACCCATTTGTAAAGACCAATTTTTTAGTCTATAATTGAAACATGATTAGAACTGATTTTTCGATCTCTAAGTGAAATATAATTAGCACTTCTAATTTCAATAGGGATGTCAAAATGGGTTGGGACCGAAGGGCCAACCCACATAACTCAATTAAACAGGTTGGGTTGGATTGAGAATTTTAACCCTCCAACTCACATAACCCAACCCACTTAACCCGCCAACCTGACAAGCCAAATGGTGGGTTAGGTTGGCCCATTGGGTTTTTTTTCAATTGTATTATCTTAGGATTTTTTGTATTATAACTCGTGGAATGTTGAAATTTTATAGTTCATGGACTAAATTAAGGTTCACTCTTTTAAGTGAATAAGTGATTGGGTTTATAGCTTTTCTTTATTTAAATATGTAAAGTCCCAAGAAGACAAATTTTATAGCTGTTGGACCAAATTAAATGTTTATAACATTTTTTTCTCTTTTTTAATTATATTTGATCAAAAAATTTAGAAAAAAATTAAGATAAATAAAATTATTAAAAATTTTATAATATCTTTCTTTTTCTTAATGACCCACCACAGGTTGGATTGGGTTGGGATTTTTAACCCAATACAAAAACAGGTTCAACCCAACCCAACTTACTTTTTGATGGGTTGAGTTGAGTTAGGTCAAGTTGGCCCGTTTGACACCCCTAAATTTCAAAGACCAAATTAACTATTTACTCTAAAATAAAAAAGGAAAAAAAATTTGACGTTTAGTATTGATTGATTGATAATATAATCAAATCAAATCTTTAAACTTTTTAACAAATACATATATATAAGGAACGAGCCCTATTAGAACACTTGCTTATGTAAAAACATAAGAATAACTAATAATAATCCTTAGATCAAGATTAAAAATAATAGACCGTTGAGATTAAAGCCCTATTAAAAACACCTCTTATGAGACCATCAATGTCATTGTCATCATCGTCACCACCTGTAACACCATCACCCCCACCCCACCACTACCACCACCATTGCCCCCTCTATCGTCGTCGTCACCACCTCTACCACCATTGCCACACCGCCCCCACCGTCATTGTCACTACCACAGCCCCTATTACCATTGCCTCTACCGCCACCACCACCCTTATCATCGTCACCTCCGTCGTCGTCACTACCACCAACGTTGGCGGGCAACGGTGGTGGGGTTGTGACAGTGGTGGTGGTGACGATGACAGTGGTGGTAGCAACAATGGCAGTGGCAGTGGTGGTGGCGGCAGCAACGACAGTGGAGTGGGAACGATGGTGGTAGGGGTGGTGACAGCAGTAGCAACGACATTGGTGGTCTCATAAAATGTGTTTTTAATATGGTTTTAATCTTAATGATCTATTGTTTTTAATCTTAATCTAAAGGTTGTTATTAATTATTCTCATATTCTCATATAAACAAGTGTTCTCATAAAAGTCACTCCCTATATGACTAATATTGAAAAAAATACATTTAATTATTAGAAAGTTTAAATAACTGGAAGTGCGGATCTCTTAACTAATATTATTAATAGTTGAAAAACATAAGTAACATAAATCATACAAAAAGGTCAAATCAATTTTATTCTACCCCTTCATTATTTATCTGACAAATTTACTAACATTTTTTTATACACTTTTCTCTACAATGACATACTTCTTTAAAAATTAGGTAGTGTTTAGCCCAACTATTTTTGAGCTTTTCTTCTCCTTCTAAAGAGAAGCTGGGCCAAACACTTTTCTACAAAAGCTCTTAAAAAAATAAAGAGCTTATTTTTGACAAAGAAATGATAAAATGAGGAGCTTAAAAAAAAGCTCTTTTCTCTAGCTTTTACATAGCTTTTCGGTGGCTTATTGAAAATAGGACATTATTCGATCCTTACTAGGTGTTGTAATTTTGCTTTTTAAAATTTATAAGTGTGAGAGATTTTATTTCGATAGCTTTTCGTTAACTCCTTTTTTTTACTAGGTGTTGTAATTTTGCTTTT